>OZ017742.1:23028318-23684775 GCA_963969285.1 Odontomyia ornata
CGATCCGTGGCGCAAGCCAACTTTTCAGGGTTATCAGATTCTGTCGCTGCCAGGATGACACGGATGTTCGCGGGAAGGCGCTGCAACCACAATGGTTTAACCACTGATTCCGGCACATTAACACCTGCCATCGACTGCATCCTTCAAAGAAGTTGCGATGGCCGCTGATCATCCAGTTTCAGTAGATATAAAAGTTGGTGCAGCCTTTCGTGATCATTCATAGCGAAAACGGACGTTAACCTTGCCGTCAGCGTTGCATATTTTCCTACTTTGGGTGGCGCTCGAATTACATCAGCCACCTGAGCAATTATTGCCACGTCTAACTCTGCCACGACTCTGTCGAATCGAGACTGATCGTTCGAGATATTATTTGATCGGAATTAAGCCTCCGCTTGTGCGAACCAGAGGTCTGGGTCGCTTTTCCAAAATGGTGGCAGCTTCAGTGCAATTGCATTTATTTCGTGCGACTCCGCCGGCGTGTTCGAATCGGTGCATGATTGACTGGTGGCGACGCCGTTGGCGTCCTGGTGCTCGTCTTCAGACATTAGTTAAAATGCACGAATTACCTTACAGGGTCACCAATTGTGCGTATCACTGATCGCACACTTCGCTTTATTCTATCAAAAGACAGATGCCTAATTTAACAAAACTTTATTCTCATTAATAAAATCGGACAATTACATTTGGTGTGATCACGACGCGTGGTTGTCGAAGAAGACGGAATGACTTCGTTCGTTCTTGTGTCTCTGTCAACCTTCCAGGTCAATTCGCGTAGAATGTTGCAGGTAAATTCGCGTAGAATGTTACAGGTAAATTCGCGTAGAAAGTTGCTGGCGATAGTGGCGCTACAATGTCCTTTGCAAATGTGTTTCGCTACTGAAGATTTAACGTTGCTCGTGGTTCCTCGCTTCATCGCCGATTGTGCCTCCTTAGTGTGCTCCTCATATCTTATTTTAACCGATCGTTTTGTTTGTCCAATGGTTGCTTTATCACAATGTTGTATTTAATTTTGTATACACCGCACTTCTCATCTTTCTTCTTGCGTTCCTTTGCATTTGTAAGCCTACTTTTAAGTTGAAACTGGACGCTGCTTGAAATTAGCTGGATGTTAACTTGCCTGAGTAATCTGCTTAAGTCTCCGGTTAGTTCTGAGCTTACGACTGCTGCTCTTTGTTGTTCTCTTTGTTGTTGCCTTCTATTTTGCATGTAGAGCGTAGTAAAGCTACCTCGTGTTCTCCTTTGTTCAATTTTCTTCATCATACCTGAAATCATCCCTGCTTCATATCCGTTTTTCTTCGCTGTATCTATGATATAACTTATTTCTTTCCTCCGGTTTTCCATACTCAGTGGTACTGACAGCATCCTATGTATCCATGCTCGGAAAGATGCCATTTTTTGTGAGTATGCATGATTTGATGTTCTTGGTACGGTCCTTTGAGTGCTTGTATTGTTTCGGTATATGTCCAAATCTAATTTTCCGTTAAGTTTAATATGAGCAACTGCAGGTCCATTGCAGTTTCAGCAGATCCAAAAGCATGCATAAGTTCCCAAGACATTCAGAATAATGATAACAGAGACATGAAGATCCCTCATCGTGAAGCTGTTGGTTTGCTGCAGTTGTGTTACGTCCCGACATCATATATGCTATGGGGCAAGTCAGCAGGCCTCTTAACAATCCAGACAGATTTCACTGGATAGCCGTGAAAAGAATACTACGATATCTTCAAGGTAGTATAGATATCAGGATAATTTACAACGGATCATCTGAAGAGTTGAAAGTCTACAGCGATGCAGACTTTGCAGGTGACGCAGATATATGAAGGTCAACGTCAAGGTACATTACCGTGCTTGCAAATGGTCCTGTGACATGGTGTTCACAAAGACAAAAATGTGTAGCATGGTTAACTACAGAGGCGGAGAATGTTGCAGCAGTCAACGTAGCACAAGAAACCATGTGGCTATGAGCGTTTCTCAACGAAACAGAAGGAGGGGCGACATCACCAACGAAGTTGTCTATCGACAACCAAAGTGCCTTGAATTTAGTGGAAAATTCAGACCATCATATGCTGATAAGGCATATACATAGATGTGAAATATCACTACATCTGTCAGCAAGTGCAAAATTATTGCGATTGAAACAGTATATAACACGGTACATCTAATGAGCAATTAGTAGACTTTTTAACAAAACCGTTGTCACGTGAAAAATTTAATGTGATCAATAAAATGTAGTAAATTTGTTCAGGTACAAATTGTGTAAAATGTGCCTAAATTAAAAGTGGAAGTCTTGGAAATAATATTTTTAATTTAGATACTTTATTTAGTTGCAATTTCAATATCATTTTATTAAGCTTTTTGTGCCATGGTTGGCAACATTGTAAGAGATAGACATCACTCGTTATTCCTTGGTCAACTAACAATCAAGGACGTCTTCTTAGGTCATGTAAAACCAACATTGATGGTCGTTCAATGTATTTATTTTTTTATTTATTTATTTACATTATTTAACAGATCCGTGAACCCAATTACAAAATAGGTAATGAAATATAATATAATACATGCGAATAAACAAAGTTATATTAAGAAACAAGTTGGGTAAACAGACCTACGCTCATGTCAGAAGGGTTTTGTATTCAATTTTCAAAATGCAGTCACCAGATTGAATAAAGTCAAGAAGCATGTCAATGACGATTTTATTGGAGAAACTGTGAAATTCGAAGATCATACTATTATTAACAAAGTTGAACGAATTTTGACTTCTGAGGTTTTTGTTATTGTTATACTCATAAATATCTCCCTTGATAATTATTTCAGATGTCCATTCACGACGGAGGAAACACATTTTTCATGTATTTCCCCCCTGTGCCCCACTGAAGCAAAAACTGACAGTTTAAGAACTGTTTTGAAATGCTCCCATGAAAACTTTCATTTCATACTCATATCGGCTACGTTTGATGAATTTTTTTTCAGGGGCCACTCTCCTGTACTGTTATCATCGATTCATTGCCAATTTTTTCGAATCCTAGAATGGTTACAAAGCCCTTTTGCTAGGAGCTCTCTCCCACCTCCTTGACTTGTTTCACCTATGAGCATTAATTTTAGGTACTCATCTTCAGTCATTCATTAAATTGAATCAAGTGTTCAAAGCATGCACCTTAAACGTTGAAGTTGGGAAAAACGAACTCAAAATTATTCAATCTTCGCATTTAAAACAGCCACTATTTTGTTTTACGATTACTGATACCACTAGCTGAGCCGATTCTCAAAGGTATTCATGACACCTATCATTCCTGAAATTTTCATACAAATCCTAGCAAAACTGTAGTGTCTGAGTCCGTAAAAAGCGCATGTTGTTCCATAGCCATATGTTGCCATAGTAATACATGCAGCGCATATTGTTCCATAGTAATACAGGAAAATTCAAACCGCTATAACTTCGCTTTGCAGGGTTAATCAATCTTATAAATAGTTATCTGTGTACTAAATTTCATCGAATTTAAGGGGACCGTTAAGATTTTATTCAAGAAAACATAAAACCGATAAATCATACTATTACTAACAAAGTTGAGTGAATTGTGACTTCTCACGTATTTGTTGTTGTTGTACTCATCAAGGCCTACATTCTTGATTTTTTTCAGATTTTTCGGATTACAGGTGTCCAATCGTGAGAGGGGGGACACAAATTTTTCGTGTATTTCCCCTCCCTGTGCGCCCCTCAAAGCAAACTTTGCCAAATGAAGATCTGTTTTGAAAAGTTCTCATCAAGACCTTTCATTTGATACCCATATCGGCTACTTCGATGAAATTTGTTTTCGGGGGTCACTCCCCTACATGGGGAGACCCCCCTTAAATACCTTATAACATTTTTTTGTAGTTGAACTTGGAAGAGATCACCACTTTACACCTACGTACAAAATTTGATGCTTCTAGCTTAAGTAGTTTTCGAAAAAAACTGCTGTGACACACGGACGGACGGACGATTTTAGAAGGGTTTTGTAAAATTATTTTACAAAACCCTAAAAAAGAACAAGAATATAAAATACTAATAAACTATTGAAAGCTAAGCAGAATATTATGCAATGTAAAGTTGCTAACCAATCTTAAATAAAAGTTATCCGTAATTCTTTAAAATAACTTCTTCAATTCAATATCTCCTCAATATTCACTGCACAGAACAATCATTAATTGCTTTAGGTGTCCCCGTAGATGCTCAATGGGGTTGGCATTTCGTAATTTAGGCGGAGTTTCTAGTCATCTGGGTACATTATACAACATCCATTCTCTTACGATTCTCGCACAATGCTTTGGATCGCTATCATGTTGTCAACAAGTCCCACTTTCCCATCACTGTCTCTTAAATCGCTTTTTAAAATATTTAAATTTTAATGTTTCTGAAAGCTATCAGTTTACTTTGTTTTCTCGGAAATGAAATTTAATTGGTTTACTTTAAGGTTTGATATTTATTAGTATCGATTTCATCGTCTGTGCGAATTGCTCAGTTTATTATGAAAGAGTATTAATTAATAAGAACAATGAAATCACCCAAGATAGGCGATTGTAGGGTAACTATTGTTCGAATTCTATGTTACGAGTGAGTGAAGGGACAAAGGGTCCATCACATTTATTCTGGTGCCGATTGCTTTTTTTAAGCTATTCGATTTTAGAATATGAATATTATAGTTGGTAATTATGACTAGTTTTTATTTTATACAAACGCCTAAAGTTTTATAATCTTATAACGCTTTCATTTGTATGTGGTGAGTCATTACTTTTATGACTAGCTGTAGGGGGCTTATTCACTATTTAAAATAAATAAAATTTTTAATAACATCAACCAAACGAAAAATTAATTGGAGATATAATTTAGAAATTATTGGCAAAAAATGTGGAACGCTTCACGATTTTGCGTGTCATCCTTGCGCAGGGGCCATGCTAATCTTCTCTGTATCGTTCCAATTTTAGTATATGTTCTGCCGAAGCAAGAACGAATAAGAAGAATTCAAAAATGTATATACGCAACTTACATTCGTTTTTGTATCTGCAAGTTATATTCAGTGAAAATATTATTAGCTAATACTAGAACCCTTAAACTTTTAGTTATCAGGGCAAATTTCATCAAGTTTTAAAAGCTCTCCTTATTGTCTACACTTTCATATTTTCAAAGCTTCTTTATACCAGAAATAGCGCTTCCATGCGGTCAACATTAATATTACCTTTAATCTTTGTCGTAATTTCATCGAAAACTGTCAATTGATTAGGTGGTTGATTCATTTTTACTGTTTTGTGCCAAGTTTCCAGCTTTGTGTTTTATTTTAGTGTGAACATTTTTTTCTTTAGTTTTATTCAGTGCTTTTGAGTCTATTGAATCTCAATTTGAGATGATAATAGTTTCGTTTTAGAGAATGAACGTATGAGCATAAAACAATGACATTTGACTTCATTTTTCGTTGCACTTTTAAACTGTTTGCCGATCAGTTTATTAAAAGTAATCACGATACATCTACATAATTCAATTCAATTTTATTTTGTCCGAGGAGTTGTGTTGTAAATTCGAAGCGCGTTATTAATTTTCTTATAAATTAGGCTTGAATTCGTTTTATAAATTTTTGTAAGAGCGTTTAAAATATCGTTCAAAAAGGATTATATTAAATAAAATAGGGATGAATGCGAAACATGATTTTGCAGAAATGTTAATAACCTTTAATCTGGATCCTGATCGATTTTCTCTACGACGCATTGTTTTCGAGATATGAAACAAAAACTGAAAATTGAGTTCGTTAAGCCTCACTCAGTGTGCATCAAAACTTCCCAAAATTTTCGTTTACGAAGGATCAAATAGAAAACAAAATTCTGTGGAGCACCGCCTTAGTGATATGTATGAAAAATTGATAGCAAGAACCCGTTTACTCCCCAATTAAAAGTAGGATGGAAAATTTAATGCGTAAACTGCCGACAATTTGGACATCAAGCGTCTTTCAAAGGCTGTCCAATGCACCAAGGGATGAGAACAGATGGGGAAAAGTCAAATGCAGCCAGTGATTACGGCATCTTGCCAATATGTAAGCTATGCAGCAGCCAGTAGAAGTAAACATTGGTATTGAAGAACTAGAAAATAAGATTGATAAATTATTTGAAAATTTGTACACTTGATTAGATAAAATAGAAAAAAGTTTGAGCGTTCATAGCAAGAAAGCCAACCATATATTTGAAACAACACACCCTATTTATGGTTGATTAACCACATTTTTCTATTAGAAAAAATCAATTATTGCCTTAAATGTTAATTCGATTGCGCACATCTACAGACGTCCAAATCTGCTGAATTTTGTAGTTAGAAACAAACTTGATTAAGTGCTACTTTGGAAACAAAGCAGGCATAATATACAATTTAAAGATTTCGTCTTTTGATTCTACGTCTAGCACTTGTTGCGTGTAGACGTGTTTTTAATCGCTCCTGTCATTAATTTTAAAAATTAATTAATTTTTCACAAAAGTCAGTTTCAAAAAATTGAATTAATTTTGTACAAGTCAGTCAAAAGCAAGTTTTGAATTTATCGGGGAAGAATTAATCGTCGAAGGCATCGACCAACCATACCAATAAATCAAGAAAAGGCAACAAACCAAAGACAACTCGGGATTGCTGTATGGAGGAGCCCGACGGCTTCCCTCCATTTGGGGGCCCCGAGGAGAGTGACGGTGTGAAATTGGCAAGTGTCAACAAGCGGAGACACACGAGCACCCAGGATACCGCAGATGCCGGTCGTAAAACCAAGTGCTCGAGGATAGACAGGAGGTGTGTCGCCTTCGAAGTGAAATCGAAGAGTTAAAGGCAAGAATTCAAACATACGAAAAAATGTTCAAGACGGGCAAAAAAAGTTCAAGAGAGTGATCCGATACGAAAAATCGAAAAACAGAAGAAAGCTGCAAAACCAATAATCAGTGAAGAGGTATTAAGTGCTGGTGGCACCCACGAAACCAGAACTACTTTGCGGCGCTGGATGGACTCCAACAGGATATGGAAGTAGATGAAGGTAGATGAAGGTAATAAAGATGATAATTTTATCTTATATCTAAAAAATAAAAATAATGAAAGTAGAAATAGGGAGAAGAAACCAGCCCGTAGTTCTGCTGGTCCTCCTCAAAAAGTAGCGAAGAATACCGAGAAAGTCCCGCCAATTAATGTCTTCGGTCAAAGCGGAAAAGACATGGTTCGGCTGTTGGCAGCCGAAAACAAATTGACAAATTTCGAAATCAAACGAATAAATTCCGAGAAGCTGTCAATTAGAACGAAATCACTGGTTGATTTCAAATCAGTGAAAGATGCTTTGAATTCTGGGGAGGTTCCGCACTTCACTTATACCCCCAAAAGCGAGAAGAATCAGACGTTCTTGCTGAAGGGCTTGGACTGCGAAGAAGATACCGTCGATCTTCTTCAGGTTCTCAAGGAAACAGCACCACAAATCGAGTTTATCTCGGTTAAAACATTCGCGACAAGAAGGTCGACGGTAGAAAAAAAAAATTTACCACTTTATTTGGTACAAATAACAAATAAGAGCAGTCCAAGCGCTCTTCAGCAAATAAGATATTTAAATTTTCGAGTGGTGAGGTGGGAACGCCTCCAGAAACGAGAAATCAACCAGTGCTATCGCTGCCAACGATTTGGGCATTGGGCTGCCAACTGCGCCATGCATTACCGATGCGTTAAATGCAAAGACGTGCATGCTCCCGGTGAGTGCAAATTGGCTCAGACGGAGCCAAAAGAGAAATTATATTGTGTGAACTGCGGTGTTTTTGGTCACCCGGCATCATATCGAGGATACTCCCGATATCAGGATGCAACATTGAAATCTGCCCCTAAGCAAACACAAATACACCGAACTTCGTCAAGCCCGGAGTATCATTTGCACAAGCCGCTAGAGGACCAGCAGAAAATGCGGTAAATAGTGTAAATAATATAAGTGGCAATAATGAGCTGCTTCTCAAAATTTTACTGCAACTTAATTCTCTATCGGAAAGAATCGATAAGCAAGATACAAAAATTAATCTTGTTTTTCATCGTCTAGGGGTTTCAAATGCCTCAAAATAATTTGTCATCCAGTCACATTCCCATGGATAGGATTCGTCTCATCTCGATCAACGTCAACTCCATTGTTACTATACATCGGCGTGATTATCTCCTTGAATTCATTGCCAGACAAAAGCCTGACATCCTGCTTCTAACCGAAACCCACCTCAATTCATGGCACTCCATGACATTCAAGGATTTCGAATTCGTAAGAAACGATAGGGTAACAGGTGATGGGGGAGGTGGCATCGGGATATTGGTTCGAAGACCCTATCGTTTCCAAAATATTGAAAAAGTCGAATTCAAAATCTTTGAATCTCTTGAAGTGTCCGTTATCAAAATCTCACTGCCATGCAACTGGTGGAACTGTTCTCAAGCTCAAGGAGGAGCTCAATTCCTTGTTCGAAATACTCGAATTGAACAGGCTGCATAGCTATTATATTCTTGCTGGTGACCTGAACGCCAAGCATACATCATGGCTGAACGCCACCAATAATCCAAGAGGTGTATTCCTGAAATCGTGGATAACAGAGAACCAAATTGAATACAGGTGCAATCTATATGGGTCGGAGTTCCCAACATACCCTAGGACAAATTCATATTTGGACCTTTGCATTGCTGACGCAAGACTTGAATTCAGCTTTAATAGTCCTCAACGGTAACTGCAGGTGCTTCCTTATGATAGCGACCATAACGCAATCGTAATGGAAATCAATCATCACAGGGATGATTTCTTCCTCATTCCAGTTCAACATGAAAATCATCGGTTGAATTTCAAAACAACAGACTGGGGAAAGTTTCAAAAGAAGCTTTATCGTGAGTCCCAGAAGCAATGTCCCCCTTCTGATGGTGGCAACTCTTGCTCAATGGTTCCTAATGACAGGAATCTAACTAACGATGAAATAGATGTCTATTTGTCGAAGTTAGAGAAGTTGACGTTGGAAACGATTGAGAAAGTAGTTCCCAAGATTAAACTTCGAAACAATATGGAAGGATATGAAACACCAACCATCGCAAGGTTGAAAAGATTGAAAAGCCTTCTTCTCACACGCGTGAACAATATTTATCGACGATTTTTGGACTACAACCATCCCTCGTTGGCTTTGTTGAAATTACATCTGAAGAATGTCCGGAACTTAATCCGGTCATACTTCAGGAGTGAGGTCAGCAATCAATGGGCGGAAAAATTGAGGGGTATTAGCCCACAGGACCCAGACGGCGTGTTCGCGAAAGTGAATAGCATATTCCGCAAGAAGTCTCGAGTGAAGGTATCGAATCTTGAAGTCACTAGTGATGAGATAAATCTTCTCGATAGGGCTGGTATACGACTCCGGATAGAAATGGAAACAGGATTATTTGTGAAGGATTGGATAAACTTGCCCTGATTGGAACACATTTTGAATTGGTTCATCTACCAAACCCTGAGAGAGGGAACGAAATTTTTTCAGAGGTCGTTGAAGCAAAAGCTTCCGACTTCAAATCAAGCCTGAACGGCCAATCAATTCTTCATTTCAATGAAACATTAACATCTGACCTCATACCGAGCTTGAATCTTATTGATTATTTTGTCAGCTATGAAGACTTGTGTTTCATATTTCGCAGGATAAACAACAAGAAATCATGTGGTACTGATGGTATTCTAAATGTAGTTCTCCGACATTTGCTGGCGGTTGCTATGAGGAATTATTGCATAGTGTTCAACAACATGTTGAGCGATTCATATTTCCTAAATGAGTGGAAAAAGGCTAAGGTATTTCCGATCTTGAAGAAAGGAAAAGAATCTTCATGCCCCAAAAGCTATCGCCCAATCAGCTTCCTGCCTAACATCAGCAAGGTGTTTGAAGTGATACTCAACAGAGCATTAAACAACCACATTGAGGAATATGAGTTGATGCCGAATTGCCAATTTGGTTTTCGTGCCAGGCATTCGACCACACATGCAATAACGAAAGTAACCTCAGACATCTGTTGGAAATTAAACAACAGAGAATGTGTTGGAGCATGTCTCATTGATATGGAGAAAGCCTTCGATACGGTGTGGTTAGATGGACTAATTTTTAAGCCCCTTTAGGACAAGTTCCCCAGACACTTTGTCGCCATGATGTGGAATATGTTATACGGAGAATCGTTTGTTGTAACTAATGGAAATCTGACAACAATGCGTGAGTTCAAGGTCTTGAATGGTCTACAGCAGGGAACAGTTACTGCGCCTCTGCTCTTCTCAATCTTCATTCGCAAGCTATTGAACGGCTTTGATTTTAACGTCTCGCCAATGCGATCATTGGTAGCGTTTGCTGATGATCTGATCATCTATACGGCAGACCAAAAAGCTACAATTGTTCAGAGCAATCTCCAAAAAATGTTCGATGACAAGCAGTTGTACACTGACAATTGGCGAATGAAAATCAATGCGCAGAAGTGCGAAACAATTTTGTTTCGGACAACGCTAGAGGGGGTCAGTCAGGACCGGAAACGTAATTGGAAGGATTTCCATATCATGGCTGGCAAGGGTAGTTCAGAACGAGTTCCACATAAATCCTGTACTCGATACCTTGGTGTTCATCTCATCTCATCATGTCAAAATCATGCTCAATAAGGCACTTAAAGTAGTCATAGCCCTACGAAGACTCTTTCATTCCAAATACATTGATCAAAAGGTCAAAATAATTTGTTAAAACACCCTTTTTAGACCAGTTTTGATATATGGATGTCCGATTTGGTACAACCAGAGTGCTGAGTGCTAGTACTATCGAAAAGTTAAGAGTTTTCGAGAGGAAATATCTTCGTGCATGTGCTGGTTTGTACAGAAAGTCTGGGATGGATTGGGAGCATTACATATCAAATAGAAGAATTTATCAAACTGCTAAAGTGACGAGAGTCGATATCTTCATGTTGAAACTTCTTCGGAATCATATCGCAAGATCTGTAACTGTCAGTGAAAATCCTTGAATTTCACAGTCGTTCCACCCTACAGACGGATATATAGCGACTTGCCTCGCTACTGGCCTCGTTGCTCCAGAAGCATTCGTGTATTTGGACATGAATCGATATGTTTTTAATTCCGACGGCGTCGCAGTCATATATCACATATATTGACGGGCCACCGATAAGAAGATAAAATATCCCCCGAGTTTGAGTTCACGAGACAAACAATTCCAATGGAGATACTCATTTGCTAGATTTGTTGAAACTGATCGAGCTGAGACGCGGCAATCTAGGTATTGGTGGCTGAATGACAACGTCTAAATTATTCGTGTTTATTTTCATTTTTTGTGTTTTCGTTATTTTGTTTTTCGAGTTTCAGCTCATTATTGCTACATTTAGTGTTGTTGTTTATTTGAGTTAAAAATTAGGGATAGGTTAGATATATCTTATGTTTATTTCATCATGTTTAGAGATAAGGTTAAACGCGTACATTAGGAATATTGTAATAGAATTTTTTTAGTATGAGATAAATTTTTTTGATTGATTTTTTATTAAAATTAGATTATAACATATTAGGTGTAGTATCAAAGTTCACAGTCGAGTAAAAATTATAAATTATTTTAGGATAGTGTTGGTTGCTGTTTTCTCCTTTTTCCAATCAAATCATTATATATATATATATATATATATATATATATATATATATATATATATATATATATATATATATATATATATATACATAATGATTTGATTGGAAAAAGGAGAAAACACCAACGAATACTATCCTAAAATTATTTATAATTTTTACTCGACTGGGAACTTTGATACTACACCTAATATGTTATAACCTAATTTTAATAAAAATTCAATAAAAAAAAAAAAATATATATATATATATATATATATATATATATATATATATATATATATATATATATATATATATATATATTGTTACATGTACAAATAATTACATGTACAAATAATTCTGCGAGCTACTGTCGCAATTATTTTCATCATCATTAAGAACGTCAACAAATGAATTTACTCGAACCCGCGAGTAAATTCAACAAGCATAATCAACATCTGCAAGCGACGTCACTCCATTCATGAATTTGCTCGAACCTACCAGGTACCTCTCGGTAGAACGTTCGCCAATATGCGAGAAATGGGTGAATACTTAGAGACCCTATATAAAGGCGAGCTGAATGAATGGGAGAATCATTCATTCGACCGCGATAAGAACTGCGAAAGTGTGTAGGAAGTGTGTTTCGTAATAGTGAAGTGATTTAGAAGACAATTGCGATAAGAAATTTATGGACAAGTGTTAGATTTTATTTTAATAGTGAAGATTAAAATTAGTGAAAGTGTTAAACTGATTATTGTGCACTTTCTTGAATTAAATAAACTCTTAACTTAAATTAAAAGACATTGCGTTTTCACTTTCCCGGAACGTTAAAATTATAGGCCGCGAACCAATAACACCCGACAGTGGTGTCGAGAAGTGGGATTGAAATTTTGAAGTGAAAACGTTTAAACAATTTTAAAGTGCACAATTGTGAAAAGTAACTTAAAAAATAGCCGAAACAATAAAAAATGCCAGGAAATTTACATCTTAAAATTAATCAATTGAGCATATCGGAGCTCAAAGAGGAGTTGGAACAGCGAAATCTGGCTACACAAGGTACAAAGGCCATACTGATTGCACGCTTGCGTGATGCGATCGAGTCGGAAGGCGTGAATCTGGATTTGGGTGAGCTCTCAGATGCAGAAAAAGGTGCAGAAGGTGGTGAAGCCGGAACACCAAAACCAAAGGAACCAGAAAATGCGCTGATGCAGATGTTGATGCTGATGCAGCAAGAGCAGCGACAACAGTCATCCAATTTAACAGCGAAGTTAAATGAACAATCAGCGAAGCTAAGCGAACAATCAGCGCAGCTAAATGAACAGACATCCAGTTTAGCTGCGAAGCTAAATGAACAATCAGCGCAGCAAAATGAACAATCAGCGAAGCTAGACCAACAAGCGTTCGAAATCAAGGTGGACATCGCACAGAAGCTGGAAAAACAGTCAACCGAAATAAAAGCGGAGCTCAGTAGTCTCAACAGCCAAATTAAATGCGTCGAGGAGAAGGTATACCAGGTCGAGGAGAGAATCAACCTTGAGATCAGCCAGGTCAACCATGAGATGGAAAAAGTGAAAAAGGATTTGGAAGCAGCGAAGGCAATAGTAACCGCCTCACCAGCCCCAATTATAACAGCAGCGCAAAGCTCATCTAGAAATGTGCAAGCACCAATATTCGATGGGCAAACGGTCTGGACTATTTACAAAACCCAGTTCGAAGCAGCCGCTCGCATAAATCACTGGAATGAACAGGAACGAGCAACTGCATTGATTCTTGCTCTAAGAGGCCCAGCTGCCGAGCTGTTGCAGACGATCCCCGTTGAATTGCACTCAAACCCGAATGCTATAATGAATGCGCTCGACATGCGTTATGGAGACGATCACCTAAAGCAGATTTATTGGTCACAGCTAAGGCATCGAATGCAGAAGTCTGGTGAAACCCTACAGCAGCTAGCCCAAGATATTGAGCGACTGGCACTTTTGGCTTATCCAGCCTACGACCCAGAACATCGAGATGATGCAGCGACAGAAGCATTCATCAGCGCACTAAAGGACCCGGAATTGCAACAAGCCGTGCGTTTAGCTCAAAAGCAAACGGTTAAGGACGCATTGGCTTATAGTCTGAACTTTGAGGCGGCGAAAAATGTGACTCGTACCACTGCCCGGGTTCGTGAGGTAGTGACAGACGAGTGCAGGTGTGAGCGCGTGGAAATTGAGCGAGACCGGCATGTAAATGGTGCGCCTAGATGCTGGAATTGCGGAGAGAAGGGGCACCTGCAAAGAGACTGCAAGAAGCGAAGAAAACCGAGCTATTGTCCAGGGTGTGCAGCTAGGAGGAGATCCAGACCGAGTCAGGAGCCCAGAATGGAAGCCCTTCAAACAGAGGGGTCGGGAAACATGTAAGAGCCAACTTCGTGGGGCAGAGGTTGGCTAGGAGGATCGACGTCCCCAGCACCACCATCACCGTGTCAAGACTACATCGTGGAGAAGCGGACTTATGCCTTCCGGGTCAAGTTGACGGAGAACACTGCACCATAACAATCGACACTGGTGCAACCCGATCGATTATCCGACCAGACCTAGTTAGACAGCAACAACTTCACAAGGGCAGAATTTTCTCACTACGGACAGCTACGGGAGAAACTGCACCTGTTCATGGAGAGGTGAACCTCCAGATACAGTTGGGAGACCTTGTGTTCCGACATAATTTTCTGGTCGCGAATATTATGGATGACTGCATTCTCGGAATGGATTTTCTGCGACCACATGGAATCACGTTGGACTTGGGAAAACGTGTCTTGAAATGGCAGAATGTCGAAGTACTGATGGAGGATCCCAGCGTCCAAATCCCCAAGATGAATGTAGTGGTATGTACTGACACTGATGTACCGAATTCTTCCGAAAGCATTGTATGGGCCAAGCTTGATGGTGATTCTGGAGACCACCGATCTTATCTGATAGAGCCAACGAAGACATCCGCATTGATTGTAGGACGAAGCCTTGTAAAATCTTTAAGGAACGGATATGTGCCGGTTAGAGTCCTTAACACCGCAGACTCAACCACGAGCATCAAAGCGGGAGAAGTCATCGGCAGCTGCCAGCCTGTTTCCACCATCACCTCTTTGGAAGCTACTCACAACCATCATTGGAAAAGGAGGCAAGACACAGACAAAGCCCGGGAATCCACGTCTGCAATATTGAAGCAAGTCAAATTGCCGGTGCAGCTATTCAAACGAGCCTCTGATCTGGTCACCAAGTACAGTGACATCTTCTCAACAAGCCCGGATGACCAAGGCCGAACGAGTTTGGTAACTCACGTCATAGACACACAGGGAGCCAAGCCGATTCGACAAGCACCAAGACGTCTCCCTATAGCCAAACAAGGAGAAGTGAGCGCGCTGATCTCGGACATGGAAAAGCAAGGCATTATCGAACCTTCTGTAAGTCCATGGGCCGCGCCTGTAGTTCTAGTAAAGAAAAAGGATGGTAGCACTCGCTTTTGTGTCGACTATAGGCAGCTTAACGACGTCACTAAGAAAGATAGTTACCCGCTCCAACGCATCGATGACATCATGGACACTTTAGCCGACGCAAAATGGTTTTCTACACTCGATCTCAAGAGTGGCTACTGGCAGGTAGAAATTGACAAGAAGGACCGAGAGAAGACCGCATTTTCAGTTGGGACCGGATTGTGGCAATTTGTGGTGATGCCGTTTGGGCTTTGCAATGCTCCAGCCACTTTCGAACGCTTGATGGAATACGTGCTACGTGGTCTAACCTGGAAAACCTGCTTGGTGTACCTAGATGACATCATCGTCATCGGGAGAACGTTCGAAGAGCATGTGCGGAACTTAGAAGAGGTCTTCTCCCGACTGCGACTGGCAAATTTGAAACTTAGTCCCGACAAGTGTACCCTTTTCGCAGCTGAAGTAAAATACCTGGGACATGTCGTATCAGCTGAAGGGGTCAAAACAGACCCTGAGAAAATTGAAGCCGTGCAAAGCTGGCCAACACCAAACAACAAGCGCCAACTACGAAGTTTCCTGGGCCTGGCAACCTACTATCGAAGATTCGTCAAAGACTTTGCCAAAATAGCTAAGTGTCTTCATCAGCTAACCGAGAAAAATCGTCCGTATGTCTGGAATGAACAATGCCAGACAGCCTTTGAGACCCTGAAGGAAAAGCCATGTGAATCACCCGTACTGGCGTATCCGAAACCCGGAAAAATGTTTGTGGTTGACACCGATGCAAGCAACGGCGGTATTGGAGCTGTACTCTCCCAGCAGATCAATGGCGAAGAAAGAGTCCTCTCGTATTACAGTCGAGTTCTTTCAAAAAGTGAGAGGAACTACTGTGTGACCAGGAAGGAGCTATTGGCTATAATAGAGGCCACCAAGCAGTTCCACAAGTACCTATATGGCCAGAAATTTGTTCTTCGAACGGACCATGCATCATTGAGATGGCTACTTAACTTCAAAAACCCCGAGGGACAAGTTGCGAGATGGATCGAAAGATTGCAGTCATACGACTACGAAATTGTTCATCGAAAGGGCGGAGTTCATGGAAATGCTGACGCCCTATCTCGTCGCCCATGTCCAGCTAACTGCAAGCATTGCCGACGGATTGAGGAAAAGGAGCCAAGCGTTGATCTGCGACTGATAACGGCCGAATTCGATGAAGGTTGGTCATCGGAGGAGATTCGAAATGCCCAGCTAGCCGATGAAGACATCGGACCATTGCTCGTATGGAAGGAGACGACTGGGCGACCTGAGTGGAAGGACGTTTCAACGCATGGCGCAACCCTGAAAAGCTATTGGGCACAATGGAACTCCCTTCAGGTGGAGGGTGGTGTACTCAAGCGGAAATTGGAAACGGCAGATGGCAGCTCCTATAGGATGCAAACTATACTACCCAAAAGCCGAATCCACGATGTGGTTAAGGAAATGCATGAAGGATCCTCGGGAGGCCATCTTGGTGTTAACAAAACCTTAGCGAAATTGCGGGAAAGATTCTACTGGCTCCACGCTCGAGAAGACGTAGAGGACTGGTGTCGCAGATGCACCATTTGCGCTTCCGTCAAAGGCCCAAAACGACGACTGAGAGGACAAATGCAAACCTATAACGTAGGCGTGCCATTCGAAAGGATTGCTGTTGACATCGCTGGACCCTTTCCTGAATCTGAATGGGGAAATCGATACACGCTGGTTGTAGCTGATTATTTCAGCAAGTGGCCCGAGGTCTACCCCATTCCCAACCAGGAAGCAACTACTGTAGCCGAACAGCTAGTGTTAAATTGGGTCAGCAGGTACGGCGTGCCTTGTGAACTACATTCGGATCAAGGCCGAAACTTTGAGTCACTAGTTTTTAGCGAAATGTGCGAGCAGCTGGGAATACGGAAAACGAGGACAACACCGCTGCATCCCCAATCCGATGGAATGGTCGAACGTTTCAACGGCACGCTCAATAAACACCTTGCCAAGATGGTTGACGAGAACCAAAGGGACTGGGACCGACATATCCCACTATTTTTAATGGCATATAGAGCCGCTGAACATGCGTCGACGGGCCAAGCCCCAGCCAAAGTCATTTTTGGAAAGACTATTCGTTTGCCAGCCGATATAAAGTTCGGAACACCCCCTGAGAAACCCCAAACGGTTTCGGAGTACGCAAGTGATCTAAGACAAAGGTTGAACCAGATACATCGGACAGTGCGAAAACACCTCGAATCGGCTACTGACCGCATGAAGACCAGGTATGATCTAAAGGCTAATTCTACTGGCTTCCAGCAAGATGACTTGGTGTGGCTTTATAACCCGCAACGGCGAAAGGGTAGGTCTCCAAAGTTGCAACATAATTGGGAGGGACCATACCGAGTTACAAAGCGAATCAACGACGTCGTATACCGAATACAGGAACATCGTAAGCCGAGAGCTAAAATGAAAATCGTGCATCTGGACCGTCTTGCCCCATATTACACCCAGGGAGAATTGACTACAAATAGCGACACATCTTTTCGGGGCGAAAAGAACTGAAATGGGGGCAGTGTTACATGTACAAATAATTACATGTACAAATAATTCTGCGAGCTACTGTCGCAATTATTTTCATCATCTTTAAGAACGTCAACAAATGAATTTACTCGAACCCGCGAGTAAATTCAACAAGCATAATCAACATCTGCAAGCGACGTCACTCCATTCATGAATTTGCTCGAACCTACCAGGTACCTCTCGGTAGAACGTTCGCCAATATGCGAGAAATGGGTGAATACTTAGAGACCCTATATAAAGGCGAGCTGAATGAATGGGAGAATCATTCATTCGACCGCGATAAGAACTGCGAAAGTGTGTAGGAAGTGTGTTTCGTAATAGTGAAGTGATTTAGAAGACAATTGCGATAAGAAATTTATGGACAAGTGTTAGATTTTATTTTAATAGTGAAGATTAAAATTAGTGAAAGTGTTAAACTGATTATTGTGCACTTTCTTGAATTAAATAAACTCTTAACTTAAATTAAAAGACATTGCGTTTTCACTTTCCCGGAACGTTAAAATTATAGGCCGCGAACCAATAACACGCGACAATATATATATATATATATATATATATATATATATATATATATATATATATATATATATATATATATATATATATATATATATATATTAATTTGAACTTGCTATATTTTTTTTTATAAAATGTGTTGAACTGATAACGTGTAAATTTAGAGAGCCATATGGGCCATTCAGTTTTTGTAGTGTTATTGTTTGGAATTTGCTTTATATTCTTTGAAAATTTATAATGATTAGTTTTCTATAAAGCGCTTTTGACTTTGACCTTGGTTTTGACAAAGTTCCATTTTTATAGTAATATATTTTCAGTTAGTTTTGGTGGAGCCTTATCCTACACGACTCATATGCATAAAAATAAAAATCCCTAAATTTAAGTACATTTTATGAAATGTTTTGGTTAATTTTTTTATAGATTATTTTGTGTTCCTAAGAATTACAGCCTTTTTTACTCTTAGATACTTTTCAACTGCCACGATTCCGTTTGTTCAAAACAAGATTTTTCCATGTGCGTACGAGTTATAGAGACTCTCAATGTCAAGCAAAGATCAAGTGGGTATTATGGTACAGATGTAAATTACATGAGGCTAATTTTTTTGTGAATAACTAACTTAAAAAAGATTCAGACAAAACAAAGCCCAGGTAAAATTTATGTAAATAATCAAAGTTAAATCTTTTTATCTAGTAAGTTCTAATTTAAATTTCTCATTTGAAACTATGAGGAATCGCAAAAATTAGTCAATCAGTAAAAATTATCTCGACTATTTTTTTTATCTTTGTCGAGCGCTATGAAGCTATGTATTTTGGGTATACTTAGATGGAAAATAATTAATTAAACATTTGTAATATAGCACTGTTAGTATTGCTTTAAACAGCATTTTCATATAAGTTTTAAAAATTTGTAAAAAGTCATACTGCTTGCATTGTTTAAAAAATATGCTCAATGTGGGATTCGAACCCATGCCTTTATTTTTAGGTGTAATGGGTTGCTCTCTGATACAACCAATGAATAAATTCCAAAACAAATTAAATTTGATAAAATTTATATAAAAGTTTGAGTACATTTAATTTTCCTATTACCATTGATGTCATGAGAAAGACTTCAACTGATATCCCTTGGCATTCCATTTATCTTCTTTGCACTAGTATGTGATTATAAGATTATAATTTCAATGCAAAAGTATGGCTGGAAAAATTTTGGCAAAAAATGTGGAACGCTTCACGATTTTGCGTGTCATCCTTGCGCAGGGGCCATGCTAATCTTCTCTGTATCGTTCCAATTTTAGTATATGTTCTGCCGAAGCAAGAACGAATGTTCGTAAATTAAAAATGTATATATACAACTTGCATTTGTTTTTGTATCTGCAAGTTATATTCAATGAAAATATTCATATCAAATACATGAACCAGTTTCATCCAAGACACCATTAATCAAACAACCAACTTCCAAAAAGTCTCAATCAAGATTCCATCTCGAGTCCACACCAAGAACTGAGTCTTCAAAGCTTCTTTGAATCGATTGCAGCGCTTCTTATGGGTAACATCAGCATCAACTTAGTCTCTGTTGTACTTTCGACGAAAACAGTCGAATAGTTTTGGTTGCTTTTATTAAATTGGAACCAGATGAATTTGATTTGCGAAATGGGAATTTCGTACTGGAAATGTGAATATTCAAAAGACAAATGTGAACTTTTTGACTAAATAGAATTCATTTGCTCCTGAATGTTTAGCTTAGAGTAAAATCCTTATATACGGACCTTGCCTGGATTTGATTGACTTCATTGAGTTGAATTACATGCGATTATTTTATGTAAATTTTTAGTAAATACTTTCTTTTCACCATTTGATGTAGTGTTTTCATTTTTCAAAATAATGTAAAACCGCGTTAAAATTTTTTGGTATGTGAAAATTTGCTTTTAGTATTTTAAATGGTGTAAATTTACATGAAAGGTATTTGTTGGGAGAACTGAAGGGCAGAGACCAGTGAGGAAACCAAAGAAACGCTGGTCTGACTCGGTCGACGAAGACAGTTCATCGTTGCTCGGATTTCAAAATTGGAGGACGCGCTCAACGGACCGAGATATAGTTCAAAGCGCTATTTCCAGGAATTAAAGACCCGAGGGGGGCTGTAGTGTTACGAAGAAGAAAAAATTTACATGAAAATGCATCCATTCATATAATGACTTAAATTATTGACTCGAAATGGGCTGGTAATAATTCTTGTGGAATTTGTGGCAAGTTTTAATTGCAAAGTATATTTTATATCATAGTCAATAAATACCGTGCTTATGAAGACTTGGAAAAATTTTATTAAAAGTAACTTGTTTGAATGAAAAACATTTTGTGCATTAGTTGTAATCAACTTCAGCCATTCGCTGAACAAAACCGCACGATTACGGCTGAAAATCGATTACGAAATATTCATAAAATTAAAGGGACGCAATTTCATTGTTAGGGTTTTTGAAATAATTTTACAAAACCCTACTAAAATTGCGTCCTGTCTGTCCGTCCCTGTATCACAGCAATTTTGCTAGCATACGATATAATCTAGTAACATCAAATTTTGTACATATGTGTAAAGTGGTGCCCTCTTCAAAGTTCAACAATAAAAATTTTTTTAAAGTATTTCAGGGGTTCTCCCCATACAGGAGATTGGCCCTTGAAAAAAAAATTCATCAAAGGTGGCCGATATGGGTATCAAACGAAAGGTCTTGATGAAAGGTTTTCAGAAGAGGTCTTAAACTGACATTTTTTGTTCGAGAGGCGCACAGGGAGGAGAAATACACGAAAAATTTCTAGTGGATGGCTTTGACCACCACGCTAGAGAAAGTGTGGAAGTGTTCGTACATCATTGCTGTTGTAGTACTACAGCGCAGTTTTCGGGCCTCCGCTTAGGTATCACGCTTTGGCCGTGGGTCCGACCACGCAGCCACGATACGCTCTAATTTTAAACCAGCAGGTATTATAACTGAACGGGCTTATAGTCCACCCGGAGAATCACTCGAACTAAATCTCCTTGCCCTCAACTAGAGTCGAATCAGGGACTTTCGGCTTACAGTATGAGTTCTCTTACCAATACACCACTGGACTAGCTAGTATATTACTTTGAGGATAATTGATAGGGAGGGACCACATGACCCCCTTTAGGTATTTTCAGTTTTTGTAGCTTCCATCTTAGTAATAAGTCCTAGTGTCTCAAGATTTTTTAATATTTAATTTAAAAATAAACAAGATTCAAAAATAAATTGTGTATCATTCAAATTAAAAATGATTAAAAATTGGAACTGAATCGTATGTCGTATTGAAGTATCCTCTTTACATTTGTGAGAAGTGTAATTTCAGAAATTATGGTGTTATTATATGGCAAATAATAAAAACACTTGAAAGTTAATTTTTCGATGCACTAGAAGGGCTGGCCTGTGGCTTTTAGCAGCCTTTTCTTGTATTTATATTTTAGCCTAAATAAGGTATTGGGACAATTTTCAAGTAAATTAATATCTGTTTCTTAAAAGTCCTGCATCGCTAATGACGAGAAGTTTCTTTGTAGTTCGTGGACTATTTTTTCAATCTCTGACGTTTTCAGGAGATTTTTGGTTATGAGTTTGATGGGGAGTTCACAGTTTTCCACAGTTGAGAACACATTTTGTTTCGGTTTGTTGCTTTTTTGTTAGTTTTCTCCTGTGAGGCCACCACTTGAGCATATGAGTTTTTCATTAAAACTTTCCTGAAAACAATAATCGTAGCAGATTTTTTGCTACACTTTGGCTTTATAGTAGATTAACGTCGAAAGAAGATGATTGACAATGAAACTAAATTAGGAGCTAATGCTAAATTTACCAATCAAGGTAATGCTACTATTACTACGATAAAAGAAAACTCGAAGTACTACGATCTGCTGTAGGACTTTACCAATTTAACTATACCATCTGATACCAGGAGGGTTATGGCTCATGGCACTTACCACTACATTGTAACTAAAGGCCCTCCAGTTGTAGAGAAGGCAAGATGCCTAACGCCTGAGAAGCTGCGGGTAGCAAAAGCAGAATTCGAGCTTATGCTACAACAAGGAATTTGTCAGCCGTCAAGCAGTCAGTGGGCAAGTCCACTACACCTAGTCCAAAAGAAAACTGTCCAGTGGAGGCCTTGTGGTGACTATCGTGGTTTGAATGCAATCACCATCCCGGATAAATATTCTATTGCTCATCTTATGACTTTGCTCACAGACTCAGTGGATGTACGGTATTTTTGGCGTTCGATCTGATGCGGGCATACCATCAAATTCTGGTGGCTCCTGAGGGTGTTCCGAAGACTACCGTTATAACGCCATTCGGATTATTCGAGTTTAAAGTGATGACGTTTGGTTTGTGCGACGTTGCGCAGCCTTCCAGTGCTACATTGACCACGCTCTACGAGGCCTGCATTTTTGTTATTCGTACATTGACGATATACGATATTGATTGCTTCTTAGACACACCAAGAAAACCGTGAGCGTTTAAGAATTATCCTGGACAGACTGCGTGAGTATGGCCTTTCTATAAACATAGAGAAATGTACGTTTAGACAACCAACTATCGAATACCTTGGATATTTTGTCGATCATCAGGGTATAAGACCTATTCCAGCAAATGTTGAAACAATCCTAAGCCTTGAAAAATCAACAATTATCATGGAATTGCGCAGATTTCTAGGAGCGATCAATTTCTATCGAAAATCGCTTAAAAATACAGCTGCCATTCAAGCACCTCTCCGTGAGTTCCTCGTCGGAGCAAGAAGAAAAGATAACCGTGCCATCGTATGGACCCCACAAGCGGATGCACATTTCGAGGAACGCAAGCACCAAATTGCCGACGCAACTTTGCTCGGACACTCAATCGAAAATGTTATGCTGGCAGTCAAATTCAACGGTTCTGATACCGCAATGGGAGCCCGTTTCGAGCAATTAAACAACAACGTTTAGGAACCGGTCGGATTATTCTCCAAAAAGTTTTGCGAAGCGCAGCGCAAATACAGTGTTTATGATCGGGAGCTGTAGGCGATTCACAGTGACATAAAATTCTTCCGCCACATTGTTGAGGGACGACAACTCATTATTACATATATACATATATGCCTCCATCCAAAAAGCTGACAAAGCATCTCCGAGATAACAAGGCAATTCGATTTTATTGGGCAATTTGCAACAAATATTATTCACATAGCCGGAAACGACAACGAAGAAGCCGACACGCTATGCCGAATCACTGCTATTAAAATGCCAGTTGCAGTGACAATCGAAGATTTAACAAAGGCACAGAAGAGGATGCAGAATTGAATCATCTACTGCGAGGCGAAACGAACGTGTGATTCCGGAGACAACGTCTAGCAGCTATTTATTGCGATGTTTCAAAGAGCAACATTCAGCCTTACGTCCCAAACCGTTTTGAGGACAACTTTTTTACTTGTTTCATCGATCGTCTCATCCCAGTGGCAGAGCTACGAAGAAGCTTTTGTGAAAAAAGGATGTGTCGCCAAGTATATCCAAAGACCTACTCGAATGGACTAGGACTTGTCTTCCATGTCAGCGGAGTAAAATTGGACGACATGCCACGCCTGCACAAGGTCAAATTGATATGCCTGATACAAGGTCTAGTCACGTCCATGTTGACATCGTCAAAAGCTAAAGCCGTCAAAAGGATATTCGTATGTTTTAACGATAATTGATTGATTTACAAGATGGCCTGAGGCGATTCCTATTAAAACTTTCTCGGCGGACAAAAGATCTACCGCATTTTATTCCACCTGGATTGCGCGCTTTGGAGCCTCGAGCGTTCTAAAGTCGGAATCTGTCCTATTAAAATCGCTAACACACTTAGTCGGCTACAGAGAAACCCGAATGACGGCATATCAACCTGTGGCAAACGGGATGATTGGCGTACGAGCATCAAAGAAGATATTGGCGCAACAGCTGCAGAGCTTGTGTACGGGACTACTCTACGAAATCCCGGTGAATTTTTCTTCGACGAAAACATGCCACTGGATACCCAATTATTTGTCTAAAAGTTTTGCGAACATATGAAGACTGTACGAGCCACTCCAGCACCACGTCATGACAAGCGCAAAATCTTCATTCATAAGGACCTTGCGACTCACTCACATGATTTCATTCGTATCGACCGAGTAAGAAAGCCAGTGGAGCTTCCTTACGAAGGACAATGCACAGTTGTAGGGCGATCTGAAAATGTATACACATTGGAAATAGGTGGAAAACAAATTAACATTAGTACCGATCGAGTATTTTGAATCAACTTCGGATCAAACGACTTATCCCATCGACAATCAGCACTTGAGGAAATACGGAAGGTCGAACTCCAAGAAAGTACAATTTATTGACGAAATAAAAACAACCGCTGTCAGTTATCAGACGACCAACATATTCAGGAGGGAGTCGTGTAGCGATTAACACATCTACTACTGAATAATGTTACGTTGTTCATCGCTAACGGCACTAAAAGTGGCAAGAGTACAAGATTTTCTTCTTCCTCCTACAGCCGGCATCGTTAGACCGCGATTAAATTATTTCAACCGTTATATGTATTTTGTGCGGGTGATAAATCATTGTTATGTTTAAAATTGTGTTTTGTGTTTACATTATAGACTAAGTGCCCACAACTTAAAGAGGCTAGTTCGCGGCGTGATATAGTGGTTCCGTTTTTGGGCCTGAGTAAGAAGGCAACGGCTATAGCCCACATACATTTAACCCGCCACATTAGTCTTGACGTCACAATGTCGACCATAAAATAAGAGTACCATAACGATCCACCATTACTTCTCGTTGACAGCGAGCTTTGAGAACATAAACAATCGGGTTTCCTCCGTATATTTATTTGAATTAAACTCAAAATAGTGTTATTAGTTCGTTTTCACATTAGCAGGAAGTAAAATCAAGCGAAAGAAACTCCTATGCAAAAAATTCCATACTTGAAACCATCAAACATAATACAATAAACGTAGTTATCATTGTGAAGCAAAAGAAATTTTGTGTATTGCACTTAAGAAGTGAATGAAAATGCTTTTAGAAATAACATCATGCGGTCGTTTTTGCCTTTAAAAGTATTTTTCTTGGTCCTCGAAAGAAAAATAGGAGGAGTTATAAGGTAATCAAATGATTTATGACATGGGTGCATATTTTTTGTTTCCGCCTAGTCAGCTGATGCAACGTAGAGACACATACAGTAACAGAGTTTTAGACAGATTATTTTCAGGGTTTTTTGGTACATAGCAATGACGTCTCTATAAAAAAATTTAAATATGAGGGGCAATATGCATGAGGCCAATGGTTGAGCACGTGGTGTTCGTCGTTTGGTTTTTATTCGGAGCTTGGGCTGATTGTGGTTATTATATTGAGAATAAAACTTATGTGATAAGCAACTATTCAACTCATATAATGATAATTTAAGTAAATTTTCTACAAGAAGGAACATTAAACATTTCTGGTGGTAAAAATCGACCAATGGTTAAACATGTCCATATGAGGGAGTATGCAGAAATATCCGCAAACTTCAGAAGGGAGAGTTGAAAGTGACTTCAGGAAATACCAGCTCACTCTGAAACCCGCAAAACGAGCCAAAAAAACTTATATATTGTTTAAAAAGCTGTATATCAAGGAATCTAAACGAAATTTCGCCTCTACGAAGTACAATTTTATGTGGTTATCACTCAGGCTGGTCTAATTTTAAATTTTATAAATAATTCAATATTCCAATTGAAGTTATATGTTCAGAAGTTGGACACCATCATAGATAATATGTATATACCTTAGTCGATTCCTAACGAAGATTGTCATTAGGGTAAGTCCGGGATAGATGGACCACCGGTATAGACGGACCATTCAAATATTTCGCTCGTCTGTTACAGCAGCGCCGCATTCGTTGGCTAGTATATTTCTACTCGTGCATACGTTAACACGTTTAGTTGTGCTCGAGAGTGTCACATGTTTTTTAGGAAAAAAACTTTGTTTATTTCTTTTGGTGAGTTGAAAAATATTTTTCACTGGATTTTATTGTTATGTGGTTTAGTTAGTTTAATTGATTTTGACGTAAGATCAATGCTATAGCTCGATTGTATAGTTGAGTAAGGTCTTAACCTAAAATGGTGCTCCAGTAGCGTTGTTTATCTGAATGAGTAGCTGGTCCATCTATCTCTGACAATTGGGATAGATGGATCAGTGACATTTGGGATAGTTGGCCCACTTGAAAAGAACCTGGAATAGTAGGACCATATTTCGTATTAGGACTTTACTTCTAATATAAATCAAATGATACTTATCAAAATTATTTTAAACACAAAGGTGTGTCCTGATACGTTGCTTTTTTTCATGTTATAGAAAAATGCCTACGTTCTATACCAGAAAACGCATGTCTGGGAGGGGAAAATGGTCTGAACGTAGCTTGGAAAATGCAGCCAGAGCCAGAGTAAGGAAATGGGAGTTAATGCTGCAGCGAAGGTGTTTGGAATACCGAAAACAACTTTGAGAAGACGCATCAAGCTACAAAGTTTTAGTAAAGGTTCCATGGGAAAAACTCATTGCTAGGAGTTGAAAATGAAAAAAAATTTTAGTACACATAAACAATTACAATCGAGGGGGATTACTCCAACCAGAGACTCAGTACGTTCTATGGCTTACTATTTAGCTGAAAACCTGCAATTGAAGCATAGTTTCAATCATGAAACAAAGCAAGCAGGCTACAACTGGCTTTATTCTTTTCTTGTTCGCAATCCTGAAGTGCTCATTCGGCAATCTGAAGGTGTGTCTATTGCGAGAGCAAAAGGTCTAAATAAAATAGATGTCAAAGCGTATTTTGACCTCTTAAAGAATGTTTTGGAAGAAAATGGTCTTATAGATAAACCTGGCAACATTTTCAACATGTACAAAACAGGTTTACAACTAAATAACAAATCAGGGAAGGTAGTTGCTTTGAAAGGTTCCAAGAATGTAACTTCTGTTATTTCAGGAGAAAAGGGTGAAACCATATCAGTATTGGCAAGTGTGAATGGAGAGGATACATTCTTAACACCTTTTTGCATAATGAAAGGAAAGAACCTAAAGCAGGAGTTTTGTGACGGTTCACCACCTGGCGCTGAAGTAAAAATGTCGACAAAGTCTGGCTATGTAAATAGCAATTTGTTTTTTGATTGGCTGAAAAACCATTTCACTCCAAGAAAACCAGCAGGAAAGGTGCTTCTTCTTTTAGATGGACACTAGCTGCGTTGAAATGCTAGAGTTCGCAGAAAATAATCAAATAATTTTGATGAGTATTCTTCCCCACACCAGTCATTGGCTTCAACCGTTAGACCGCGCTTTCTTCAAGTCTTTAAAAATGAACTATTATTCTGCTTGCTCAAAGTACGAGACCAATAACCCTTCAAGGAAAATAACTCGACTGCAGGTTGGTGTGCTTCTTAGCATAGTTTGGTGTAAGTCAGCAAACGCAGAAAATGGAATAAGTGGATTTCGAACGTGTGGAATCATTTCATTTGAACCTGATGCGACACCAGACTACGCTTTTTTTGTCAGAATCAATGAACTCTAGGCGTCCAGATACGTCTCTTGTTTTCGAAAACGTTATGACTGGTGTTGATGTTTCTGGCTCCGGTAGTTCAAAAAATGATGCCACTGTTGCTGGTCCTAATAGCCCAAGTGATGATGTTGCTGTGGCAGGTTCTAATTCCTCAAGAAGTGGTTGTAGTGCCAGCACTTCAAGAAGCTTTGAAAATGTTCCTTTACCTGGACCTTCTAAAAAGCACCAGAATAAATCTGAAATTGTGACCCCTTCAAAGTTATTGGACAAACTACATCCAGTGCCTTGTGTGAACAAAGTTCACACTGTGAAAAGAAAAGTTCAAACTATATCAACAGTGTTAAGCTCTCCAGAAAACATAACTGCTCTGAAAAAGAAAAAAAATGAGAAAGAGTCAAAAATTAAAATAAAAGAAGAAAAGAAGAAAGACCGAGAGGAAAAGAAAAGAGAAAAGGAGAAAAAGAAGCTAGAGAAAAGAAATGAGAACAATATGCAAACAACGATCAATAAAAGTAAGAGAACGCGAAGAGAAAAAGAACTAACGTCATCCTCAGATTCTGAAGATATTGATATCGACACAATTTGCAATGACAATCTTTATGAAATTGACTGGGATGAAGATTTCTGTGTATGGTGTAAAGAGAACTACAACGAAACAAAACAAGATGAAGATTGGATTAAGTGTGTGTCATGCTCCCGCTGGACACATGAAGGTTGTACAAGATTCGAGGATAAATGCGATTACTGCGGAAAGCAAGATCCTCCAAATAAGATGACTGCTGAATGATTCAAATTTCTAGAAACTGAGTTATACTAGCTCTATTTTTTAATTATTTTGATTGTCAAATCTATTTATCATATCAAATAGTTTATAACTTTATACCTTTGATAACATGTATTTCTTGTATTATATCCTGATTCAGTCACGTAAAATAGAGGTCCATCTATCCCTAATAGGTAGTCCATCTAACCCGAGTATGCTTGGGATAGACGGACCATCGAGCAAAACTAAAAAAACATCATAACTCCTGGTGTGATAAGCTTAACAACTGCAAACTTCCTAACAATTGTTTAAAGACTTATCCTAGACATTGCAAAATTTCGGAAAAAATAGCTTTAGAAAAACATGGTTCAACTACCCCGGACTTACCTTATTTCGGTCATTCACGGTCTATAGTTAAATCTCATTGAAAACAATCAATTCACTTTATTATTTAACAGCATTATAAAAACGTATAACAATGTTGGTTCCCATTTTCAAAGCTTTCGTTACATATAAAAATCACTTGACTATATACACACATGTATATAGCTTCCCACCTTAAAACAATGTTCTTTTACAAACCTGCCTTACCATCTAGTATATTTTGATAGTCTTGTTGTGTAAATGGCTTATAAATTCCACCACTAAGATAATATAGTGGATCTTTAATTTTATTTATATCAAAACCCTCTCTCTGTAAATCTCGTTTCTTCAATTTAAAAGTTCCAGTTAAGGGCACTTCAGGAATAACACGAACAAAAAGTGGTCGTGAATATGGTGGCAAGCTACCTCGAATGCCTACAGAGAAATTTTCCATGTCGACAGTTTTATCTGTATCTACAATAGCTACCATTCCAGCACGTCCTTCGACGTGAGGAATCTGAAAGGTTTGAAGTTGATTTATTTTTTGCAAAAACAAGCGTAACATACAATTTGAACTCACCTCCACACCATACACTATACAATCTTTTAAGCCTAGAATATTGCTTATAATTGCCTCCACTTCAGATGTTGAAACATTTTCTCCTCTCCAGCGGAATGTGTCTCCGGTTCGATCTTTGAAATAAAAGTACCCGAGAATATCTCGAACTAAAATGTCACCAGAATTGAAATACATGTCTCCATCTTTGAAAACGTTATGAAGAATTTTCTTTTCAGTAGCTTCCTGCAAATATGATAATTAAAAAGTAAAAAATGGGTTGACAAATTTGATCTTGAGCTCAACGTTTTCGTTAAGCTTACCTTATCTGCGTATCCACTAAAAGAACTGGATATAACTTTTGGATTGATTTTCCCAATAAAAACGCCAGCTTCTCCCGGTTTGCATCTAATACATTTACCATCTGGTCCACGTATAGGCTCACCAGTATCTTCTTCACATTTGACTAGGATCACAGGATATAGTTTTCCGGCAAAAAGTGGAACAAAACCTATTGCTCCAATCTGGTTGTCGAAGTTTGCTAAATTCAGATAGGAAATTACTTTAACGAAATAGCCTCTAAATGATTCTTACCTAAATTTGAATTACCCTCAGTGGCACCGTACAACTCTCCAATATCCTGGATATTGAACCTCGAAACTAATTGCTTCCATATTTGCGGTCGAAGACCATTTCCGAACATAAGTCGGACCTTATGTTGGGTATCTACTGGTTTTGGAGGAACGGCAAGTAGGTAGCGACATATTTCACCGACATATTGTGCCACTGTGCATTCATACTTTATGCAATCAGACCAGAAATTCGATGCTGAAAACTTTTTACGCATGGCCATCGTAACACCAAACAAAAGAACACCACCAACTCCTAGAATACCACCAGTAGTGTGGTAGATTGGCAAAGGGTTGTATATGATATCATCCTTACGTAGAGCTAGTATATAACATGCTCCCATGCTCATGAACATGTATCTACAAAATCGGGGAAAAAAATTTATTAGCGAAATTTGCCTACTTACACATAGTGACTACTGTTTAGAATGGAGATGAATGTCATAGTGCAGGCAACATGATACGTCTAATAATTTGATTACTCTATTGGATTTGCCAGGGAAGATACTCTTTATATAATCAAACGTGGCCTTCATTCTAAAACTTTCAATGATCTTATATTGAGTTATGGCAGTGAAATTGTTACAAATATGCAACCACCCTGCCTGTCTTGGGGTAGTGATCGCACCTCATCACACTCTACAACAATCCTTGATACCTAGAGGGGGAAGGGGCTGCCCTTTAGAAATAAGAAGAACCTTTTTTCTTTCGTTAAACTACAAAAAATCTTTATTTTTCTTTAGCAATTGACATGGGTTTATTACATTCTACGTCTGGAACTCGTTTGGCCGGTAGCACTCGGATTCTAGCTGCCATCGCTAGCCTGCTTCTTCCCTCCTCCTTAATCTGCTTCTTGAGTGCCCTGGCCCGGGCTGCGAAAAACTCCCGCTTCTTGTCGGACTTCACACCTCTCGCGAGGCGTCGTAGGTTGCCCAGCTCTTGCCTTAGCCTCACGCGTCTACCACCATGCTTCGGTTCCTCCGGTGTCTCCCTGTCTGCTGCATCCAATGGGACTGCTAGGCGGGCTAGGTATGCCTCGAGGGTGATCGCTCGTCGCGTGCCTTGAGTAGCATCCCAGGGAGTGGGCTCCGGAGTTGTCCACTGTTTCCGAACTGGCTCCCTTTTCCTTGGGTACTTTGTTACCGGTCGGGGACCGCGGAGTGCCTCTTTCAGGCTGGGCTTGGTGCATCTCGATTTTAGGGGTTTGATGTAAGCGTGGCCATAGTTTGTATACAATGGTGCACGTGGATAAAGGCTAGAACCAGAGTTTTACCGGCTTGGGCCCAAAGAAACTCTGTATCCGTCTCGAACAAGTGTCCACTTCGACTCCCGTGGATGCCTTCAGTTCTGTTGATGGGGGAAAATAACACTTCTTTGCCGCGAACTTCTTGATAAAATAATCGACTTTGCCAGTCTCTCCTCAAGACTTGCGTTAATGCTGGCTCCCTCGCCCACTTCGCCAGTAGCTTAAACACAAACAAATTGCTTGCATTGCTAGTGAAAGTCGTAGACCTTCGATCCAGTCAACCGCAAAAACGCTGAAATTGTTAGAGTGCTAGTTCCCCTTAACCTGCTTTACGAATTCATTCCTCTCTTGTTCGTCGGGAATAATCTTGTTGCATGAAAAGGAACGCTAGCTCCAATCTTATGCTTTTGCTCTTTTCGTATTCAGTATTCATATATCTGAATATTCGACGACTTCTCCTCATATGATTTCTGAGTTGGTTGTCGATTTCTGAGTTGGTGATACTCAGTTGAGCAGATTGCGCTTAGTACACACATTCAATTGTGTACATGTTCCCCATGTGCTCTTAATATGGTACTTGTATGGACTACCATGTGTGCGTGTGAAATTTGCCGGGGAGCCAATTCACTGACTTGACCAATGAAGCGTAAGATATAAGGTTCTTATATACAATAAATTGCGATTATGTACTCTGTTTAGCGTGTCGCCGTTCCCTAAGTATGGGCGGTGAAGCATACTCTGCTTGTTGGCTCGTGCGATGAACGAGGCATTGGGAGCGTGATCAACTGTTATGAATTTCCGAGCAATTAGTATTCGCATATGCTAACGATTGTTGTCGTAACGTGTCGTAAGTGAGGCATGGATGCGTGATTAACTGTTATGAATTTCCGAGCAATTAGTATTCGCATATGCTGATGATTGTTGTCGTAACGTGTCGTAAGTGAGGCATGGGGACGTGATTAACTGTTATGGAATTACGAGCAATTAGTACAAGCATATGCTAATGATGGTTGTCGTAACGAAATCATGATTTGAGAGCTTCTTTCTAATACTCATAATAATAATGCCTTTACTGACTTAAAGAATTTCGTCAACGGCGACAGATCAGCTGACATATGTGATCAATATAATATAGGATTATCCATTTTACGCTTGGAAAAGTAAAGCTAAAGAAAATACATAAAATATTCAGATAGAAACAAAATTTTTTATTCAATGTAAAGATTAAACTTCACCATTATACGTAAAATACAACATCATCCAAATGTTCTCCGCGGGGCCTCTTTCAGGCCTCGATCCTTTTGAGGTTTTTTATAATAAAATTTAATAACTTTAACGCGTGCTTCGACTATTAAACGATCCATATTTCTAAACGGCAAACCTTCAACTAACAAACACGCTTTGGATGAAATTAAATTCTGACAGATGTCAAATGGCAGGGTTATACTATCTTACCACGAAATGGATAACCCTGTATATGGTTTATCTTAAGGTAGGTAATGTCTAGTTAAATTTAATCGTCTAAATAAAAGGGTTTCCAATAAGAGGTGTTGTTTTGAATAGCCCGCTATTTCGGTAGATGTCACTTGTGAAGCTGTAATTTTTTAACATTTGATGAGTAGAAACTATGCCATTTATAAAAATGGAACAATACACGCTTCAACGACACTGTGAAATTATTAAAATTCACTATAAAAATGGTGAAAATTTAGCAGAGACGGTTCGTAAAACTCGAACATTTTTGGGTCATCGTGAAGCTCCTTGGCGGACCACAATATAGAAATTGGTGGAAAAATTCGAGCTATTGGGACACTTTTGTGATGTGAAGAATAAAACCCGTGTATGTTACTCAAGAACAGCCGAGAATATTGCTGCTGTAGCCGAAAGTGTTGAAGAAAACCCAGGTTTGTCCATTCCGATTCGTTCTTCGGAATTAGCATTCCACAAACGTCATTACACAGTATTTAGCATAAAGATTTGGGTCTTAAGGCTTATAAAGTTCAGCGAACACAAGGGCTCAAGCTTGTCGATCATCAACAACGTCGGGTCTTTGCTGATTGGGTCTTTGAAACGCTTGAAAATGATCCAAAATTCCATCGATAAATCATCTTGAGTGATGAGGCCCATTTCCACCTCGGTGGCTTCGTCAACAAACAAAATTGTCGCATATGGGGCTCGGAAATTCCGGCGGAGTCATTGGACCTTCCTTTTTTGAAAATGAGGCTGAAGCGACAGTTACGGTGAATGGATTGCGCTATGGAGAGATGATTAATGATTTTTTATGCCCGGAATTGGATGGTATTGATTTGGACAACGTGTGCTTTCAACAAGACGACGCTACGTGCTTACAAGCAACGAAACCATTGATCTTTTACGGGAAAAGTTTCCAGACCGTGTTATCTCTCAAAGAGGTGATCACAATTGACCACCGAGATCTTGTGATTTAACAGCTTGCGACTTCTTTCTTTGGGGCCACGTAAAAGAGAGGGTCTACGTCAATAGCCCAGAGTCGATTTAAGACATCAAAAATGGAATTCGTGAGGCTATCGAGGACATAGGCCAGCAATTTTATGATTTGGTTATGGAAAATTTCATGACAAGGATATGGCCCTGTAAGCGTGGTCGTGGTAGTCATTTGCCTGATGTTATTTTTCACTATTAACAACATACTTTCTTCTTAATAATGAAATAAACATTTGATCATTTATATTGAAAAATGGCATTTTTCTTTTAGTATCAAAATAACTCCTCTTATTGGAAAGCCCTGTAGCTCGTAGAATCTCTTCTGTTCAGAACCATTACAAATTTGGATTGTTGCGAGTTCTTGTTGATCTAGTTTTAATACTAGATGTGATATGTTGTTCCTAGTAGGAATGAAAAGGCTCTTAAAGGAGGAAGGAAAAATCTTATGGGCTTGGATGATTAAGGTTTCTTTAATTACTGAGCAATCTTCCGGTACTTCAAGGATTCTAGAGCCATTTAATGATTTTGATGATATTTTCTTCCCACAGTCAGTATTGAATATAGAAAACTCCTTCATATTATAGATCCAGTGGTTGGAGGTGGTTAAATGAATCCATCTCTTTAGTTCACTCACCTTCTGAAGGCGGCATTTATTTCCTCTGATCCGCTGATTCACGAAACTAATTTCACATGCCGCTACTTCAGATGCATGCCGATATAGCGCTCGAACTGTATTGTAAAGGTAGTTGACTTCGCTGACAGATCTACAAGACTTCAATTCGTTTTCCGTGATTGGATAGTATGGGTCTCGAGTTAAATTTACAGTCATAAATTCTACACGAAGCTCTAATTCCGCAAAAGTTTTGTTTACTATTATTGGAACAGCTATTAAGTGGATCATTTCGTATTGATGGCAGGATACTTATGGTATCTTCAATAGAAATATCATCTTCTTTCTCAGTGAACATCCATGAAGGATGGTTATTCTGTAGAAGCTAGATAAGTCTCCTGATGATATTGGCAATTGGACAGTGATGGGTAGATTTTCTTTTATGGATGCAATTGTGGACTGCGATTGCTCTGGAGCCAGAAGTAATGAATTCAATTTGCTTTGTATTGATAAATGATTCCCAGAGTGCGATTTAAATGCGCTGATAGTTATTCAAAGTTAGGGTTTACGTAGTTACGGATACAGTAAAAGTCTGAACGATGTTTTACCTGTACATCTCTTGTGTTACATTGTTTGCTAGTTGAATATTTTTGTTCATGGTTGTTTCTAGTTCATCTAGGCGTTGTTCATTACGTCCTTGCCCCTCAGCCATAATCTTAACTGTAGAATTGATTAATGACGTTTGGTTCTTGAATGGTCCAAACAAGTGTTGATCACTTTCTTCCAGTCGTTCGGTAACATTGCCCATATGGTCGGCGAAGTCAGAGTCAAAAACTCCAAAGAAAGCACTAGCTATATTTTCTACCACATTGAGCGCATCTGGTTTTTTCAGTCTTTTTCTGTCACGGGTACCATGTTGCATCAACTTGTTAATTTTTCCAGCTTATTTTTCAAATGCCTCGAACTACTGAATGATGTTTTGGCACGCAGTATCGCGATTCAGTAGCCGATTTAAAAAAAGCAGTTGATTAATTCCTGTCTTGATTGTATCCAGCTCTTTCCAGTATGATGTCAAGTTATTATATTTACATGCGATCAAGCTGAAGGCAAATCAATGTCGACCGAGATAAGCTTTATTAAAAGAAGAGGTGGTAACGCTGCACATAAGCAACCAACGGGACGAAGGTAAAACGCAAGCGATGCAAGCAATGTAGTCGAAAATCGCACAAATCATCAGACTGCAAATATTGTGACACAATTCGTGCTAAATGCGACAGCTGAGTGCGATTAGTCACATACAACAGCTGCTTAGACTGCCAACCTGAAGTTCATTCTTGGCTAAAATATTTTTGATCTTCATTAAGTGGCAACCTTTCTGAGTATATGACGATTTGTATATATATATATATATATATATATATATATATATATATATATATATATATATATATATATATATATATATATATATATATATATATATATATATATATATATATATATATATACATATATATATATATATACATATATATATATATATATATATATATGTATATATATATATATATATATATATATATATATATATATATATATATATATATATATATACACGAGTATATGTATATGTATGTGGGTGCATATGATACCGCTTTGCACCATCCTAACTATGTGCAAATCAACTTGCCCGCAATTGGAAATGTGATATTTGGCCAAGATAGGAAGATTCAATAAAAGGAACGGATTCCGAATGTGTTGAATTTGGAAAGGTGACATTAACTGGACGCGGCGACAGTCGATTTTTGGTAATTCAAGATCGGAACCGGAAACCGGATCGGAGTCTGGTTGAAACCATCAGAGGTGTTGAAATATAAAATTTTCGGAAAAGCGTTAATTATTGATTTCATTTAAGATAAGGTTGAGCAGAAGGCATTCACGGGAAGAATGAAATAAAAATGGACGGTTTAGTTGGAGTGTGAACGAATGACGGAAGGTGAAAAATAATTTGAAAAACGCTCACCTGGGTGGGTGTCACTCGTTATGCAAAATATTACTGACATTTATAGCTTCTCGAAAGAATGGCATAGCACAAATGTTCAGACAGAAATTAAGAAACATCTGAAACTTTGCCTGTCAGTGCAGTGAATTATGGTGCGAGCATCTTGCAGTTACCTTTTCCAAAAAAATTTACAGTGAGGAATCGTGAAAAAAGTAGTAGCCTATACGGACGACATTAACATCGTGTCACGGTTATTACCAACTGCTAAAAAACTCTTCCTGAAACTCGACAGCGAAGCAAAACTAGTAGGGCTATAAATCAATGAAAATAAAACAAATCTCATCACGCAGTCAAGGAAAAATACTTCAAATACACCATATATCCCATTTGGCGAATACAGTATCAACAATGTGGGCAAATTCGTGTATTTGGGCCTCAAAATAACGAGAACCAGTAATGCAGGAGACGAAACACGCCGAAGAATACAGCTCGCAAAAAATATTTCATTCGGTTTTGACCATCTTGAAGCACAGGAAAACAAAGCTCCAGGTACACAAATCTGTGATAAGACCTGTGTTATGCTATGGATGTAAAATATGGACCCTAATTCAAGGATCCGCAACTACATTGAACACCTTTGAGCCACGGGTCTGGAGTCGAATAACCGGAGCGAAGTTAGACAGGGCCAATGGCGAATTCGATACAACCATGAGCTGTTTGAAATTTTTGACGAACTGGAGGTCTCAACGATTGCAAGACTGCGGAAGCTGTAATGGGCTGGCCACATGAATCGTATGGACGAACAATGCATACCCACCGAGGTATTTGTTGGGAGAACTGAAAGGTGGAGATCAGTGGGCAAACCGAGGATCGATGCTCGGATCTCAAAATTGGAGGACGCTATCAATGAATTAAGATAGTTGGAGGTGTTATTTGCAGGAAGTGAAGTCCCGATAGGGCCTCCAGTAGTTAAGGTGTGGAGCTTCGTGATCTTCTGCAGGAATTACATTTTCATTAGCTTTAGTGACTACCGGTTCTAGCCTGCCTATAGAAATGCTTATTGTAGGGTAAACAGACTTAATGTGCCTGCTCAGACTGCAGAAGGAAGTAGAGGATATGGCCAAGCCCTTGCGACAATAATTGCCGTTTGCCATTTTTGGATGCTTCGTTACCTCAAAATGGTCCCAAACTGCACTCGATTTTCGTTTTGTTGCCGTAATTGTGTCAGAAAGCAAACTAACAACCTGAATGACTGCACTGTACAATTATATGTTTACAATTTATTCACGAAATTCATAATTCGAAAATTAAAAAATGAACCACTTCAAATAAACATTCGAGGCGCGTTCGGCCGAATGATTACTTATTATAAATTTTTTGAAGGAATTTGTCCTGCAACCTTTTAGATCGATGCAATAGTTGCGAATACTGATATTACACTTTATACAAGAGTGTCATCACATGCAAAGGTAGAAATATGAATTGTATAAATAAAATAACATTCATTATCTATCTGCTTCTTCGTAGGGTGGCGCAGTGCTGAGCCACCCACTGTTCACATTACCTATCTCATCTACACACGCCATGGTTGTGCATTATGATCTTTCTATGTCATTCGTTTTTCAATGATGTGATACAAGTACGAGTAATGTTTAGTGCGTGATGTCAAGAGCTCTCACGTAATGTGTGATGTATAACTCGCGAAATGTTTGATGCATAGAGCTCTCGCGTAACGCGTGATGTTTCATTCCTTCTTCGAGTGACATTACGTTTGTAATATACCTACACATGTCTAATTATTACCTAATAGTCTGATAGTCCGACAGCAGCATCAGAAGCTCAAACTCGATGCCGCACCCGAGGTTTGAACTTGGGTGCTGCTGCATAAGTGGAGTGTGCCTTAACCCACAGTTCCACATGGGCTTTATCTTAATATCTCCTATACAGTATACCCAACCTGAACTTTCAAACTTTTCTCTTATCTTAATATAATATTAAGTACATCACAATATACTTAATTGTTGAAACTAATCCTAAAATTTTTGAAAAATCTGCTCACATAAATAGATGAAAGTAGCACTAAATGTAGCAATAGCAAGCTGAAAATCAAAACAAAGCAACAAAAGACAAAAACCACGAATAATTTAGCTAATGTCATTTAACCACCCATACGTCATCCTAGCCCCAACGAATCTAGCAAATGAGTATCGCCATTAGAATTGTTGGTATCGTGAACTCAAATTCTATTTTTTTGTCTTCTTACCGATGGCCCATCTATATAACAGGGAAACTATTAGAATCAAAAGCATGCCGATGCATCTTCAAATACACGAAAGATTCAGGAGGAATGAACCCAGTAGTCAGAAAAATCTCAATGTAATCATGAGTGGAATGGAACGTTTGCAAGATCCAGGGGTTTTCGCTACCAGTTACAGATCTGGCGATATGATTTCGAAGTAGTTTCGATATAAAGATATTGACTCTCTTCTCCTTAGAAGCTTTATAAATTCTCAAACCGGGTATACCACGTCTCCAATCCATCTCAAGCTTTCTGTACAAACCAGCACATGAACGAAGACATTTTTTTCGAAAACTCTCGATCTTTAGATTGTACTAGTACCCTGATTATACCAGATCTGACATTCATTTGTCAAAACAGGTCTAACCAGAGTCTTATGACAGATAGCTTTGGCGTTTTGATCAATGTATGAAAGAGCTGTTGAAGGGCTAGAACCACTTTTTGGGTTTTACTGAGCATGATTTTGGCATGTTCAGTACAGTACAGATACTGATCGAGATGAACACCGATGCTTTGAGCACAAGACTTATGCAGGAGCCATTCTGAATTACCCTTACTAACCATAATTTGGAAATCTTTTCGATTAGGTTTCAAGTTCTGACTGGCCAACTGTAGGGTTGCTCGACACAAATTTTTTTTCGCATTTCTGCGTATTGACTTTCATTCGTCAATTGTTAGTATGGGGCTACTATTGTAGCTTTTCGGTCTACCGTACAAACTGTAAGATCATCAGCAAACCCACTACTGATCGCGTTAGCGACACACTAAAATCAAAGCCATTCAATATGTTGCGAATGAATATGCAAAAGAGTAGAGGCACAGTAACTGTTTTCTGCTGTAGACCATTCAAGACCTTAAAATTCGCGCATTTTCGTCAGATTTCCATCAGTTACAATGTCTGAGGAACCTACCCTTAAGGAGTTTAAAATTAGTCCATATAACCACAATGCATCGAAGGCTTTCTCCATATCAACGAAACATGCTCCAACACATTACCTATCATTTAGTTTTCAACTGATGTCTGAGGTTAGTTTCGTTTTCGCATGTTTAGCGGAATGCCTGGCACGAAAACTAAATTGGCAATTCGGCATCAACTCATATTTCTCAATATGGATGTTTAATGCATTGTTTAGTATCACTTCAAACACTGTGCTGATTTTAGGCAGCAAGCTGATTTGACGATAGCTTTTAGGGCTCGAAAATTCTTTTCCTTTCTTCAAGATCGGAAATACCTTGGCCTTTTTCCACTCATTTGGGAAATTTGAATTGCTCAACATACAATAATTCCTAATAGCAACTTCAGACAAATGTTGAAGAACTATATTCGGAATACCGTCAACATCATATGATGTTGTTCCTACCGACCATCTTCATAGCTGACAAAATAATCACCAAGATTCAGGATCGGTATAAGGTCAGATGTCAATGTCTCATTAAAATGAAGAATTTGTTCCTCATTTAGGCTTGATTTGGGGTCGCAAATTTTTGCTTCAACCACCTCTGAAAGTATTTGACTCCTTCTCTCAGGGTTTGGTAGATGAAACAGTTCAAAATGCGTTCCAATCAGGACGAGTTTCTGCAAACCACCACATCTAATCCTGTTTGTGGTACTATCAATTTCGATACCAGCCCTATAGAGAAGATTTATATCATCACTAGCGACTTCAGCATTCGATTGAAACTTCTTACGGAGTAAGCTATTTACTTTCGTGAAAATGCCATCAATTTCAATTCAATTTTCTTACTGATTGCTGACCTCACTCCTGAACCATTATCTGCTGGTCCTTTAGCGGTGAGTGCAAATGATACTCCGGGCTTGACGAAGTTGGAAAGTATTACACTGCGGTGTACTTGTGTTTGTTTTGAAGCAAATATTACTTTTGCATCTTGATATTGGGAGCAGCCTCAATATGATGCCAGATAACCAAATACACCACAGTTAATGCAGTATAGTTTTTCTTTAGGCTCCGTCTGAGCCGATTTCCACCCACTGGCAGCATGAAAATCTTTGCATTTTACGTACCGTTAGTGCATGGCGTAGTTGGCAGCCAAATTACCAAATCTTTGACACCAATAACACTGGTTGGCTTCTCTTTTTTGGAGGCGTTTCAAGGACATTATCTGCTGAAGGGCACTTAGACTGCTTTTGTTTGAGATCTGTACCAGATAAAGGGGTAAATTCTGCTTTTCTACGGTCAACTTTCTTGCTGCGAAGATTTTGATGGAAACAAATTCAATTTCAGGTGCAGCTTCGTTGACCGTATTCTTTATGCAGCCCAGACCCTTCAGCTAAAAGGTCTGACTTTTGCACTTTTGGGGTATAGGTGAACTATAGAACTTCCCCCGGACTTAGTGCATCTTTTGCTGACTTGAAATAAACCAATAATTTTGTTTTAATCGTTAATTTTCCTGCATATCTCTTTTGATTTCGTAATCACTTAATTTATTTTCGGCTGCCAATGGCTGAACTATATCTTTACCGCTTTGACCAAATACATCAATTGGCGAAACTTTTTCTACCCTTTCAACGGCTTTTTCAGGGGAACCAGCAAAACTGCGAGCTACTTTCTTCTTCATATTTTTATTTTTTAAATGCTGAATAAAATTTTTATCATTATCGATGTTAGAGTTACCTTCGATACCTTCTTCAATTTTCATTTCTTGGGTTAATCCACCCAGTGCTGCATAATAGTTAGGGCTGCTGTTAGTGCCTCCAGCACTTAGGATTTCTTCTGGAATAGTTTGTTTTGTAGTTTACTTCGCCTTTGTTACTTTATTTAATTGTTTTTGCGGTTGCGGGTCTTGTATTTTCATCCCCTTCTTGAAAAGATCTTTGAGGGACTGTAGTTGTAGCCTTTATTCATGATTTCCTGTTCGAAGTTTGATCATTTCTGGGTATGGAACATAGACCTTCACCCAAGCATGCGCAAAGGAATTTAAATTTATCGAATGATTGAAGCGAAGCTAGACGGGGCCAATGACGAATCTGGAATAACTTTGAACTATATGAAAGGTCTTAAAGATTATGAGGCTGCGGAAGCTGCAATGAGCTGGCCACGTGAATGTATGGTCGAACAATGGATACCCAAAAAGGTATTCATTGTGAGAACTGAAAAATTGGGGAAACGATGGTCTGACTCGGTCGACGAAGACAGTTCATCGCTGCTTGGGTTTCGAAATTGAAGAACGTGGTCAATAGACCCAGATAGTTGGAGGCGCTATTTGCAGGAAGCAAAGGCCCGAGAGGGGCTGTAGTGCTACAAAGAAGAAGAAAACCTTTGGTGACAAGGTTTTGTTGAAGCTAGTTTTAGCGGTTCAGGATGGTAGGCGATGAATCCACGCCATACAAAATGAAAAATTAAGAACTATGCGTAGAATCAGGCTATCTAAGGTAGGGAAATAATGGCATTATTTCGATTAAATTGAGAAAGAAAATTTTAGTAGACTTACATAAATCACATTTAGAAATAGCGGAAACAAAACGTTTTGCAGTTCAAATATCTGGTGGCCAAAATAGATAAAAAATCGAAGATTTAGTTCAATCATGCCTGTCATGTCAGTTACAGCAGGCAAGTCCTGGAAAAAGTGCATTTAATCCGTTGCAGCTGGTTGATCAGGCTTGGTCTCGGATTCACGCAAATTTTGCATACATTCGTCACTATTATTCATCAGTTATATTCGATACATTTCAAAATGGTTAAAAGTTTTCAAAATCAAAACAGTTGCGTTGAAATTCACGCTTGATAAGTTTAGAGAGATATTGTGTAAACATGGTTTAGTTGATAATCTTATTAATGACAACAGGCGTCTAAGTATATCAAATAAGTTCGCTGAATGCATGGAAATGAAAAACGATAAGCATATTTTCAATGGTCCAGGGTGCCCAGCTTCTAACCACAAGGTTAAAAACCCATTAAAGATTGTAAAAAAGCAAGCAAAGCTAATTAAATTGATTCAAAGCTAAACAATTTTGATCTCATATGTAGTGAAGTAGGTATATTAAAATTGTCCGTAAAAGACTGCAGCGATGGTCTGCTGCCCCAGCGAAAGAGGACGCATGAATGCGCTGGCAGGCTAGCGTTGTGGTGTCGTGGGGCGGGTTCTATTCCCCAGCACAAGGACCCACTACAAAAAATTTCCCATCCACGAATTTCGAGGGTCAAAGGAATATCGACCGGAGTCGGGAAGGAGCTAGCCTACTAAGGATCAAAAGTTACTGCCTCAAGGGACAAACTGGGCCTAGAGAAAAAGGACGGACTTAAAAGGACTTTGTTATTACCGACTATACTTATGGCCCCCAAATAAGAGTGGGGTATCCAGGTGAAAGTGGTGCCCCCTCGCACCCTCCCAACCAGATCAAGATCCAAATGTAAGCGTGGCCATATTTTCCATCTAACTAAAAACCTCATACAAACATAATTTGAATGAATTTTTCCTTTAAATGGAAAATATAAACGTGGCAAATTTATGCCATAGTATTATGTGAGGGGATCACATAACACTATGCCATAAATAGGTAAGCGAGCGGAAGGCCACCCTACCCGGCAAGAGCACCTGAAACGCATAAAAAGGGGTGAGCCCACCCAATGGCTAGCTCATTATAGTGGAGGGGCCAGGCACAGTTGCAGGTGCCATACCCAATCACGTTCCCAGCGAAAGGAAAGACTGAATTTTGGATTTAATTACAAAACATGGTTTTTTATTCCAAGACTATCGTATTTCATGGTAAATTTTTGTTTTTAATTTTAAATTTCTGTGTACTTTATTGTATCATTTTTAAATTGTACTGATACTTTACACGTTAATTTTTTTTTCTTTTTACTTTTTACGATGAAGAATCTTTAACACAAATATTGAAGTAAAATTAATCGCGATTGAATAATTATGTAAGTATGTTAATATTTAAATATCATTTTTTCTTTTCAATCATCAAAAAGAGTACCTACCCGACCTTCTAACGAGCGTTCGTAAACGGGGTTGGCGAACCTATTCAAATGTTTATCGACTCTCATTTTTAAATTCACAAATTGTATAAATTAATTTTTTTTTTGTAAATTTGGTAAATCAAAATACGCGCACCTGGTAAAGGAATTCATACAAATTAAAACGATTTCCTTTTGAATTTTCTTTTCTGCTTCGATTTGCGACTAATTTTTTGATCGAGCAGCAAAAAGGCTACAAAATACGCAAACACAGTGACACTACGAAGGAACTGAATTACATATTTTCTAAGTTGTTTGGAACCCCACAGCGAGACACCGAGCTTATGCGAGCGTTGCTGGCAATTCAAAATTTTACTTTCGGTGAAAATTCCGAAGAAATTGTTGATGGCGCCTCCTTATTGAATTCGTGGAAAATTCAGCACGAAACACATTAAACCTTACCGGTGCGTATGGATCAGTACAAATGACGCGCGATTCAAAAATTTTAAAATCCGGGCATTGAGTTTCTTCGCTAGACTTTTTTCCCCCTCTCTTGCAGCACAGTCCAGGCAATTTATTTCCACGAGCAGGCAAAACTGAAACTGTTTTCATTTTGGCTTTTCCGGAATCGTATACTTCACGTTGTTGTCCACGAAAAACTTCCCTTCGTTGTTTGCTGTCCATCAGATAATAAAATCAGAAGCAGCAGCAGAAGTAAGAATAATAAATCACGAGGTTTTATGTAACCTTAGTAGCATTTAATGGTTAATGTTCACATTAGTGCCATGCTCTGAACTTGTCCTCTGGGAATTCTCGACTAGCCCCATAGTAAGTGCACCCAACAAGTTTTCATTCAAAATGATCCCATTAATTAAGTTTCCACAATTGCACGACTTATGTACATACTGATTACCTGTGAGCTAAATAATCTACATCTGCGTAAGTTAAAAAAAAGTGGTCTGCCTGAGCGAATCAACTATTTCCATGAATCAGTAAAGATAATTGCTGGTTGATTTGAATGATCTCACTCGCCACCTTCAACTTGATATGCGTCGATTTAATCCAATTATTGTGATGACCCTCAAATTACTTGTAAAATTATTCCGTTTGATATGTTTGACGTTGCCATTGCTTAGTTAAGTCTTCCTTAACTTCTGTTTCTTACTTGAACACAAATCGCCAATAAAAGCACGGACCCGATAATTCTCTAATTGTTGTTGATTAATAATTAATCCTCAATGTGACTCAATGGCGCGTTACTTTGAAAACTTGATGATTGTCGACATGAGATGGCGCGCGGTCGGCGTTTTATCTGGTCTAATGGATGTAAAGTACGTGAAAATATTCCCAACTGATTGAAATTTATTTTGTCAGGTACAATCATTATTAGTTGTTTCATCATCGTCTTTATTTTAAATAAATCCAGTACACATTTAAAGTGATTATCTTCATATGAAAACTATTGTCTGAAACCGGTCTCTTTTGATCAACAAAACTTCTCCTCAATGAATCAAGTAGTCCACAGTCAATCACTTCTCCAAATTCATCCACGTACACAATCAACACCGAGCAATAGACGATCCACAAGGGCCCGCCGCAGTATTTGATTTGCTTGCAGTATCTTTGACACATTAGCCAATTGTTGTGCATTCAACATTTCATGCCAAAAGTGTGGGCTTAAACGGTGACACAAAACACCCAACCAGCAATAAAAGATATTGTTGAAGACCAATCTGCAATTCTTATGTGAATGAAAAGAGCTTCACGCACTCATAGTCAGCTTTACACCCGTATCTTGTACTGTTTGTGCTTCTGACGCCGCCTATTTCTTTCACGGTATTTACGATTGCCGTTGCGTATAACTAATTCTTGGAACAACACTGTTTTTGTGGATAACTTTCTGCACCGATCAATTTTTATTTCGAGTAATTCAAGAAACAGCTGGCATGATCAATTATTTTGTTAGAAATCGATTGTAGGATTTTCTTTAGATCTAGCCCCAACATTCGGGTACAGTAGTTAAGCCAACCGTGCACAATTTAACGTTATTAAAAACGAAAATCGATCTTTAATCGCATGCTAGCCTAACTTTTCCGACGTGCATGTTAATCTCGACTCCTTTATTTTTTGCAGCGTCCGTGCTGGGTGGCGATCTCAAGCAGATTCTCCAATCCCTCCAAGCAGATCACCGCACCTCATTTTCAATCGTCAACTTGCGGGACTAGTCGTACCGGTAGCTGACGAGCCTTCCATCATTCCGATCCACACTTGTCTTCACCAATGCAATACGTGCATGTGTAGCGGGATAATGTCATGTCCGCATTTTAATTGCAGATTCGAATTATTAAATCAATGAAAAATAATAACATAGAAAAATTTAAATTATAATAGAAAAAGATAAATACCATAAAGAATATAATTATAAAGAAAAGTCTAAATTTAATAAAGGAAAGAAAACATGATATAAAATTTATGTTTAATAAATATAAAAAAAATATTTCATGATTTATAGCTATAAATTGAAATAATTAAATTATTCAAATCTGCAATTAAACTTTCGGATAAGTGTTATGAAGGTTTTCGGGCAGTTTACTTTGGTGACTGCTCGATTACTACACATATTGAATAAATTTCTATTTTGGTATCGCATAACGGCTCATTCAACTGCAGGTATTTCTCCTGCAGAACTCATGTCGGGAGGGCAGTTAAAATCACAATTAAATTCATTGAAGCTACCATTAGTTAAGAAGGAGATTATTTCTAGTCAGGAGAAAAATGTAAAAAATTATCCTGGTAAAAGTGACGTATGAATATTTTGACGAGGTGGAATTCTCAACGATTGTAAGACTGCGGAAGCTGCAATTAGTTGGCTACATGAATCGTATGGACGAACAACGGATACCCAAAAAGGTATTTTTTGGAGAGCTGAAGGCCGGAGACCAAGGAAACTATGGTCTGACTCAGTCAACGAAGACAGTTCATTGCTGCTTGGATTTCGAGGACGTGGTTAATGGACCGAGGCAGTTGGGGGCGCTATTTGCAGGAAGCGAAGACCCGAGAGGGGCTGCAGTGCTACGAAGAAGAAAAAAAACGTACGTGTTGAAGTACATCAGAAGGTATATGTACATCCGTAACTATAACAATCCAAATAATCGAAGCTGGACTCGTGCACGGATAAAAAAATATTAAAGATCTCAACATTATGGTTGTCCTCTGTTGGAATCGGACTCACTTGCAATTGCAAGTTAGAATCAGAGCAAACAGGAACAGATAAATACAAAAAGTGACAATTCCTTTACTGTAGGTGTTCGCACCACTCAAATGGATGAGGAAGACGAGACGAGGCAAGTAATTGAAACAGTGGTTTCAATTGACGAATCAACGTCACCATCTGGAACGGATTCAGAATTTAAAGATACTGATATCGAAGCGAATGCTTCCACTCCATCACGTCGTCCGACAAGAAAATCTCCAGAGAGGGTGAAGAAAGTAATTTAATTTGATTCTTTTTGCCGTCATGACTACGATTGCTTCATAACGATTTATTTAATTTGATTGTATTAACAAACTTTATAGGGGAGTTGTAGAATATTCAGCGTGGCAAATTAAATATGCATCAATCCCAATTTTACATTATCCTGCTTACGTAACTAACTACAAGGATGGTTCAAATATGACGAAGGCAAACGCTGTAGATGGCACACATGTATGTTTTGAAGGTCGTGGCTTGAGTATGTGCTAGTGGATGAGCCACATGCTCATCGATTGCAAGCCAGCATGACACCAGACAACATTTGCCACGTAGAACAACTCATTTTGGTGGACCGTAGGATGAATGTTTGAGACATATCGGCTGAACTGTAGAAGTTTGTCGCCGCTGGCTGACGTAATACAAAATGGAGGGGGACAGTTTTTTAATGGAGACATGGGTACACTATTACACTTCCGGAAGCAAGGTGTTGTCTAAAGAGTGGAGCAAGAAGAAGGAAGGGGCACTAGTCAAAGCGAAGACAACCAGGCCCGCAGGTAAGGTTATATGTACTGTGTTCTGGGACCGGCGGGGCGTGCTGTACGTCAATTTCCTGCGCACCCAATGTTCCATTAATGCTGCATATCACTCTAACCTACTGAAAACACACGTGAAACTCGCTTATCGCTCAAAACGGGGGAGCATTCCAGCACGAAGTTCGATTCTTCTCCAGGATGACGCACGCCCTCATACAACGCGCCTCACGCTCGATACAATATCGCAATTGGGGTCAGAGGTACTGGAACACTCCCTCCCCCTTTAGTCCGGATTTATCACCCTGCGACTACCACATGTTTGGACCATTGAAAGCAGCCCTCGGAGGTCAAAGATTCAACACCGACGACGAGGTAGAGGAGTTTATGCGCATACAGCTGTTCGAGTTGCCCAAGGTATTCTTCGATACCGGCATCAAAAAGCTTCCGGAAAGGTGGGCAAAATGCGTAACTTATAAAGGGGAGTATCTAGAAAAACTGTGAATATTTGTAAATTTTTTCGATACTAAATAAACGTGTCAGAGCATTTGTATCGATCATATTTGAATCGCCTTCGTACAAGGTAAACAGCAAAATGTCATTGTTCAATTCATGAGAGGAGTTAATAAATGCCATTCATTTGTTCACTAACCATCAAATTCAAAACATCTTCTCATTTAATGCATCACAAATTTAGATCTACCTTTATATTTTTATTAGTTAAGGAAAAAATTAATTAAATACTTTTCTCCTGAATGAAGTTATATTGCATTTCAACTTCTCATACATTTATTGCTAAAGACTCATTAGGAGTTGTGTTCATGATTTTATCATTGATTTTTTTGGCATATTCTTCATTAATCTTCTCGCCCCATCGAACCTTTGACGCCTCTTCGCAGGTCAAGGTGGAAAAATTTAAAGAGGCTTTCACTCCTAATCTCCACACAAAGGATGAAAAATTTTAATTTAACTTGAAGCCAGAAAATTTTGCAAATTTTCTAAATCTCATTAAATGAAGAAAATATAGCTGAGCCATTCTTCTGTTATTAGTCTTGTCAAATAAGACTTTGAAGGTTACAAAAATTCCCATAGAGCTAAAAATTGGTATGAATGCTCGAAATACTATTATAAATGCATTGTGAAAAGTCCCCATCAATCCCCCTTGTGCAAAAAATTTTATCGATGGTGAAAGTTTGCAAAAATAGGGTTTTCGCGTTTTTCAGCTAAACGGTGAGTTTTACAGCGAAAATAGCTCGAACAAAAATCGTAGATCATCCGATTCTCTACAAAAAATGTTTGCATACTTTTTTTCATAAGTATTGCCATTTTCGTGAAAAAGCGGTCGAAAGAATTGAAAAAAATATTTTATTCGTAATATACTCGTTAATGTACTTTTATATACATTGTTGAACCGTTATACGAGTAAACATATGAGCCCCTATGTCTTATACATACAAATTATAAAATTCTTAGAATATAAATGAACGTCAAAAACTCCACCTCTATTTTCATTTAGTCGCATTGGCCTTGAGTGACATCTGTCCTCCATTCAATTGTCAGCGTGGCGATGCTCGTATACCTGCTCCGTTTCGAAGGTCTTATACTCAACAAAATACTGTTAGTCGTAAGCATCCCTTCGTAGTCACAACTTTTTGCTATTGCCAATATTTTATAACAAAGTTTGTGCATTTTACTGTTTAAAAAAAATGTCGCAATTCTGCTTTATTTGTAGACAACCTTTGACTGAAAGTGGAGTTGTTATTGTTGATCGCGGCACGAAAGCAATAATTGATGCAAGTATTGAAAGAGGTGATGAGTTTTCGAAGTACCTGAAAGACCAGCCATCTGTTAAAATGCATGTGCTGTGTCGAAAAAAATATACTCGAAAAAGTAGCATTGATGCCGTGAAAAGATGGCGCCAAGAAGACGAAGCTGGTTCTTCAAAAATAAGTCCTCTTACTAGAGCACGAGTAAGTGAAACTACATTTTGGTTCAATCAGTGTTGTTTATTTTGCGGCAATGAATTAAATGAAGAACTGCAGTACCGACGTAAGTTTTTTAAAGCGACTACACTTTCGTTCAAAGACAGTATTTTAACTATAGCTAAAACTCGTTGTGATGATTTAGCCAAAGCTGTTGCTACTCGAATTGAATTTGAATATGATTTAGTCGCTACCGAGGCTAAGTATCATAACGATTGCTACAATCCTTTTTTGAAACCGTCCACTGGGGGTAAAGTCGGTCGTCCTCAAGATGAAGCTACAAATGTTCCGATGAGAGAAATATTTAAGTTTATTGAAAATAACGTAACCTACTTGGATAAACTCTGTTGGGAAATGGGTTACTAGATAATGTTTTAAATACGAATATTTCAATTAATGAAAAATATTTATTCTCATGAAGAACTTTAGGAAGGTGATCATACAGTGGTTTTTACTTCTGATGTTCTCTCTAGGAGAATCTACACAAGACTGACCAACAATTATCTTGAAGTATTTATCCTAACTAACTATAACACTAAAATATGAAGAGTGGGCTACAGATATCTGGTAGGACTCTAAAAAGTATTTATTATCCCAAACACATTTTTTATTGCTATTGGGATTTTCCCTGGGATATTCTTATCATCCTTTCCTTGGGTGTTTCCTGAGTCCCAAAACCTCAGACCACTCACCATACTTTCAATAGGATAATTTTTGTACATTTTAATAAATATTTCAACATGCCTTCTCAAAAATTAATCTACTGAATGATATCATAAGATTGACATTTTACATCAAACATAAAATTACTTAACTCAAAATTACTTTACTTTTACATTAAACATAAAATTTAGTGATACACCTTCCTCATGTTACTATTTGGGATATATACATATGATCCAACATTTGTTGCTAAGGATTAGGGAAACCCAAATAAAACCTAATCAGACCATCTTACTTAATATTAAATCACAAAATAAAACTTATAACAATAACTTATTATTAATATTATTCCAGAGCTAATCCTTTCCTTAATTCCAGGAATTTTACTACTGGTAGAGGCTTCGTGAACATATCAGCCAACTGATTACCTGTTGGAATATATTTTAAATTAATTGTTTTATTTTCAACTTTCTCACGCGAGAAATGATATTTTATGTCGATGTGTTTCGATCTTTTGTGATTGGTTGAGTTATTCGCAATACTAATGCACCCATTGTTGTCTTCGTAGATTGTTGTAGGTTCTGAAATTTTTATATTTATACTATTAGCTAAAGATCTCAACCACATTGCCTCTCTAACAGCTTCAAAAAGAGCCATATACTCTGCTTCAGTAGATGAAGCTGCCACAGAGGTTTGTCCTTTTGTATTCCAAGTAATTGTGCAACGTTCGAATAATTTAAATCCGTAACCGGTCGTACTCTTCTTGTCATTTGAATCAGAACCTCCCCAGTCTGAGTCTACATATCCACTTAAAACATCATTGAAACTGCCTCGAACGTATGTTAATTTTAGTTCAGCTGATCCCTTAAGATATCGAAGTACTCTTTTTAGGTTTTTCCACAACTCTTTATTATTTTTATTTAGATAACGACTTAAAAAGTTTACAGCTACACTCAGATCAGGTCTAGTACATAACATTACGTACATTAAGCAACCCACAACGTTTCGACAAGGGGCATCAAATTTTTCATCAGAATTGAGGGCTATAAAATCTAGCTTACTTTCGAGTGGAGTATTAACGGGTTTACAGTCTGACATATTGAATGTACTTAAAATTTTGTTTATGTATTGACTCTGATCTAAAGTTATTATATTTCCATTTCTTTGAACTCTAATTCCTAAAAAGAGTTTAATATCTTTCAAGTCAGTCATATTAAATTTCGTCATTAGATACATCTTAAAATTAGTCATTGTTTCTAAATTAGCCGTGGCGATTACAAGATCATCTACATAAAGTACTAAATATATATTTTTCGAAATATCTCCCTTATCTAATATATATATACACCTATCAACAGCTGAATTCTTAAAACCTTCTTCAATTATAGATTGTTCAAACGTTTCAAACCAGCATCTTGCAGCTTGTTTTAATCCGTAAATAGCTTTATGTAATTTACAAACTTGATTTTTACTACTTTTGACTCCATCAGGTACTCTCATATAGATTTCCTCTTTCAGTATGCCATTTAAAAAGGCCGTCTTCACATCCATATGGTGAATAAGTAAATTAAATTGGTTTGCTAAAGCTACTATAATTTAAAACTGGAAATCCTAGCTACAGGTGCAAAAGTTTCATTGTAATCTATTAAGTATTCTTGGCTAAAACCTCTAGCTACCAATCGGGCTTTATATTTTGATGGGTTTCCAAATTCATCATTCTTTATTGTAAATACCCATTTACAGTCTACTATATTTTTATCTGAAGGCTTGGATACTAAAGACCATGTCTTATTTATCAAGAGAGAATTAATTTCATCTTTTATAGCCGATTCCCATTGAGCCCTATCATCTCTACTTTTAATTTCTTCATATGAGGTTGGAATATTACAAACAAAAGATTGAGCACTCAACAAATGACTATCGAACATGTCATCTTCATTGTATGAAATAGCCGGACGACCTTTAATTCTTTCACTCCTTCTTGGCTCAATTGACAAGCCTTCTTTCTGTTTATCATCACTATGATAATTTTGAGATTCTTGAGATTCAGGATCTATTTCCATATCTGTTTCAACCACAGATTCATTATTTAATTTGACATTTTCAGTGCTAGATTTCTGATTCATCAATATCAGATTTATTTGATTTACCTACTGATTTTGACATTATGTCAGATGCATCAGTTTTATTTTGAGTGTTTTCGAAATTAACACCTTCAGTCTTAGCTGTTGGTCTAGTTTTCAAAAAATTAGTTTCGTCAATTATGACATCTCTAGCTACTGTAAAGTTCCCAGTTTTCACATCCCATATCTTATACCCATTTGATTCATACCCAACCAGTACACCTTTTAGTGATTTTTCATCAAATTTTGACTTTCTGGTTTTCTTATGGATAAAAACGGTAGAACCAAACACTTTTGAATATTTTAACTGTGGCTTTTTACCACGCCACATTTCGTATGGTGTTTCAGATTGTTTCAAAGCTCTTGTGGGCGTCAAGTTAATTAAATATGTACTAGTCAAAACAGCTTCACCCCAAAAAGTCTTATCTAAACTAGCTCCCGCAATCATTGCTCGAGCCTTTTCAGTAATCGTTCTCACCATACGTTCTGAAACACCATTCAATTGCGGGGTATGTGGAACAGTCAAGTGATAAGTAATGCCTTTTCTAACACAATATTCCTTCATCTCGTTTGATAAATACTCTCTACCATTATCACAATATAGATTAACAATTTTTAATTTAAAGTGAGCTTCACTTTTAGCTACAAAATCTTGAAAAACTGTAAAGACTTCAGATTTATATACAATTAGATATGTAACACAATAGTGTGTAAATTGATCGACAAATAAAACAAAATAATTTTTATCATTAACTGTAGAAGGAGTGATAGGACCGCAAACATCTGAATGAATTATAAATAACGATCGTTTTACATGGCTTTTATCTTAAATCTTATTAAATGACAAACGTGCTAATTTGCCATTAATACACGGTTCACATAGATTATTATTCGGCGAAACATTGTCGATTTGTCCTTTATCCTCTATCATCTTTTTAATTTTTAATTCTAAAAATTTGGTTTTACCTATATGGCCTAGACGCTGATGCCATAATTCATAATTTCCATCTTTAGCAATATTCACTTGAGCATGTTTAACAATCACAAGCTTAATACCAATCAAATTATTTAACGACTCACCTGTCATGATGACATTATTATCCTTACTTATTTCGACACCTTTTTGGTTGAAAATAATTACCATACCAGCTTCCTGCATTCTTTTTACTGATAGTAGATTATGCGGAATGTCTGGACAGTAGAAGACATTTTCCAGGGTTCCTTGTACACCTAGGTTGCTGACAACGTTCAATGAGCCCTTCTTGGTTATTGTGATGTATTCTCCTTTTTTCGCAATCAACACTTTTATTGGTGTCTGTAAATCAGCAAAATTTCCAACTAGATCTTCTCTGTTGACTATATGGTCAGATGCTCCCGAGTCTAGAATAAATTGAATACAGTTATTGTTGTCGTAATTATTTCGATGATGTCATGTATAGTCGCTAGTCATAAAAGCGAAACTTGAGATATTATCCTTTGACGATTGAGCAAATTGTTCAGTTTGGACATTTTTGTTTTTCTCAGCTTTTTGATATTGAATACTTCTCTTGTAATAGTAGCAATCACTTTTGATGTGTCCTTTTCTACCGCAGTGATGACATTTTCCTTTAGGTGAATTTCTTTTATATGGTTCAAATGATTTGTTTTTGTTTTGATGATTATTTTTGAAGTATTTCCTTTTATTAAAATTACTCTTCCTCACTGTATTATCTTGATTTTCAACATAAAGCACTTTTGAACTTGTATCACGATTATCAGCCTTGATTTTTGTTTCATGGTCTAAAAGTCTTGTTTTTACGAAAGCTAAATTCAAATTATCCTCAAATAATGTTTCTATAGCAGTAATTACACCATTATAAGATGATGGAAGTGTCAATAGCAAATGAGACACTTTAACAGGTTCTTCTAATGTTCCACCTGCGACTAATAATTCTGTAACTAAATCATCGAAAATTCTAAAATGTTCCATCAAAGATATGTCGCCTTGTAATTTAAGTTCCAATAATCTTTTTCGTAAAGCCAATTGAGTGGCAAGACTTTTTCGTTCGTAGATCGCGTCTAACTTTTGAAAAATTTCTTTTGCGGTACTTGCTGACTCCGCGAAACCAAGAAAAGAATCACTTAAATATTCCACAATCACACGTTTTGCGAAACGTTCTGCTTTTATCCACTTTCTATTAAGTTCTTCAGGAGCTTCATTATCAATAACTTTGATAACGTTCAATTCAGTCAGTAAAGCACGAATCCTTAATTTCCATACACTATATCTATCACCGTCAAAAGCTTTAATATTTCTCTTAGATTTTGTCATCTCCATTGTTTATAATCGTGAGATACACTGAACGAGAGAAACGTATAATTGTTACACTTGTGAAATTAACAGGGCCGATATAAACGCAATTGTTAAATAAAACACTATAAAAACTATCACTGAAACACAAAGTAACCTGGGCCCATAACCTGTTGGGAAATGGGTTACTAGATAATGTTTTAAATACGAATATTTCAATTAATGAAACATATTTATTCTCATGAAGAACTTTAGGAAGGTGATCATACAGTGGTTTTTACTTCTGATGTTCTCTCTAGGAGAATCTACACAAGACTGACCAACAATTATCCTGAAGTATTTATCCTAACTAACTATATAACTAAAATATGAAGAGTGGGCTACAGATGTCTGGTAGGACTCTAAAAAGTATTTATTATCCCAAACACATTTTTTTTGCTATTGGGATTTTCCCTGGGATATTTTTATCATCCTTTCCTTGGGTATTTCCTGAGTCCCAAAACCTCAGACCACTCACCATACTTTCAATAGGATAATTTTTGTACATTTTAATAAATATTTCAACACGCCTCCTCAAAAATTAATCTTCTGAATGATATCATAAGATTGACATTTTACATTAAACATAAAATTACTTAACTCAAAATTACTTTACTTTTACATTAAACATAAAATTTAGTGATACACCTTCCTCATGTTACTATTTGTTGCTAAGGATTAGGGAAACCCAAATAAAACCTAATCAGACCATCTTACTTAATATTAAATCACAAAATAAAACTTATAACAATAACTTATTATTAATATTATTCCAGAGCTAATCCTTTCCTTAATTCCAGGAATTTTACTACTGGTAGAGGCTTCGTGAACATATCAGCCAACTGATTACCTGTTGGAATATATTTTAAATTAATTGTTTTATTTTCAACTTTCTCACGCGAGAAATGATATTTTATGTCGATGTGTTTCGATCTTTTGTGATTGGTTGAGTTATTCGCAATACTAATGCACCCATTGTTGTCTTCGTAGATTGTTGTAGGTTCTGAAATTTTTATATTTATACTATTAGCTAAAGATCGCAACCACATTGCCTCTCTAACAGCTTCAAAAAGAGCCATGTACTCTGCTTCAGTAGATGAAGCTGCCACAGAGGTTTGTCTTTTTGTATTCCAAGTAATTGTGCAACGTTCGAATAATTTAAATACGTAACCGGTCGTACTCTTCTTGTCATTTGAATCTGAACCTCCCCAGTCTGAGTCTACATATCCACTTAAAACATCATTGAAACTGCCTCGAACGTATGTTAATTTTAGTTCAGCTGATCCATTAAGATATCGAAGTTCTCTTTTTAGGTTTTTCCACAACTCTATTATTTTTATTTAGATAACGACTTAAAAAGTTTACAGCTACACTCAGATCAGGTCTAGTACATAACATTACGTACATTAAGCAACCCACAACGTTTCGACAAGGGGCATCAAATTTTTCATCAGAATTGAGGGCTATAAAATCTAGCTTACTTTCGAGTGGAGTATTAACGGGTTTACAGTCTGACATATTGAATGTACTTAAAATCTTGTTTATGTATTGACTCTGATCTAAAGTTATTATATTTCCATTTCTTTGAACTCTAATTCCTAAAAAGAGTTTAATATCTTTCAAGTCAGTCATATTAAATTTCGTCATTAGATACATCTTAAAATTAGTCATTGTTTCTAAATTAGCCGTGGCGATTACAAGATCATCTACATAAAGTACTAAATATATATTTTTCGAAATATCTCCCTTATCTAATATATATATACACCTATCAACAGCTGAATTCTTAAAACCTTCTTCAATTAAAGATTGTTCAAACGTTTCAAACCAGCATCTTGCAGCTTGTTTTAATCCGTAAATAGCTTTATGTAATTTACAAACTTGATTTTTACTACTTTTGACACCATCAGGTACTCTCATATAGATTTCCTTTTTCAGTATGCCATTTAAAAAGGCCGTCTTCACATCCATATGGTGAATAAGTAAATTAAATTGGTTTGCTAAAGCTACTATAATTTAAAACTGGAAATCCTAGCTACAGGTGCAAAAGTTTCATTGTAATCTATTAACTATTCTTGGCTAAAACCTCTAGCTACCAATCGGGCTTTATATTTTGATGGGTTTCCAAATTCATCATACTTTATTGTAAATACCCATTTACAGTCTACTATATTTTTATCTGAAGGCTTGGATACTAAAGGCCATGTCTTATTTATCAAGAGAGAATTAATTTCATCTTTTATAGCCAATTCCCATTGAGCCCTATCATCTCTACTTTTAATTTCTTCATATGAGGTTGGAATATTACAAACAAAAGATTGAGCACTCAACAAATGACTATCGAACATTTCATCTTCATTGTATGAAATAGCCGGACGACCTTTAATTCTTTCACTCCTTCTTGGCTCAATTGACAAGCCTTCTTTCTGTTTATCATCACTGTGATAATTTTGAGATTCTTGAGATTCAGGATCTATTTCCATATCTGTTTCAACTACAGATTCATTATTTAATTTGACATTTTCAGTGCTAGATTTCATTTCATATGATTCATCAATATCAGATTTATTTGATTTACCTACTGATTTTGACATTATGTCAGATGCATCAGTTTTATTTTGAGTGTTTTCGAAATTAACACCTTCAGTCTTAGCTGTTGGTCTAGTTTTCAAAAAATTAGTTTCGTTAATTATAACATCTCTAGCTACTGTAAACTTCCCAGTTTCCACATCCCATATCTTATACCCATTTGATTCATACCCAACCAGTACACCTTTTAGTGATTTTTCATCAAATTTTGACTTTCTGGTTTTCTTATGGATAAAAACGGTAGAACCAAATACTTTTGAATATTTTAACTGTGGCTTTTTACCATGCCACATTTCGTATGGTGTTTCAGATTGTTTCAAAGCTCTTGTGGGCGTCAAGTTAATTAAATATGTACTAGTCAAAACAGCTTCACCCCAAAAAGTCTTATCTAAACTAGCTCCCGCAATCATTGCTCGAGCCTTTTCAGTAATCGTTCTCACCATACGTTCTGAAACACCATTCAATTGCGGGGTATGTGGAACAGTCAAGTGATAAGTAATGCCTTTTCTAACACAATATTCCTTCATCTCGTTTGATAAATACTCTCTACCATTATCACAATATAGATTAACAATTTTTAAATTAAAGTGAGCTTCACTTTTAGCTACAAAATCTTGAAAAACTGTAAGGACTTCAGATTTATATGCAATTAGATATGTAACACAATAGTGTGTAAATTGATCGACAAATAAAACAAAATAATTTTTATCATTAACTGTAGAAGGAGTGATAGGGCCGCAAACATCTGAATGAATTATAAATAACGATCGTTTTACATGGCTTTTATCATTAATCTTATTAAATGACAAACGTGCTAATTTGCCATTAATACACGGTTCACATAGATTATTATTCGGCGAAACATTTTCGATTTGTCCTATATCCTCTATCCTCTTTTTAATTTTTAATTCTAAAAATTTGGTTTTACCTATATGGCCTAGACGCTGATGCCATAATTCATAATTTCCATCTTTAACAATATTTACTTGAGCATGTTTAACAATCACAAGCTTAATACAAATCAAATTATTTAACGACTCACCTGTCATGATGACATTATTATCCTTACTTATTTCGACACCTTTTTGGTTGAAAATAATTACCATACCAGCTTCCTGCATTCTTTTTACTGATAGTAGATTATACGGAATGTCTGGACAGTAGAAGACATTTTCCAGGGTTCCTTGTACACCTAGGTTGCTGACAACGTTCAATGAGCCCTTCTTGGTTATTGTGATGTATTCTCCTTTTTTCGCAATCAACACTTTTATTGGTGTCTGTAAATCAGCAAAATCTCCAACTAGATCTTCTCTGTTGACTATATGGTCAGATGCTCCCGAGTCTAGAATAAATTGAATACAGTTATTGTTGTAATTATTTCGATGATGTCATGTATAGTCGCTAGTCATAAAAGCGAAACTTGAGATATGATCCTTTGACGATTGAGCAAATTGTTCAGTTTGGACATTTTTGTTTTTCTCAGCTTTTTGATATTGAATACTTCTCTTGTAATAGTAGCAATCACTTTTGATGTGTCCTTTTCTACCGCAGTGATGACATTTTCCTTTAGGTGAATTTCTTTTATATGGTTCAAATGATTTGTTTTTGTTTTGATGATTATTTTTGAAGTATTTCCTATTATTAAAATTAATCTTCCTCACTGTATTATCTTGATTTTCAACATAAAGCACTTTTGAACTTGTATCACGATTATCAGCCTTGATTTTTGTTTCATGGTCTAAAAGTCTTGTTTTTACGAAAGCTAAATTCAAATTATCCTCAGATAATGTTTCTATAGCAGTAATTACACCATTATAAGATGATGGAAGTGTCAATAGCAAATGAGACACTCTAACAGGTTCTTCTAATTTTCCACCTGCGACTAATAATTCTGTAACTAAATCATCAAAAATTCTAAAATGTTCCATCAAAGATATGTCGCCTTGTAATTTAAGTTCCAATAATCTTTTTCGTAAAGCCAATTGAGTGGCAAGACTTTTTCGTTCGTAGATCGCGTCTAACTTTTGAAAAATTTCTTTTGCGGTACTTGCTGACTCCGCGAAACCAAGAAAAGAATCACTTAAATATTCCACAATCACATTTTTTGCTTTTATCCACTTTCTATTAAGTTCTTCAGGAGCTTCATTATCAATAACTTTGATAACGTTTAATTCAGTCAGTAAAGCACGAATCCTTAACTTCCATACACTATATCTATCACCGTCAAAAGCTTTAATATTTCTCTTAGATTTTGTCATCTCCATTGTTTATAATCGTGAGATACGCTGAACGAGAGAAACGTATAATTGTTACACTTGTGAAATTAACAGGGCCGATATAAACGCAATTGTTAAATAACGCACTATAAAAACTATCACTGAAACACAAAGTAACCTGGGCCCATAACCTGTTGGGAAATGGGTTACTAGATAATGTTTTAAATACGAATATTTCAATTAATGAAAAATATTTATTCTCATGAAGAACTTTAGGAAGGTGATCATAGAGTGGTTTTTACTTCTGATGTTCTCTCTAGGAGAATCTACACAAGACTGACCAACAATTATCCTGAAGTATTTATCCTAACTAACTATATAACTAAAATATGAAGAGTGGGCTACAGATGTCTGGTAGGACTCTAAAAAGTATTTATTATCCCAAACACATTTTTTATTGCTATTGGGATTTTCCCTGGGATATTTTTATCATCCTTTCCTTGGGTATTTCATTAGTCCCAAAACCTCAGACCACTCACTATACTTTCAATAGGATAATTTTTGTACATTTTAATAAATATTTCAACAAACTCCGATACTTACCTTTTACAAAAAAAAACTTATAATAAAAAACAAGTGCAATTAGTTTGTCTTCCCTCAACCTCTGCTGCTGCTGAACAACATCTATTCCGGGTATATTATCAAGCTCAAGTATGGCTTGGTAATAAAATGGATCCAAAAGAATGGGGTTGGAAGTTAGTTGACAATGCATTGGAACCAATTCATACGTTACTCCCACTTGCACCAGAATAACTCCTTAACATCATCTTTTCCAATTGCAAACAAGGTTGCAATGCTAAATACGGCTGTAAAAAGGTTGGACTACTTTGTTCTTTAGCATGTACCAATTGTCAAGGACAGTCGTGCTCCAAAGTTGAATCGATACTAGATGAGGATAATTTCGATATCAGTGATGAGACATATGATGCATCACTTTTAGAACATATTTGTATCAAGCAAGAAGATGAAGAAAAAGAAGAAGAAGAAAACGAAGACAGTACACTAGAAATTGCATTGGATTATTATGAATCCGACGAATAATTTTTCCAAATTAATTTTTCATTTATATATAACATAGTTTACACAGCTTTCATCACTTTCAATACTCAATTTGAATTCAATAGGATCACAATATATCGTGGAATAGGCCTACACGGAAAACCATGTTAAAAAAAAGCGCCAAGCACACTACCTCATAGGTGGTGTGGAAACGTGTGCATATTACGAATAAAATATTTTTTTCAATTCTTCAAACCGCTATATCACGGAAATGGCAATACTTATAAAAAAAAAAGTATGCAAACATGTTTTGTAGAGAATCGAATGATCTACAATTTTTGTCTGAACTATTTTTGCTGTAAAACTCACCGTTTAGCTGAAAAACGTGAAAACGCTATTTTTGCAAACTTTCACCATCAATAAAATTTTTCGCACAAGGGGGATTGATGGGGACTTTTCACAATGCATTTATAATAGTATTCTGAGCACTCATACCAATTTTTAAGCTCTATGGGAATTTTCGCAACCTTATTTCTATTTTAAGGACTGTTTCGACTGAACAATATGATGGTTTAAAACTTCCGCCAGCTAATGTAAAATGTAAATTAAGCTATTATTCAATAGCATGTTTCGATATGGAAAATTACAATTCATCTACCCACTTCTCTAGCAACATCGGCCGTCACGGTCAGTTAAGACTTATACAGACTGTAATGTGAGCTTTAATGAAAGCTTACCAACAGGTGATAATAAAACCAACAATGATGCATCATGCATAAGTATCTTTAAATAAATAGTTGCTCATCTAACTTAAACGTATATTGTTTACGGTTTAATATGTGCACATAAATATGTTTATACTATAGCTTCAGGTGAGCAAATATGTAATTTAATTACCTGATATGTGTGATAACAGCAGCTTTTGGCAAACCGGTTGTTCCCGACGTATAAATGTAAACCATTTTGTCTTTTGGTTTCCCCGCTAAAATGTCCTCTGTAAGGTCTGTTAGCTTGTGTCTGTCCAGTTCTCCGACAAGATCTACTGAATCTGTAAATTATTTACAAATGTTAAAGGTGTTAATTTGATTCATTAATAGTTTCGTAGAGATTACTCGTACCTGGTATATCGGGGAGAATTGTTGCACGTCCTTGCAGAGCATCTTTGTATTCATAAATAGGAATAGACTTTATTTCATCTCTGGATTTAATTTCCATTAATGCTAAAAAAATCCAGAAGAAAAAAAAAACCGTATTGCTACAATTTATCTTTCCAAATATACCTTCCATTAATTCATCGCTCACAATAATAGCCTTTGAGGCGGCAACCTTAATCGAATGAATCAAAACATCCTTGCGCAAATTTGTGTTCAGCAACGCTGTCGTTACACCAATTTTGGCTAATCCCAGCCATATTGAAGGATGTTCCGGTCGCGATTCCATCAACAAAGCAACAGTATCTCCTCGCTTCAAACCTTTCGATTTGAAATAAGACCCTATCCGGTTGCTAAAATCCTCAACATCTTGGAATGTCCATTTTCGTTCGTCCTGAACAAAAGCAACTTTGTTTGGATGCTGCCGAAGGATATCGCGGAATGCCGATGGAACTGTTTTTCTTTGTAGCGACCATTTTATCAATACAATGTTGAGTTTGAGAAATCTTATAACTATGCTAGAAAGATATTGTATTAATTCGATAAAATAAATTAAGGGATGGTAAGCAGCGAACTTACGTGATGTCTCTACGAAATGTTACAACATATGCGTAAACTAGAGTAGGCCGATTACCCGTTAACAAAAAAACTATTGATCCTACGACTAGAGTTAAGGCTAGAGGACTATTCCATGAAAGTATTGTAAGCACTAGTCCCACAAGTAAGGTCCCAATCAGCGTTGCATTGCGTTTTTTAAAATCTAATTCAAGCAACATTATCGCGATTTGGTGTTATTTTAGAAATAAACGTTTGAAATCTGGAATAAAGAAATTACTTTCATTATAACCGATATGTGGAAATTTTCTAATTGATACGAAATATTTAGTGAAAATATTAGGGAAACTATAAGGTCAACAATTGTTAATTGTGTTCAAATTTATTTATTATAATATGCCATGCTTGCGAAAAAATGATTATGACAGCATTCACTTTATCTATTATTTTATCACTCTGAAGTCTTTAGTCAATTTATTACGCACGCTACTATATCTCGGGTCTATTAGTTCTCTTACGTGTATGCAAGGGCACCATATATAGGGTCATCGATATACATATGTATATCTGCAACATATTGTCACGGGACACTTTCACATGCGACTTTATAAGCAAGACCCGCAATCTAAAGTTATTATGTACCGCGCCAGCCAGGCTGAATTAAAGATTTAAATAAATTTTGTAAGAAAATGAATAGAGTTTTAGAATTTGTAAATCCCTTGTAAGGGTTAGGTTAAGTTGGATTGAGCAGTCCATTTGCGGAACTTCATCAATCGAGGATGCAGAGGAATTCCGAATTGAAGCGGAACTTGAACCGAGCGTGGAAATGACAAAAATTAAAGGCATTGATTACCCTATCGAATGGAATCCAACAAGATATACAATTGCTATCCAAGATTAAGTCTTGCTAGACATCCGCAAATATAATTATTTACGATGAGAAGTGCACTTTTATGGTCATCGTTTGTTTCTTTAATCAACGATGGCTGTGTGACAAGAACGCCACCTCCTATACCGCGAAATCCAGAAAGTAATGCAAACAACCATGTCATAACTTACAAACAGCTTTTGCCACCCGAAGTTGAACGGCCGCCTATTAGTTCACACGTCAATACCAGCTACAATCAAATGTTCCGTGCGGCAGAAATCTTTCTCCATATGTACCACAACTGTCTTACAAGTGCCACCAGTAATTCGTTATGAACGACGCTGAAGATCCCACCGAAAAGTGTAAACTACGTACTCAATTTATCAACTTTAAGATAATACTCAGCTTGAAACTACGGCGATAACATGTCCAACGGAGATAGTATGAAACATCCTTCTAATCCCTCGAAACCCCGGCGTAATAAATGCGGGTTCTCCGAACTAAAGGCACCTTCTGGCTTAACAATTACGAGGTTCATATACAGAAACAATATTATTATCCGCCGTGTCGAATTGTGCCAAGACATTCTATGCAACAAATGACATGAGTAAACTGTCCAAAACATGGGGATCGCAAAGAGCTTCGGTGATGCCCCATGGAAGCTTTGGAACGATAATGCAGAACGGCAGTGCCACATCGCCAATTGAAACATCGAAAGCTCGTTGCACCGAGGCTATAAAAGGCCTAGAATTGGGCGAAAAGGGGGGCTTCTTTTTTTTGGTTTGAACATCTGGAGTTGGAGGTTAGATAAACGGAACGAGGTCCTAATACGAGGGAAAAAAAGCTGGAGTTTTGAAAGCAGGTTGGAAGCGGGCGAAAAGGAGAAATGAGGAAGCAGTGTGAAGGACGAGGAAGGAGGAAAGGCGAATAGGAAAGCTGGTGCGGAGATCACGCGAAGAATCGAGGTAAGGTCGAAGCGCGCCATCGAGAAAAGTGGGGCCCCCGATCATATTGGTTAGGTGATTGTTAATAGGTAGTTGGTCAAAAGAACAGTAACCTATATACACATTTTCATTGTAATTTTATTTTATTTCAATTTTTTTTTATACTTTGAATATATATGTATTGTATTGAATTCAGCCGGTCTATTCAATGAAAGGAAATAGTGTGGAGCCTGGCTCGCGGGTCCAGTTAAATCAACCGTGGTGAAAAATCGGGGTGGCTCAAGACCACCAAGTGAAAGTATCCCCTGAGAACGTGGAAGCATGGTAGTAGGACTTTGTGGATAGGGTTAGGTTTCGTCGCCGAAATTCGGAAGTAGTGTGGGTTGGTCCGGGGAGCCTAACCTCGCCAATTGGCTCCTGAGACAATTTAACAGGTTGGCGAGTGGCGCTTACCTACCCCGGCTCCACGGGTTAGCCGGGACCCCAAGGTCTCAACCGGAGCACCCAACTAAGGGATTGTGACTCCCAGTGGAAAAAGGTAACAATATGTAGGCGTCAGGCTTTTTTAATTTCCAGCCACATATTTGTATTGTAATGACGTATGCGGCAAGGACATCATTCGTGTTTTGATTACTAACACCGGATTTTACGTCTAGCACTCGTTGGGTGTAGACATGTTTTTAATCGCTCCTGTCGTTAATTTTAAAAATTAATAAATTTTTCACAAAAGTCAGTTTCAAACAATTGCAATATTTTTTTACGAGCCAGTCAAAAGCAAATTTTGATTTTATTGGGAAAACCATCACCGTCGAATTATTCGAGCATTTATCGAATACCTGAAATTCATTTCCTGAAGAAATATCAAAAGTGGAAAAACGTTCAAGGGAAGTCCCGGTCTGAGAACATTCCGTCTAGTCTCGCTGCGAAAGCAAGGAGATGGAGGAGCCCGATGGCTTCAGCCATCAATCAGAAGGATCATGCCTATCGCCAATGATGACGGGCGAAAAAAGCTTAAAAGAAGTTACGAAAATAAAGAAGAAAAGACGACAATTCTGTCAGTAATCGAAATGGAGCAGCTGATCAAAGATAAAGAGAAAGCTGACCAAATTGAAAAGGAAAATGAAGAGCTCAAGCTTCGAGTCAAATCATTAGAAGCACTCGTAGGAACTTGAACTTTCAACAAAGTTAAAAAAACCAAGAAAGACCAACAAGCAAATTCAAAAACCGAAGATAAGAAAACTAAAAAGCCCATGGAGAAGCTGATCAAGAGGATGTCCTCAGCGCACGCGGCACAAACGACAGCAGAAATTACTATGCAGCGCTAGCTGGACTTGAAGACCCGATGAGCATTGAAGAGGATCCAGGTAAAACTTTTAAGTTAGGTAATGAGTTCATAGAGTACCTTGATATTAAAAATCGGGAGAAAAAACCAAAAGTTTTGTCGTCTGGTCCGTCCGCTAGTGTTAATGAAAAAAAAGAAAAAGTCCCACCAATCAATGTGTTTGGGCAAACGGGCAAAGATATGGTTCGGCTTTTGGCAGCCGAAAATAAGCTGAAAGATTTTGAGATAAAAAGAGTCAATGCCAATAAATTGACAATTAGGACTAAGTCGTTGGTTGATTTCCAGGCAACAAAAAGTGCATTAAATCCTGGAGATGTTCCGCTTACACAGTCGATCTCCTTCAGGTGCTCCAAGAAGTTGCACCAGAAATACAATTTATTTCAGTTAAAAACTTTGCAACAAAGACATCGATTGTGGAGCGCAAAAACGTGCCTCACTACTTAGTCCAGATTTCCAGCAAAAGTAGTTGAAGTGCCCTGCAAAAAATACGGTACTTGAACTTCCGCGTGGTGAGGTGGGAACGCCTCCAGAAAAGTGAGGTCAACCAGTGCTACAGGTGTCAAAGATTCGGGCATTCGGCTGCCAATTGTACCATGAAATATAGGTGTGTTAAATGCAAAGTCATTCATGCTCCCGCGAGTGCAAATTGGCTCAGGTGGAGCCGAAAGAAAAACTATATTGTGTGAACTGCGGTGCCTTTGGTCATCCAGCATCATATCGAGGATGCCCCCGGTATCAAGATGCAATGGATAAAGTCACTCCAAAACAAAGTCAAGCACACTGCAGTGTGATACCTACCAACTTCGTCACGCCCGGGGTGTCATTTGCACTTGCTGCGAGAGGACCAGCAGACAATGTAAATAAAATAAATCATGTAAGTGGCAATAATGAGCTGGTCCTTCAAATTTATCAGCAATTAAATTCTTTATCGGAGAGAATCGATAAACAAGATTCGAGAATTAACATTGTTTTTCAGCATTTAGGGCTTTCAAATGCCTCAAAATAAGTTGTCATCCAGCCACATTCCCACGGATGGGATTCGTCTCATCTCGATCAACGTCAACGCCATTCTTACTATACATTAGCGTGATTATCTCCTTGAATTCAGTGCCAGACAAAAGCCTGACATCGTGCTTCTAACCGAAACCCATCTCAGTTCATGGCATTCCATGACATTCAAGGATTTTGAATTCGTAAGAAACGATAGGGTAACAGGTGATGGGGGAGGTGGCACAGGGATATTGATTCGAAGACCCTATCGTTTCCAAAATATTGAAAAAGTCGAATTCAAAAGCTTTGAATCTCTTGAAGTGTCCGTCATCAAAATCTCACTGCCAGGTGGGGATAACCTCTTCGTCATCTCTGCCTATGCAACTGGTGGAACTGTTCTTAAGCTCAAGGAGGAGCTCAATTCCTTGTTTGAAATACTCGAAATGAACAGGCTGCATATTTATTATATTCTTGCTGGTGACCTAAACGCCAAGCATACATAATGGCTGAACGCCACCAATAATCCAAGAGGTGTATTCCTGAAATCGTGGATAACAGAGAACCAAATTGAATACAGGTGCAATCTATATGGGTCGGAGTTCCCAACATACCCTAGGACAAATTCATATTTGGACCTTTGCATTGCTGACGCAAGACTTGAATTCAGCTTTAATAGTCCTCAACGGAAACTGCAGGTGCTTCCTTATGATAGCGACCATAACGCAATCGTAATGGAAATCAATCATCACAGGGATGATTTCTTCCTCATTCCAGTTCAACATGAAAATCATCGGTTGAATTTCAAAAAAATAGACTGGGGAAAGTTTCAAAAGAAGTTTAATCGAGAGTACCAGAAGCAATGTCCCCCTTCTGATGGTGGCAACTCTTGCTCAATGGTTCCTAATGACAGGAATCTAACTGACGATGAAATAGATCTCTATTTGTCGAGGTTAGAGAAGCTGACGGTGGAAACAATTGAGAAAGTCGTTCCAAAGATTAAGCATCGAAACAATATGGAAGGATATGAAACACCAACCATCGCAAGGTTGAAAAGATTGAAAAGCCTTCTTCTCACCCGCGTCAACAATATTTATCGGTGATTTTTGGACTACAACCATCCCTCGTTGTCTTTGTTGAAATTACACCTGAAGAATGTCCGGAACTTAATCCGGTCATACTTCAGGAGTGAGGTCAGCAATCAATGGGCGGATAAATTGAGGGGTATTAGCCCACAGGACCCAGATGGCGTTTTTGCGAAAGTGAATAGCATATTTCGCAAGAAGTTTCGAGTGAAGGTATCGAATCTTGAAGTCACTAGTGATGAGATAAATCTTCTCGATAGGGCTGGTATCGAAATTGATAGTATGACTCCGGATAGAAATGGAAACAGGATTATTTGTGAAGGGTTGGATAAACTTGCTCTGATTGGAACACATTTTAAATTGGTTCATCTACCAAACCCTGAGAGAGGGAATGAAATATTCTCATGGGTCGTTAAAGCAAAAGTTTCTGACTTCAAGTCAAGCCTGATCGGCCAATCAATTCTTCATTTCAATGAAACATCAACATCTGACCTCATACCGAGCTTGAATCTTACTGATTATTTTGTCAGCTTTTAAGACTTGTGCTTCATATTTCACAGGATAAACAACAAGAAATCATGTGGTACTGACGGTATTCCAAATGTAGTTCTCCGACATTTGCCTGAGGTTGCTATTAGGAATTATTGCATATTGTTCAACAACATGTTGAGCAATTCATATTTCCCAAATGAGTGGAAAAGGGCTAAGGTATTTCCGATCTTGAAGAAAGGAAAAAAATCTTCATGCCCTAAAAGCTATCGCCCAATCAGCTTGCTGCCTAACATCAGCAAGGTGTTTGAAGTGATACTCAACAGAGCATTAAACGCCCACATTGAGGAAAATGAGTTGATGCCGAATTGCCAATTTGGTTTTCGTGCCAGGCATTCGACCACACATGCAATAACGAAAGTAACCTCAGACATCTGTTGGAAACTAAATGATAGAAAATGTGTTGGAACATGTCTCATTGATATGGAGAAAGCCTCCGATACGGTGTGGTTAGATGGACTAATTTTCAAACTCCTTCAGGACAAGTTCCCCAGACACCTTGTCGCCATGATGTACAACATGTTATACGGGAAATCGTTTGTCGTAACTGATGGAAATCTGACAACAATGCGCGAGTTCAAGGTTTTGAATGGTCTACAGCAGGGAACAGTTACTGCGCCTCGGCTCTTCTCAATCTTCATTCACAAGCTATTGAACGGCTTTGATTTTAACATCTCGCCAACGCGATCATTGGTAGCGTTTGCTGATGATCTGATCATCTATATGGCAGACCGAAAAGCTACAATAGTTCAGAGCAATCTCCAAAAAATGTTCAATGATGTACAGCTGTACACTGACAATTGGCGAATAAAAATCAATGCGCAAAAGTGTGAAACAATCTTGTTTCGGACAACTCTGCAGGGGGTCAGTCAAGACCTGAAACGTAATTGAAAAGATTTCCACATCATGGCTGGCGAGTGTAGTTTAGAACGAGTTCCACATAAATCTTGTGTTCGGTACCTCGGTGTTTATCTCGATCACTATCTGTACTATACTGAACATGTGAAAATCATGCTCAGTAAGGCACTTAAAGTAGTCATGGCTCTACGAAAACTCTTTCATTCCAAATACATTGATCAAAAGGTCAAAATTATCTGTTACAAGACTCTGGTTAGACCAGTTTTGACATATGGATGTCAGATCTGGTACAACCAGAGTGCTAGTACTATGAAAAAATTAAGAGTTTTCGAAGGAAATATCTTCGTGCATGTACTGGTTTGTATAGAAAGACTGAGACGGATTGGAAACATTTTATATCGAATAGAAGAATTGATCAAACTGCTGAAGTGACGAGGGTCGATATCTTCATATTGAAACTTCTTCGGAATCATATCGCAAGATCTGTGACTGTGATTGAAAACCCTTGGATTTCACAGCCGTTCTACCCTACAGACGGGTATATAGCGACTTGCCTCGCTACTGGCTTTATTCCTCCAGAAGCATTCGTGTATTTGGACATGGATCGATATATTTTTGATTCTGACGGCGTCCCAGTCATATACCACAAATATCGACGGGCCACCGATAAGAAGATAAAATATCCTCCGAATTTGAGTTCACGAGACCAACAATTCCAATGGAGATACTCATTTGCTAGATTCGTTGAAGCTGATCGGATAGAGACGGCACAATCCAGGTATTGGTGGCTGAATGACAATCTCTAAATTATTCGTGTTTATTTCCAGTTTTTGTGTTTTTTTTTTTCGTTATTTAGTTTTTTGAGTTTCAGCTCATTATTGCTTCATTTAGTGTTATTGTTTATTTGTGTTAAAAACTAGGTATAGATTAGGTATATGTTATGTTTACTGTATTACGTTAGAGATAAGATTAAACGCTTAGGTTAGGAACATTGTTATAGAATTTTTTTAGTATAAGATAAAGTTTTTGATTGCATTTTATTAGAATTAAGCTACAACATATTAGGTGTAGTATCAAAGTTTCACTGTTGTGTTTAAATTATAAATAATTTTAGGATAGTGTTGGTTGGTTTTTTCTCTTTTTCCAATTGAATTCTAAAAATATGTCATAATCTTAATTAATTGAATTTGCTATAGTTTTTTTATTGATGAAATGCGTTAATGACAACGTATAAACTTAGAGAGCCATGTGGGCCATTATGTTTTTTATTGTAATTATTTGGAATTTGCTTTATATTCTTTGCAAATTTATAACGATTAGTATTAAATAAAGCGCTTTTGACTTTGACTTTGATTACTAACACCGTACTTTTCGTTGTTGTAACGATGTAAGCCGATTACGTCATCAGTCTGATCAATTACCAGTCCCGTTCTTGTAATTGTTGTGATGACGTCAGCCCTAATTTCGTCGTTTGTGTTTTTAATTTCTAATCATTCAAGTATACCCTTGATCTTTCCAATGCTGATTCATTGTTTGCCATCTAATTTGCTACTTTGTTTGTGATGAAATTATTTGTTACTTTGATGATTATTTCTTACCTAATTAGTGTTGGGTTTATAACGGCATCCTAAAGTCGTTGGCAAGCTTCTGTGAATATGTAACACCATCAAGAAGACACCCGTTTCCAGCTTTTGCCGCATATATATTGAAAACCGTGCATCGTTAAAAAAAATTTGATTTAAATGAGGCTTCGCAAATTTTATGTGTCCATTGGTTCATATTTCAGAGACAGTAACACGATGGATAAACATAGGATTTCATTTTGCAGGAAACTTCTTCTTCACTTTCGTAGCACTACAGGCCCTCAATAGCCTTCGCTTCCTGCAAAAAGCATATCCAACTGCCTCGATCCACCAACCAAGTCCTCCAATTTCGACATCCGATGAGCTTGATCAGACCAGCATTTCTTCGGTTTTCTGATTGGCCACCGCCTTCCAGTTCTGCCAGCGAATACCTTTTTGGGTATCCATTATACGTCTGTATGTTTCACCTGGCCACTCTATTGCAACCTCCACAGGCTTACAATCTTTGAGACCCCTGGCTCGGCAAAAATTCCTACAGCTCATGAATCCATCGCATTCATCATTGGTTCTTGTCTAACTTCGCTCCAATTGTTCACCTGAGGACTCGAAGGTCTTCAACATTTTTGTGGATGCTTATATCGAAGTCCATGTTTCACACCCATAGCAAAGCACACGTCTTATAGCATATTTGCATACTTGGAGCTCTGTTTTCCTGTGCAAGCAACTGGTCTCTGAGATCGTCTGAGGTGAATAAAATATTGTATTTGCGAGTTGTATTAGTCGGGGTATTTCATATCTGATACTACCAGTTTTTGTTATTTTGGCACCTCAATACACAAATTCGCCCAGATTTTCAATATTGCATTCGCCAAGTGTAATATTTTGCATATTAATGTATTTTTAGGGTTTTGTATTTTAATACAAAACCCTATTGCAATCACGACCTGTGTCCGTCTGTATGTCACAGCACTTTTTCTCCGAAACTATGGAGGCTACAGCCATGAAACTTTGTGGAAAGGTCAGAAGTGGTGACTTCTTGAAAGTTCAAGAGTGGAAAAATTTTTCGAAGGGGTTTAAGGGGGGTCTCCCTCCCTCAAACAAAAATTTTCAGCATTGGTAGTCAGTAGGGTGTCATTGGAAAGGTCTTAATGAGATCTTTTCAAAACAAGTCTTAAAATTGCCTTATGAGTACCGAAGGGGGCAGGGGAAGGGGAAATGTACGAACTTTTCGCGTACCCCCCCTCGCGATTGGACACCTTCCATCCGGAAAATCTGAAAAAATCATGAATGCAGGCCTTTACGAGTACAACAGCAACAAATTCATGAGAAGTCGAAATTCGCTCAACTTTGTTAGTAATAGTATGATTTATCCATTTTATGTTTTCTTGAATAAAATCTAAATGGTACCCTTAAATTCAATAAAATTTAGCAAACAGATGACTATTTAGAAGATTTTTTTGAAAGTTTCATAAAGATCGAGTAGTATTTAACGAAGTTATAGCGATTTGATTTTCAACAATATGCCCTGTATTACTATGAAAACATATGGCTATGGAGCCATATGCGCTTTTTACCGACTCAGACACTACAGCTTTGCTAGGATTTGCATGAAAATTTCAGGAGTGATAGGTATCATTAAGATGAGTACATACAAGTCGAAGAGGCAGGAGAGAGCTCCTAGCAAAAGGGCTTTGTAACCATTCTAAGATTCGAAAAAACAGGCCATGAATCGATGATTACAGTACAGAGGAGTGGCCCCTGAAAAAAAATGTCATGAAAGGTAACCGATATGAGTATCAACTGAAAGTTTTCTATGAGAGCTTTTTAAAACAGTTCTTAAACTGACAATTTTTGCTTCAGTGGGGGCACAGGGGGGGGGGGGGGGGGGGGAAATACATGAAAAATGTGTTTTCTCCCTCGCGAATGGACACCCGTGATCTAAAAAATCTGAAAAAATTATCAAGGGAGATGTTTATGGGTATAACTATAACAAATACCTCAGAAGTAAAAATTTTTTCAACTTTGCTACTAATAGTATGATCCTGAAACATGACATGTTTTTTGATTTTATTCGTTAATGGTTACCGCATTTTGTAAGTAGAGTACAAAACCCTTCTGACATGAGCATAGGTCTGTCTACCCAACTTGTTTCTAGACTGCGTTATGGACTTTGTTTCATTCTCATTGGCTTGTAGCCCTACTAGTTTTGCTTTGATGTCGAGTTTCAGGAAAAGTTCTTTGATGGTTGTTAATGACCGTGACAAAATTTTTATTCGGCCACATTGGCTACCACTTGATTCAATCGGTAAAGTAACGCACTTGAACTGCTTTTATTGGCAAGCTTTCTTATTCTTAGGCAAAATTGAATAGCAATGGGGCCAGCGTATCTCCCTGCTTTAGTCCAATATTCGTTTCAAAGGCATCGGTGAGTTTGTTTTTGATGCGGATTTGGGAGGTTTTCGATATCATTGTCATTTTGGTACAACGGAATATTTGACTAGGATACCAAAGCAAAATACTATATGATACAGTACGTTATAATGAGTACTGTCATACGCTTGTCTAAAGTCAATGAAAATTTGGTGTATATCGCCCAGCATTTCTCAAATACCTATGAACTTAAGAGTAAAGAATCTACCTTGCAAACATTATACTCCCAAATAATATTGTTTTTTTTTGTGGTTGGGAGGTGAATGTGGTTTACGCACAGAGTGTGGGACTCGTATACTAGCAAGAAAGCAACTAGATTACCCACTAAACACCTCCCCTGTCAATCCGAGAACCAGTTCTGGAACCGTTTGACACATTGCTTCGGGCCAGGTCTCGTTTTGCTACGCCGTGAGGCACCTTCAAGCTGGGGGATCCCTCTTCTAGCGGTTTGAGAGAGGGGGAGATGAATTGCTAGACAAGCGATCCCCTAGCCCCACGCTACCAGCTGCTGTGAGTCCTTTTTGTCTTTTAGGACTGCCCGAGCATAATGTGCCACCTTGTTCTATTTATCAACCGATTCGAGCATCACCGCAACTATATTAACCGGGGTGAGCTCTTCCGTTTGCCTGGAGTGATCCTTTCGTAGCCTGTCTCATTTTGTGCACGCGAAAAATGTGTGGAAGGAATTGTCTTCCTCTACTGGGCAAAACTGACAATCAGGGAACCGTGACTTATCAATCTTTTGCAGGTAAGACAGAAAATGCCTATGCCCGCTCAAAACCTGGGTCAGATAGAAGTTAGTCTCACCATGCCTTCGATTGAGCCCCGGTCTCACATCCGGGATGAGGCGCATAGTCCACCTTCCCTTCGTGTAAAAATAAAATACTGCTGGCGTATGATCTGATCTTATTTTCTGTAATCTTTAAGAATATTGTGTACGCCGTACAAAGTAACGACATCTTCTTCGTAGCAATACAGCCCCCCTCGCGCCTTTGCTTCCCGCAAAAAGAGCTTCCCACTGTCCCGGCCCATTAACTGCGTCCTCCAATTTTGAAATCCGAGTAGTGATAAGCTGTCTTTCCCGGCCGAGCCAGATCACCATTTCCTCGATTTTCCCACTGGGCTCCAGTTTTTAGTTCTTCCAACAAATGGGTATCCGTTGTTCGTCCATATGATTCATGTGTCCAGCCGATTGCAGCTTCCATGGTCTTAAGATCGTCGAGAGCTCCAGCTCGTCAAAAATTTCCATAAAGGTCATTGTTGTATCGAATTCGCCATTGATCCCCATCGGGCTTTGCTCCGATTATTCACCTCAGGACCCGTCACTCAAAGGCGTTCAATATATTTGCGGATGGTTGGGTTAGGGTCCGTGTTTCACACACATAGCATAACACAGGTCTAATCCACAGATTTGTTTACGTGGACCTTTGTTTTCCTATGTATGCACCTGGTCTTCAAGATCGTCAAAAATGAATAAAATATATTATTTGCGAGCTGTATTCTAGGGCGTATTTTGTGTCCTACATTACCGGTTCTAATTATTTTAGCGCCTAAATACACAAATTTGTTCATTTTTTCGTACTTATTTGCTAAGTGTGATATTTGATGCATTTAAGGTATTTTCGCTTGACCGCGTCATGAGCTTTGTTTAATTCTCGTTGATTTGTAGCCCTACTAGTTTTGCTTCACTGTCAAGTTTCAGGAAGAGTTCTTTGTCAGTTGTTAATGACCGTATAAAAATGTTGATGTTATCCGCTTAGGCTACTATTTGGCTCGACTTGTATAGTAATATACCTTGTGTATCGTAGGTAGGTAGCTTCCTTATGACGTACTCCAGAGCCAAATTGAATAACAATGGGGCCAGTTCTTCTCCGTGCTTTAGTTTGATATTTGTGTCAAAGCCGTCGGTGAGTTGGTTATTGATGCGGACTTGGGAGGTCGTTGACGTCATTGTTATTTTGATAAGACGGATTAATTTGGCTGGGTGGCCAAAGCAAAGCATTGTTTGGAACAGTACGTTACGATCAATATTGTCGTATGCTTGGCTAAGGTCAACGAAAGTTTGCGGTACGTCTATTTTAAACTCCCAGCATTTTTCAAGTACCTTTTTGGCAGTGAACAGTTGGTCTATTGTCAACTAACCCGTTCTAAAACTACCTTGATATTCTCCAATAATACTGTTGGCGTATGATCCAATTTCGTTTCTAAGATCTTTGAAAATATTATGTACGCCGTACAAAGTAGTAATATGCCTCTATAATTTTCGCACTCTAGCTTGTCACCTTTTTTGTGGAAAAGGAATATAATTAATTGGCTCCATTCTTTCGGTATATGTTCTTGTTGCCAAATGTGCTAGATGACTTTGATGGATGGCTTTCTGAACACCGCTACCACCAGATTTAATGAGCTTCACTGGAATCTCATCAATGCCCGGCGCTTTATAATTCTGTTGGGCTTTCAGGGTAAAACAAATTTTCATCAAGGGTTGGTGAAACCAATGGAAACTCTCCGGAAACATCTACAGGCTCCAATTTTCTGGAGCTATGCAGAGGATTAAGGAAGTTCTTGAAATACGATTCCCACCTTTCCCCAATCTGGCTTTCATCAGCGATGATATTGCCGATGGCATCATGACAGAGCGTGGTTTTGGGCTGATAACCATGTTTTAGACTTTGCACTACTTTGTGAGCTTGTTTTGTGTTGTTCCTCGCTGGGCTTTCATTAAACTTCTCAATTAGTGGTCATAGTATTTTCTTTTCTTAATTCTAATTATCTTGGTGGCTACTCTTCTGAGATTTTCATAATGTTCCCTCTTTACTCTTGTTTTCTTGCCTGAATATTATTTGTACGTTTTATTTTTGTCCAACGTATTCTGGACTTATCATCGAACCGATCATTCTTTCTACGCCGGGGTCGATGTGCAATCACCTGTTCTGTTATAGTCTTAATTGACTTGATCACTTCTACCCACAGCTCGTGGTTTATTTTCAACGATGAGTCTGATAGGATGGAAAATAGCTGAAAGTTGAGGGTCATCGCGAAATTTTGTGCCGCAGATGCTGTTTGGAACCTTGCGATGTCGAATTTCTGTACAGAGCTAACTTTCGCCGAATACACCTTTAACGTAAACCATAGAAAGTTTGATTTGATCAAGTAAATATCTGAGCTAACCTACAGGCGCATACATGCCACTCCTTTACCCTAGCGCTGGTCACGGTTGAAGGAAGTATTACGTATGGAGTATCCTACCGTCAATATGAATGAGAAGATACTCGATAAAATCCAAGCTAGATGGCAACGATCGGATGAACCGTTCAGCAAATTTAGAGCTCACATTTTACGGCGTAACGACCAACTGACGGAGCCCTTGACCCAAACTCAATTGTTGTGGGTGTTGAAGCGCAATTTACGGTCTGATCTTCGCCACCACGTTGCGAACTCGGACCCTCAGGACATGAATTTGCTTTTGAAAGCCGTCAGCAGACAGAAAAGAGTTGAAGATGACTTGCGGGAACGGCCATACCTGCTGATGAGACTTGGTTCATGGCGTAGGATTTCGGAAGTGGCACTTGATCTGGAAACCACCACTTAGGAGGCAGACGAGTTTGCGGTAGCCACGGTGGGGAACTTATTTCCTAGATTTTTTGGATTGTGCCATTTCAAAAAATGGACAAGCGAGTAACCGACCACTTCCGTGGTACTCCAAAGCTCAACCGTAGGTTACCAAACATGATAACACAACACCGGCCATGATATCGATGGCTGCGGGGTTGCTTCTCCCACGGAAGCCTCTCTCAAGACAATTTTAAAGCGAATAATATACCAGTGAATAGTTGAAGCGAGGCCGCCTCATGTTCATGCATTAAAACCATACCACATTCGACGGCAGGAATACCGTGCTGCTCGAGAGCGAACCCTTAGATCAGAGAGGTCACCTCTTGCTTGCACAAAATAAAATGGTCTAATCGTCGTTAGTGGAGCTTCCATAAGATAGTGCGTACCTGCCGGCAAATCCTGAATACATGCAACATCTCGGAGGTTTCCGAAAATGACACCAGAACTTACGCACCAATCAAAGTGTTGGACAAAATTGCTGTTGGGCTAATTGGCACAGTTACAAATATTAGCTGCCTTGCCTCGAACTTCGGTTCGAAGGTACTCTATCAACACCCTTCGTTGATAAAACTTCGGCGCTCTGGCATCAGCACAGCTGACAGCACCAAACATTCTATCAAGGGTAACTTGACGATTCTATCAAGGGTAGGTTAGCAAAATCTAAAGGGCACATGCAGATAGCTCCACAGCATGGCGTTCACCCCAATCGAAGGAGATGGGGATAAAAGGAGGGGTTCCAGACAGTGCTTACAAAAGGAGCGAAGAAAGCCGCTAAAAAACTCCTTCAAAACGTTCCGGAAAGTAAAGTTCGCACGAAAGCCCAAGAAGAAAAGAGACCCGATGCAAAACAGGAGAGAAAGAAGCTCCGATGAAGACCTTGGCACTGCTCTTAAAACTCCAAGATGGTCAACCCTACGCGGAGGTGCTGCGGGACATCAGGGGAAACCTAAGGCCCAAAGACACTAACACTGCTATTGAAGCAGTACGACAAACGTGATCGAGCCACATACTGGTCGAATTTGCAGCAGAGATACAGAATAGGAAAGCATTCTGCGATAAAGTAAAGGAAATCCTCGGCAAAAGCGCAGCTATAGACTCGCTTGAGCCGATGGCAATGATCGAAATATGTTAAGAGATATTGACAGCGTCACGGATCTGGCCAAGGTGGAAGGGGCCATCAAAATGGAGTTCGCTAGCGTGGGCGGAATTAAGGCGAGGCTGACACCAGAAAACCATAGAGGACAATGCATGGCCATAATTGACCTAACCAAAAAGGATGCCGAAAAATTTCTGAATAAGGGCAAAGTACGAATAGGGTGGGTTATCTGTAGGATACGGCAAAGAGCAATGCCTCTTCAATGTTACAAATGCCTTGGCTATGGCCACACTGTACAAGTATGCAAAGGACCCGATAGGAGTTCCCTATGTTACAAATGCGGTGAAATGGGATATAAAAGAAAAGAACACTGTATTCTTTGCAAGGATGCTGATCCAAGACATGATTTTGGACACGTCTTGGGATCAGGAACATACCGGGTTTTTCAGGAAGCCCTAGCTAAGGAAAAATCAGAACTTTGATGACCCGCATCCTGCAACTAATTCTACGCCATAGTTCAACCGCCCAAAATCTGCTTGAGCAGTTTGCGAGGGACATGTAAGCTGACTTTTTACTGCTGAGTGAGCAACACCATGATAAAAGTTCTGCATCATGGTATCCTGATGAAACTGGTACTGCCGCCATTTGGGTTCAAAATAGTAATTTCCAGGTGGAGAGCTGTTGACGTGGGGTTGGTTTTGTGTGGGTGCGGTGCTCAGCGACCACCTGCTTTAGTATGTACCAAACATATTGATATCATCTTTCCAAGCCAAGCTGAATGCTTTGGAGAGCACTGTCTTGAACGCAGACGGGAACGTGCTCGTTGGGGGCGACTTCAACGCTAAGGCAACCGAATGGGGCATGCCTCAAACAGATCAGCGGGGAGAACGAATACTGGAAATGGTGGCCAGGACGGCGCTTGTCGTACTACACACCGGAAATACGCCGACTTTTCACCGTATTGGCTGTGAAGGAACCATACCGGACGTGACATTCACCTCGGTGTCCTTAGTACGGAGGATACACATTTGGAGATGACTAACATGCTCAGCCAGTGCTCATCAGTGCATTCTGCTCAATCACGAGCATCATCACGATGCTTGCAACGCTTCTATGCCCCGTCGAAGACCCCGGCACGGTAAGTCCCTAGTGTACTGGTGGTCAACTGAAATCGCTAAGAATCGAGAAGGGTTTTACAAGCTTCGGCGTGAGGCCCAACGGGCATGGGACCGAGACGAGGCAAGCAACCGTGCAGCAGCATATAAGTCGGCCAGGAAATGCCTTCGCAAATTGATCAAAAACAGCAAGGCTCGCTGCTGGCAAGACCTAGTGGACAATGTGAACAAAGATCCGTAGGGCCTTGGCTGCAAGCTAGTTATGCGGAAGCTTGGTGCCCTACGGGAAACTGATTTGCTGCTCAGCACATTCAACGCTTGCCTATGGGACGGGGTTTTCCCGGTACGATGGAAGGTGGCGAGGCTCGTGCTGATCAGCAAGGGGAAGGGAAATCCCACATCACTGACTGTATACCGCCCGTTGTGCATGCTTGACATGGCTGGGAAAGTGCTAAACGAACTCATCAAGGGAAGACTTACTGACGCAATTCGTGCTGCTGGGGACCTATCTCCTTGGCAGTACGGCTTTAGAGCAGCACGTTCTACCATTGATGCGATTGCAAGGGTGGTGAACGCGGCCCAAAAGACAAGGCATATAGTCGAACCAAGCGACGGATCGTTTTGTTGGTGACCCTCGACGTCAGAAACGTCTTCAACTCCGCTAAATGGGTGGATATTCTGGAAAACACTTTTCAAGTTCCAGAATATCTAATGGAGCTTTTAAGGAACTACTTAAAGGACGGAAGCCTGCTCTACGATGCGACACAGGGCCATCGAAGAATGGAAATTATATCGGGTGTCGTCCAGGAATCTATCCTTGGTCCGGACCTGGGGAATGTGTCTTACGACGGGCTACTGAGACTCGAGATGCCAGGTTTGTCGCGCTTGATCGGCTATGCGGATGATGTTGCGGCTCTGGTCACTGCACGTACCGTTGAACAGCCACGACTTAGGCTATGTATGCCTATGCGCCGAGTGAGGGATTGGATGACTGCTCACGGGTTCAGTTTAGCACTGGAGAAAACCGAAGTGGTCATCTTAACAAAAAAAACATCCCTAGAGTAAGGATAATCAGTATTGGAGGTATGCGAATAGAATCAAAGCCATCGGTGAAGTACCTGGGGCTGCTGATCGACTCGAAGATGTGTTTGTCTGAGCAAATCAGGGCAACGGCTGAGAAGGCTGCTTCGGGAATATCGGCTCTGAGTCGACTTATGGCCAACGTTTGGGGACCCAACCCATCAAGAAGACGCCTCTTGATGAGTGCTATAGGGTCAGTGCTACTGTACGGAGCAGAGGTATGGGGTGTCGCGCTCAGCAAGGAGGTATACCTAAAACGTTTGGCACAGGTACAGAGAGGAGGAGCATCTTTGATTCGGTGGTGAGAGTTATTTCAGGCCCTTCTTGCTAGATAGCGCCGCGCTATTTACATGCACCGAAACGAGGATGCCAGGGAAATGGTTGTCCGCAAAGAGAAACAGAACTCGCTCAACGATTGACAGCGGTCTTGGGTCAATTGCACGAAGGGAAGACGGACTTCGCGCCTCATCCCAGATGTGAGACTGCGGCTAAATCGAAGGCGTGGTGAGACTGACTTCTATCTGACCCAGCTTTTGAGCAGTCTTACCTGCACAAGATTGGTAAGTCACGGTCCCCCGATCGTTGGTTTTGCCCAGGAGAGGAAGACAATGGCTGCGTGCACAAAATGGGTCAGGCTGCAAAGGACATCTACAGGTAGACGGGAGAGCTCACCCCAGATAATATAGTCGCATTGATGCTCGAATCGGTTGACGAATGGAATCAGGTGACACATTATGCTCGGGCATCCTAAATATAAAAGGGACTCACAGCAGCCGGGGCGCTGGGGCTGGAGGATAGTTTTTCTGGCACTTCCTCTTCCCCTGTTCCCTCCCGCTAGGAAAGGGATCCCCCAGCTTGAAGGCGCCTCACGGCGTAACAAAACGAGACCTGGCCCGAAGTAATGTGTCAAACGGTTCCAGGCTGGGTTCTCAGGTTGACAGGGGAGGTGTTTAGTGGGTAGTCCAGTCGCCTTTTTGCGAGCATGGGAGTTCCACACTCTGTGCGTAAATGGCATTCACTTTCCAAACACAAAAAAAACAGCTCACCCTGGTTCCTTTTTCATCTCTTTGGTGTTGATAAGGATGCAGTCTTTCGAGCGGTTTTCTCTTATAGTTCCACTTCCTCCAATATGGTTTTCGTGTAAATACTTCAGTTAAGATAACCCATTGATAAATTATCAAAATAAAAAATATATGGACCAAGTCCCTTTGGTAGCCTAGAGTACAGCTCCAAAATGACAGCGCCACCTAGACCATAATCGAATTGCTGCTTCAGAGTCGGACTAATTGCACGTTCGAGGAAATCGCAGTTGACTCTCGTCGAGTAGCCGCCAACCAAATTTTGTACCCAAACCTGATGGGCTTCCCATGAATGCTTTGCTTTGTGCTATGTCTCCCGAAATACGGTACAATGGTCTCGTCAATCGAAAAGTGGGATGATTTTACTTTTTCAAAATTGTTGGTAAAATTTTGACTGAGCATATCAAAGTATCTACAGACCTTAGCAAATTTATCATTTTGCGGTAATATGGTACTATCGAATAAATGTGAATACTGCTATAATTGGAAGAATCGATTCCGCCTCATGCTGGAAAATACAAGTTCATTGTAAATATCCTTATTTTTCCCATAACATCCTCATATATTTCGGCGTCAAATATCCGGTCAGTAACAATATTGCAATTTACACCCTAATTTCTTCAGATGTAACATGCAGGGTGTGATTTCTCTGAAGGGCATACAAATAAAGCATATCTGATATGAACTTTACGATGTGTTATACTCGGTTCCTCTTTGAAGGTATCTAAAATATCTCCTCCACAATCGTCTTTTCCGCAAGAAAAAAAAGAGATGCATTATTCGGCCATCTCTTTACTGTAAACGCCTTCTTCTTTTTGTTCTTTCGAGCCAGTTCTTAAATTTGTTGGTGTTCTTCTTCTATTTGGTCTTCTCTATCATCTTCTTTATTGTTGGCGTTGGTAGGTTTGGCTTGTTTATCTACTTCAGAACGTCGTATTATACTCAGAAGGTGAGGGAAATCGGCTGTGTGTTCATCCCCACTGTCTTTATCAGTGACGTCACCATCCTCAGGGAGAAATAAGATGATGTCGCCACCAACGTCATCTTCAGCTTCTAATGCCTTAATTATCTCGTTCAACGTCAATCTAAAGAAAAACAAAGAAGCTCTCATGCACGCAGCTCAAACAGCAATTTAGTTATAATAATGTCCTGTGTCACTTGCAGGTGACATTTGCTAATTTCACAGCTATTTCGACACAAAAACAATTATTTATTTCAATAAAACTATTTACAACTATCACATTACTTACCCTTTTGACATTTTTATAACAACATAAATTCACTAAGGCCCACTAACGCAAGAAAATAAAAAAGCTGTTTGAAACGCATGCATTAATTTGACAGAAAACATATGGTCAGTGTTGCCAAAATAAAACTATGAATACTACTAAGTATTGACTTTTGATTAACAATATGTTTTTTTTTAAATATATTAAATGATTTCTCTAATTTCTGTCACCTAGAGGTGACACTGGGAACTGACAAGTTAAGTTAATGTCATCTGATAATTTAATTTTCATCAAGTAAATATTTTTTGTATATAAATATCATCATCTCATTGTATTTAATAAAATGAATACTGGAGTATTGCTGAAAAGTGTTGTCGGTCATATTTAATATCACATTTAAAATGATGATATTATAAATAATATTTCAAATAGCATTAAATAATATTGCTGTCAAATAATACTAAGGTTGATGGCCGATAATCTTATAATTCTTATTCAACGACTATAACACGGTTCAAGCGTAGTCGTTACAATAAATTCAAATGGTTAAGATATATGTACATATATAGCTTTTCAGGGGCTTTGATCGAAAACAAACGAGATCGCTACCTTTGACGGTTCCTATAGTAAAAGAATAATACTCATAACAATCTAAACACACTATGTAACGAAAGAAATCTTGTATTTTTGCAACGAATACATATCTCTGCACACATACGAGTATATGTAGTTCTCAATTGCATATAAATTCTCATTAAAACTGCCGAGAAGGCTTATTTTAATTGCAATAGAATCAGCCACACTTTTCAAGCATGTGAATTATACCTTGTTCATACACGACACGACAAATTCCCATGAATAAAATTAATTCAAAGATTTTCAAATGTACCCACGTCTACAGATGTGCAAACTGTTGAATGAAAGCTCTAGTGGCGAATGTACTTGTGTGTATGTGTATGCAAGTAGAATATTCATAAAATTACTCGAAGAACAGCTAAGAATAAAATACGTGAATAGTATTCTAGATAAGTGTAGCAATAAAATTGTGCGGATGAGCAATCAAAAATTCTAATCATGGAACATTTCTTCATTCGACTTTAGACTGTAAATAAACTTTTTCATGTTTATTCTTCTAACTGACGTCAATGTTATCATTTCTTTCGTACATTACACTCTTATTATCAAAATCGGAATTTAGAAGAAATTTTCGAGTGACTTGCATAAATTTCTTGTGATAACTTGCAAAATATGAAAAAGCAATTTAAATTCAACAAAAAAATTCATTCGATTAAAGATGAAGAAAGTTATTGATGTGAAATATCTTTGGAATCGTGTTCCAATCCGTTTTTAGGCTTTTACAAATTACAATACCCTATTAAAATCGGTAGAGGAAGTACAGCATATTTGGAATACTGCAGCTAATTTGGAATAGTCGAATATATCTATAAATGTACAATCTATCTGCGTTCTGTCACGTAAATATGATATGACATGATAAATGAAATGCTTGTAAACAAAAGAAAATGTGCCAGTTTGGTTTTGACTGCTGACAGCTGCACGTGAGCCGAATAACTACCTGAAAATATTTTTGGTATGGGTGCAGCCTTTGATAATCAGTAATCATTCTATGTGAATTCGTTAGTATATAACATTGTTTAGACTGTTAATTGATGCATTTGGTTTATGGTTTAGTCTTCATTTTGTGATTATTTTTAGTATAAACAAGTTGGGTGAACAGAACTACGGTCATGTCAGAAGGGGTTTTTACCCAACGTGCGAAATGCAATCAGCAACGAATAAAGGTAAGAAACATGTCAAAGAGATGTGCACGTTTACAAGAAAATCCATTGCTACTGTACTTTCAACGACCGTCACTTTGTTGCAAACTAACAAAAATCACTCAAATAAAGAGTTATTCAAAAATTATATTGTATTATTGATCTTATTTGAAAATTTCAAACATATCAAATCAAAACTACAGTGTCTGATTCAATGAAAAGTCCGTAAAATACCAAAATCGTGTGTTCTTGTTGTTGTATTTGGAGAAATTTCAAATGGCTATAACTTCCATCAATATGATTGGATTTTGATCAAACTTGCAGAGTATTAGGACCTTATATAAAGCTCCATAAATATCGGTTTTCATTGTGTTGTGGTGATACAAAATAACCTAGCCCAAGTTATGCTCGAGACATTGGCCGAGCCTTCTGTCTTGAGCATTACTAACGCTTCACACATTGGTTCTCTAAGGTATACTGCATCATGCGCAAAAGCTTGAGAAGTATACTTCGTGCTCATCCACTTAGCTTGGCATTAACAACCCACAAAGCTGGGGTAAGTCGAGATAATACACATATAAAATCACTTCTCGAAAAGCTTAAGCATTGTTGCTAGTCACCGATAGATGGCCACGTGAAAATTTCCCAAACAATCCACCGACCTAATTTACTATTAATATTTATCGTTATTTTAGTTGACTGAGCAAAGAGGTAAGTGCACCCTATAAGAAATGCAAATGAATGACAACAAAGGTAAACTTGAGGTAAGCATTATTTTTGTATAAATGTTCATGGCCATCAACAAACCAATCACTCTTGATACTGCACTTGTCCCACTCAAGGCCTTTGCCCGAGTAGAACCATCTCAACTCATGTAGCCCAAGACTGACAAACTTCAAGAGGATTCCGGCCGGGATCCAAGTAGCCACACGGATAGCCCCACGCGCATCAGCCAGCTACTACGCACATCAGCCAGCCAGTCAACCAGGTCGGATCTAAACAGCGTTACTTGCACCGCTCAAAGCTCTTGCCCGAGCAGTAGTTTTTCTAAGAAATTTCGCCCAGGAACGAGCAAATTAACGCAATTTCAGTTCAGCGATCGTGCGGACATCACAATTTACGTGAGCGGAGACCGGAATGCCATCATCTAACCATCGGTGACCAAGACGCATTGCTAGCGACCTTACCGGCACTACGCAACATCAGCTATCGTGCGGACATCACAGTTTGGGCCAAATCACCATCGGCAACCAACTGACCAGCTCGCACCGCCAGCAAACACCACGACCGACATACGTGAGCGGAGACTGGATTGCCATCATCTAACCATCGGCAACCAACACGCATCGCCAGTGACCTTACGCAACATCAGCGATCGTGCGGACATCACAGTTTGGGCCAAACCGCCATTAATACGTCGGTGGTCGAGCCGGAAGAGAAACGACAAAGAGGTGAGCGCATTGTTGAGTTTCGCCACAAGAGCAGTGACTTGCGCCGATTGGCACGTCTCGCGGTAACCACAGCAGAGCGGGAGTCGTTCAGAACCCAAATCAAAACGTTGGAACTAGAGTTAAAGGCAGAGCAGCGCCGTAAACGGGATGCACCTTCAACAAACAAACAGAATAGCAAATGTGGTTTAAAGAATGAATAAATGTATTTGATTGAGAATACGTGCGTTTCATTGGTGAAGCTCTAGAGTTGAGTGGAATTTTCAGGTATTCCAGACTAAGCGAGTAGATACGCGTACGCACCGAATGTATACAAGTGGGTATATTGGTGCTACGTCCAACGAAACTCGCCCCAGGTGGTTAGGCGTTCAGAATAGTCCTAACAATTGAATGTAAGAGTATCCATATAATTTTGTTGTAGAAAATGTGAAATTCGACGATCATATTATTATTAATAAAGTTAAGTGAATTTTGACTTCTAAGGTATTTGTTGTTGTTGCACTTATAAACACCTATCGGCATATTTTTTTCAGATTTTTCGGATCACAGGTGTCCAATCGCGAGGGGGGACACACATTTGTTGGGTATTTTCCCTTCCTGTGCACCCCCTGAAGCAAAAAATACCAATTTAAGCCCTTTTTTGAAAAGCTCTCATTAAGACTTTTTATTTGATACCCATATCGGCTACCTTTGATGGAATTTTTTTTCACTAATCCCCTATATGGAGAGTGGCCCCCCGTGGAACCGTCGTGGTGCGTGGACGTGTTTTATATTTGCTCCGCAACCAATTCTGAACATTTTCATTAATTAAATCTGAATAGTGCTAGGTATAAAATAAAAAAGTGTTAAATTTGTGTCTTTATTTATAAATAAATCCAAGTATTTATATTTCAAAGTTATAGCTACGTGACCCAATTGTGCCATAAACTCAATATCGACGTTTTGTACCAGTGACCCCGTTTCTGTGATCGACTGACCATAGTGCTTTTATATATTTATATTTGAACCGTAAGCACATTTTACCGCTTTTTAATTTCGTGACGAATCTGCTTTTAAATAATTTATTGATTCTACTGATGTTTGAGTTTTAGTACTGAGCAATTAAATTAACAATCATACAACCTTGACTTCGAATTGCCAGAACTCAACTATTATTTAAAAAAGAAAATGAATTTCAAATGTGATCTCGCCAATTGTGTCGCATTTGATCACACATTTAAATATGTGATATGTTAAAAGTTTTTGTAAGAGAAAATTGGATGGTGCGTGTATAGATGCTCCAAGGGATTGGTTTCATCCCTACTCGGAGTTGCATTTCATCTGCTCGGACTGCCAAAACATTGAGGAGAAATTTAAAGCTGTTTGTGATCAAATAACTGATCGAATTGATGTCCTCATAAATGAAAAAGATCAATTGATTGGCCGCCAGAGCTCAAAGTCCCGAGCAAATGATGACGCTATCAAGTGGCAATAACATCACAAGAGCTCTTGAATCGGTTGACAAACGACTCACTTCGGTGAGAAACCTAATTTCCAATCTTCATCTTCCGAGCCCTGAAGACTTGAACAAAGACAGCATGAAAGAGTTACTGGAAAATCCATTGATGAAGATACCAGCGCAAAAGCAAAATAGCACACTCCTCTGTGAGGTATTAGCGAAAATCGAAGTTCTAGATAAACGTTTCACCTCTTTGGAAGAAACAGTGCAAAGCTTTTCGGTAACTCAAAAAACCGCAATATTTCCCGAAATCAACGCGCCGCATGTTCCCTGTTTAACTGATACACAGCCCAGTAGTCCACTATCACCAAGTCCAAAAAGCCCCAAGTTCTTCTACAAACTTGTAACCTTCTGGTCAACAGAATAGTGGGATAATCGCATCAAAAGACTTGCGGATTCAAACCAAGAGGCAAACTTCTGCACTTTCTATGTAAAAGGAAGTAGAAAGACTTTTAATGAGGCCATAATTCGAAAAAGAATTGAAAATGACCTTCTAATTAGTGGATGCAGAGTTGAGCAACTACCTTCTCGCAATCAGCAAAGACGTGGCTTCAAAGTGTTGATTCAAACGCGATATGCCTGGCTTTTCACGAGTTTCAAGAAGAAGAATGGTATTTGTTCCTGGTGTGGCATGGTTTTCAAGAAATGGATTGATCAAATCGCGAGCCCTGGATCCAAGGACAGTAAAAAATAAGTAGCGCTAAGTATGTATGTAAGCCCATTACCCCTGCTAATGGTCTAATAGCAACTTCTAACATGAATCCTAAGCCTCAATCCCTATTTTCTCCTTCGAAACGCTTGAATGCCTTCAACGCTTCGGATAACTGTAGCACTTCGGTTGTCGACCCAAAACTTCACTCTATTAGCGTTAGTGCTGGTCAACTGGAAACAGTCATAGACGTAGAAGCGTCTACTGCACAAAACCTAGAAGCAGCTTCCTCTTTAAACTATAAATCTTCTACTATACAGGGCACGTATAATAACTTCGTGCGTGGAGAAGATTTAATTCCAAATTCGTCTGGATCAATTTTACAGCGCATATCACTTGCTCCTACTAATAACAACCAATCCTTTTTAGACCCGTTGTTGTCGACTACAGTCAAGGCCACTATAGTTTCGGGTGCTGACCTCGAAAAAATATATTTAATATCTCGACTTAGAAATAATAAAATGTGTCATATATACACAAAGCATCAGAAACCACTTGCATAAATGGGAAAACGAAAACAAGTCTGAAAATCGTGATTCAGAGAGAAGGTCTTCCAATTGATCTGGACGCTCTCCGGCTTCTGTATTTTTCCTACAATGAAGAACTAAGTATCACCGTTAACCAGGCAAAAAAAGATCTCGAAACCTACGCATGACATGTTAGTTCAAATTATATCTGGTCATTGCAAAGGGCAAGGGAACAGCACCATAAATTTTTTCGTCCACAATAAGCAGAAGATTTTAAAATTATTTTACTATAACTGTGGTGGTATACGTAGTAAGTTAAGCAAACTTTTTTTTGACGCAAAGTCATGCCATTTTAATATCCTAACCCTTTCCGAAACATGGTTGAATGATTCTCACATTAACAAAGAGATCCTTGATAGTGACTGAATTATATACAGAGACGATAGAGATCGTCACAGCACAGGACAATCACGAGGAGGTGGTGTTTTAATTGCAGTACACAACTCCTTTATGAGTGAGCTAGTAAATTCCACGTAATACAAATTATTCCAGCATAAAGTGGTTAAAATAAAGTTGGGAAGATCTTATTTATATATTGGCGTTTTTATGTCCCCCCAAATTCAAGCGATACTGTCCGCGACGACATTTGTCAAACTATTGCTGAAATTGGTGCAATTACAAATGAAGAAGATAAGATTATAATTACTGGTGACTTTAACCGTCCAAACTTAAAGTTTGTGGTCGATGAACAAGACGGCCTCCTTCTTCCTATCAATCTCCTAAATAGTAATGATTTCAATCTCATGAGCACCTTTTATAGTAACGATTTGCAGCTAGTAGCTTCTCTACCCAACCGAAATGGCAGATGGCTAGATCTTATTTTCTCTAACTCTTACGACGAAGTAGTGGTCAGTTCAACTGATGATAACGAGCATCTGTTTTCTAATTCAGTTCATCACTCCGCTTTACCGTTGAATTGTCCACTTCAAATACTTCTAATTCTATATTGTACAATCTCACTATTGTATATGACTTTCGTAATGGCAATTACGATCAAATCAATTGTCTTTTATCCAGAGTAAATTGGAATGATACTTTGTCAACGTTAGACTTGGATACAGCATTATCCACCTTTCATAGCATCATCTTTGACGCCGTTGAATCATTCATACCTAAAATAAAAATAAAAAAAAGACAAGACTGCAGAGCCATGGCTAGGAAGAGATCTCCGGTGTTTACGCAACGAGAAAAATAAACTTTACAAGCTCCTTAAACGCAATAATGATGGCAGCGATAAGATCAAGAGTAAGTATAACGAGATTGCTCTCGAATTCAAACTAAAATCCCAAGAGGCATATCAATCGTACGTTAACGTTGTAGCGGAGGAAACTATGTCCAACCCAAAAAAAATTTTTGACTTCGTAAACGTTAAGCGTAAAACTCATGGCTATCCTTCGATTATGACATACAAAGACTCGACGTCATCTTGTGTAGAACAGATCTGCGAGTATTTCGCAGACCACTTTCAGCATGTTTACTGGAACTCTGCTACTCCACTAAACCTAGAGCCTCTGGAACAATCGTCTGGAACCCTTATAGAGAACATGTCGATTTCAGAAGATGAAATTCTCCAAGCTATCAAGGATCTCGATTTAAATAAAGGACCTGGCCTAGATCTGATTCCACCCTGTTTTTTGGCCCTCTGCAAAAGTGAACTGACTAGACCCCTCTTCATTATTTTCAATAAATCCCTATCTAGTGGTATCTTTCCTACAATTTGGAAGCCATCCTTTTTAACATCAATACATAAAGAAGGTGAAAAACGGCTTGCGGTGAACTACAGGCGCATTGCTATCTTATCTGCTATGCCAAAACTGTTTGAAAAAATTATTTGTAGTAAAATTTCTCCCATTATCGAACCATTTCTTAATGAAGAGCAACATGGTTTCCGTAAAAACCGATCTACTACCACTAATCTAATCACTTTGACGTCAGATATTCTTTGTAGACTGGAGCAAGGAAATCAGATTGATGCCATATACCCAGATTTCAGCAAAGCATTTGATAGAGTGAACCATGGAATTTTATTGAAAAAACTCCGTAGCTTCGGCATAACAGGTTCAATACTAAGCTGGATTCAGTCTTATTTGAAATGCCGCACACAATTTGTCAAGTTTCAAGGGCAGTTACCGCGTGAGATCAATGTCGCCTTTGGGGTTTCTCAGGGCAGTCATCAGGATCCACTTTTCTTCAATAATTTCATCTCAGATCTTTCGGAAGGGCTGTCTGATATTTCGCACCTTTTTTATGCTGACGACTTCAAACTATATCACAGTATACAATCTTTAACTGATGTATCTTTTCTTCAATCCAAACTAACCGCCCTCCACCAATGGTGCAATATGAACCATCTTGAACTAAATCTTGAAAAAAGTAACGTGATGAGCTTTTCAAGAAAAAGGAATGTCGACACATATAACTATGAAATTAACAACACACAACTGCGAAGACTTGATAAAGTTGTAGACCTTGGCGTAGTATTAGACGCCAAACTCAGATTCAACCTTCACTACGATGAAATTTTGTGCAAAGCTTATAAGATGCTGGGTTTTATTAAGCGGAGGGTGAAAGAATTCATGAAGATTTGGGCCACAAAATCCTTGTTCGCCTCGCTAGTCCATCCTATTCTCGAATACGGCTACATAGTCTGGGACCCTATGTACGACATCTATAGCCGTAGGCTTGAGTCTGAGCAAAAACAATTTTTACTCTTTGCCTTAAGATCTCTGTACGACCCGACTTCTTTACACAACCTACCATCTTATGAGGATCGACTTCGAACATTAAACCTGACATCACTCGCTTCCAGAAGAGTCGCTTTGTCTGCATGTCTACCTTTCGACGTAATAAGGTACAATATTCAAGTTACTTTTTTGTCAGACAAGATGCACTTTCACGATCCTATAAGAGTCACGAGACACATTCCCATGTTGACCACGAGTACACACCACACCAATTATGCAGACAATGAGCCGGTTAACATATGCTGTAAGGCATTCAATAAGTTTAGCGATCTGTATTCCCCAACTACTTCCAAGTCCTGTTTAAAATCCAAAATATTCAAAGTCCTCAGTTCATCGACTACATAATTAAGATTATATTATTGTATTGGTATTTTAATTCAGTTAGATTTGATTTGTATTTTAATTTAAAATGGGCCTTGTTTGGCAACTGAATAAATAAATAAATAAATAGTAAGCACCTTGTAAATTTTTTCTCGTAGTGAAACTTTAAAGAAGGCATCACTTTGCACCTGCATATAAAATTTTATGTTTCTAGCTTATGCAGTTTGCGAGCAAAAGTGCTGTGTCACACGGACGGGCAGACAGGCGCGATTATAGTAGGATTTTGTAAAATTATGTTACGAAACCTTAAAAATTGATATTCAGTTTGATTCACATGTTGCTAATTTAGAATACTGAAAGTGAACATAATTTACTCTACAGTCCAGAGCAAAATTCCACAAATTATAGGACGTAAAGGAAAAAAACAAACCGGTGCAATGACGTCACCTGAAAGGAGGTCCTTAATAACTATAGTTACTTGCATGAGTCCCGTAGGAGTATTTGTTCCACCCATGATCATTTTTCTGTGGAAAAATATGTCGGAAACTGAGAGGTGTTGCTGTTGGCGCCATAGGAGGAGCACACTCTTCTGGTTGAATTCAAACTAACCTTTTTACGCAGGGATTTCAACTCTTTGTGGAATGTGTCCAACCCATAGAAGCTTCACCGGTGCATTTGATTCTTAATGGGCACTACAGACATTCAAAGAATATCGAGGTTGTCGATCTTGCCAAACAACATCATGTGACGATCCTGTCACTGTCACTTCATTGTACGCACAAAGTACAACCACAGGATCGAACGTTCATGGGTCCCTTGAAAGCGTATTACAGCGAAGTAGTTCGTATTTTCTTGAGACAAAATAATAGTTCTATACAACTATATGATTTGGTCAAGCTGTTTGGAAAAGCCTACTTAAAATTAAAAACTGGAGAGATTTCAACAAATGGTTTTCAAGTTAGTGGCATACAGTGAGCGTCAAAAGAAAGTAAACACCTTAGATACTTGTATAGGGTTACCCATTTTACGCTTGGTAAAATAAAGCTAAAGAAAGCACATAAAATATTCAGATGGAAACAAAATTTTTTATTCAATATAAAGATTGAACATTGTCATTATACGTGAAACACAACATTATTCAAATGTTCTCCACAGGACCTCATACAGGTCTCAATCCTTTTGAGGTAATTTTCAATGACTTTTCAGCACATTTCCGGCAATATCTCGGCCATAACTTCACGAATGTTGGTTTTCAATTGCTCAAGATTTTGAGGATTGTTCGCACAAACACAATCTCTCACATAGCCCCATAAGAAGAAATCCAGGGGTGTTAGGTCGCAGAATCTTGCGGGCCAATTGACATCACTCGATCTCAACACTACACGTCTTGGAAATTTCTCTCGCAAAAGTGCTCGATTAGCCTGTGTTTTTGTGGCTTGTGGCTTCGTCCCGTTGAAACCACATGTTTTCCAGATCATAACCTTCAATTTCTCTCCAAAAATAATCCGTTAACATCCGTCCATAGCGGTCAGAATTGACTGTAATGGCTCTTCCTTGATCCATATTTCTAAATGGCAAACCTTCGACTAAAAAAAAAACACGCTTTGGATGACATTTAATTCTGACAGATGTCAAATGGCAGGGTTATACTTTCCTACCATGAAATGGATAGCCCTGTATTAAGAATTTTATTAAAACAAAGTAATTAACACAAAATCAAAAATAAGTATGAGGAATTAAAGAATTATTTAATAAAAACTGAACACAACATAAACATTAAACAAAAGTAATACAAAACAAAGATGAAAAACACTTTAATAAAAAAAATACCAAATTTCACGCGTCAAAAAATAAGTAAACAGCAAACAAAACATAACAGAACTTCAATGGAAAATGTTGATTTTTTAGGGTTTTGTACTAAAATACAAAACCCTGTTGCAATCACGTCCGTCCTTCCGTCTGTATGTCACAGCACTTTTTCTCCGAAACTATAGAGGCAACAGCCATGAAATTTTGTAGAAAGGTCAGAAGTGGTGACTTCTTGAAAGTTCAAGGACGGATAATTTTTTCAAAGAGGTTTAAGGGGGTCTCCCGATATAGAGAGGTGAGCCCTCAAAAAAAAATTTTCACCATTGGTAGTTGAGTAGGGTGTCATTGGAAAGGTCTTAATGAGATATTTTCAAAACAAGTCTTAAAATTGCCGTATGAGTACTAAGGGGGTAGGGGAAGGGGAAATCTACTAACTTTTCGCGTACCCCCCTCGCGATTGGACACCTTCCATCCGAAAAATCTGAACAAAACCATGAATGTAGCCCTTAATGATTACAACAACAACAAATGCTTTGATTGAAACAAATTCAATTTCTGGTGCAACTTCTTTGAACACCTGAAGAAGATTGACCGTATTTTTTCAGCAGTTCAAATCTTTCAACAAAAACGTCTGATTCTTTTCACTTTATGGGGTATAAGTGAGAACTCAGCGCATCGTCGGCTGACTTGAAATCGACTAGTGATTTCCTTCTGATAGTCAATTTTTCAGCACAAACTCTTTTGATCTCGAAATGAGTTTATTTTCGACTGGCAATAGCCGAACTATATCTGTTCCGCTTTGTCCGAAGACGTTTATTGGCGGAACCTTTTCTGTCTTTTTTGAAACTTTTTCAAAGGGACGAGGAGAGCTGCAGGCTGGTTTCTTCTTCTTATTTTTATTTTTCAAATACTGAATAAAATCAACATCATTATCTTGATTAGAACTACCTTCGATGTTTTCTTCAATTTCTATTTCTTCGGTTAATCTCTTCAGCGCTGGAAAATAGTTTTGACTTGGAACTTATTCTGGGTTTGCTTGCTTTGCACTTTTCTTTGCCTTTGTTGCCTGTTGCACTTGATTTTGCGGCCTATCTTTTGAGGCTTCATCCCTATCTTGAATAGATCTTTGAGGGACTGTATCGCTAGCCTTAGTTCATAATTTTCCTTTTACAAATTGATTATTTGTAGATTGTCCACTATTATTTGCAGCTTGCATCCGCCATCTGCGGAGTTTTCTCGTTATGTTTTCTCTTGGTGATTATCGTCAGTTTTGTATTCGTCGTTTCCCCAGGTTGCCCCAACGGTGGGAAGCCGTCGGGCTCCTCCATACGAGCGGCCCTGAAGTTTTCTTGGATTCTTTGCTTTTCTTTACTAACCGAAGTATAATAATATTCGATAGAAATTTCCTGAGTCTACTACTTCGTCAATATACGCTTTTTCCAATAAAAATTAATTTCGGACTCACGGTTTTTAAAAAATCAATTTAATTTTCGGAAAACTTTGACAGGAGCGATCTAAAAGACGCATATATACCTATATCTCCTTGATTTTACAGCTATATTCGATATAAATTTTCTTTGAGTGTAAAGGCATGAAATCTTGCAACCTGCCCTGAAGTTTCTGGTTAATGTAATTTTCATGGTAAAAAAATGAATTTTAAACTATTTTCAGGGGGTCTCTCCATATAATTATGTGAACCATTACCCTTGTTTTTCAGCGAAGTTAGTCGAGTAGGGTATAGGGTTGAATAGATCGGTGACAGTTAATTGGTTAAAGCAATTTACTGATCTACTAATTTACACCGGGCAAACGCTTCCATCGAAATCACTACTTCAACTGAAAATGAGAAAAGGAAAAACCGCTGTCTCATTCATTTCAGCTCAGTTAGCTCACTTCTATCGCTTTCTTGTTGCCATTCTTTCCTTTGTTAGGACATCGTTGACACGTGAATTGCTTTGCATTGAAATTTGGGCGTAAATTACAAGTAGTGCAAAAGGCTTTATTTTAAAAATTCGCTTTTTATGTTAATATTATAATTATGTTATATCGCCTAGTTTTGTATGAGCTCTCGCAAAGAAAAGCAATGCTGGTAAAATGTCAGAATATTTAAAATATGGGAGAACCTTCTCAAATCCGTCAACGAGTCCCGTTACCATCTAGCGAAGGTACATTATATGCATTCATTTGAAGAACGTACTTGTACTGTAGGCTTTTAAAGAAAGTTGCTAAATAAGGATACGTGACAGGGACGTCATAAATTATGAGAAGGAATGTGTTGGCTCATCTAGACAGACAACTAGTCCCTCGATCGTTTATAGTGAACTATTGCCTTTTCATTCAATTAATGAAAAATGCCTACAGTATTGAAAATAAGCTCTTGTTCAATAAAATGTGCCATTTTTTCTCAAAAAATCCACTTTTCGATTTTTTTTCATAAAAAGTCGATGGACCTTGCTTTTTTGAGTGTGCAGACGTGTTTTGATTCCATTGATACATCTCCAGTGACTAAAAAGAGTCGAAACACGCTCATTAAAAACAAAAAAAAGCAGTGCCGACGGCTTTTCAAGAAATAAGAAAATTAGCATATGGATATCTAATAAACAGAATAATAGATTGTCTGAAATTTTGGTTAATGCAAGGGAGTCTGATCCCATTTGATTCGGGTGATTGGAATACTACTGTACATTTTCATCCAACATTATTAAATCAGCTCACTTTAACTCTTCAGTTCCTAATACACCTTGCAGGGTGCACTTCTTCTTGTTTGCTTTTAAAAGCTCAACTCATTGCCTGTGAGCTTTAAAGGTTCTCGTGCAGTCTTTAGTAGCTATTAAACGTACCACAACTGTCCCAAGCGACTAGAATTTTATCAAGATTGACAATGATCTTCCAAAATCAGTCACGTTCCTGTTTTGAAGTGTCATCGTCATGTCAATAAAAACGTAAGTTCTTGCTTGTTTTGTATTCTATTAGTTTTGAAGTAGTTGCTGGTTCTATGTGTGCAACAATATTGAGAAAAACATAAAACATTTGCCTCAAATATAAACTTAACAACAGTGCACTCTGTAGGGTGCACTAGGACTTTAGCCAACCTTTGTGCTTTGATATTTTGATGAATCTTCGACTGTCTATATTACTAATCTTAAAATTTCAACGATTATTATTATTGTAAATAATTTTTCATATCTTCTGTGCTACATATCAGTAGCTAACTCTTTCATATATCGAATTTGTTTTACTTTCAAGGTTCTATTACATGAAGTAATAGCCATTTTAGAATCCGGCTCAAATATCAATCACCTGGAAATAACTCTTTTTTCCAACCGACGATGGAACTAATACAGAAGAAGAAAGTAAAGATGAAACAGAAAATGAATTGAACCATTTACAGGGAAGTATGCTTCGAAATGAAGTTGAAGAAGCCGTTAAAGATGTGAACAAACCTGAGTCTGACCCTGATTTTGAACGTGATTATGAAAGTGATCTTGATGTATCAAATCAACCGAAACGAAATAGAAAACAAGTTGGGCAGACAGACCTGCGCTCATGCCAGAAGGGTTTTGTACTCAACTTATAAAATGCGATCACCAGCAACGAATAAAATCGAGCAACATGTCAAAGAGATTTGCTTCTCTGAAAATTTTTAAAAGATCAAATAAAACTGCAATATCTTGTTCGATGGAAAGTTCATAAAATAACAAAATAGTCTGTTATTGTGGTTGTAATTGGAAAAATTTCAAATGGATATAACTTCCGTGAATATGATACGAATTTCACCAAACGTACAGAGTCTTAGGACCTTATGTAAGGCTACTTTAATATTGAACTTTGTTGCGTTTAAAGGCATCTATACGATTTTATTGGAGAAAATGTGAAAATCGAAGATCATAGTACCATTAACAAAGTTGAACGGATTTCGACTTCTGAGGTATTGGTTATTGTTGTACTCATAAATATATCCCTTAATAATTTTTTCAGATTTTTTAAGATCACAGGTGTCCAATCACGAGGGGGATAATACATTTTTCACGCGAAAAGTTCGAACATTTCCCCTTCTCCTGCTCCTCACGGTACTGATAAGGCAATTTTAGGACTTGTTTTGAAAAGATCTCGTTGAGACCTTTCCAACTCGACTACCAATGGTGAACAAATTTTTTGGAGGATCACCTCCCTATACGGAGAGACCCCTTTAAATCCCTTTAAAAAATGTTTTCACCCCAAAACTTTCAAGAAGTCACAATTTCTGACCTTTTTACAAAGTTTTATGGCTGTAGCTTCTATAGTTTCGGAGAAAAAGTGCTGTGACATACAGACGGACGGACGGACAGACCTACACAGGCCGTGACTGCAATAGGGTTTTGCATTTTAGTACAAAACCCTAAAAAGAAAAGCCCAGAAGAAAAAAGACATACAGAATGGAAAACCGATGAAAATTACTTACTAAAAGATCAGGATGATCCAGAAGTTACCAAAAATTAACAAGGCCCCGCTTTGTCTTATGTTGAGTGTTCCGAAAGATGTACAACTCAGAGATATTTGATTTGCGTGTTGAAATGTCCAATACATACGCCAGCTACAAAAATTACGTGCTCCACTTAACGGTGGAAGATATGAACGTTTTCGTTGCCATTTTACCACCCACAGGTTATCTTTCTCCAAAATACTTGCGCATGTTTTGGGAAGAACAGACCGATAACTACAATAAACTGGTAGCCCAAAGCGTAAGACTTGACCGATTTTTTAAGATACAACAAAATCTTCACTTATGTGACTGTAGCGTATTCTTCATTACTTACAAATTAAATTCCACGTTTTCATAAAACCCACACAAAAAGAAATAGTAGCCGTAGACAAATTGTCAATTGTCAAGTAAGAAAAAAAAATTTTTGAGCTAATAAAACGATGTCAAATCGTAAAGTTGAGTTTCAATTGTAACCCGTAGTTTTATTCGTCTTTCAAACAAGCAGGAGTTTTTCTTAGTATAAGAAAGTTTATCTTCTTCGTGCTGTTGAAAACAAATTGTGTATTTCATCGTATATTCGAGTTTCGTTTCCGGAATTGAAATTTTATAAAAAATATCTATGTAGTCGAATAAGGACTTCTATCTACAGTGTCAACCACAATTTGCTTCTGAATGACAAATTCGCTAAAGCAAGGAAACATTTTTCCCTACTCAGCCAAAGTTTCTTGGATAATTTTGACACTAGTTTTTCATTCCACATTGCAATCGATGAATCAATGGTTCCATATTATGGCTGCTAAGCATAAAGCGTATTGTATTATTGTTCCCTTATCTAGTGCATCCCATAGGGTGCAGTGCTATAACGTAGCTAAATTTAGCTATAATTTTGAAACAACTTTTTTTTACCCAAATTTGGATGTTAGCATACGGAAAATCTAAGTAAGCGCAAAGTTTCAACAGAGGATATAATAAAGGAACTGGAGAGTTAAGATTTTTATTAGCATTACATTTTTTGCATGGACCTGCACAAAAAGTTTGCTATCAAAAGATAGAAAAGTGAGAATTTATTTCATTTTCACCGAGTTTTTTTCGGAAATTTTTGGGCGAGTTATCTTTTTTTTGTTGCCTTTAGGAATGTACGGAAAGCTTCCCCAATGACTGATGATCGCAATGATACAAAAGCATATCTTAATCACCGTAAAATCATTCCATCAAATTTTATTATGACCATTTCTATGAGCTTTCTAATGATTTGATATTTAAACCTCCAACCACGATTACTTGCATTCACACTTGTGTGCAAGCTTTTCATCTAATATTAAAATTATCTAGAAGGCTCGGCACTATGATTAGGGTGACCAGACGCCCTTTTTTGCAAGAACATGTCCATTTTTTCGACTATTCGGAGGAGCGTCCTTTTCCCCCCTACAAATGTCCTTTTTTCACGAACGTGAAACTCAAATATATTTTAAATCTTTCGCAGACTTTGAAATCGTCATTTTATTTGGTCATACATAAAACCGAACTATAGTTATCAAGCCACACTTGTAGGCTTACTACTACATGTGCAAAGTTGGTCTGGCTGACTTGTATAACGTAGGTTCCGGTCATATACCTTCAGCACGTTATAGCAGGCTTGTTTTTAGCCAAAGGTCACTCCATTTCCATTGTCAATGGTCATCTCAGCTCGTTAGGTTGTTTACGCCGCGTGAACGATTCAAAAGCGTAAGCACGCGGCCTCACGTAAACGTGCAATCAAGTTATCAAGTGTTGCGCGCTCATGTAGGACGACCATAAATTTACAGTTCATACGTATTTTGATATGCTGCGGGAGCTAGTTTTGGTGACGTATGGCTGCTAACCTTGAACTGCAAGATGCCGAAACGCAAATGCAATTTTACCCATGCTTCAGCCAGGGTGAGACACTACATTAGCGAAATGCAAAATATGTAGAAGTAGTGTTTCGGTTGCTTATATGGGTATGTATTTTCTCAATATCAGCTATTTTAAAAAGACTTTTTTACGACAATTTTTATAAAATTTTTATGCAAAAATGAAGCTATTTATACTATAAATTTGTTTAGGTAAACGTGCATCAGACACTCATCTGAACTCTGACAAACACAAGTCGGCCATTTAAGCTGCTTCGACTTCATATTCAATGGACCAACATGTTGTGATGAAAACTTCTCCACTTGCAACAAAAATTGCGATCACTGAGGGGACTCTTGCATTCCACACAGTCACACATCAGATGTCCTATCGGCAGATGGATTGTACGGCACCTCTTCTAAGAACACTTTTTGCGGACTCAGAAGTTGCATCAAAAATATCATGTTCGCAAACAAAAACCAAAGTAATTATAAATGGCATTCTTTCTCCTTATTGTGTTCAATTGATAAAACAAGAAGTGATTGATGTACCATTTCTAGGAATTGGTACAGATGGGAGTAATCACAAAAATTTAAAAATATTTCCCATCACAATGCAATATCTTGATAAGAAGAAAGGACTCAGAGTTAGATTGTTACATGCTAAAAATCTTCCAAACGGAAAAGCTGAAATAGTTGTATCTTACATTGAAAAATCTCTTGATGATAATGAGTTGACTGTGAAGTTCAGTGCTTTTGTCGCTGATAATACTAACACGTATTTCGGAGGTGTGAAGCACGGAGGAACGAAGAATATTTTTTACACGTTGAAAGAAAACTTGAATAAGCCTCATTTAGTGGGGATAGGTTGCTCTTCGCATATTGTTCACAACGCAGTTCACCACGGACTAGACCGCTTCGGCTTGTTTGACACCGATTGTATTGTGTTCAAAATATAAGAATATTTTTCTATTTACACTCTCAGAAACGAAGATTTAAAATCATTTTGTGAATTCGTTGAAAGTGAATATCTTAAGCTGTTAAGTCACAGTCGAGCGCGTTGGTTAAGTCTTTTTCCAGCAGTTGGGCGAATTCTTAGAATGTTCAAAGCGTTGAAATCGTATTTTTCTTCGCAAAAAAACCTCCACTCATGATAGGAAATTTTTTTCTGCACGATCTTAGTGAATGTTTCTTGCTTTTCGTTCATTCTCTCATGTCTCTTTTTCAACCGAAAATGCTCTTGCTCGAAAGGAAAAATAATAGCATTCTGGAAATTGATTCGATATTTGAAGATCTTTTTGAAAAATTGCACGAAAGGAGTCAATCAAATTTTGTCCCTTTGATGGTTCAATCAATTTTGGCAAAACTTAGAAATGATGGAAAAGATCAGATGTGCAATGATTTTCTACCGAGAATCGAGATTGTTTATTATGAAACTGTAGAATATTTCAAAATTTGGACGAAGAGTTTCTCCGAATTCGAAGTATTTAAATGGTTGAACTTCAAGAGAGAAAAATTTTTGCAGTACAAAGATGTTTTAGAATCTGTCAAATACTTGCTGGAAAAGGACATTGACATCGAAGCTTCACGATCAAGTTGTTCATTTAAAACAATTTTTGGCAACGAAAATAGATGATGATCATTTCTACAATGAAAAATATGCCATTTCTCGTATTTGCAAATTCTTTAACGCCAATGAACATATTGACAGTTACTCTGAATTGCTCAGAATCTCTCAATTTTTCAATGCTATCCCAGCACATAAATATAATTGCAAAAGAGTTTTCTTTCTTATGAATACACAATGGACAAAAGAGAGAAATCGTTTTTCTATTGACAGCATACGACACATTTTGAGAGTTAAATTCAATTTTTCTGATTACAACTGTGTTCAGTTCAACAAATTTCTGACGCAACCAATGAATGCACGTCTTGTTGAAAAAATAAGCAACAATGAAAAATATGTACCTGTAAACGAGGGGTAAATCTATTTAATTGTGAAACTAAAAAGTTATAGTTGCTAGTAACAAATAAATTTTTGCGAAATCACAAACACACATTTATTTTTTCATTCATCTATTCGTGACTTTATTTTATGTGCACTCAATTTTTTTTTATTTACTGAAATTTATTTAGAAAAAAAATTCAATCAATTTTTCGAGTTCATCATGAATAGTATGGGGGGGTAGAGATTCAAGATGTGCTTTATTTGCTCTGAGCCCATCTGGTCACCCAATTTTACAGCTATATTGTATAAAATTTTTCTTTGAGTGTGAAAGCATCAAATCTTCTGACCTGCCCAGAAGTTTCTGGTTAATGTTAATTTCATGGTAAAAAATAAATTTTAAAGTCTTTTCAGGGGGTCTCCCCATAGAATTATGTGAACCATTACCCTTGTTTGTTAGCGAAGTTAGTCGAGTAGGGTATAGAGTTGGCTAGATCGGTGACAGTTAACTGGTTAAAGCAATTTACTGATCGACTAATTTTCACCGAGCAAACGCTTCCATCGAAATCACTACTTGAATTGAAAATGAGAAAAGGAAAACCCGCAGTCGCGTGCTCACCTTAACTTGTTCATTTCAGCTCACTCACTTTCCTTTGGTAGGAAATCGTTGACACATGGATTGTTTCGCATTGAAATTTGGGTGTGAATTACAAGTAGTGCAAAAGGCTTTATTTTAAAAATTCGCTTTTTGTGTTAATATTATAATTATGTTATATTGCCTAGTTTTGTATGAGCTCTCGCAAAGAAAAGCAGTGATGGTAAAATGTCAGAATTTTTAAAATAATGGAGAACTTTTTCAAACCCATCAACGAGTCCCGTTACCATCTAGCGAAGGTACATTAACATCGTTCAATAAGTCCCGAGACTAACCCAGAAATGGTGCTAGTAGTACCAAACTGGCCACGTTTCCGTAGAGTGCGCACCTTTACATGAAACGTGTAAAAATTTCACGTCGATCAGATCACAGACAGCAGAGTTATCGAGGTTAGAGTAAAGTCACTTTGTAATTTGTTTGAAAAATGGAAAAAAGCAAGTTTCGCGTGTTGATAAAACATTGTTTTTTAATGGATAAAGCACCGTAGAAGCCCAGCAACGGCTTGAAAAACATAACCCAGACTCCTCTCCATCGAAACCAACGATTTGTCGTTGGTATGCATAGTTTAAACATGGTCGTACGGACACAAACGATGCAGAACGTTCGGGTAGGCCATTGGAAGCCGTTACACCGGAAAATGTGGGTGAAGTGTTAAAAACTGTAATGAAAACTCGCAAAGTGAAGGTCTGTGAGATTGCACAAATGTCATCTGGAACCGTTTTTACAATCCTTCATGAAAAATTGAGCATGAAAAAGGTTTTTTGCAAGTGGGTGCCGTGATTGCATTCAGTGGAACAAAAAAAGTCACGAAAACAAATGGCATAATTGAACGAATTGGGCTTTGATTTGCTTCCCCACCCCCCGTATTTGCAAGATTTAGCCCCCAGCGACTACTGGCTCTTTGCTGATCTCAAAAAAGTGTTCCAGGGAAAAAATTTGGCTCGAATGAGGAGGTCATTACCGAAACTGAAGCCTATTTCGAAGCAAAGGATAAACCCTTCTATAAACATGGTATAGAAATGTTGGAAAGGCGTTGGAAAGATTGTATCACCCTAAAAGGAGATTATATTGATGAATAAAAATAATTTTTGAAAAAAAATTTTGTTTTCGTTGTTAGTCTCGGGACTTATCGAACGATGTGTTATATGCATTCATTTGCAGAACGTACTCGTACTGTAGGCTTTCAAAGAAAGTTGCCATATAAGGAAACGTGACAGTGACGTCATAAATTATGAGTAGGAATGTGTTGGCTTACCTGGATAGATAACTAGTCCCTCGATCGTTTATAGTGAATAGAGAAAGCACATTTTTTTCCACAAAACATACAAATTATTTTTATTCGAAAATTGTTATTTAGTTAATTTTTTTTTTCAATAAAACGGCCATAAATTCGTAAAATTATTTTATTTTCATTTCTCAAAATAACCTCTTCCTTTCTCTTCCCCCGTCCTTGTGGTGGGTTTTTAATGTGAGTTGGCCCAGCACGGGCAGAAGATTTTCCGGAAACCCCACGACACGAACGAGGGCTAGCCGGCCTCAGAATGCCATCCCGGGTTAAAAATCCTCTGCCAAAAATTAATGCCTGCAACTGGGGTGACTTCCGTGTATGCTATATAACATGTAAGTATTGCTTTTTCATTTAATTAATGAAAAAAAATGCCCAGAGTATTGAAAATAAGCTCTTGTTCAATAAAATGTTTCATTTTTTCTCAAAATATCCAATTATCCGATTTTTTTCAAGAAAAATCATTTGGCCTTACTTTTTTGAGTGAGCAGACTTTATTTTGATTCAGTATCTCTCACTGAAGTTGACTCGAAAAATTCGAAACACACTCATTAAAAACAAAAAAAACAGTGCCGGTGGCTTTTCAAGAATAGGAGAATCGGCCTATGGATATCAAATAAACAGAATAACTGATTGTCTGAAAATTTGATTAATGCAATGGAGTCCCATGCCATTTGATTCAGAGGACTGTAGTTCTACTGTACTTTTTCATCCAACGTTAATAAATCTTTTTATAAGCGTTACATTTTTTTTATGGAACTGCACAAAAAGTTTGCTATTAAAGGATATAAATGAGAGAATTTATTTCTTTTTTAGGGTTTTGTAAAATAATTTTACAAAACCCTACTAGTTTCGCGACCAGTCTGTCCGTCTGTCCGTCCGTCCGTCCGTCCGTCCGTGTGTCACAGCAGTTTTTCTCGAAAACTACTTAAGCTAGAAACATCAAATTTTGTGTGTAGGTGTAAAGTGGTGATCTCTTCAAAGTCCAACTACAAAAAAATTTTATAAGGTATTTAAGGGGGGTCTCCCCATGTAGGAGAGTGACCCCCCGAAAAAAATTTCATTGAAGGTAGCCGATATGGGTATCAAATGAAAGGTTTTGATGAGAACTTTTCAAAACAGGTCTTAATTTGGCAAAATTTGCTTCGAGGGGTGCACAGGGAGGGGAAATACACGAAAATTTGTGTCCCCCCCCCCCCTCGCGATTGGACACCTGTGATCCGAAAAATCTGAAAAAAATCAGGAATGTAGGCCTTGGTGAGTACAACACCACCACACCAATTCACTCAACTTTGTTAGTAATAGTATGATTTATCGATTTTATGTTTTCTTGAATAAAATCTTAACGGTACCCTTAAATTCAATGAAATTCAGTACATAGATGACTGTTTATAAGGTTAAATCTACTCTGAAAGTTTCATAAAGATTGAATTATATTTGGCGAAGTTATAGTGGTTTGAATTTTCCTGTATTACTATGGAACAATATGCGCTGCATTTATTACTATGGCAACATATGGCTATGGAACAACATGCGCTTTTTACCGACTCAGACACTACAGTTTTGCTAGGATTTGCATGAAAATTTCAGGAATGATAGGCGTCATGTATATCTTTGAGATCGGTTCAGCTAGTGGTATCAGTAATCGTAAAACAAAATAGTGGTTGTTTTAAATGCGAAGATTGAATAATTTTGAGTTATTTTTTCCAACTTCAACGTTTAAGGTGCATGCTTTGAACACTTGATTCAATTTAATGAATGACTCAAGACGAGTACCTACAATTAATGCTCGTAAGTAAAACAAGTCTAGGAGGTGGGAGAGAGCTCCTAGCAAAAGGGTTTTGTAACCATTCTAGGATTCGAAAAAATTGGCCATTTATCGATGATAAAAGTACAGGAGAGTAGCACCTGAAAAAAAAAATTCATCAAACGTAGCCGATATGAATATGAAAGTTTTCATGGGAGCTTTTCAAAACAGTTCTTAAACTGTTAGTTTTTGCTTCAGTAGGGGCACAGGGGAGAAATACATGAAAAATGTGTTTCCTCCGTCGCGGATGGACACCTGAAATAATTATCAAGGCAGATATTTATGAGTGTAACAATACCAAAAACTTCAGAAGTCGAAATTCGTTCAACTTTGTTAATAATAGTATGATCTTCGTATTTCATATTTTCTCCAATAAAATCGTCTTTGAAATGTTTCTTGATTTGATTCGATCTGGTGACTGCATTTTATAAATTGAATGCAAAACCCTTCTGACATGAGCGTAGGTCTGTTTACCCAACTTGTTACTGAATGTTTTTCGTAAATTTTTGTGCACGATATTTTTTTTTATCTTTAGGAATATATGGAAAGCTTCCCCAACGGTTAATGTTCGCAATGATACAATAACATATCTTAATCACCGTGAAATCATAAATCGTTCCATCAAATTTTATTATGACCATTTTTACGAGCTTTCTAATGATTTGATATTTACCACGACTACTTGCATTCACACTTGTGTGCAAGCTTTTCATCCAATATTAAAAATTATTTTTATCTAGAAGGCTCGGCACTATGATCCATTAGCGAAATTTTATTTACACATTGACGAAGGCAAAGATTACAAAGTTATCATTACAGATAAAGCATGCGCGTTCGGAAAAATGCCGCAATGAGTTACAATCGCAATGATTTTCTGATCATTTATCAAAGTCCATTCTGCGTTATCAATGCACACATCTTCAGCAAACCAAGCATTCTCTCAATTGACCAGAATTCTTTAGTTAAAAGATTGTGGGAGCGTGACTTTTGACCATTACTTGAAAGACAACGACATGCTGCCCACTAAGTGGCGATTTCTTATAGCGCTTAGTCACAATTTGCGCAGATTGCGCACGATAAGTGGAGGAGCTATTAGGAATGTGCTTGGCACGATTCGCAATTGACAACGCAAATGCGTCGATGGGTCCCATTCTGACGAACCTTTGGACGGTGATCGTACGTTTTGGGTAATCAATTACGTGCACAAGTTGGTCTACATGCGCCACCCTCCAAACAAGGAAATTGAATGATGAATTAGGCAGGAAGAGGCGCGTATCCGAAAATTTACATCTCAAGGTTGTCGTTTGCTCATACAAATTACTCACGTACGAATCGTTCTCGATTTGGAGTTTCTGCGGTTGAGGTTTGTGGGTAACTGGAGCAGCTGACGAGCAATGGAGATGGCAAGTTTTAGTCTTCTTGTCGCTAGAAATCCTCTATTTATTCTCAGCAAATAATTCCCAAGCACTTAACGTAATTGCAGTCCAACAGGTGTTGAGTAAACACTCGAACGCGAACACAATTTATTAGGCCGATGCAACTGTTTGTTTGGAAAGCTAATTCTAAGGCACTTTTCACAGTGGTCCGGCTGTGAAGTGAGAAAACACCAACGCCTCCACATTCACCAACCCTCAAAATTCCGCACTTGCTAGCACTAACTGAACACGAAAACGCAACACCAACCACCGCTCCGCCGACTGACTGAATGGAAAGCTTTTCTACACAGAATACTAACAGCTAGTCTCCGAGTATGTGAGCTTATCTGCGGCATTTACGTTTTCATCTATAACAACAGAATATGAGTATATCGCCGCGATGAGAACATACTAAAGATACCAACAAAACCGACCAGCGGTGGCCCGAGAAGGACGTAATTGGTGATACTATATCATGAATTATAATCTAGAATACATTGGGAGTGATTTCGTCGTCATCCGATAAGAATAAAAGTCGAAATTCAATCATGCATTGGGTCAGCAAATTGAAAGTTGGAAAAACTATCTTCTGAAACAGTTCATTCAAGAAGAAAATTAAAGATTGATTAAAAACTGACCTTTTGTGAACTTGTACCCTGATGACTTTCTATAGGGCGCAAACTTTAATTTTTTGGTGTCTGTTTCTAAGTAGCTTATAGTGTTATCGTATGATGAACGATTTCTGAACGAAGAAGCTTCTTTAGGAATTTATTCTGAATGGTTTTGGAGCTTTCACGTAACGAAGTTTTAAGCTATCATGTTAGGACAACAATCGTTAATCTAGACAATGAAAAATTCGAATGATCACTAAACAATTCGGCCCAAAGTTTATAGTGCAAGTAGTAAGTAATTTTTATCGTTTTAGCAAGCAACGAAAACCTTCCGTATTTCGATGTGGAATATATATGTAGAATGTATTATAATTTCGATTATTTGAAACTATAAACAGAAAGTGGGCTATCTAGCATTTGAGTTAGGTCTGATTTATAGCCATAATATGTATGTAACAACTAAAATTGCTAATATATACAATTTCCCCGTTATAACTTGATAGAGATTTCAGTTAGTAGGAGAAAGCATTTACCAGGAGAGTTAATACATTATAACCAAAGTTTGAATCAACTACCCCAAAGAAAAATCCCTATTAGCACTAGCAGCCGGGAAGATAACTGTTCTGACGCCTCCTCAATGAAATAAAACAATTCTCTTGAATTAATTGAAATGACTGACTTTATTTTCCTAATTGCTTTGTTTTTAGGTAAATTTCTCGAGAGAAATTTACCTATTGCAGAGAACATCATATATATATATATATATATATATATATATATATATATATATATATATATATATATATATATATATATATATATATATATATATATATATAGGATATAACGAAATTTGTGACCACGCTAGAGGTTGCAATTTTGCTTCGATTTTCACCAAATTTTCAGGAAAGGCGAACTGGGTAATTATCTCGGTTAAGTTTGTGAATCAGCTATATCGGCCGGGCAAAAACAAAATGGCGGCCATTTTAGACGAAAAATCGTGATTTCTGTTCTGACCAAAGTATAGCTCCGATTTGGATGAAATTTGATACAAAGGTTCATTAATGTATGTGATGAAGCTCACAATAAAAAATCCTAAGTCGGTACGGCAGAAACAAAATGGCGGCCGCTCAAAGGTCGAAAAACGTGCAAAATTTTGTTGTTGTAATAGTGGTCAAAGCTTTCAACAGATTTTCATGAAATTCGGTAGTTTGATAGAAATTATAAGTATCTAAAGAATTACGTAAAAAAACTGGAGGTCAGGTCGCAAAAACCAAAATGGCGGCCAGTTGAAGGTCAAAATTTCAAAGGCTTCTTAAAGTCGCAATTTTGATCCGACATATATGAAACTTGGGTTCAAAATAGACATTACTTAGACCTACAGTTTTTGATATTTTGGTGATCATGCATGTGCAAATTTCAAAATGGCGGCTGTTTAAATATGCGTTTTTTTTCATGTTTTTGTGGCCCTCTAGCGGTCACATTTTCCAACGGATTTTGATGAAACTTGAGATTATGGATCTCTGTACTATGTTATTGTATTTTGCAGGAAATTATTAAAATTGAATGAAAAATAAAAAAGTCGAAAATATTAGCTGCCATTTTCTTTAAAAATTGAATTATTTTGCCCTGTCTAGAGTGAAACTCCTATTTGAACGAGATAGTACATTGATTGATGAGGTCCTAGCATACAAGGATTTAAAATAATCCAAAACCAAATGCATGCATTCAAAATGGCGGCCCCCAAAGGTCTGAAGGCAAGCGTAATTCGTTAATTTAGTGCCAACTGAAATAATGAATATTTTTCATGGAAACGTTTGAAATGACTTTACTTGAAAGAATTTATAAACCAGATCATTTTTAAGATATTGTGAAATATTTTTAACAATACCCTAAAAAATTATAAAATCGCGACTTGTCTGTCTGTCCGTCCGTCCGGCCGTTTGTTCGTGCGTCATAACAAGTTTTCTCGCAAACCACATGAGCTAGAATGAGGAAATTTTCTACGTAGGTCAAAAGTGGTGCCTCTTGAAATTTGCAGTGCAAAAAAATATTTTAAGGTATTTAAGGGGGGTCTCCCCCATATATATATATATATATAGATATATATGTATATATATATATATATATATATATATATATATATATATATATACATATATATATATATATATATATATATATATATATTTATTGATATATATATGCATACATATATATATATATATATATATATATATATATATATATATATATATTTATATATATATATATATATATATATATATATATATATATATATATATATATATATATATATATATATATATATATATGGGATATAACGAAATTTGTGACCACGCTAGAGGTTGCAATTTTGCTCCGATTTTCACCAAATTTTCAGAAAAAGTGTATTGGATTAATATCTCGGTTAAGATCGTGAACCAGCTATATCGGCCGGGCAAAAACAAAAGGGCGGCCATTTTAGACGAAAAATCGTGATTTCTGTTCTGATGAAATTTGGTACGAAGGTTTACTGGTGTATGTGATGAATCTCACAATAAAAAATGCAAAGTCGGTACGACAGAAACAAAATGGCGGCCGCTCAAAGGTCGGAAAACGTGCAAAATATTTTTGTTGTAATAGTGGTCAAAGCTTTCAGCAGATTTTCATGAAATTCGGCATTTAGATAGAAATTATGAGTATCTAAAGTATTGCGTGAAAAATTTGGAGGTCAGGTCACAAAAAACAAAATGGCGGACAGTTGAACGTCAAAACTTCAAAGGCTTCTTAAAGTCGCAATTTTGATCTGATATATATGAAACTTGGTTTCAAGATAGGCATTACTTAGATCTACAATTTTTAATATTTTGGTGATCATACATGTGCAAATTTCAAAATGGTGGCGTTTTAAATATGCGTTTTTTTTCAGGCCCTCTAGCGGTCACATTTTCCAGCGGATTTTGATGAAACTTGAGATTATGGATCTCTTTACTATGTTCTTGTATTATGCAGAAATGCATGAATCAGAATAAAAAAGTCAAAAATTTAAAACCCAAAATTTTTAAGCTGCCATTTTCACTAAAAATTGAATTATTTGCCCTGTCTAGAGTGAAACTCCGGTTTGAACGAGATTTGGCACATTAATTGATGAGATCCTAGCCCACAGAGATTTAAAATAGTCCAAAATCAAATGCATGCATTCAAAATGGCGGCCCCCAAAGGTCAGGAACAAGCGCAATTCGCTATTTTAGTAGCAACTGAAATAATGAATTTTTTTCATGGAAACGTTTTAAATGACTTATCTTGAACGTATTTATAAATCAGAATATTTTTTAAATATTGTAAAATATTTTTAACAATACTCTAAAAAATTATAAAATCGCGACTTGTCTGTCTGTCCGTCCGTCCGTTTGTTCGTGTGTCACAAGTTTTCTCGCAAACCACATGAGCTAGAATGAGGAAATTTTCTATGTAGGTCAAAAGTGGTGCCGCTTGAGATTTGCAGTGTAAGGACATATTTTAAAGTGTTTAAGGGGGTCTCCCCATACAGGGGGGTGACATAAACATTTTTTTATTTCTGTAGCCCTCTAGCAGCCAAGTTTCTCAACAGATTCCGATAAAACTTGAAATTATAAGTTATTACGGCAAGTTAATTTAATTCAATTATGCAAATCGGATGACAAATAAAAAATTCGAAAATTTACAGCTTAATAATTTTAATCGAAAATGTATATATTAATGGCAATGCAAGTCCTAATTAAACTTTTATGGAAATCTTTTGAAATTAACTATTTGAGCTATTTAAGCCAAAAAATTATCACCTTTGTTTGACAACCACTGTCAAATGTCTAAACAGCAAATGTGAGAAGAGCGAAACCAGTATAAATATGTTTAGAACAATTTATTACCCGCCGATTTTCAATATGTGATCCATACGTGTGCAACTCAATTTAATTAGCAAAATATTTGCGCCTCTATGAAGGGTCTCCAAATACGAGCGGTGGCAGATCCTTTTTGTCAATAAATACCCATGTAGTGCTACAAAAATTGCAATAAGAAGTCCAGTAAAAGATAACCCAATGTCTTTTTCGAAACCTTACGCTACATACGAGAAATTTATCTTTCCGGCTGGTGCGGCCAACGGGGATTTCATACATTCTAATGTGGGAAAAAATTCTGTCAGAAAAATCGTTATGCTGACGGATCATAGTGATCCGTGAGACAAATTTTGCCTGGTGAAAATTAACACTGGATATATCTTCTTACTGTCTGGAATTCGGAATTTGTAGATGAATCTGATGATGTTGGGAATGTTAACTATAGGAATATGTGTTAGTTAATTAGATTCATGGGATTATTTTTCTTTATGGAATATATGTGCGAACATTGCCGCCCACCAAGAGCCAATCCGGCTCTAAACTTGATGTTCCTCATACCATGTTGATGATGCTTGCCTACTGTTTTGGTTACTTTGTTTCCGGTGGCACGAGTTAGAGCAACTGCGACTAGAACTAGGATGCATGAAGTCAATATTGCTGTTATTGCCGTGATTCCATGATACTGAACCTTCTTCCATGTAGATCATTTCAAATGATTCGAACGGCTGAAGTATATTTTATATTTTTTAAAATGCTTCAAACTGATCGGTGGGGTGCTTAAATTAAAAACTGGTAGTGAGGGTGTGATGTATCGTAGGAATTGATGACTTTGCATCGTCTTATGGGCCGAGAGAATAAACTCCTTCATGTGAATGGAAGAATCTTCTGCTAATTGAAGCAGCCCCGTACCATTTAGTATTATGTTTGTCCTTGATTTCTTGCAGATTGTTTGGGCATGTGCAGGTCCTAGTGACACAAATAGAAGAAGGTTCCGTGATAGTAATTGTTTTAACACAAGACCTTCCACAGTAAATCCATGTGTGGAGCAGTTAGATCTAGTACGTAGATCAATTAGGATGGATGATGATAGAAGGTACTTATCGCTGTTGATTTTTGGGGCGTTGAAAACATCTGCTTCCGATGTCTCAAAGTATATTTGCTCCTTGTAATTAACTCCAAGAATATCATTGCTGATGGTAAACTCAAGGTATGTTTTCCCACTTTGATGTTGGGGAATGGAAGTGGCTTTTATTAAGTCGAATGGACGTTTGTCGACAATAGTTAGATGCGCTTGTACGTCAATATATTCTTCGTTGCAAAAGACTGTTATATCAGCTGTTGTTACGTGTAGTGAATCCAGTTGAGGAGATAACAGACAAATGGCTCTCTGAATACCAGTCTCCAGTTCTGCTAACTGGATGCATTCCCAAATTCCAGTTCTTGTATAAAGAGCACTCAGAATACGGTTGTATTTACTTTGCACTTCTTGAACGAAATTCATTGCTTGGTGGTACGTTCCTAGGAACTGTATATTCATAGCATTGTGGTCAGAATCCTCTCGAAACTGATTTACCCGTTTCAATCCTTCCCCAAGCTGTTCTGAAAAGTGGTTAAGTTGCATTTTTATTCTACTAGATGTTCTACTGAGGTTTTTCGTTGCTTGAAGGATGATTCTATCTTGATGAGTAAGCAATTGCTGTAGTTTTTCTTGATTTTCTGCCAAGCCATTGACATCGGCTATCACTTGATCGTTGACTCCAAATACTACTGTCAGCATCTGCCCAAGCAGTCCACGCTTAACGCGATTCATGATGAATTTCAGAGTTTCAATTTTATGAATTATTTCTTTAGTGTATTTATTCAAGTGATTTGCCAGACTTTCACATTGTATTTTCGTTGTTATCCTGTTTCCCAAGGTGCCGAGGTTTTTAATTCCATTGTTGACCATCTCTAACGTTTGACCATCTCGGTCTAAGTTTGACATCGGTATCTTTATGTTCAGTTGCAATGAACCACGCATTAGGTTTGCGTTGCCAATATGCTCGATGAATAACCCTCCTTCTAAGCGTGTCACATTGGCTGTGTCTTAAGTTGGTGTCGCCAAGATACATAATTTAAGCAACGTTGTGAGTAGCAGTCTTGAAAAAGTCCTCTTTTTCAAAGTGGATTCTCCCTTGCCTCGTTTGTTGTGCATCGTGTTTATTGTCGTGTCCATAGAAGTGGTTTCCGTTTTTTTGTTAACGTTATGTTGTTTTTTGACGCATCAGTTGTCTGAGAGTTTTTGTCAGTTGATGACTCCTCTGTTTGGCTTCTGAACGGTAGTTGACAAATCTTTGTTATGGGACGTTTTGTCACATTTCCGTTTATTTTTAACGTAACTACCCTTACGAATCCATCCTTGCCTGGATGAGTGGCTAGTATTCTTGCTAATGGCCACTGCAATGATAGAAAATGATCCTGTTCCATCAAAACCAGGTCACCAAATTTTGGATTTTCTTGTGTTTTGAGCCATTTTGGTCTTTGTTGAAGTCTTTGAAGGTACTCTCGTGACCATCTAAACCAGAACGAATGCTACATCACCTGCACTAGTCTCCATATTTTCAATAACGTTAGGTTCCGGATTACTCTTGATTGCAAATAAGTTGCCACCAGTCAAAAAATGCCCTGGTGTTAAGGCGGCGTTGTCTGAAGGATCATCGCTTATCTCGGTTATTGGTCTAGAACTTAGGCACGCTTCTATTTGTGCAAGAAGTGTGTAAAACTCTTCAATGGTCAGCAGCTGTTTACCAATGACTTTGAAGAGATGACGCTTCATCGATTTGTCACCAGCTTCCCAGAGTCCACCTAAATTTGGGCTACCGGGAGGTATGAACTTCCATTCTAGACCTTCTTGAGCTAGTAACTCCATGCTTGTGTGTATTGTTTTTTCGGATTCACCTCGAAGCTTCCTATTGGCACCAACAAAAATAGTACCACAATCACTGTAGAGTCTGCGGCAATAAATCGTCAAATCGCTGCATAAGTCTGAAGCTAACTTCAAATGGAAACCTTTGTTGCCATGCAAACGAAGATGACTACATACGCTTTGGTGGTTTTCGCACCTCTTCTTACATTCCATTTGATTGTTATCGTGCCAGCATAGTCAACGCCAGTATTTTCGAACCGATTTGATGGACGCATGCGAATAGATGGCAATGCTCCCATTAGTTGGTAATTGGGCTTTGCTGTCCCCTTAAAACAGGGAAGACTACCATGAATCTCCTTCCTTACGAGTGAAGAGCAGGATATTATCCAATAGTCAACTCGTAGCGTCGTAAGAATTAATTGGATGCCCCTGTGCATGGTTTGTTGATGAGCTTTATTGACTAGTAGCTCTGCTAGCTTGCCTTTTGGTATGATAGCTGGATATTTTGTATTCTGTCCTACCAATGCAAAGTGTAGTCTTCCGCCCACCCTGATGATGCCCTCAGAGTCAAGACCATGAGTTAGTGATCGAATGTTACTCGATTTAGGTATGGACTTTTTATTATTGAGATGCCGAATCTCTTCTTGATAGACTTGCTTCTGTGCTAGCATTATACACATGTTATGTGCCAGCTTGAGTTCTATAATGGAGAGACTGCCTATTTTTTCGTCTGCAGGTGTACGAAAATTGCGAGCAAAATGGTTGCAATAGGCTATAACTCGATTCAGCTTATTGAAATTTGAGTTACGTGAGAATATCTCAGGTTCGTCTGACGTCTTTGTTAAGGTGAGTGCAACTTCACGCCTTTCAACTTCCTTCCTTTCCTGTTTAGGTACCGTACCTTTGTTTAGTTTTATCTCACCTTCTCTTAACCATGACAATCCATTCCACCATAAAGAACTATCCATCAATTCAGCTGGATTCAAACCTCGCGTCGCAAGGTTGGTGGGGCTTTCTTGTGATGCAACATGGTTCCAGTTTGATGGCCATGACTTCTGTTGCATCATGCTAACTCTGTTAGCCGCCAAGTAGATGCAGGTTTCTGTAGCCATGCCAAAACAGTTTGTGAATCCGACCAATATTTAACTGGGACTTGTTCCCATCAGTGTGCTTCAACGACTTGCTCCATGATATTGGTTAGCAATACTGCTCCGCAAAGCTCTAACCTTAGTATCGACTCAATGTTGCTAGATGACATCTTCAATTTAGCGGTGAGGAGACATGTGGTGATCGATGATTCGTTAATGATTCTTATGTTTATGGCTACAGCGAGTGCCAGTAGTGATGCGTCACAGAACCCATGAAGTTCAATTTTAGCGGATGGACTGTACCCTATCCGGCGAGGGATCCTTAATTGACTGGGCTGATGCAGCTGTCGACGCACCGTGAGCCAGTCTTTGATTGTCTCCTTATCGAGTGGCTCATCCCAACTACATTCTGTTTTCCATCGCCTTTGCATTGCCATTTTTCTTATTATGATAAAAGTCTGTAACCATCCAATTGGATCGAACAACTTCGCAATGTAAGACGGAACGTCTCTTTTGGTGCATGGCTCATCCCCTGTTTTAATTTTAAAAGAAAGTGTATCGGTTGCATGGTGTCAGTAAAGGCCCAGAGTGTCATCAATGCTTAAGGTTACTTGGGCTGCCCGATCAGTAAGAGGGACGTTTTTCAAAAGTTTCATGTGATTTGCGCTCCACTGCCGCAAGTGAAACCCACCTTTTTGCAATAAAGTTTGAAGATCTTTTTGGAGTAGTACTAACTCCAACAGTTTGTGTGTTACAGTTAGACAATTGTTTACGTAGAAATCCTCTTCAAAAACCCTGGCTGCAGTTGGAAGGCTTTGACGTTCATCTTCGGCTAGTCTTTGAAGTGTTTTAACGGCTAAGTATGGTGCACTTGTTGTTCCATATGTATTGGTTGCAAGACGATATATTTGAATCGGGTTTGTCTTTTTAAAGCACCACAAGATTCGAAGGCAATTTCAGTCAGTTTCATCTAGCCATATCTACCGATACATCTTTTCAATGTCTGATGTAACCATATATCGATGCTGTCTCCATCTCATAAGAATGTGGAAAATTATTTTCAGGAGTGTTGGTCCAGTTAGTAATAGCTCGTTGAGTGATCTTCTAGATTTCGTCTTTTGCGATGCATTGAGAACTCATTGAAGCTTGGTTGTTGTGCTACTGTCCTTGATAACCGCATGATGTGGTAAATAGTAGGACGGTTTTTCGTGATTGCATTGATTGGGACTCGTTCCACATGTCGAAGGTTGAGATACTCTTTTATGAATTCGTTGTATTCCCTGTGTAAGGCTGGATCTCTGTGAAAACGCTGCTCTAATTGTATTATTGGACCCATTCGCACTGTATAGGACCCATTCGTGTGAACTTGCGGAAGTGCTCTTCTGCTTCTCTTTCCTCTGCTGTCAACGGCATGGTTGATGGAGTTTCCTCAAGTTCCCAAAAATGACGAAATGACCTATCCAGTTCATCGTATGATACCATAACTTGAACCCTGCGTTTGTCTATTGATTGTGCCACGGGACCAAATAACACCCATCCAAGCTTTGTCTGCTGTGCCGATAGATTTCTTGTTTTTAATCCAGGTAGTAAGATTTCACGAAACATATCCGCTCCAATCAGTAGATCGATTTTCGAAGGCTTATGATACCTCGGATCTGCTAGCTCCTCTGGCTTCAGTCCTTCCGGAAGATATCTGGCTGTTTGTACAGAAGATAAAGAAATTTTACTGACGTTCAAGATGAGAAGGGGGAACATCAATTTTTCTTCCTTTCCATTTTCTCCTTTCACATGCGCTACGATTGTCGTCTGTCCAGGTGTGGTAACTTCACGACCTCCACCAACACCTCCAATAGATAAATTGGCCTTTCTCCTCTTGGTATTTAATACTCTCATAGCCGCTTCACCAATGAATGATCTTTGTGCTTCATTATCCAATAACACCCTCAGTGTGATAATTTCCGCTGTCTGTGGTCTAGTGTTGAAATGTGTGCTCACACGAATCAACGCTGTTGATAACAGAACTTGGCTTCTGTTGTCAGCTGTGCACACACATGTGCTGCTATTTTTGGTTCCTTCCAGGCTTACTGACTGTGCGACAAACACATGCAATGTTGTGTTGTGTTTTTTCCCGCACACCTTGCACCCACGTTTTGATGAGCACTGTTTTGCTACATGCTGATCGCTGAGGCAGTTGAAACATAATCGCTTCGAATTGACCAGCTCTCGTCTTTTTTGTAAACTTGTCTGACTAAATTTTGTGCAGTTGAATGGCCGGTGATCTACTGTGCACTGGTACTGGCTGAATAGATGGTGACCGCAGGCCGTTTAACGGGTGGTTTCGTAAAAGAAGTTGATAGGGCTTCCTGTATGACGTATCGGTTCTTCAGAAAAGTCAAAAGTTCTTGAAGAGCTGGAACGTTCTTTGACTACCCGATTTCCTTTTGCCATTCTTTCTTGATTTCCTCATCCAGTTTTTGATTGAGAACGAATGTAGCAATCAAGTCGAACGCGTTGACATTGAGGGTTGAAAGCGTGGTCACCAACTGATAAGTTATATCGACCATGCGCTTGAGCTGTTTCACGTCGTCCTTGTTGCATCGTGGTAAGTCAAAAAACCTTTGCACCATCTCGTTTGAGATAGCTCTGTTGTTTTCATAGCCCCCGCATAATAATTCACACGCTGGCTGGTAGTTGGCTTCAGTGACTGTCAAGTGCTGGATGAGGTTATCTACCTCATTTTGTAACGAGTTTCGAAGATATTGCAGTTTCTGCACCGCATTAAGTTTCTAGTTCTCATGAACCATACATTTGTACGGATCTCAAAACGAGCACCACGATGAATATCGGCCATCAAAAGCTTGAATCTTGATTCTTTTCAGTTTGATGGCTTCCATCTCATCCCCTGAAGCTTTCGCAGTGGAAGAATTTCCCTCGTAATCTTTCATCTTCTCTAAGTATAGCGTCTCATAGTCTAGAGATGAAGTTCTCGATCAGACTCTGGATTGCTCAAATGTTGAGATCCTGGGTTGCTTTTTCCGACATCCTTGGCTAATGTTGAACCTCTGTCTCCTTAATCTGCTTCTTGGCCTGCTTATGGTATTTGCTTATAATATCAGCTTCTGATATCCGGCTCGACGGACCAATGTTCTGACGCCTCCTCGATGTAATAAAACAATTCTCTTGAGTTAATTGAAATGACTGACTTTATTTTCCTAATTGCTTTGTTTTTATACATTCCAATGTGGGAAAAAGTTCTGTCAGAAAAATCGTTATGCTGACGGATCATAATGATCCGTGAGACAAAATTTCCCAGGTGAAAATTAACACTGGATTTATCTTCTTACTGTCTGGTATTTGGAATTTGTAGATGAATCTGATGATGTTGGGAATGTTAAATGTATAAAATGTAGAATCTGATGATGTTGAGAATGTTAACTATGGGAATATGTGTTAGTTAATTAGATTCATGGGAATATTTTTCTTTATGAAATTTATGTCCAAACAGTAGCTATCTTGTAGACACCCTCACAAATCTAAACGTTTTAAATTAAAACGATTTTGGTGTTTTAGTTCTCGTCCCGATCTCAAAACAATTTTTAAGAGTTTAATTACAATAATTTTGTCACTTCTCGGATGTTATTCACCTTACTTTAAAGATGTGAAATCAATAGTACGACTAGTAAGAGTCAGAGTGCAAGAACACATTAGGGAGATAGAAAGCGTCAAAAGATTAACTATAAGAGCAGTATATGTTAGGTCATTAATAGCACACCATGCAATACAAGAAAAACATGAAATCAACGAATCAAACATCGAAGGACTTCGAGAAGTCACCAATCAAAGGAAGCTAGATACCATCGAAAGTTTTTACATTAGCAGAGAAAACAGTGAAAAAAGGATAAACGCAGATTTAGGAAACAATTACTCATCGTTATTTTCATTAATCGAGTAGAGTGGACTTACTTCTTAAATACCTTCATAATCCTTTTAATGTCCTGTTAGATAATTACTTATTCTTTGATCAATACAGGAAATGAGATAGTTTGTTAATAGCTCTGTTAATTCCTAGTACCTTTTGCTTATTCATTTAAAAAAGTTCTAAGTATAAATAAAACAAATGTAAACTGTTGTAGGTTAAAAACGAATACACCACTGAAGAAGGAAGAAGGTACCTTCCAAAACACGTGTTTGGGAAAATATAAAAAATATTCACCTAAAAGGAAAAAAATTGTTTCTTTTAACATTGGACAACAAAAAAAAGGTTTTTTGCCGTGGAACGAAACAGGTTTTTTCATACCTTGCAAAAAATTAGTAAAAATATGTGTTTGAAAAAGGATCTAAACATCTGTTTTCGTTGGAAAATATGTTTATTTAAAAAAACTAAAATGTAACTTTTTTTATTCTGATGATTTTCTAGTTTATTTTGCTTGCCTCTTATAACCATACGATGGATGATGTCGTTTAAAAGTCCAACAAAAATCTGCAAGCATTCTTAACCACCATTTTCCTTAATATTGATTTTCTATTTCCATGATATCCTGGTGAAATCTTTCCCCGGACCTAAGTTTTCGGGGGAAAAGTCTAGATGGGAATCAAGAAAATGAATCTTCAAGGACATATTACACCCTAAGGCTTTATAATCCTGTAGTAATTTCGAAACCATCTATTTATTATTTACAGACATTCTATTTCACAAGATATTTTTTACTACTTCAACAAAAGAAACCCATGCATATTTTTCTGTGTATTTAATTTAGAAAAAAATGGAATCTTTCATGACCTTCCTTATATCCGCCCCGATAAAAATTGGTTCATTTTCTTTTACAACAAAATCTTGTGACTGAGAGGGTGTAGAAATTGAGCAATCACCTAGGCAAACTCCTTGAAAAACAACATAATACTTGATCCAATTTTAATTGCAAATTCAAAAGAAAAAATATTTAAATTTACAACTAAAATTCGGTCACGGCAACCCCTTTGCAACGCAATTTATGAATATGAATTGCGATATCACGCAATGGAGGTACCGGTTGGACGTGAGCAGAGAGCTCGCCAAGAAACTATTGTTGCGACACAAGAGGTCTGTTTTTGATCGCCACATGTCGCGAAGGTTTCGAAGAATCGGTTCTCGCGGCACATTAAGCTGGGTTAAGGTCCTGAGTGAGGACTGTGCGTATTATTTCACCTACGATCTGCGAATTTTATTTTTCTGTGTTTTCTAAGTTCCCGGAAATCATTTTCGTTCAGTATGTGGGAAAGTTGGAAAATGTTCAACTGAAAGGAATCGTATCGGACACTGTCCTGACGTTGGGAATATTTTGATTGCGTGTACCTCGTGTACGTGTAGGCCATTTTGCGAACAAGAGGATGCCAATCAGCAAATTAAAAATTGCAAAAATGGACATTTGACTGTCAACTGATAAGGCTTTTCAACTGAAACTCTATTGTATCCCATTTACAAGACGTGAAACTGTTCAGAAAATCATCGACAGACTTCTTAAAGACGATACAATTCGACCGTCAAGTTGAGCCTATGCGGTCACCAATCGTATTGGTTGTAGAGAAAAATAAGAAATTCAGACTTTGCATCGATTATCGTAAACTGAATCGAGCAACTTTTTGGCAGCTATTCCCGATGCCTATCAAGGAAGGATTGTTTGTGAAGTTAGCGGAATTCACGTTCCTTACAACATTGGGCTTCAAGATCGAATGTCACCAAACTGATGATGATGCTTTTTGGGTTGGTCAACGCCCCCGCAGTGGTTCAGCAGACAATGATGAAGCTACTTGATAAGCTGAAACCAAAAATAGCACTTGCATTTCACGATGTCTTCGTTATACCCAGTAAGATGTTCAATGAGGGCAAAGCGAAGCTTCGGGAGTATTTAATCAGTGCTAGAAGAATATGACTTGACATTGCGGCTCAATAAATGACATTTCCTAGTAACTGAGACTGATTTTTTAGGCCATCGTTTAAGTTGCAACGGCATCATACTGGGTGACGACAAGTTGATTACTGTCAGGAGCTTTAAGACTCCGAGTAAAGCCACAGAGGTTAGGAAGTTTATGAAGCTGACGGGCTTCTTCAGGATTACGAGTAAGGAGTTCTCGCTGTAGAAGAGGCACTGCAATAGCTCTGGATTTACTTGTTGGAGAAACCATTCCACTTGATCACCGATTGTATAGCCATGACTAGTGTGAAGGTAAAAACTCGTATAGTCGGATGGTGGATGTGACTTTTGATAAATGATTTTAAATGTGTCCATCGTGCTGAAAGCCAAATGAGCTACGTTGACACGACGCGTAAAGCTACAGTGACAGGAGTAATACCTGAACACTTCATGTTACAGCCGAATGAAGAAAGTGAAGATTGACCATCGTGTATAGTCAACACCCAAAACTGACTAGTTGCATTTATTTTAAAAGGGCATATAACTTTCGATCAAGATACACAAATAAGGAGCAAATATTGTATCCAAGATAAACGAATCTATAGATGTGTGAAAGATAAATTAACGTTTTGTTGTGCCAGAGCTGTCTGTTGGAGGAGTTTGCCACACTATGGCATGACAAAGTGGAACATCTCGGAATGGAAAAGAAGATTCAGTGAATGCAGAACCCTTATTAGTTCCCAGGTATACGGAAGTACGTAAAGGCTTACATATTGGCCTGTATACAATGTTGCTTCTTCTTCTACTCTTTCGCAGCACTACAGCCCCTTTTGGGCCTTCGCTTCCTAAAGAGTCCCTTCAATTGTCTCAGTTCATTGACCGTGTCATCAAATTTTGAAATCCGAGCAGCGATAAACTGTCTTCATCGACCAGATCAGATCAGCGTTTCCTCGGTTTCCCCACTTGTCTCCGGCCTTCACTTTTTCCAACAAATACCTTCTTGGGTATCCATTGTTCGTCCATACGATTTACGTGGCCAGCCTATAGCAGCTTTTGCAGTTTAACAACCATTGAGACCTTCGGCTCATCAAAAATTTCATACAGCTCATGGTTGTCTCGAATTTCCCGTTGGTCCTCGTGTAGCTTCATTCCAATTATTCTCCACAGGAACTGTCGCTCAAAGGCATTCAATATATTTGCAGATGCTTGTGTTTGGGTCCATGTTACACACCCATAGCATCACACAGGTCTTATCACAGATTTCTATACTTCATACTTTGTTTTTCTACGTACGCAGCTGGTCTTCCAGATCGTCAAAACTGAATAAAATATTTTATTTCTACGCTGTATTCTACAGCGAATTTTGTCTCTTACATTAGCGGTTCTCGTTGGTTTGGTATCTAAATGTCCAAATTCACTCAAATTTTTGATTTTGTACTCCCCAAGTATTATATTTTGTGTATTTGAGCTATTTTTCCTTGACTACGTCATGAGCTTTGTTTTGTTCTCATTGATTTGTAGCCCTACTAGTTTTGCTTCGCTGAGTTTCAGGAGGCAGTTGTTAGTCACTGTGACAGAATCTTGATGTCATCCGCATAGGCTACTACTTGGCTTGACTTGTATAGTAATGCACCTCACGTATTTACAGCTTTTATGACGTACTTCAGAGCCAAATTGAATAGCAATGGGGCCAGCCCATCTCCCTGCTTTAGTCCGATATTTGTGTCAAAGGCATCGGTGAGCTGGTTATTGATGCGGACTTGGGAGGTTGTCGACGTCATTGTCATTTTGGTCAGACGGACTAATTTGGCTAGGATGCCAAAGCTAAGCATTATTCGGTACAATACGTTACGATTAAAACTGTCGTATGCTTGCTTGAAGTCAACGAAAATTTGGTGTACGTCTATGTTGAACTCTCAGCATTTTTCAAGTACTTGCTTGAATGTGAACAATTGGTCTGTTTTTGATCTACCCGCTCTAAAACAACCTTGATACTCCCCAATAATGTTGGCGTATGATCTGATTTTATTTTGTAAGATTTTAGAAAATATTTTGTACGCCGTACAAAGTAGTGATATGCCTCTATAATTTTCGCACTGTAGCTTGTCACCTTTTTTGTGGATAGGGAATATAATTTATTGGCTCCACTCTTTTGGCATATGTTCTTACTGCCAAATGTACTGGATGATTTTGTGACAAGCTTGATGAACACTACTGCGACCATATTTGATGAGCTCCACTCGAATTTCATCGATACCCAGCGCTTTATTATCCTTTTGGGCTTTGATGATGGAACAAACTTCATCCAGAGTTGGTGGGGCCAATGAAAATTCTCCGCAGACATTTATAGGCTCCAATGTTCTGGAGCTGTGCGGAGGATTAAGGAGTTTCTTGAAGTATGATGCTTATCTTTCCTTAATCTTGGTTTCATCAGCCATGATATTGTCGCTGTCATCACGACAAAGCGTGGTTTTGGGCTGATAACCACGTTTTAGGCATTTCACTAGTTCGTATGCTTGTTTTGTGTTATGGCTCGCTAAACTTACATCTATACTTCTCAATTAGTTGTCATAGTATTTTCTTTTCCTAATCCTGATTATCTTATTCGCTACTCTTCTGAGATTTTCATAGTGTAGTCTCTTCATCCTGGTTCTCCTACCTACGTATTCTTCGTGCGCCTGATTCTTTTCATGTGTTCTGAGTTAGTCTCTGTGGAGTATCTCACTCCTTCTATCCACAGACTGGAGTGCCTCAAAGATCCACCCTCGGGCCGCTTTATTTCTAATATACATTAACGACTTGCCCTATTTAATAAATGCTCCATGTCTTCTCTATGCTGATGATCTTAAAGTTTTTAAAGTGATTAGATGTATTAATGATTGCATTTCCCTCAAAAAAGACCTGAGCGTCCTATGCAACTAGAGTGAATCAAATTTTCCTTTCCTCAATGTGCAAAAATGTCATGAAATGACTTTCTCTTTAAAATCGAACCCAATCTCATTCCCATATAGGCTACACAATGTGCCGCTATCTGTAGTGACCAAGCTCAAAGACTTAGGGGTGATCTTAGACCCGCGACTCAAGTTTGAAGAGCACATCCTCGATATCAAGTCACGTGCTTCTCGGGTTTCCGAGTTTGTTCTTCGTCACTCTTGCATCTTTGGAAATGTCCTGTCTCCAGTACATCTTTATAAAATAACTGTTCGGCCTATCCTCGAGTATTGTTTCCAAATTTGGACACCGCACTATAAGTACTTAGACTCACTACTGAAATCTGTACAACAGAAGTTCACCCGAATATTATTCTTTAAACTCCCGTACCAATCTTATGAAGAAAGACTTTCTTTGCTGCACCTCCCATCATTTTCATCTCGTAGACAGCTTTTTGATGAATGTTTCCTATATAAGCTTCACCATCATCAGTTGCATACAAATGTAAGAGAGTTACTGACAATGCGGACATCTAATTATCCCTCTAGAAATGAAGGATCTTTCCAAATTCCATTTGCAAGAACGGAAACATTTTACAATTCACCACTGCTGCGTCTGCCGTAAAACCACAATGCTTTGGAATTTAGACCATACCCTCCATCTTTAGTAATTTATAAGCATAGACTTAAGAATTCAATTTTAAATACCTAGCCTAGTATACATACTATGTTGTACTTTTCTATTTGAATTGTTTGAACCAATCTTGTAATTGGACTTTAGTCTGTAAGTTGGTCGAAATAAATAAAGATGCAGAATCACCCAAGGCACTGCATCCTTACATGAGTGTCGGTGAAAATACACAATTTTAATCCAAATATCTTAATACAGAACATATCATGGCTTGGGCCGTAAAGATTTCTAAATTTAAAAATTGCATGTACATAAAGAAATAAATAAATTTATTAATTGGAAAAAAACTTCCAATCCAATCAAGTTACCTAGCCAATAACAAGCCCAGTTCCAGTTCCAAGAGTACCAACACCCCGGTTACGCACAGTTAGGCCAGATGTATTCAATATGACATTTTGTGTTGAGGTGGAACTTGAACTTGAAACAGGTCTTAGTATAACTCTACCATTAAGTCTATATCTTCTCAACACTTGACGTATAGATCGTATCAAAGGCACATTATCAGCAACAATTTGGTTCACATCCAATCCATCCTCCTAATAAGAGATTAAATGCACTTTTTAGTACTAAACCTAGATGTAAGTGTAGAAAAAAATCTTACCGCCAATACAATCGGTATTAAAACGCAAGTACAAAGAGCTAATATTCCAATCAAATTCATTCTGGAAAGTAATTTAAACCACTTAATGGTAATGAAATCTGCAAAATATCTTATCCTCAGCATCGACAATTGCACTTTTATATCAAACGAGATATTGCTGATGTATTGACTCAGGTGTATAAAAGTCATTTTTCAGGGTTTGGTTATATCATGAAAACGGATGTATTAAGGTTTCATATCTAAATGTTTATATGTATGCCATGGGCACAGATATATTATAAAAAATTTAAAACTTTTCTTAGAATTTTCTTATGATATTTTGAATAAAAGATCTCGCTCTTGTAGTGTAAATAAAGATCTAAAATTATAAAATAAACTTTTAAATTGAACTCAAAAAAATGCTGAATAAATATTGCTTTAATAAACAATTCCAAGAGATTTAAGAAAAATTTACTAATGTTTGTTGTTGTTATATTTGAAACTTCGAGAAAGGTTATGAATGAATCCAATTAACGCTACACTTATTACAAATTCGCAATATTATTATTACCATTGTTATTGTCAAAGTAACTACAATTAGTATTATCATTTTTTTAGGGCACCAGCAATTTTGGTTCTTACCTTATATAACTTATTCATGACAAGTGTACACATGTGAATGGGCCTTAACTCTTATTTATCACCAACTTCAGGTCCATATATTGACAGATAATGACAGTTTGATCTTTTACAATTCTAATCATGGCATCATACACATCAGCCAAACGTTTTATTATTGTTAAAACCTTTTACAAAAATAATGAATCGCCAGTGCAAACATTTCGTGCTCTACGTGAATTCACGAAATGGACCCATAAATTGGCCGGCGAGATCATGTGATTTGACTCCTTGTGACTTCTTCCTTTGACGATTTCTGAAAGATCGTGTTTACGCTGATGCTCCCCAGACTAATGAAGCATAAAAAACAATACACGAGCCAACATACGCCTAATAACGCCGGAAATGTGTGAAAATGTCATCGAAAGTTACAATCATCGTTTGATAGTCTGTAAAGCAGCACGAGGTGCACATATGCCCAAAATAATGTTTCATATTTAATTGTAAAGGACCGAATTTTCATAATAAATAAACATTGCAGCTCAATCTGCACCAAAACTATGTTTTTTTCGACAAAAATGTGCACACTTGTTATGAATCACCCTTTAGTACATGGTGCATTCCAAAATAAAGGAGACTGAGCTAAAATAGATACGACAGGAGCTTTGTTCTGGTAAATTCGAGTTTATTTATTCAAAATAGTCTTCCCGACCTCGATACACATTTTTGCGTGATCTAAAAGCTTTTCGGAAGAGTTTTTCAGGTCATTGACCGGAATGTCCAAGCCTGTTGGATGCCCTCTACGGACGCAAAGCGTTTTCCTTTCATGGCCAAATGCAATTTTCCGAATAGGTAGAAGTCACAGGGAGCCATATCAGTAGGGGTAGTTTGCGGGTTCTAACGCACTTTTTTCATACAAATTTCAAATGTTGTCGAGGGTGTGTGTCTTGGGTGTGTGGGTACGTGTATTAGGGTGGTATAGGTAGGTGCCTGGGACAAGAAGGTACGAGTCTGGAATTGGTGTGGATGTCATGGATAGTTGCGGCGAGGGTGTGTGTCTAGGGTTTGTAGGTGTATGTATCAGATTAGCATAGGTGTACTACGGGGATAAGTAGATGCGAGTTTAAGGTAAGTAAGAGATCAGTGTCCTGGTTAAGTAGGCACGCATTCCGGATTCTAGCAGCCTCTAGCGGATAGTAGAACTAGTCTTGTTGGTTGTGTTCTAGGATAGACATATGTCTTTAGATTACGGGTGCGCTTTTTTAGCCTAAGTAGGCTCTAATGGTAAATAGTGAAACTGGAAAGTTGATTTCTGTCTAGGATAGTCCCATATTTTCAATCAATAGATTAGAGCTCTAGATTTCTCAGTGTGCGTTTATATTGGGTTAATATACAAGCTTGAAATTAATAGGAGCTAGCCTTTGGTGCTTTTAGCGATAGATAATTATACTATTCATGGTTGTTATTCATCTATAGTGGAAGGATTTTTCATAGATTCATTGCTTCTAGTCTTCGAGTAGTTTTGTTATTTATAGTTGTTATAATCTTTAGTGGAAGTGCTTCTCGGGTCTTTAACGCTTCTAGCGGTAGATAGTTTTTTAGCTATGACTAATTTAATGTATATGTTAGGAGGTACATGTCTAGAGTTGATACCTTGAAGTATTAGGGTTGCTGATCAATTAGGAAAGCTATGTGGTAGGTCGCACTCTGGGCGATAGGTTTACTGCTTATAGGGCTTGAGAGTTTCTAGCATATCTCACTACTGAGAGGCTTCCGGGTCGAACGATTTACTTTATCACAATAGGCGTACTGAACGTTTTTTATGATGCGAGTGGCTGCGTGGTGACGGCGGGCGTTTGTATAGACGGATGACTGCGATACTGATGGATGATGGACGTGGGAATTTACTTCATGGGCGCTTGGATAGGGAGCGCGTTGCAGCGATTGGTGTCTTTGGCTGCGTGTGGAAATTGCCGATTCGCTTGATCATGCTAGCCGTGCCGGAAGTTTTTATGATGCGAGTAGTTGTGTGGTATGGAGGGCGCTGCCATAGACGGGTGGCTTTGCATTATGGATAGGCGACGGGCTTGCCTTTCGATGGGGGCTCTAAAGCATGAGAATTTACATAGTGGGTGCTTGCTTAAGGTACGTTTTGCTCCTCGTTTGATGTCTGTGGTTAAAGATGGATGGTATTGTAGATGTGATGCGCGTCGCTTGTTGGAGGAAGTAATCTGAGGTGTATGTTTCCACCGAGGCGGATGTTATGAGACGTACAAATTTATCTCGTGAGCGTTTGCCTAAGTTTCCGCGTTTCTCATCAAAGGGTGCCTGTCTTTAAGTATGAACGGCCTTGTTGGTGATTCGGAATGATTTGCGTCGCTTGTCGGAGGATCGTGATTGCGGTGTAGATTTGCTCGGCGGCGAGTTCTGTTAAGCATGGAAATTGACCTCGGGGGATGCGTCGCATGTGCAAGTGATTTCCCTGTCGGTGGGAGTTTTAGGGCATCGGAATCTACAGCGTGGAAGAGAAGTGGCGTGGCATGCACTGCATTGCAATATGGTTTTGCTTGATGGAGGCGGATTTTTTGTTGTATTGGCCATTGGGGGCGGGTAACGTGATGTGCGACATTGAGACGTGTTTTCATAAATGTCCATTCAAAGATGCGCCTGTTCTAGTTTGCTGATTATTATTTACATTGTTCGTTTTCAGTTTCTTTTTACTTGGATACGTCGTTTCTTTGTTTTGCGACTCATTGATATTGCATATTATTGCTTTTATCGGCTTCATTGTAATAGTACTTTAAGAATCGTCTACAATGTATTTTGTTCGGTTAGACTACTATGTTGATTGCTCAAATCTATGGATGCAGGGAAAGAGATAATGCATTCTTGATATTTAGTATAGCATTAAATTTTAGTTTGCTTGTAGCAGCATTTTGTTTGTCTTCATCATCATCACTTTCTATACTTCAATCTTTGATTGTACTATTATGTAGAAGTATGACATTATGTTCTTTCATTTTTTCTTTACTATAGGATGCTCATTGGTTTTGTTCAAAAATTCTAATAATTTCTTCCAAGACGAGATGGTGATAATTTTGTTCGTACATCATATGATTTGTCCCTTTTGATAAGTGCTTGGGTCTATTTTTTAGATCACTATGTTGACATGTATGTTTTGGGTATCTGTTCCCAATTTCAGATTATTTATGGATGTTGTCTAGGAAAGATATTACGGTTTATGGCTTCTGGAATGCTACTTTTTTATGGAGTTTATGTATGATGGATGTAGAAATCATCGTGGTGGTCCTAATGAGTAGGAATATAGACGCATCTTCATTGATTAGTTTTGGGTACGTACTGAAAGAAAGAACCTAATATAGAAAAAAGTGAATGCGCTAGGTCATTGACATTAGGAGTTTGTTGGTATTATGGTATTATTCTTTGTTTATGCTCATAATGCATGGGAAAATATTTTTGGTCCTATATGATGGCATTATAGGCATGCACTAGATTGAATAAATTTTTATATTTACTCTGAATTAGGTGCTGTTATTATGGATCTGTATTATTTAGTTTAAGTAGTTTCATGAGTGTCAGTATAATATAGAGTAAAACTGTTATTTTATGCTTGTCTCATATTCTACACAGTATGTATGATTTTTTGACATTTCCGAATTTCTCTAGGTATATTTTTATTTAGAACTTGTTGATGTTTTTTGAGTATGATAAATTTTAATTTGTTATCTCCTTAGGAATGCATGCATGCATGGATGGTGCCGTTAAGTTGATACTTTTCGGATGCATATTATCGCTTTTAATGCCTATATGATTGCATGATAATTTACAAACCTCATACTTTGTGTGCTTGTATTAAGCGTAAAGCCACTTCTGCTATATTCATATACATTTTCAATATTTGTGCATTAAGTAAAATACGTATTTACTACATTCTAAATATACTGGATTTATCATCATAGCGATTGTCAGGTATGCTCATTGACATATTCAAGTATTATTTTCACATAAGTAAAATATATTCTTGTTGAGTTTTTTCTTATCAGAATTTTTTTCTGCTGGATGCTTGGTTGATTTTTTCTAGGTTTGAAGAAGATCTAATTAGTTTTCAACATAAAGGGTATGTTTTGGGTTGGCGCAATGCTACTATAGATCACTTAGGCTAATGTTTATGTAAGATAGTTCGGTATAGATAACGATGTGTGGAAGCACATGAGTTTATGGTAGGCTATTTTTAGATCGATCTCATCGTATCTTGTATAGACAAGTAGCATATGTTATAAAGTGTTCTTGATAAGGATGGTCACGAGTCATTGTAGGATGTTAAGATATGATCATTACTTTCAGGAGGTGTTTGTCTGCTGGTAATTTGATAAACAGATGTATACTTGAGTTGAATGAACTAATGAGGGGTTTTTTTTTTGTCTCTCATTAGATATTTTTGAATGGTAGAATTGAGTGTTTGATACTTGGGAGTTTCGGATATGCTAGGAATGTTTAGGTTTTTTTTGGTTTATTGTTTGAGGTATTTGTTTACTTGAGCAGTGTTTGATTAGTTGTTAAAATAAAAGGATTGTGTTTCTTCCTAATAGAAATAATTTATTGAGTAATGCTATTTTTTGTTATATATATAAATAAATTTTCATACAATTTACAGGACATCTAATATATAGGTTGAAATATTTATGAATTCTATAGCATATTGAAGGTTTATTCAGCTGCACTATTTCTGCTTTAGGACCATACAAATGTATAGTAAGTCCTCTCACGTCTTTTTTAATGTTTATTATACAATTTACATAGCAATTCAATATCCTCAGCATATAATTGTAGCTTATGTCCCCTTCACTCTAGTGCAAACTGTTGATGTTTCAATTCGAATTTCGTTTTGGTTGCATTTTATGAGAAAAGTATGTTCCTTGATGAATTACTGGTGAGGATTTCCCGATACATTCTAATAGCACTGGCCACCAGTTGGCTCTAATTTTGTTTGGACTATTTATACTACCCGATGCTATGAATTATTACTTTGTCGTATGTATGCGAGACTGCAGGAGTATGTACTGTTTTATTAGTGTAAAAATATTTCTTGTCTCTTGATCGTATGAACGACAAATGCATGTATCAGTGCCTGATGTCGTATTAGAGTTGGACCATTCACATATTTGGTAGTGTATTCCATGTTTATTAGATACTTTCTCGCCCATATTACCATATTTAAGCATATAATTCTCGATTCGTATTCGGTGTTCTGGAAAAATATCACGGTACACTTCCATGAAGTATAGGATAACCATTGTAATAGATCTTATCGCGGTGAAAGTGTATTGACCTCTGTTTTCCTAGTTTTCTTGACGTCGTTTACGTTGGTTTGCTGAATTTTAAAAACCTCATAATAATCCGTAGAATTATATGTAGTCTAGTGATAGAAAAAACGACGTGCTGCCTTTAAGTTAACATACATTCATGTCCTAGTTTGTACAGTGCAGCTAATTTCAGTATTTTATAGACTTAAGAGATTATACTTGATTTCAAAGCCTTTCACAATAGTTTGTAGTTTACCAAGTCTCAATTTCCAATTTCCTTATGAATAATTCCTTTAAGTGAAGTAAAACATTGTTTATAGGGTTTTTAGTATTTTATTTCATCACATGGAAAATTAGATCGTTACATAGTACTGGTATTTCATAAAAAAGCCTAGAGTAGTTTATATTTACAAATGATGTTTGAGTTGGAGTGAAGAAGTCGTTGATATCCAGTTTAAGTACGCTTTTTTCTCTGCATCTTGCACAATATTGGTCATAGTATTCCTTCACACAATCGGTAAGCAAATTGTTGTATTGCATGACAATGTTGAAAAAATCCATCAAGATGAAAAGCGTGAAGAGCTCGGGATGTTTAAGTATTAGTCTCTCTCCTCCAATAGGTATGTAGAAGAGTTCAAGAAGTCCAAGCTGATTTGCAGGGAACTCATCTACTCTATCCTTGAGATCAATGAGGTATTGGCGAAGTGAAGTCCATTGACTGTTATCTAACTCCAACTGATCTTGTCCACTGCATCGAAAGATTATTTTCGCTTGAAATGTCAGCGGGTCAAATCCAAGTATTACTTTGCTTTTGTGGAAGCCTTCATCAAGATAGTATGTATAGTTCAGCAAGAGGTTTTTCTCATAGATTCGCTGTTTCTCTCGATTCTTTTTTAGTTTCTTCTCTTTCTTGTTCACTTTTCTGGATGAAGTAGCCTTATCAGTCTGGCTGGCCTTTTCATGCTCCTGACTGACTGATGAAGTTACTGGATCTGCTCCGTTCATTTTAAATGACTGCTTCTAGTAGTAAAACTAAAGATGTATATTTGTTACGCCAGCATATATATTCACTTCTCTGCATTTACGGATGGAGTGGGGACAAGTCCAATATGTGTTGATAATTCTATTGCATAAGTAAACATGTTTAGCCCTTGAATGATGTAATGTTGCTTACTCTCATGATTTGAATTCAAAGATAAGAAAGTGCTATGGAGTTAAGATTTGAACCACCAAGCTAACAGTAGTAGGAGTCAGTAACAGGAAATGACACTTTGCTCCGTATTTCCTTTAGAATTTTTAAGGAGTACTGCTGGGCTACAATAGATTGCTTCTAGGCTAATTAGCTGTCTTTTTATCTGTTAAACTATCTATTTAGCAGATAAAAATGCTGATGAGCTGTCTATCTTATGTATAATGCTGTCTTTTAAGCCGATTCCCTGTCTGTTTAGCTGATATGCTATCCTCTTGAGCTGTCTATTTAGCTGTCACTTTTGCTGATGAGCTGTCTATTATATGTATAATGCTGTCTATGCAGCTGTCTATTTAGCTGATGCCCTGTCTGTTTAGTTGTTATGCTGTCTGCTGAGCTAACCGTTTAGCTGATAAACCCGTCTATTTAGCTGGTAAGTGGTCTTGTAGCTTTCTTTTTAGCTGATGCCCTGTCTGCTTTGTTGATATGCTATCTCTTTAGCTGTCTGTATAGCTATCTTTTGCTAATAAGTTGAGCGTTTGACCTTACGTGCTATCTGCCATTTGGTAAATTCATTTGATTGTTGATAATTATCTACCCATAAAAAAAATTCTTACTTTCCATACAGTTGCAGTCAGCTTTTTTTTACATTTACTTTAAATGTCATATGCTCATCACGATTTACGTTAGGCCTATTGGTTACCAAGACTGCATGTTGATCATCTTCCAAGTTATTCGTAGGCATACATGGGTCAGACAAGAATCTTCACGTCTATGTGGCTCTTCTGGTGAACAAATCTTGATTAGGAGCAAGCCATTGTTATTTGCTCGAGAGTTAATTGATCTTATTTCACACTGATGCATTCTTCATAAGAATGAGTCAAGTCACCATTCTTTTTTATCTGCGTCAGTTTTTCTCTTGACCTCTGTCTATCTAATCTATAGGATCCTCTTTCTACAGCAATTCGATTTCAGTTCTCTAGGTTTTCATGTCTTCATAGGATTTGAGGCCTATGGGACCCTTATTGTCCACTATAATGTTTCATTGCATTGAAATTATGTTGCTACACTTATGAACTCATCCAATATGCCCAAAAATCATATGATCCCATCAATCAGCCATTTGAATCTGTAAAGCACAAACTTGTTGAATAAATCTCTACTTCATGCAAACCATTGCTAGGGCCTTAACATGAATTAGTTCAGCCTGTTGCTTAGTCGATGTATTAAGGGTTTATAGTGGAACTTATTAAGTATATTGAATCATCTTGGCGTTCTCATGTATGATCAACCCTTTTGGATTATCCGGGATATGCTATGACCGGAACGATTTTTTCCCTATCATTGAACAATTGAGTAAAATTTTGATACCTCCAACTGACTAAAAATCTGTCATTGATCCATTTTCAGAAGATGTTTGAATGGTTTGGAAGACTTGAGGCTGCATCATTACTCACAACCTGTGAAATGATTAAATATCATGGACAAATGTGTCTGCATATGTACATTATAATAGTTATCAAATGTCTATGTATTAGTATCATATAATCGACTGGTTTCTTTATCATGCAAAGAGGGTTATCCACAATCACCGATCAGTTGAGCCGTCTGATACGATCATGAGTTGCCTGTTCAGCAGTTGAACTTTGGTCAACTTCACACGAATATGTTTTCTCTTTCGCACCTGCTAACCCAATTGCCTGACGAACTCAAGGTAGCCTTCTCTTTCACACCTACAACTCGAGTTGATTGGTGAGCAGAAGGTGGTGAAGGGCCTTACAGGGCTTCTACCCAGCCTGCCCCGGGGCATGAATGCATGATGATCCTCGCAGAGATGCAGAATAATCTTCTACCCAGCCTACCTCATTGCCACGCAGGCATCAATGACCGGTCATCATGCGTTATGACGCGTCATAATGCATGATGATGGGTCATCATGCCTGCATGGCAATGAGGTAGGCTGGGTAGAAGATTATTCTGCATCTCTGCGAGGATCATCATGCATTCATGCCCCGGGGCAGGCTGGGTAGAAGCCCTGTAAGGCCCTTCACCACCTTCTGCTCACCAATCAACTCGAGTTGTAGGTGTGAAAGAGAAGGCTACCTTGAGTTCGTCAGGCAATTGGGTTAGCAGGTGCGAAAGAGAAAACATATTCGTGTGAAGTTGACCAAAGTTCAACTGCTGAACAGGCAACTCATGATCGTATCAGACGGCTCAACTGATCGGTGATTGTGGATAACCCTCTTTGCATGATAAAGAAACCAGTCGATTATATGATACTAATACATAGACATTTGATAACTATTATAATGTACATATGCAGACACATTTGTCCATGATATTTAATCATTTCACAGGTTGTGAGTAATGATGCAGCCTCAAGTCTTCCAAACCATTCAAACATCTTCTGAAAATGGATCAATGACAGATTTTTAGTCAGTTGGAGGTATCAAAATTTTACTCAATTGTTCAATGATAGGGAAAAAATCGTTCCGGTCATAGCATATCCCGGATAATCCAAAAGGGTTGATCATACATGAGAACGCCAAGATGATTCAATATACTTAATAAGTTCCACTATAAACCCTTAATACATCGACTAAGCAACAGGCTGAACTAATTCATGTTAAGGCCCTAGCAATGGTTTGCATGAAGTAGAGATTTATTCAACAAGTTTGTGCTTTACAGATTCAAATGGCTGATTGATGGGATCATATGATTTTTGGGCATATTGGATGAGTTCATAAGTGTAGCAACATAATTTCAATGCAATGAAACATTATAGTGGACAATAAGGGTCCCATAGGCCTCAAATCCTATGAAGACATGAAAACCTAGAGAACTGAAATCGAATTGCTGTAGAAAGAGGATCCTATAGATTAGATAGACAGAGGTCAAGAGAAAAACTGACGCAGATAAAAAAGAATGGTGACTTGACTCATTCTTATGAAGAATGCATCAGTGTGAAATAAGATCAATTAACTCTCGAGCAAATAACAATGGCTTGCTCCTAATCAAGATTTGTTCACCAGAAGAGCCACATAGACGTGAAGATTCTTGTCTGACCCATGTATGCCTACGAATAACTTGGAAGATGATCAACATGCAGTCTTGGTAACCAATAGGCCTAACGTAAATCGTGATGAGCATATGACATTTAAAGTAAATGTAAAAAAAAGCTGACTGCAACTGTATGGAAAGTAAGAATTTTTTTTATGGGTAGATAATTATCAACAATCAAATGAATTTACCAAATGGCAGATAGCACGTAAGGTCAAACGCTCAACTTATTAGCAAAAGATAGCTATACAGACAGCTAAAGAGATAGCATATCAACAAAGCAGACAGGGCATCAGCTAAAAAGAAAGCTACAAGACCACTTACCAGCTAAATAGACGGGTTTATCAGCTAAACGGTTAGCTCAGCAGACAGCATAACAACTAAACAGACAGGGCATCAGCTAAATAGACAGCTGCATAGACAGCATTATACATATAATAGACAGCTCATCAGCAAAAGTGACAGCTAAATAGACAGCTCAAGAGGATAGCATATCAGCTAAACAGACAGGGAATCGGCTTAAAAGACAGCATTATACATAAGATAGACAGCTCATCAGCATTTTTATCTGCTAAATAGATAGTTTAACAGATAAAAAGACAGCTAATTAGCCTAGAAGCAATCTATTGTAGCCCAGCAGTACTCCTTAAAAATTCTAAAGGAAATACGGAGCAAAGTGTCATTTCCTGTTACTGACTCCTACTACTGTTAGCTTGGTGGTTCAAATCTTAACTCCATAGCACTTTCTTATCTTTGAATTCAAATCATGAGAGTAAGCAACATTACATCATTCAAGGGCTAAACATGTTTACTTATGCAATAGAATTATCAACACATATTGGACTTGTCCCCACTCCATCCGTAAATGCAGAGAAGTGAATATATATGCTGGCGTAACAAATATACATCTTTAGTTTTACTACTAGAAGCAGTCATTTAAAATGAACGGAGCAGATCCAGTAACTTCATCAGTCAGTCAGGAGCATGAAAAGGCCAGCCAGACTGATAAGGCTACTTCATCCAGAAAAGTGAACAAGAAAGAGAAGAAACTAAAAAAGAATCGAGAGAAACAGCGAATCTATGAGAAAAACCTCTTGCTGAACTATACATACTATCTTGATGAAGGCTTCCACAAAAGCAAAGTAATACTTGGATTTGACCCGCTGACATTTCAAGCGAAAATAATCTTTCGATGCAGTGGACAAGATCAGTTGGAGTTAGATAACAGTCAATGGACTTCACTTCGCCAATACCTCATTGATCTCAAGGATAGAGTAGATGAGTTCCCTGCAAATCAGCTTGGACTTCTTGAACTCTTCTACATACCTATTGGAGGAGAGAGACTAATACTTAAACATCCCGAGCTCTTCACGCTTTTCATCTTGATGGATTTTTTCAACATTGTCATGCAATACAACAATTTGCTTACCGATTGTGTGAAGGAATACTATGACCAATATTGTGCAAGATGCAGAGAAAAAAGCGTACTTAAACTGGATATCAACGACTTCTTCACTCCAACTCAAACATCATTTGTAAATATAAACTACTCTAGGCTTTTTTATGAAATACCAGTACTATGTAACGATCTAATTTTCCATGTGATGAAATAAAATACTAAAAACCCTATAAACAATGTTTTACTTCACTTAAAGGAATTATTCATAAGGAAATTGGAAATTGAGACTTGGTAAACTACAAACTATTGTGAAAGGCTTTGAAATCAAGTATAATCTCTTAAGTCTATAAAATACTGAAATTAGCTGCACTGTACAAACTAGGACATGAATGTATGTTAACTTAAAGGCAGCACGTCGTTTTTTCTATCACTAGACTACATATAATTCTACGGATTATTATGAGGTTTTTAAAATTCAGCAAACCAACGTAAACGACGTCAAGAAAACTAGGAAAACAGAGGTCAATACACTTTCACCGCGATAAGATCTATTACAATGGTTATCCTATACTTCATGGAAGAGTACCGTGATATTTTTCCTGAACACCGAATACGAATCGAGAATTATATGCTTCAATATGGTAATATGGGTGAGAAAGTATCTAATAAATATGGAATACACTACCAAATATGTGAATGGTCCAACTCTAATACGACATCAGGCACTGATACATGCATTTGTCATTCATACGATCAAGAGACAAGAAATATTTTTAAACTAATAAAACAGTACATACTCCTGCAGTCTCGCATACATAAGACAAAGTAATAATTCATAGCATCGGGTAGTATAAATAGTCCAAACAAAATTAGAGCCAACTGGTGGCCAGCGCTATTAGAATGAAAAAGTTTAAGGAAATGCTCATCAGTAATTCATCAAGGGACATACAATTCTCATAACATACAACCAAAACAATATTGGAATTGAAACATCAACAGTTTGCACTAGAGTGAAGGGGACATAAACTACAATGATATGCTGAGGAGGCTATATAAATTGTACAATAAACATTAAAAAAGAAGTGAGAGGACTTATTATACATTTGTATGGTCCTAATACTTAAATAGTGCAGCTGAATAAACCTGGGTTGAGTTAACTTGAAAATTGTTCAATATACTGTAGAATACATAAAAATATATAGCTATTTATCAGATGTGCTGTTAAAGATTTTATCAACATTTAGTAATATATGTTAAAAAGTAGTATTACTCAATAAATTATTTTTATCAGAAAAATATACAGGTTTTTTTAATTTTATCAACTGTTTTACAACCGTCCAAGCAAACAAATATCTTAAACAACCAAGCATAATGTTCTAAACATTCTTAGCATATCCGAAACTCTCAAATATCAAACACTTAACTCTACCATTCATAAATATCCAATGAGAGACAAAAAAAAAACCCTCATTAGTTCATTCAACTCAAGTGTACATCTGTTCATCAAATTACCAGCAGACAAACACCTCCTGAAAGTAATGATCATCTCTTAACATCCTACAATGACTCGCGACCATCCTTATCAAGAACACTTCATAACATATGCTACTTGTCTATACAAGATGCGATGAGATCGATCTAAAAATAGCCTACCATAAACTCATATGCTACCACACATCGTTATCTATACCGAACTATCTTACATAAACATTAGCCTAAGTGATCTATAGTAGCAGTGCGCTAACCCAAAACATACCCTTTATGTTGGAAACTAATTAGATCTTCTTCAAACCTATAAAAAATTCAACCAAGCATCCAGCAGAAAAAAATTCTGATAAGAAAAAACTCAACAAGAATAGATTTTACTTATGTGAAAATAATACTTGAATATGTCAATGAGCATACCCGACAATCCCTATGATGATAAATCCAGTATATTTAAAATGTAGTAAATACGTATTTTACTTAATGCACAAATATTGAAAATGTATATGAATATAGCTGAAGTGACTTTACGCTTAATACAAGCACACAAAGTATGAGGTTTGTAAATTCTCATGCAATCATATAGGCACTAAAAGCGATAATATGCATCCGAAAAGTATCAGCTAAATGGCATCATCCATGCATGCAAGCATTCCTAAGGAGATAACAAATTAGAGATTCTCATACTCGAATATCGACAAGTTCTAAATGAAAATATACCTAAAGAAATTCGGAAATGTCGAAAAATCATACATACTGTGAAGAATATGAGACAAGCATAAAATAACAGTTTTACTCTATATTATACTGACACTCATGAAACTACTTAAACTAAATAATACAGATCCATAATAACAGCACCTAATTCAGAGTAAATATAAAAATTTATTCAATCTAGTGCATGCCTATAATGCTAGCATGACTAAAAAATATTTTTCCATACGTTATGGGCATAAACAATGAATAATACCATAATACCAACAAACCCCTAATGTCAATGACCTACCGCATTCACTTTTTTCTATATTATTTATCTTTCAGTACGTACCCAAAATTTATCAATGAAAATGCGTCTATATTCCTACTCATTAGGACTACTCCTACATCGATCATACATAAACTCCATAAAAAGTAGCATTCCAGAAGCCATAAACCGTAATATCTTTCCTATACAACATCCATAAATAATCTCAAATTTAGAATAGATACCCAAAACATACATCTCAACATAGTGATCTAAAAAATAGACCCACGCACTTATCAAAAGGGGCAAATCATAAATTGTACGAACAAAATTATCACCATCTCAGGCACTACAAGATAATAACTCGTCTTGGAAGAAATTATTAGAATTTTTGAATAAAACCAATGAGCATCCTATAGTAAAGAAAACATGAATGAATATAGTGCCATACTTCTACATAATAGTAAAATCAGAGAATGAAGTATAGAAACTGCTTTAAGAAATAAGTGATGATGATGAAGACAAACAAAATGCTGCTACAAGCAAACTAAAATTTAAAACTATACTAAATATCAAGAACGTATTATCTCTTTCACTGCATCCATAGATTTGAGCAATCAACATAGTAGTCTAACCGAACAAAATACATTGTAGACGATTTTTAAAGTACTATTGACATGAAACCGATAAAAGCAATAATATACAATAGCAATGAGTCACAAACCAAAGAAACGACGTATCCAAGCAAAATGAAACTGAAAACAATCAATGTAAATAATAATCAGCAAACTAGAACAGGCGCATCTGTGAATGGACATTTATGAAAACACGTCTCAATGTCGCGCATCACGTTACCCGCTGCCCACGGCCAACACAACAAGAAAAAACGCCTCCATCAAGCAAAACCAAATTACAATGCAATGTACGCCATGCCACTTCTCTTCCACGCTGTAGATTCCGATGCCTCAAAACTCGCGCCGACAGGGAAGTCTATGCGTACGAAAAACTAATCTTAGCAAGCAAAATCACTTGCACATGCCACGCATCCCCCCCGAGGTCAATTTCCATGCTTAACAGAACTCGCCGCCGGGCAAATCTACACCGCAATCACGATCCTCTGAAAAGCGACGCAAATCATTCCGAATTTCCTACAAGGTCGTCCATACTTAAAGACAGACACCCTTTGATGAGCAACGCGGGAACTTTACCAAACGCTCACGAGGCAAATTTCTACGGCTCATAACATCCGCCTTGGTGGAAACAAGCGACGCGCATCACATCTACAATACCATCCATCTTTAACCACAGACATCAAACGAGGAGCAAAACCTACCTTAAGCAAGCACCCATGAAGGAAATTCTCACGCCTTAGAACACCCGTCGAAAGGCAAGCCCGTCGCCCATCCATAATGCAAAGCCACCCGGCTATAGCAGCGCCCTCCGTCACCACGCAACCACTCGCACCATGAAAAACGTCCAGCACGGCTAGCATGATCAAGCGAGTCGGCAATTTCCACACGCAGCCAAAGACACCAATCGCTGCAACGCGTTCCCTATCCAAGCGCCCATGAAGTAAATTCCCACGGCTTAGAATACGCACTGACGGGCACGTCCATCATCCATCAGTATCGCAGTCATCCGTCTATACAAACGCCTGCCGTCACCACGCAGCCACTCGCATCATAAAAAAGTCCAGCACGCCTAACGTGATCAAGTTAATCGCTCGCCCCAAACGCCTTTAATAAGTGACACACGCTAAAGGATCTCAAGCCCTACAACCAGCGAACAACCACCCAGAGCGCCTCCTATCTACAGAGCTTCCCTAATTGATCAGCAACCCTAATACTTCAAGCTAACAATCCTATACATGAATCTACTATACATTAAAACGACCATGGATAAAAAACTATCAACCACTAGGAGCGTTTAAGACCCGAGAAACACTTCCAACAAAGATGAATAACGAAACCATGCAAAGACTATAAGCAACGAATGTATGAGAAATCCTTCCACTATAGAGAAATAACAACCATGAATAGTATAATTATCTATCGCTAAAAGCGTCAAAGGCTATTAATTTTAAACACATATATTAACGCTATGTAAATACACGCTGAGAAATCTAGGTCTTTAATTTATTAATTGGAAATATGGGACTATCCTAGACATGAATCAATTTTCTAGTTTCACTATTTACCATTAGAGGCTACTAAGACCCGGAGCACTTGCCGACTTAACCATGACACAGATGTATATTTATCTAAGGCCCATACATACTCATCTCAGGCACCTACCTATACCACCCTAATATACACACCAATACACCCAAGACACACACCCTCGCTGCAACCACCCAAAAGATCCACACCTATTCCGGACTCACACCTTCTTATCTCAGGCACCTACCCATTCTACCCTAATATACACACCCATACACCCAAGATACACACCCTCGACAACATTTGAAATTTGTATGAAAAAAGTGCGTTAGAACCCGCAAACTACCCCTACTCATATCAGGCGAATACGGTGAGTGATGGATGGTTAAAATGCGATTTCTAGTCAAAAAATCAGTCACAAGCGTGGATCGATGAGATGGTGCATTATCATGCAATAAGCGCCATCTTCCTCTTTCACGGTAGTCAGGCCGAATTCGACGAATGCAATGTAACAAACGCCCTAAAACGCCAAGATAGAAAATTGCATTGACGGTTTGGCCCATTGGCACGAGCTCCTTATGCACAATTCCCTTGGAATCGGAAAACAAATGAGCATCGACTTGATTTTTGACTTCTCCAAACGCGATTTCTTGGGTGGTGGCTCATCTGGAGCCTTCCATTTGGCATTAGAAGATATTGAAAACACCACGTTTCATCAATGTTGTGATGGAAGTTCTCGTCTTTTCTCGCGTCTTTAATGATGTCTTTCGAATGTTGAATTCTGAGCAATTTTTGGTCAGCAGTTAACTTGTGCGGAACAAAACGTGCACAGGCCTTTCGTAAGTCCAAATTATCGGTTAAAATGTGATAAATCGATGTTTCGGAGGTATTCAACTCCAATTTCATGAATTTCAACAATGATTTCGGGTCATTTTTGATAAATTCACGCACAATTTCGATGGAGTTTTTGGTGATCACTGATTTTGGGCGGCTCATATGTTCATCGTCATTTATGTCCTCACGAACATTTCTGAAACGTGTATACCACTCATGAGCTCTGGCACGAGATAGACAACCGTCGCCATAAACTTTTTCATCATTTCACATGTTTCGATAAACTTTTCTTCTTCTTCTTTGTAGCACTACAGCCCCTGTCGGGCCTTCGCTTAGAGATAGTTAGAGTATCTCATTTTCATGACGGTATTGATTTTTTCGGAAGTTAGTTTGGTCAGTACCATGCTCCCGTGTGCCTGCTCAGCTATGATATGATCTGACTAAATCAGTACGTATCACCACTGAGTGAACACTCATAGTCTGTCCGAAAAATCCCCTGAACTAAATCACGTTGCTCCCAACGGGATTTGAACCTCGGACCTTCGGCTTTTGCGTTCATGCTCAACCACTTGACCACACGGACGTTTTACCGATTTTAAAACTAAATTTGATATTAGCTCTTTGTTCGAAACTCATTTATGCACCGATGGCACAAATATGCTGTCACTTTAGATGCAATAACTTCGCTTCCACTAAACTGAATGTCACCAAACTTTCACTGAAAGTCAGGGAGGGATGAAACTTTCCAACGCACTATCTCATTTATAGATGGCACCACCAAAAAAAAAGTTATGACAAAAGTTTCGTTTATTTTGGAACGCACCTAGCATTAGAGTCAATTATTTTATTTATTTGATATCCGCAGGCCGATTCTCTTTTTCGACTGCTTTGAGTAATCTTCAGTGTCTAAAGGATATGTTGAAGGAAATGACTCTATATAGTGGTAGAATGAGTTAAGCAGGTAGTACTAAATTAGGTCAGGTAGAGGGGTACCAGGTTGATTTTTGGATTGTTGGATGTCCGTTTGATCTGTTTCATCTCATTTCCGTTTTCGCTTGAGATTGAGGTCTAGTACTGAACAAATTGCGGCGGAATTTGTAATAAGTCGTTGGTCGATAATATCACCTTCTGTATTTCTATGTTTATTTATTTCAAGCCCTTCTACGAGGTCAAATCTCGGTCCTTTGCTATGTTTGTGTAGCAACGTTTGTCTTAGCGTCAAGCCCGTGTGCGTAGTTTTGTAGGAGCGTCTCGTAATTGGAGTTTGCCTTGCTGTGTAAGAGATGTTTTCGTCAGTTTCCGTGTTGTCTTTCCTATGTACATATATCATATCGTAGTCCTTGCATGTCAGTTCGCAAATGAAACGGCTCTCGTATATTGATGAGTTATTCAGTTTAAGTTTCAGTTTGCTTCTACTGTTGTCGCACGTGCAGATAGCACAGGCACCAATACCATCAATCCTTACTGATAATAATGTGGCAAAACCCATATAAATACGAGTGAGCTTCACACACTCGAGAGAGTCTTGTTTTGCGATCAATCGAATAAAGTTCTTATACCAGTACAAAGTATAGTATTCCTGTTTTAATATGACAAATTTAGAAATGAAATTTGGACTCCTAATCCCAAAGAGTAAGATGCAAACCATTAGTAAGCTCTCAGTAAACGAGTTGCGCCGTCAGCTGAAAAAAAGGAAGCTTCACTATTCGTGCAACAAACTGGCGTTGAAAACGAGGCTGGAGGAAGCACTCCAGACGAATGTCATAAAAATGACAACATGAGACGACTAAAGATGCCGAGACTGGCTCAGGCACGACGGAGCATGGTGACTTGCGGCAAATGGTCGGAACGCTCGCAGCAGCAGTAGCTGAATTGACGTCACGTAAGAACAACGAGAAGGAAGCATCGAGAGAGAGACAACCTGGCGTCTCAAACGACCACACGAACAGTAGCCTAGAGTCATGTCCGTGCACGAAAGCTCGTTGCAGCGAGTCGCCACAGATAACGGCTGGGTATTGCGAACTCATTCGCATCCTACAACGCCTTGACATTGCGAGCACACGCATGGTAGTAGCGGTGAGGCACACACGGCAACCGGTTTGCAGGCGACAAAGGTGCGGTATTGCGAGCAGACAAGTACGACAACGCCGGGAGGTGGCAAACTGGATACAGTAATGTGCTCCCATGCAACAACGGCTCGACATTGCGAGCACACAACAACGCCCTAACGAAACGAGTACAGGACAACGACAAATTTTATGCAGATTCACGATATCATCGCTATATTACCCGCCTTCAATCCATCTTCGCAGTGCGGCCTAATAGCGAAGCAATTCATCTCCAGGGTGATGCAACTCTGGGAAACATATTGTCGCGTGTTATTGGTTCGCGGCCTATAATTTTAACGTTCCGGGAAAGTGTAAACGCAATGTCTTTTAATTTAAGTTAAAAGAGTTTATTCAATTAAATAAAATGCACAATAATCAGTTAACACTTTTCACTAATTTTAATTGTCACTATTAAAATTATCTAACACTTGTCCATAAATTTACTATCGCAATTGTCTTCTAAATTACTTCACTATTACGAAACACACTTTTCTACTACTCGATCAATTCTCACTCCACACTTTCGCATTTGTTTGTTATCGCGGTTCTAATGACTCATTCCCCCATTCATTCAGCTCGCCTTTATATAGGGTCTCTACCTATTCACCCATTTCTCGCACGTTGGCGAATGTTCTACCGAGAAAATTAATGAATGGAGTGACGTCACTTGCAGATGTTGATCATGCTTTGTTGGGTTCTCGTGGTTTCGAGTGAATTCGTGTTCTTCATTGTTGTGAAAACAATTGCGACAGTAGCTCGCAGAATTATTTGTACATGTAACACTGCCCCCACCTCAGTTCTTTTCGCCCCGAAAAGATGTGTCGCCAGTTGTAGTCAATTCTCCCTGGGTGTAATATGGGGCAAGATGGTCCAGATGCACGATTTTCATTTTGCTCTCGGCTTACGATGTTCCTGTATTCGGTATACGACGTCGTTGATTCGCTTTGTAACTCGGTATGGTCCCTCCCAATTATGTTGCAACTTTGGAGACCTACCCTTTCCCCGTTGCGGGTTATAAAACCACACCAAGTCATCTTGCTGGAAGCCAGTAGAATTAGCCTTTAGATCATACCTGGTCTTCATGCGGTCAGTAGCCGATTCGAGGTGTTTTCGCACTGTCCGATGTATCTGGTTCAACCGTTGTCTTAGATCACTTGCGTACTCCGAGATCGTTTGGGGTTTCTCAGGGGGTGTTCCGAACTTTATATCGGCTGGCAAACGAATAGTCTTTCCAAAAATGACTTTGGCTGGGGCTTGGCCCGTCGACGCATGTTCAGCGGCTCTATACGCCATTAAAAATAGTGGGATATGTCGGTCCCAGTCCCTTTGGTTCTCGTCAACCATCTTGGCAAGGTGTTTATTGAGCGTGCCGTTGAAACGTTCGACCATTCCATCGGATTGGGGATGCAGCGGTGTTGTCCTCGTTTTCCGTATTCCCAGCTGCTCGCACATTTCGCTAAAAACTAGTGACTCAAAGTTTCGGCCTTGATCCGAATGTAGTTCACAAGGCACGCCGTACCTGCTGACCCAATTTAACACTAGCTGTTCGGCTACCGTAGTTGCTTCCTGGTTGGGAATGGGGTAGACCTCGGGCCACTTGCTGAAATAATCAGCTACAACCAGCGTGTATCGATTTCCCCATTCAGATTCAGGAAAGGGTCCAGCGATGTCAACAGCAATCCTTTCGAATGGCACGCCTACGTTATAGGTTTGCATTTGTCCTCTCAGTAGTCGTTTTGGGCCTTTGACGGAAGCGCAAATGGTGCATCTGCGACACCAGTCCTCTACGTCTTCTCGAGCGTGGAGCCAGTAGAATCTTTCCCGCAATTTCGCTAAGGTTTTGTTAACACCAAGATGGCCTCCCGAGGATCCTTCATGCATTTCCTTTACCACATCGTGGATTCGGCTTTTGGGTAGTATAGTTTGCAACCTATAGGAGCTGCCATCCGCCGTTTCCCATTTCCGCTTGAGTACACCACCCTCCACCTGAAGGGAGTTCCATTGTGCCCAATAGCTTTTCAGGGTTGCGCCATGCGTTGAAACGTCCTTCCACTCAGGTCGCCCAGTTGTCTCCTTCCATACGAGCAATGGTCCGATGTCTTCATCGGCTAGCTGGGCATTTCGAATCTGCTCCGATGACCAACCTTCATCGAATTCCGCCGTTATCGGTCGCAGATCAACGGGCGGTTCCTTTTCCTCAATCCGTCGGCAATGCTTGCAGTTAGCTGGACATGGATGATGAGATAGGGCGTCAGCAATCCCATGAACTCTGCCCTTGTGAAGCAGTTGGGGCCTCACTAGGTCTGGTCGGATCGTCGATCGGGTTGCACCAGTGTCGTTTGTTAGGGTGCATTGTTCTTCATCAACTTGACCAGGAAGGCATCTGTCTGCTTCTCCACGATGTTGCCTTGGCACGGTGCTGGGGATGTCGATACTCCTAGCTAACGTTCGCCCCACGAAGTTGGCCCTTGCAGTTTGATGGGCCTCCATTCTAGGCTCCTGGCACGGTCTGGATCTCCACCACCCTGGACAATAGCTCGGTCTTCTTCCCTTCTTGCAGTCTCTTTGCAGGTGCCCTTTTTCCCCGCAATTCCAGCATCTAGGCGCACCATTCACCTGCAGCTCTCGCTCAATTCCCACGCGCTCACACCTGCGAACCCGGGCAGTGGTACGGGTCACATTTTTGGCTGCCTCAAAATTTAAACTATAATCCAATGCATCCTTGACTGTTTGCTTTTGAGCTAACCGCACGGCTTGTTGCAATTCCTTGTCCTTTAAGGCGCTGATGAATGCTTCTGCTGCTACGTCATCTCGATGTTCTGGGTCGTACGCTGGGTAAGCCACAAGTGCCAGTCGCTCAATGTTTTGTGCTAGCTGCTGCAAGGTTTCGCCAGACTTCTGCATCCGATGCCGTAGCTGTGCCCGGTAAATCTGCTTCAGATGATCGTCTCCGTAACGCATGTCCAGCGCATTCATTATAGCAACCGGGTTTGAATGCAGCTCAACGGGGATAGTCTGCAAAAGCTCGGCAGCTGGACCTCTTAGAGCAAGAATTAACGCAGTTGCTCGTTCCTGCTCATTCCAGTGATTTATCCTAGCGGCTGCTTCAAACTGGATTTTGTAAATAGTCCAGACCGTTTGCCCATCGAATATTGGTGCTTGCACATTTCTAGATGAGCTTTGCGCTGCGGTTATAATTGGGGCTGGTGAGGTGGTTACTACTGCCTTTGCTGCTTCCAATTCCTTTTTCATGTTTTCCATCTCATTGTTGATTCTCTCCTCGACCTGGCTGACCTTTTCCTCGACCTGGTAAACCTTTTCCTCGACCTGGTCAACCTTTTCCTCGACGCCTTTGATTTGCTTGTTGAGACTACCGAGCTCCGCTTTTATTTCGGTTGACTGTTTCTTCAGCTTCTGTGTGATGTCTGCCTTGATGTCTGCTTTGATTTCGATTGCTTGTTGGTTTAGCTTCGTTGATTGTTCATTTAACGTCGCAGCTAAACTAGATGTCTGTTCATTTAGCTGCGCTGATTGTTCATTTAACTTCGCTGTTAAATTCGATGACTGTTGTCGCTGCTCTTGCTGCATCAGCATCAACATTTGCATCAGTGCATTTTCTGGGTCCTTTGGTTTTAGTGTTTCTGCTTCTCCACCTTCTGCACCATTTTCGGCATCTGAGAGCTCACCCGAATCCAGATTCACGCCTTCCGACTCGATCGCGTCACGCAAGCGTGCAATCAGTATGGCCTTTGTACCTTGTGTGGCCAGATTCCGCTGTTCCAACTCCTCCTTGAGCTCCGATATGGTCAATTCATTAATTTTTAAGTTTAAGCTTCGTGGCATTTTTAATGTTTCTTTAAATTTTACTATTGTGCACTATAAAAATGTTCAAATTTTCACTTTCAAAATTTTTCTTTCGCACTTCTTGACACCATTGTCGCGTGTTATTGGTTCGCGGCCTATAATTTTAACGTTCCGGGAAAGTGTAAACGCAATGTCTTTTAATTTAAGTTAAAAGAGTTTATTCAATTAAATAAAATGCACAATAATCAGTTAACACTTTTCACTAATTTTAATTGTCACTATTAAAATTATCTAACACTTGTCCATAAATTTACTATCGCAATTGTCTTCTAAATTACTTCACTATTACGAAACACACTTTTCTACTACTCGATCAATTCTCACTCCACACTTTCGCATTTGTTTGTTATCGCGGTTCTAAATTATTTTGTACATGTAACAATATTCTCGGAGCGAGCAACTACTGACGTGTTCCATCTGGGCGACCACGAAAGGAAACGCAAAAGCCTGGGCCGATGGTATTCGACGTACACAGGTTTTACAGATTTTGCGAAACGACTTATCCAAGATTACCCGACTGACGACAGCAGCGCATCTGTACACCTGCTGATAAATGAATCTATCGGACGAAATGGTGAGTCTGTGGAAGACTATTTCCACAGAATAAATTCAATGGGGCAACGCGGTAATTTGTCAGACGCTGACATCATTACATACTTCAGAAACGGTGTAAGGCATCCAGCCCTGCAAAACGGAATCACAGGCATGCCAATCGCAACAACGGTGAGCCTACTATTCACGGTACGACATTTTTTCAGAAACTTTCGGCCATCGCAACTAGTGGTAGCAGTACGAGACCAACACCAGCAACAAAAGATGACGAACGAGCGCATCAATACCTTCAAGACGACGACGGGACTCAATCATATGTTACAATTGCTCCGGAATGTGGCACGTATTGCTCAACTGCCCAAAGCCAGCAAGGGGGCCTCGGCGCCAAAAGTGCCTTGAAACCAATAATTGCACGGAAGAGTGCCATTCGAACCGAGTCCAGCAATCTTTTAAATATGGTGACGTGTCCTGTTGCAGTGTGCGGCTTTGAATACGTTGCGATAATAGACTCTGCTAGCGAGAAGTCTCTGAGTCGGAAATCATTGGTGAATATACTAAACTTAGATATTGTGGCGGTGATGAAAACATTCAAGGGATTCGCAGGTGGTATTATACGGTGCGAATTTAAAGCAACCCTTGACATAATCGTGTGTGATATACAGATACTGTGCGAACTATACATAATCAGTGATCACAAACTCGATATGCTTATACTATTGGGCATGGACGTCCTCGATAGAAGGAACTCAAAAATTAATATTGCGAACGGTACGTGCAAAGTTTAGTGGAACGATATAAATTTCAAGTGCGGAAATTCGAACGAAGCCAATGTAAATAAAGTGCGCGATGTAATAGAACGATATGAATCATGATTTGGCGTTGATCTCTCTCAATTGGGCAAGTTTGTATCAGCCAAAATGAACATTAAAGTTAAAAATGACGAGCCGGTGACATTACAACCACACTGAACTCCTTTTGCCAAACATGTAATGGTTGACGTGAAAATTGAAGAACACCACAACAGCATTCAAGAAAGTGAATCGAAATACGCAGCACCCATAGTGATGGTGAAGAAAGCAGATGAGAGCGACCGATTATACGTTGAAGAACTTGCTTTGAATACAGTCACCGTGAAAGAGTGATATCCGATGCTAACCGTGGAAGAACAGCTATCGCGGTTGTCCGAACGAAAGCTCTTTACAACGCTAGATTTAATGGCGGGGTATTGCCAAATCTCCATTAACGAGAGCTCACGGAAATACACCGCATTTTTGACGAATTCAACAGCATGCCCTTTAGACTAGTCAATGCGCCCGCCATATTCCAGAGAGACATTACGTCCATATTAAAGTGCATGGAGAACAGCATAAGCGCATATGTAGACGAAATCATCATTGCAACCAACACGGTCGAGTAATCAATAACGACGCTGACCGAATTTCTGGATCTGCTGGAGGAAACCAGAATGACTCTCCGGCTAGACAAGTGCACTTTTTCGCATTGCAACTAACGTTCCTGGGACACAGAGTCTGGAATCCAGTAGCGTATTATAGCCGGCAACGCAAGACGCCAGAGCAGAATTGCACGAGCCATGAGCTGGAAGTGTTCATTGTTGTGGAAACAGTCGAAAGGTTCAAGCCGTTCTGGGGAAGCCGTTTTACATCATCGCTGACTGCACAGCCATTGCTGTCACAAAGACCCGAAAGTCATGCATTTCCCGAATCACTAAATGATTCCTGCGACTGCAAAAGTACGAGTACATCATAACACATCGATCCAGTGACAAAATGCAACACGTAGATGCTCTCAGCCGAGTTTGGGATATCTTATGAATAAAATAGGGATGCAGAGGATTGCTACTAATGACTTCTCGCCTGATTTCGTTTGATATGATTGATATTCATTGCGCGTACTGTCTAATGTCTACGTCATGTATGATGTTGAAACTCCCCGTTTTTATTTTCGCCTGGCCAGACTTGATGGCTGTAATTTGGAAATTTGTATAGTCGAAAACCTTGACTCTGCTGATAGCCATGTGGATAGAGAGCCTAAAAGGAAGAAGTTAATTGCGTATATTACTTTTGTGTATGGTTTTCCCGGACTCGGTAATGATTGTGGTTGTTTTGTTTTCCCTAACAGTTTCTTGCCTGTATCTTGGAGTCAATTTTGACCCTAATTTTTTATTTGTTTTAACGAAAACTATTTCTCCAGGCTATAATCCTTTAAGGGCTCCCTATTTTTATTATGGTATGCAAGGTATTTATGTTTCTTCTTTCTTCTTCTTTCTTTTCTACGTTTTGCTGTCGTATTTGTTCAAGGTCTTTTGGGGTTGTTCTCGGTAGGCAACCGAGGTATAGTTGTACAGACTTTTTGCCTGTAGCGGAATGGATAGTGAAGTTATATTCATTCAATGCCCTTTAAATTAGCTCTTCAAAATGTCGGCCGGGATTATTTCGCTTTAGGCATCGCATAATTCCTATCAGGGCGGAGTGAGGACGTTCTATTTGTCTGTTTATTTCACTTTTATAAGGAAGTATTTTGAAGACTTTTATCTGTAAATTGTCCTACATCATGGAAAACAAAGATACTGATCAAAGCGCGCCTTGGTTATTCACTACAACGTTTCCCAGTACGCAAAAGAAGAACAGAATGTCCCTAAAAGGTTGTATGTATGGCCGTGAGAACTAGTTTTTTCAGTCAAAAGTATATCTATATGAACTGTGTGTCCGGGGTAATTCGGGATAGGGGTTGCATGTAGGAGCGGATTGTTCGGGTCGATATCGTATTTATTTCCCCTACATGTTATGCACCGAGAAACAAGTCATTTGATTTTAGCGGACATTTTCGGGAAATAAAAATTTTTTAATAACTGAAGCCTATTTTCTTGAGCATTTCTACGAGATTTTCTCTTTCTGTTCCACTTCGTTTTGCAGATCTTCAACTATCTTGTGTGTAAAGTGGACTCTGTAATTTTGAAAGATCCGAGAGTGGATTTCTTGTATGAGTCCAAACGTTCTTTCGTCTGTTATAAGTCCATCTACCGTATGTGGGTTCATGTACCGTCTAAGTATGCTTATAATGTCTTGTTCAGCGTATTCTTCTTGAATTAGGATATACCTAGTATAATTATCGAAAGGATGGGTGAACTGGCAGCTTTTTTCGTTACTCTTGTTTAAAATTATTTGATTCCAGAAGACGTTGATGGGAATTTCGACCATAGGTATCCGATTTTGGGAGAAATTATCATCATTATGCTCTGTGGGTGTTTATGAATCAACTTCCCATGGATTTGGAGGTACAACATTTGTTTTACCTGCTTTTTATAGGAGCTCATAATTGTACTCCTCCAAGCAAGACTTCCAGTGTTTTATTTTATAGTCAGTGTTTTTGTTGCTTAGGGCAAGTGTAAGGAGCTGGTCGTCCGTGAAAATTTTTATTTTCCGCAACCCGTGAAGGAAATTCCGAAAATTCTGCAATGCCCATATGAAGGCGAGCATTTTCCTCTTGTTTGCAGCATAGTTTTCAACAGTTTGGTTCAATGTTTGCGACAAGAAAGATATTGGTTTGCCTTCTTGAGAGAGAACTGCACCAATGGCGTAGTTGGAAGCATCCGTAGTCAGTTCGATCTCTTTTTCGAAGTTGTGATGCGATATTATGACGTCGTTGGACATGAGCGCTCTCCTGAGTTTCAAAAATGCATCCATGGCTAGTTTATCTAAGGTGATTGACTTATTTTTTGACATGTGCTTGGACACCTGTCCATCCTTCCCTCTGAAAAGGGATGTCAGAGGTTTTGCGAGTATTGCATAGTCGAAAATGAAGTGACGGTAATACCTTGACATTTCAAGAAATGATTGGAGGTCCTTTAAGGTTTTTGGTGGACGAAAGGATGCGATTGCCTCAAATTTTTCAGGGTTTGTTCTAATGCCGTCAGCGCTGACCACGAACCCCAAAAACTCTGCGTTGCCCCTCAAAATGAACACTTTTTGGGCTGGACTTTCATGTTAGCCTTCTCGAGTATCTTGAGGACCCTTTTCAAGTTTTTGAAGTGTTCCGCCTCGTCTGCTCCAAAAATGATAATGACATTTATATAGACGTAGCAGCGCAGTACGATGTGTTCCCGAAGGATATCATCTAGTGTGCTAAAAAATAGAGGCTGCATTCTTGAGTCCCAACAGAAGCCGCAGGCACTCAAATTTGCCGTTATTAATAGAGAATACTGCTTTTTCGATATATTTTTCTTTAAGGAGAATCTGGTGAAACTAGCTCTTCAAGTTAATCGCAGAAAAGAATTTGTTCCTCTCAAGGTTAGAGAGTACCTCATTTATCTCTGGGATAGGATATCTGTCAGGAATGGTGACTGAGTTTAGTTTTCGGTAGTCTATAGCCATTGGGGGATCCAAAATGGTGAATTATACAGTCCTTTCGATGTATGGAATCGAAAAGCTGTTTAATCTACAAAATATATATCGTCCTGGGTTTCGTCAGGGTTGGGTATTTCTTTGCTGTTATCCTGTAGGTCTGTTGGGAATGGTTCGGTTTCCTCCTCGGCCAAGAAGTTAATTAGTTCTTGTCTTTCCAGTTCATCCTGAATGTAATCCGTTGCTGTGTTTGATGTCTCTAGCTGTATGTTATTGTTCTCTGTAAAGTATATTCGTTGTTGTTTGTGTGCATGTGGCCGAACAGGAGGTTGAGGCCTTTTAGGGATGTACGGGGGTAGTTAATTCCATGGGTCCTAATGGAGGGATCGATGTCCATTGGCTCTATCCCACGTGGTTTGGGTGGTAACAGTGATTGGTTTGAGTACTACTGCTGTGGTCTCGGCTGTTAAATCTAGGTAACTGTGACGTGGTTGGGTTGTGTACAAGTTCGGGATAGAAGTTTCGTCTTTTTGGTATGGAAGCTCTAGCGTTATAATTTAAGAGAGAGTGTTTTATTTGGAAACTGAATGATTTTTTTAAGGGAGCAATGGCGGAGGTGCTATCATAGAGGTTTTCCTCGAGGTATTGTTAGTATTATTGGCGTTCTGTGCACGGTAATTCATGTTTGCTAATTTAAAGCATAAATAAAGGGATTGTGGCATATTAACTGGCTCTCGAATACTTAGCAGCCTAGGAAGGTCCCTTGATAAGCCTCTGATGAATGTGTCAAGAGCTTTATCCCTGTAGCACTGGGTCATATTATTTAATGACCCCTGCCCCATATTACATGCTGATAATTTATTTAGGATGAGTGATAAGTGGTGTTATACGGCTTGATAGAATTCATGAATACTGTTACCACGTTGGACAAGAGTGGTCATTTAATACTCAAGCGCACCATGACCCCTCTTGTCCACATAGTGCAGTTCTAGACACTTGGAAATCTTTTTCCAATTGAAGGGTGTGTTATATGATTCTAAGGCGACGTCGGCTTGATCGATTATGTTATTTCTAATAACGGACAAAATTCCGTACTGCTTTGAGGTTCCCCTAAGGTGTTCATATATAGAGAGTTCCTTTTTGACACTCTTTTTCCATGAGCTGAATTCCCCTGGGTTTCTTGATAAGTTTCTTAGGCTCTTTACCATATCAAGAACTCTATTCATACCCGGTAAACCCCCTAATTGTTAGCACTGATTCCTATATCCACTTCATTGTTTATATCGGAAGCGGGTTACATCAAGCTCTGGAAGATTTGTCTACCTTGAGCCTAAAGAGATTCTGTGACCATTTGGCTTAAGACAGCGGTGAGCTCATTTAAAGTCACACTAGAGCTTCTAGAATTAGTAGGCGCAGTATTCCGGTGCTCTTCACCATTGTTATTCACCGGGGGAATAGGAAGACGAGCGGGGCGAATGAGGTTACTGGGATTCAAACCAACCATATTTCGACTTAACTTCGTAGGCTGAGAGATAATTCACTAGGGATCTGGACGTACGTGATCCTATTTCTGCCCACAGAATACGGATTTTCCAAATAGGATAAGGTAAAACAACAACCAAGAGTGGACAGGTCGAAGATGATGACAAAAGTCAATACTGAAAAGAATGGGCACTAATGTAGAGGGCACCACTACAGCAATTTACAAATAATATTCACAATTTCACAATTTACACTGCTGGAAAACTCCCCCTTTTTTCTCTTTTTTAAATATGCAATTTTTTTAATGCTTAATATATCTTCTTCTTTGTAGCACTACAGCCCCTTCCGGACCTTTGCTTAGAGATAGTTAGAGTATCTCATTTTCATGACCGTATTGACTTTTTCGGAAGTTGGTTTGGTCAGTACCATGCTCCCGTGTGCCTGCTCAGCTATGATATGATCTGGTTAAATCAGTACATATCACCACTGAGTGAACACTCATAGTCTGTCCGAAAAATGCCCTGAACTAAATCACGTTGCTCCCAACGAGATTTGCACCTGGGACCTTCGGCTTAAGCGTTCATGCTCTAACCACTAGACCACACCGACTACTATATAATGTGAAGTTTTTACTCACAAATTTTTATTCTATAAGCAAAAATTAGATAGGAAAATTGATAATTACAATCAATTAAATTGTGTAGATGAACTTGTAATTTCAAATTTTTATTCTGTAAGCAAAAAATATTCTTTCTTTATAAGGCTGAATATGTTCATCATTTTGGTCCTTTCCCAAAATCCTGTATTTAATTCACTTGGTATTTCCTTCCAAATTGTGTGTTCTTCACTTGGGCTGCTGATCAGTATCCTTAGGTAATTTCGTTTTTGCGGGTGTTGTTCTTCCCTTCTTCGCTACTAATATGCCAGTCAGGATATACGGCATCTTCGGGACTCAGTTATAGTCCCGGTGGAATGTTATTTCACTTCAGTCGGAATGTTACTTCACTTCACTAACTATAATTAACTTTAACCGGATAGTTCCATTTTTAATGTTACTTCACAAATAATTTAACTTTGTTCAATGCCGGAAAATTTATTGGACCACATGCCAGTCTCAGCAATGTGTAAGGATCTTAAAGATTTGTTTGCAAGGAAATTTAATTTCTTGCAAACTGATCTATTCACTGAACGCATGCACGATTGTAGCCCCGCGTTGGGCACCAGTTAACACTTTTACTTTAAATTTTAACAAAACAATTTATTTCTAATGAAAAACGGGCTGAGGTTCCTCGTACGAATGAAAATATTACGCTGTATATGATTACAAAGATTAATTTAATTCATATGCTGTTGCGACCCCGGAAGTCAGTGCAGTTGCAGACATTAAGTTTTGGCAGAGGGGTGTGTAGCCCGGGGTGGCATACTGAGGCCGGCTAGCGCTTAGACGTGTCGTGGGACTTCCGGAACACCCTCTGCTCGTGCTGAGCTACCTTACATAGGAAACAATAACACGGAGGGAAAAGGACAGGACAGGGGGAGGTCATCTTGAGAAATGAAAGATGCTGGTTTTAATATGAAATGGCCGTTTTATTCACTAAAAAAACAACTTCCCACCACAAAAAAATCTGCAAATTATTAAGATCAATAAAACCAAGAAATAAAGACGTTGGGTAAACAGACTAACGCTCATCTTAGAAGGGTTTTGTACTCAACTTCTCAGAAATGCAGTCGCCAGCAATGAATAAAGTCAAGAAATATGTCAAAGAGATGTGCACATTAAAAAAAAATCCATTGTTTTTCTATTTTCAACGGGCGCCATTTTGTTGCAAACAAACAAAAACCACTCAAATCATGAACTCCTAAAAATATTAATGTCATTGCCCTTATTTGAAAATTACAAGAAGATCAAATCAAAACTACAGTGACTGATTCGATGGATGGAAAGTCCGTAAAATACCAAAATCATGGCTTATTGTTGTTGTATTTGGAGAAATTTCAAATGCCTATAACTTCCGTGTATATCATTCAATTTCCATCAAACGTACATAATTTAAGGGCCTTTTGTAGGACTACTTAAATATCCAATTTCGTACAGTTTTTTTTTGTGGTAGGGAGGTGAAGGCATTTACGCCCGCCGAGTCTGGCAGTGTGGGACTCCCATGGAGGATACCCTTGGACTACCCACCAAACACCTCCCCGGTCAATCTGAGAACCTAGCCTGGAACCGTTTGACACATTACTTCGGGCCAGGTCTCGTTTTGTTACGCCGTGGGGCGCCTTCAAGCTGGGGAGTCCTTTTCCTAGCGGGAGGGGAGAGGGGAAGAGGAAATGCCAGAAGAGCGATCCCTCAGCCCCAGCACCTCCGGCTGCTGTGAGTCCCTTTTATCTTTTAGGACTGCCCGAGCATAATGTGCCACCTGGTTCCATTTGTCAACCGATTCGAGCATCACCGCAACTATATTATCCGGGGTGAGCTCTCCCGTCTCCGTGTAGAGTTCCCTTCGCAGCCTGGCCCATTTGGTACACGCAAAAAATGTGTGACAGGCATTGTCCTCCTCTCCTGGGCAAAACCGACAATCGGGAGACCGTGACTTACCGATCTTGTGCAGGTAAGACTGAAAACACCCGTGCTCGCTCAAAAGCTGGGTCAGATAGAAGTCAGTCTCACCATGCCTTCGATTTAGGAACGGTCTCACATCCGGGATGAGGCGCGCAGTCCACCTTCCCTTCGTGCAATTCACCCAAGACTGCTGCCAATCGTTGAGCGAGCGTTGTCTCTCCTCGCGGACAACCATCTCCCTCGCATCCTCGTTTTGGTGCAGGTAAAAAGCGCGGCGCTCTCTAGCAAGGAGGGTGACAGGTATCACGTCTGCAATCACTCTCACCGCCGAGTCGGAGACTGTTGGATACGAAGATGCAATTCTCAGTGCCCCTCTTCTCTGTACCTGCGCCAATCGTTTTCGGTATACCTCCTTGCTGAGAGCGTCGCCCCATACCTCTGCTCCGTACAGTAGCACTGACCCTACAGCACTCATCAAGAGGCGTCTTCTTGATGGGCTGGGTCCCCCTACGTTGGCCATAAGTTGACTCAGGGCCGATATTCCCGAAGCAGCCTTCTCAGCCGTTGCCCTGATTTGCTCAGAGAAACTCATGTTCGAGTCGATCAGTAGCCCCAGGTACTTCACCGCTGGCTTCGATTCGATTTGTATATCTCCAATACTGATCATCCTTACTCTAGGGATTCTCTTTTTTGTCAAGATGACCACTTCGGTTTTCTCCAGTGCTAAACTGAGCCCGCGAGCAGTCATCCAGTCCCTCACTCGGCGCATTAGTATACCTAGCCTAAGTTGCGCTTGTCCAACGGTGCATCCGGCGACCAGAGCCGCAACATCATCCGCATAGCCGATCAAGCGCGACTCATCTGGCATCTCAAGACTCAGTAGCCCGTCGTAAGACACGTTCCACAGGTCCGGACCAAGGATAGATCCCTGGGCAACACCCGATGTAATTTCCATCCTTCGTTGGCCATGTGTCGTGTCGTAGAGCAGGCTTTGGTCCTTTAGGTAGTTCCTCAAAAGCCGCATTAGATATTCTGGAACTTGAAAAGAGTTTTCCAGCGTGTCCAGAATACCACCCATCTAGCGGAGTTGAAGGCATTCCTGACGTCGAGTGTCACCAACAGGACGATCCGTCGCTTGGTGCGACTATATGCCTCTGCCTTTTGGAGCGCGTTCACCACCTCTGCAATCGCATCGATGGTAGAACGTCCTGCTCTAAAGCCGTACTGCCGAGGAGATAGGTCCCCAGCAGCACGAGTCGCGTCAGTGAGTCTTCCCTTGATGAGTTTCTCTAGCACTTTCCCAGCCGTGTCTAGCATGCATAACGGGCGGTATGCAGACGGCGATCCGGGATTTCCTTTGCCCTTGCTGACCAGCACGAGCCTCGCCACCTTCCATCGTACCGGGAAAACCCCGTCCCGTAGGCAAGCGTTGAATGTGCTGAGCAGCAAGTCAGGACAATGAGGATAGACGAGCTGCAAAACCTCAGCTGGAACATCATCTGGACCTGGAGCCTTCCTCGCTTTCAGGGAGAGGACTGCCTCCTCCAGTTCCAGCTGTGTGAAGAGTGGGCACTCGACTGCTGTTTCACCATTTCGTACAGTTTAAGGATATCTATACGATTTTATTGGGGAAAATGAGAAATTCGAATATCATACTATTATTAACAAAGTTGAGCGAATTTCGACTTCTAAGGTATTTGTTGTTTTTGTTCTCATAAACACACAGGTGTCCAAACGCGAGGGGGGACACAAATTTTTCGTGTATTTCCCCTCCCTGTGCGCCCCTCGAAGCAAACTTTGCCAAACTAAGATCTGTTTTGAAAAGTTCTCATCAAGACCTTTCATTTGATACCCATATCGGCTACCTTTGATGAAATTTTTTTTTCGCGGGGTCATTCCCCTATATGAGGAGGCCCCCCTTAAATACCTTATCAATACAACACATACAAAATTTGATGTTTCTAGCTCAAGCAGTTTTCGAGAAAAGCTGCTGTGACACACGGAGGGACGGACAGACGGACAGACAGGACGCGATTTTAGTAGGGTTTTGTAATATTATTTTACAAAACCCTAAAAAATTTTACGTACAGAAGAAAACAACCAAATAAAATCTTTTATCTAAAGGAAAGCACAAAGAAAAAAGAACTTGATGATGCGTTTTTATAATAACAAATAGGAAAATAAACCAAATAAGTACTCACTCCTTTCCTCGTTGATCGCTTGGCGAAGAAAAAAAAAGAGTGTGGGGCCACTGGAAATTAAATTTTAAATTCATTTGAAAATTCAACCAACAATAGAAAAACAACAAGGAACACGCAACGGCCACTTATCGCACTCTCCGATCCATCATTATGGCTTACTTGCCGAAAGAAAAACTTTAATTTCGGCACTTGGCTCTCTTCGAAACCCAAAAAAACAGTTTTTTTTATTTCGTTTTTTGTAAGGGAAGAATCACTCTCGGCACTTTATTTAACTTCAATTATTGCGACTTCAAACTCGCACTAATTTAATCTTTTCCAAATTGTTAATATTGAGACGGTCCCGCACTTTAAATTAGAAATATAATTTTCAAATTCCAAATTAGAATTCACTTTCCCACTTTTCCTACTCTCATCTTCCGTCACTGAACTCAATTCCCAATCAAAAATCTTATCCTCGGAATAAAAATTCAATTTCCCACTTTTCCTACTTTCTTCTTCCGTCACTGAACTCAATTCCCAATCAAAAATCTTATCCTCCGAATTAAAATTCACTTTTCCACTTTTTCTACTCGCATCTACTGTCACTAAAACTCCAATCCATTCAATTCCCAATCAAAATTCAAACTCCAAACTGCCTTTTCCGAATTTTTAAACCCCAAAATCACCTCGATACCGCAAAGAAAACTGCCTCATATTCACCAGCCAAATACTAACTGCCCAAATTCCAGAACCCAATCCAGCATTTTACCTCCAGCAAAACCGATCCCGCAATCCTTTTCATTTTCAATTACCGCTGCCGCATCTGGGTAACGTAATCGAAGTTCATTACACTTCAATTCCGCTACCCACACATCTTTTTTCCGTATCGACAAACGCAATAATATCCATTGTTTTGCATTTATGGCAATTCGCATAATCAAAGAAGCGCTTGATTAGATGCAAAGTGTCACATATACATATACGGAAACTATTGATTTTGCTGATACCCCAAAAAGAGTGCTTCCTTGCGGTCAGGGAACTTGAACCCAGGGTCCCAGCAGATCCCCGGTGGAGAACTCGCGACGCAATTAATGGAGCCATGTTCTATTGATTGCCCATTCATCCAATAAGCAACTTCAACGATGCATCCGGGCATGAGATTGAATTTGGTTAGTAGGGAAACGTAAATGAATTTTCGCTAGTACAAAAAAATTAAATTTGTTAGTGGGAACTAGTGAATAGAATTAGGTAGTATGAAGGAACGAATTAGGTTTTGTTAGGAAAAATGTATAGAATGAAATTTAGTTAATGGGAGTTAATGTAGGGAGTGTTGTTAGTGGGAAAATTAAAATTATTATCATATTACAAGTTTGTTGTAATTGGAAATAAGGGAAAAGTGTAGGATTGTGATGATGTGGAAATTAAGATTATAGGGAATACTTAAAACCAATGATTTCCGTTTTTTGGGTGAATTTATTTTTTATTATGTCAGACGCGTGTTTCGATAGCTACTTACTATCTTCCTCAGTGTACAACATCGTTTTGTATCCTATTCTACATATACAAGTTATTTATATCTACAGATTTTCTGTACCTTTTATTACTTAATTCTAATTGCTTATTCTATATAGTACGTCGTCCTTTTTTTAATTGCTGTTCTTTAATTATACTAAACAACGGTGAATAGTTATTACCTAACTCGACATTCATTCTTTTTTCTACCTCTACTCTACTTATGAATAGACTTTCGTAAGGGTCTAATTTCCATTGATTACCTTCCTCTTTTACCACTCTTATGTTGTCCGCTGTTATGTCGTGTCGATTTTCAATGATATGCCGCGCTACCGAGGACTTAACATCTGTGCTCTTCTTTTTTCCTTGTTTCACGCTGTCAGCTTCTCTGATGTGTTCCTGCCATCTTACTCCTACCAGCCGTTTCGTTTGCCCTATGTAAACTTCGTCGCATTCGGGACATTCTATTTTGTAAATGCCATTCTTTTCCCACTTGGTTTTTGAGTCTTTCGGGCCTCCTAAGATGTTTTTCGTTTGCATCATTCTGCTCGAACCTACGATTTCGACACATTGTTTCTTCATTGTGCATTTCAGCTTGTTGAACGCTGTTGAATAGGTGACTGCCGTTCTAGTTGTTTTTGTCTCGCTGCCTATTGGCACTAATTTTGACATATTCGCTCTGCTTATCTTGTTTTTTAGCTTGTTTATCATTTTTGTAATGATATCTTTTCGATATCCATTTATTTCTGCTGTCGATTCGATGTATTTGAGTTCCTTGTTGTAGCGTTCTTCCGTTAGTGGCATTGTTATTAGCTTATTGACCATTTGGTAATATGCTGCATGCTTTTGTTGTCTCGCGCGGTTTGATGATTCTGGTATCGTCTTTTGTGTTGCCGTTGGTTTCCTATATATGTCAAATTCGAGGTCGTTGCCTTGCCTGATTATCATGACGTCTAAAAACGGGATTCTTCTGTTCACTTCCGTTTCCATACTGAATTGTCTGTTTTTGTTGATACTATTGATTCCGCACAGAGTTTCTTCAATGTCATCCTTATTCACGATTGCGATGATATCGTCGACATATCTGTACCAGACTCTTGGCATTATTCTTAGCTCCTCGATTTGCTTCTCAAACGCTGTCATAAATACTTCCGCTATTAGCTACTTTTAAGTGGATGGCGTAGGTTTGTAGATTTATTCTGTCTCTTTTTCTATACAATTCTTGTATAGAGCGGGCAATCAGTTGTCTTTCTAGTTTGCTTCTTAGCTCTGTACTTTTATTGAGTGATGTATTTATTGAAATTCTATGTGATTTGGGTGTAACTCCTTCAATGAATACATACTCAATAAAAGTACAGAGCTAAGAAGCAAACTAGAAAGACAACTAATTGCCCGCTCTATACAAGAATTGTATAGAAAAAGAGACAGAATAAATTTACAAACGTACGCCATCCACTTAAAAGTAGCTGACAAAACCTCAAAGAACCACGGAGACATAGGAACACTTATCCAAAAATTAAATAGAGCATACGAGTGTAAAGCAGCAAGAAAACGATGCATACACAAGAAGAAATTAAAAGAATTACTCCAAGTTAATAACTACAAAAGTACGAGACAAGAAGAAAAACCTATAATGAAGATAATCCCAGAATTTATCGTCAACAAATCAACAGAGCAATTCAGCAAAGAAGAATTGCAGTTCTTGAACAGAGGGTTAAATTATGCCATATCTCCCAAAACACAACCAGTACAAGATGTAATAGTGGACATTGAATGCGCGATCAAACACTTGAACAAGCTCAGAAAGAGAATGTCAGAACAGAAGTTGAAAATACAATCAAAAACAGAAGAAGTTGAAAATACAATCAAAAACAGTAGCGGAAAGAGAATCAACAAACAAGATGCCAGTATAGTCAAAAAATTGCAAAACAAACCAGTTTATTATTTGAAGGCCGATAAAGGAAATAATGTAGTGATAATGAATAAAAACGAGTACGACATGAGTATAGCACAAATTTTAAATAGCGGCAGATTTTTTGAATTACGAAAGTACCCGTTGACTCTATAAGACGCGTAGAAAAGGCATTAAAAGAATGCAAAGACGTTGTTAAAATACCAAGTGATCTGAGGATTGCGAATCCAGTTCTACCAAGAATCAGAGGACAACCAAAAATCCATAAAGGAGGCAACGAGATGAGAGAAGTTATAGCAGACATCAGTTCCCCAACACACAAAATTGCAAAATGGCTAGTACAGGAATGCAACAGCATAAAAAGCATATACAGCGCAAGATCAATCAAAAATTCACAAGAACTCATCACGAAATTACAAAGCAGCGGTCCAATCAGCACGAACGAAACCATAGTATCATTTGATGTAAAAGTGCTGTTCTCCAGTATACCAATCAAAGCAGCACTATATGAATTCGAAAAATGGTTATTAGAAGAAAATGAAACAACGGAATGGAGGAAAAAAGTCTCACAATACACAAAACTAGCTACGTATGCATGTCCGAAAATTATTTTACTTTCAGAAGGAAATTCTACAAAACGGTACGAGGAACAGATATGGGAAATCCATTTTCACCAGTAATAGCGGAAGTATTTATGACAGCGTTTGAAAAGCAAATCGAGGAGCTAAGAATAATGCCAAGAGTCTGGTACAGATATGTCGACGATATCATCGCAATCGTGAATAAGGATGACATTGAAGAAACTCTGTGCGGAATCAATAGTATCAACAAAAACATACAATTCAGAATGGAAACGGAAGTGAACGGAAGAATCCCGTTTTTAGACGTCATGATAATCAGGCAAGGCAACGAACTCGAATTTGACATATATAGGAAACCAACGGCAACACAAAGGACGATACCAGAATCATCAAACCACGCGATACAACAAAAGCATGCAGCATATTACCAAATGGTCAATAAGCTAATAACAATGCCACTAACGGAATGCGACGAAGTTTACATAGGGCAAACGAAACGGCTGGTAGGAGTAAGATGGCAGGAACACATCAGAGAAGCTGACACTGTGAAACAAGGAAAAAAGAAGAGCACAGATGTTAAGTCCACGGTAGCGCGGCATATCATTGAAAATCGACACGACATAACAGCGGACAACTTAAGAGTGGTAAAAGAGGTAGGTAATCAATGGAAATTAGACCCTTACGAAAGTCTATTCATAAGTAGAGTAGAGGTAGAAAAAAGAATGAATGTCGAGTTAGGTAATAACTATTCACCATTGTTTAGTATAGTTAAAGAACAGCAATTAAAAAAAGGACGACGTACTACATAGAATAAGCAATTAGACTTAAGTAATAAAAGGTAGAAAAAAGCTGTAGATATAAATAACTTGTATATGTAGAAAAGGATACAAAACGATGTTGTACACTGAGGAAGATAGTAAATAGCTATCGAAACGCGCGTCTGACAAAATAAAAAATAAATTCACCCAAAAAACGGAAATCATTGGTTTTAAGTATTAAAACAGAGGTGAAAACGATCCGGAAAATCGAATGAAAGAGATTGATTATAGGGAAATTGGAAAAATTTTCATAAAATTAAATAAATAACAGGGGAAAAGGTATGAATGCCCAAAGGAAGGTTGGGATGTTACGGCGGCCATCTGAAGTTGCGAATGGGAGAAAGTTGGCCCGCCGGAGTTCGCAACAATGTTTTAATTGCAGTAGTTGCAGTTTCCCTGAATATGTGAATACCAGTGCTTGACCTTGGTTTCCACGAATTCGCTGACCGGGAAATTGCTGCATCAGCGTCTGGCAGGTAGAATCGTGGGATCACTCGTTAACTCATATAAAGCCATTCCCTTCACCACTTACTTTAGACGCTGAAGATGGCTCAAAAGAGTCAAAATACAAACGCTCACACAACAAATCAATGCCCGACGGCTTTTTAGGGTTTTGTGGAATAATTTTACAAAACCCTACTAGTTTCGCGACCAGTCTGTCCGTCTGTCCGTCCGTCCGTGTGTTACAGCAGTTTTTCTCGGAAACTACTTAAGCTAGAAACATCAAATTTTGTGTGTAGGTGTAAAGTGGTGATCTCTTTCATGTTCAACTACAAAAAAATTTAAAAGGTATTTAAGGGGGTCTCCCCATACAGGAGAGTGACCCCCCGAAAAAAAAATTTCATTGAAGGTAGCCAACATGGGTGTCAAATGAAAGGCCTTGATGAGAACTTTTCAAAACAGGTTTTAATTTGGCAAAATTTGCTTCGAAGGGCGCACAGGGCGGGGAAATACATGAAAAATTTGTGTCCCCCCCCCTCGCGATTGGACCCCTGTGATCCGAAAAATCTGAAAAAAATCAGGAATGTAGGCCTTGGTGACTACGACAACAACAAATACGTGAGAAGTCGCGATTCACTCAACTTTGTTAGTAATAGTATGATTTATCGATTTTATGTTTTCTTGAATAAAATCTTAACGGTACCCTTAAATTCAATGAAATTCAGTACACCGATGTCTATTTATAAGATTGATCAACCCTGCAAGTTTCATAAAGATTGCATCATATTTAGCGAAGTTATAGCGGTTTGAATTTTCCTGTATTACTATGGAACAATATGCGCTGCATGTATTACTATGGCAACATATGGCTATGGAACAAGATGCGCTTTTTACCGACTCAGACACTACAGTTTTGCTAGGATTTGCATGAAAATTTCAGGAATGATAGTTGTCATGAATACCTTTGAGAATCGGTTCAGCTAGTGGTATCAGTAATCATAAAACAAAATAGTGGCTGTTTTAAATGCGAAGATTGAATAATTTTGAGTTATTTTTTCCAACTTCAACGTTTAAGGTGCATGCTTTGAACACTTGATTCAATTTAATGAATGACTGAAGATGAGTACCTACAATTAATGCTCATAAGTGAAACAAGTCAAGGAGGTGGGAGAGAGCTTCTAGCAAAAGGGTTTTGTAACCATTCTAGGATTCGAAAAAATAGGCCATTAATCGATGATAACAGTACAGGAGAGTGGCCCCTGAAAAAAAAAATTCATCAAACATAGCCGATATGAGTATGAAATGAAAGTTTTCATAGGAGCTTTTCAAAACAGTTGTTAAACTGTCAGTTTTTGCTTCAGTGGGGGCACAGGGGGGAAATACATGAAAAATGTGTTTCCTCCGTCGTGGATGGACATCTGAAGTAATTATCAAGTGAGATATTTATGAGTATAACAATACCAAAAACCTCAGGAGTCGGAGTTCGTTCAACTTTGTTAATAATAGTATGATCTTCGTATTTGATAATATCTCCAATAAAATCGTCTTTGACATGTTTCTTGATTTGATTCGATCTGGTGACTGCATTTTGTAAGTTGAATACAAAACCCTTCTGACATGAGCGTAGGTCTGTTTACCCAACTTGTTTATAAAAACGATCATGCGTGAATTTTCATGCAATAAATTTTCATTTTTCCACGATATTTATAAACTGTCCCCAACATACTTCTACGCCACTGCCAAAAGCTTGTCATTTTCGACTCAATATAATTTCCACTCATTTGTATTGAGTAAATTTATACAAAAGCTTTATTCGCTTGATGCATAAATGTGCTCGTATAGGCTATTGCTGTTAATCGTTACATGTTGGCTGAATTTTTAGAGAGCTTCGAGCTTTCTTTTTCATAGGAATAGTAATGTGTATTCACATATTTGAGAAATAATCATATGTATGCTTGACGATATAATTGTATTTGTCTGTTTTTGTGCAGCGTATACCTAAATTCCTTGGCTTAGTGAGTAAATTAAAATTGCAGTTTTTGTTGATTGTAAATAAATGACATTGTAGTTAAATCGATATTTGATTAAATGCATTTTACTAAAATATTTAGGAGAGTGGATAATATTGTTAAATTCTCGTTTCTAGAGGGGCCATTTTCAAATATGATCGGGTGCAGTTTTATAAAATTATTAAATTTTTCATCATTTCTCAAAGTCCAAACAATTGCTTTTGTTGTATTCATTTAATTTGTGATCAGTAACATCACATACTCAAGACAGAGCTAGTGCTTGCTTCTTTTGGGGATGTGCATATGTATTTTCCTTCAATGTTAGTGAAAATAAAGATGTTCAGAAATCCAATGATTCGATTGGAACTTTAATGTTCTTCTATTTATGATGACTTCAAGAATGTTATGAATGAAAGTTTATTTTCAAATACTCATATTTGGCTTCAATATAAGTGGCCTGCTTTCATTAACATCAAATATTGTTACATTAATATCACCAACTCCTCCTATTTCTCATACAACAATAATACTCATATTTCCTTGTGCCGGTAAAACAAACTTCTCACTTGAATCGTAGCAATTATTACTGCAATATTTTCACTGTCCCCATTAAATTGTTTACTAAAGCTACTACTGCCGATTCAACAGGAGAAACACAGTCAGAACCTTCGATTAATTCGTTGAATTGGCATAACAATTAATCAATTTTCAATACCGTCCATATACTCGTATATAAACTCATGTGTGAATATTTTTCAATCAACTTGAGCGCACGTTCGTGGACATGTTTAACCAAATTTCCACTGGATATATTGATTTATTCGAAGTTGAATATTTTAATTACCTACCTACATTTTAAATTCCATTAAACGACAATCATTTGCGAGTACTTGTGAACATTCCGTTAATGAAATCTGCAAAAATGCATTCTAATCGATTTTTCTTTCATTGTAATTTAAATTCACTTTTGTTTAATGGGTATTGGTGATTTAAAGAATGGATTGCCGTAGTTAACTTAATGAGCTGTGAGACTATTAGTGGATTGGTATTTTTCAGATTTGTTGAGGGATAGAAATGAAGACTTGGAAAATATTTTGAATTTTTGCTAGTGACTGAATATTGAGAAGTAAGGATAACGATTTTACCGCGAAAAGAAAATCCTGCAGTGTTGAAAATTTGTCCAGGTATTCAGCAAATATCTTGTATAGCAAACTTAGAAACTTCTAAATAAAAAAATTGGTTGGATTAGTTTTAGTTCAGAATAATTCATAATAGATTTTCTAAATTATTTGTAGATTCTGAGGGCTTGACTCAACCCTTTAAATAATTAATTTGTCTTGAAAGATAATAAGTGTGATAATAAGCACAGCAAATATTTTAAACGACGAATTAATTAAAGATGAGAATTTATCACATTTATTTGATTGATGAAACTACACCACATGAAAATATACGTAGTTACTTTATGCTATAAGAACAAGTCAAAGTGTTAAGAGAGTTCTTCTCTCAGAAGAGTTTTGGAAACCAATTAGGAAATCAAACAAGGTCGTGTGAATGTTAAAACTGGTACCATATATAGATTCCATAAATTGAGCTGGCAAAACTAAAATCTGGTTATTATGTATTTCAATTCGCCGCCATTCTGTTTTCAGTGTGTTGAACTCGTTGATAGGATTGTTGTGAAAAAATACCATAATTATAAATCATTTCTGGTATTTTCATGGAAGTTTTTACATATCGGTAGTGCCTATGTTCTCTGCAAACGGTGTCAATCATTATATATGACTCGATTGACATATATTACTAAGACTACTAAGATTGACATATATTACTGAGAAATTTATGAGCCCCCTCTTAATTTTATGGGCAAAAACAAAAAATTATTAAAATATACCAAAATTAAAAATTATGATCAAATTTCTATTTAAGAGGCATTTGGTGGCCTTATACAAGAAAGACCTATTCCCATGATCTTTATAGGTTTTCCGGATAAAAATTGTCCAATCACGGTGGTGGGACACCGATTTTTTGGTAATTTTGACTTCCTCTGTACCCTTAGATGCGAATAGTGCCAGTTTCAGACCTGTTTTGCAAAATCCTTTTATTGGCTATCCTTGGTAGAATAATTTTTCTAAGGGTCACCACCTATGTGGAGAGGCCACCCTTCAAAACGTTTAAAATATTTCTGTACTGAAGAAGGCACTGCTTTACAATCACTTGGGGATGCTTCATTAACTTTTTCTTCTTCTTAGCACTACAGCTTCTCTCGGGACTTCGCTTCCAATAACATAGCGAGGCAGTTGCCTCGGTCCATTGGCTGCGTCCTCCAATGTTGAAATTCGAGCAGCGATGAAATATTTTCGTCAACCGAATCAGACCAGCCTTTCCTCGGTTTGCCCACTGGTCTCCACCCTTCAGTCTTCCCAAAGAATAACTTTTTGAGTATCCATTGCTCGACCATACGATTCATGTGGCAGCCCATTGCAGCTTCCGCAGTCTTACAATCGTTCAGACCAGTGGCTCGTCAAAAATTTCATACAGCTAGGCTCGCTCCGATTATTCGCCTTAGGACCCGTTGCTCAAATGCGTTCAATATATTTGCGGTTGCTTGGGTTAGGGTCCATGTTTCACACCCATAGTACAGGGTTTTCCAACAAGAGGTGTTATTTTGATATTCAAAGAAAAATACCATTTTTTAATACAAATGATGAAATGTTTATTTTATTATAAAGAAAAAGGTATGCCGTTAATAGTGAAAAATAGCATCAGGCAAATGACTACCACCACCACGCTTCCAGACCATATCCTTTTTATGAAATTTTCCATAACCAAATCGCAAAGTGGCTGCCCTATGTCCTCGACAGCCTCACGAATTCCATCTTTGAGGTCTTGAATCAACGCTGGGCTGTTGGCGTAGACCTTCTCTTTCACGTGGCTCCAAAGGAAGAAGTCACAAGGTGTTAAATCAAGATCTCAGTGGCCAATTGTGATCACCTCTTCGAGAGATAACACGGTCCGGAAACTTTTTCCGTAAAAGATCAATAATTTGGTTGCTTGTGTTGAAAATCAACGTTGTCCAGATCAATACCATCCAATTCCGGCTGCAAAAAATAATCAATCTCTCTAGATAGCGCAATCCATTCACCTTAAATGTTGCTCACGCCTCATTTTCGAAAAAGTAAGGTCCAATGACTCCACCGGACCATAAACCGCATCAAACAGTCACACGTTAGGGCAAGAGAGGCTTTTCAACAATAACTCTTGGGTTTTATGAGCCCCAGATGCGATGGTTTTTCTTGTTGACGAAGCAATCGAGGTGGAAATAGGCCTTATCAATCAGGAAGATTTTTCGATGGGATTCCGGATAATTTTCATGCATTTCAAGGACCCAACCAGCAAAGACACGACGTTGTTGATGATCGACCGCCTTGATTTTTTGTGTTAATCGAGCTTTTTAAGCCTTAAGGCCCAACTCTCTATGCGAAATTCGCTGTAATGACGTTTGTGGAATGCCTAATTCCAAAGAACGACGAGGAATGGACAAACCTGGGTCTTCTTCAACACTTTCGGCTACAGCAGAAATATTCTCGGTTGCTCTTGAGTAAAGTGCACGGTTTTTATTCTTCACATCACTAAGTTACCCCAGCAGCTCGAATTTTCCCACCAATTTCTGTATTGCGGTCCGACAAGGTGCTTCACGACGTCCCAAAAATGTTCGAGTTTTACAAACAGTCTCTGCCAAATTTCCACCATTTTTATAGTGAATTTTAATAATTTCATTGCGTTGTTGCAGCGTGTATTGTTCCATTTTTATGAATGGCGTAGTTTTTAACTTGTCAAATGTCAAAAATTCCAGCTTGAAAAGAGACATCTGCCGAAAAGCGGGCTATTCAAAATAACACCTCTTTTTGGAAAACCCTTTACAACACAGATCTTATCACAGATTTGTATACTTAGAGCTTTGTTTTCCTGTGTATGCAGCTAGTCTGCAAAATCGTCAGATGCAATAGATTCTCAAAAAGCCAAATCCTTGCATGTAAAATGGGTAGTACGAATCTCAAAATTTCTTTTTTGACTAGCCTTGGTAGTGATATATTATTGAATCCTTTGGGTGTAACGCCAAAGATGTAGCAGTGCGTCGTAGATTTAGTCACTGTTGCAGCATTACCCACTTTTTCATCCACCATTGTGAACAGCATGTTACATTTTACCTCATAATTTCTAGAAGTAGGCCTTAAGTTGTTTGCCACATTTACTACATGTAGAATTTCTTCATTCGTTACATCCGTATGTTCTTTGGCAAATCTAATACGGATAGGTTGGCAGCAAAGACATATAAACAAATGGACGAGCAACGAGAATCTGTGTACTCGTCCATGTGAGAAGCAAATTTGCCACATAAATAAGTTATAAATAGCTTACGCTCTCGAAACTATGTGATTCCCTCTGCTTCTCCTTCCCCTTTGTTACCACACAGGTTTTTCTTTTCTCTCTTCAGAAGAATCGCTTCCCCCACTGACACCCGCGCACACCAACGAAATTTCATTTCAGTTTGAGTGTAAACAACAAACAACTCTCACGGAAAACTCGAACGTCAAAGCAAAAGAAAATCGAAAAGAGCGCGAACCACGCGGGAAAACTCATGTGTCAAAGCGGATGGAAATTTCATAAATTTTTAATTAAAACAGTGAATTAAAGTTCCGATTACGTACGCGCGATCTTTAAAATTAAAAACTTTTTAAATGTGAACGTGTTTCGCCGTGAATAGAGTGCTAAATTAAAAGCATATCGCCTCAAACCTCAACTTCACACAACTTTAGCGCAGGTTGCCAATTGCTTCGGCTCTCACGACCGGTTGCGGATCCAGTACTCTCTATATCTATGGTTGGCAGTCGTTCAGAGATGATGATGTTGGATTTTGCCAGGGAGTCTTATTATTATACGTGAAGGTGCAAACGAGCTGAGAAAAAAGGTGGATTGGTTGAATGTTTCGAAATTTTGTTTCTATTATAACGATCTTTCACAGCTCTATTTGCAAATCATATTAAGAGTATTGCGTTCTTGCTCCTTCAGCTAGTCACCACTTCTTTCATATTTTTATATTTTTGCAGCATGGAATAACATGCAAGGTTTCCAGTTGTTTCCCTGACTATTTCGTATTTAGTCACCGTTTGATTTTTCACAAATATTTTGAGGGCTTCTTCAGGTGACTTCTGCTGCCGAGTTGCTTTCGAACACTTGACAACTTTCATGTATTCATGCGCACGATCCTAATTTTCCGATATCTCCTTCAAAATATTTGATGCGTCCCTCTATCCGGTGGCCCTCAATTGTATTTGCGCAGCATAAATAACTTTATTAGGACTATTAAATTTCCAAAGCCCCTCAGTTTTGCGTCTCTTGCTCCTTAGGCTAGCATCTTTAAAAGACTTCTGTGGCCGTCCAGACCCCGAAATTTTTTTCGGTACTTCTATTGTTCCATTTAACCAATTTTCACTATTTTTTCAAAAAGTTCTCCTCTTGATTTCACTGCTAGCCATCTTCGTTTGATTTCTGACTTGAAAATCGTAAACTTGTGTTTTATTTCCTTGATCTCATCCTCAGTATAAGAACCCAAAATTATCAAATAATTTTCGGTGTATTCCAATTTCCGTTAATATCTCTCGGATCTGACTCGTATTTGGAGGGATCAACAGAGTCTGATCAAGACATGATGGACTCAAATGAGGATTCGCAAGATTTTCGTTTGTTTCTAAGAGATGGCTACTAAAAAATCACACAAGCTCCCCTCCCCACACCATTGGCATCGTTCTTAACGATCAAACAAGATAAACTACAAAACATTTGAATGTTCCCGATGAGGTATCCCCTAAAACTGCCCCTATAATCCACCATGAACTGGAGTAATAGACAAAGTATCTTCGCTTATGAAGCATTAAATATAAAATGCGAGCCTGTAAGGGGTTGTATATACGCATGCAGATTATACCTCAACCCTCAATGGACCATAGGAAAATAACAAAGTTATTAGCTGAGGAAAATTGGCAGTATCATACATATTTCCTCCCTGAGGGTAAAAGCTGAATGTGAAAATACTAAGTCTCCATGGATTACCGGTGGAAGAAATCAAAGAGGATCTCCAACAGCAAGGGTTCTACCCAATTGAAGTTTTCCATATAAAATCGAGTCCGACCGTTCTAAATTAGTTAAAGTCCTCCTCCCGAAAGCAGAAACTGATATTTATAACGTCAGATCAATCTGCCATCATATAAGCCAAGTTGAATGTATGAAAACACGAAGCAGCCAGGCTTTATATCACAACTGTCAACAATTTTGGCATTCATCGAGAAACTGCCCAGCTCAAGCCCGCTGTAAAAGTGCGATGACCTTCATCACTTTCTTCTTCTCTTCTTTTTGGTAGCACTAGAGCTCCTCTTGCGCCTTGTGGCCAGTCCATTGCAGCTTCCGCAGTCATTGAGACCTCTGGCTCGTCAAAAAACTCAGACAGCTCATGGTTGTATCGAATTCGCCATGGATCCCGGTTTAGCTACTTTACTATTATATGCCTCAGGACCTGTCGCTCAAATGTGTTCAATATATTTTCAGGTGCTTGGGTTAGGGTCCATATTTCACACCCATACCATAACACAGGTCTTATCACAGATTTGTATACTTGGAGTTTTGTTTTTCTTTCGTCTCTTTCATTACCGGTTCTCGTTATTATAGCGCCTAAATATACAAATTCGCCCACATTTTTGATATTGTATTCACCAAGTGTGGTATTATGTGCATTTGAGATATTTTTCCTCAAATGCGTCTTAAGCTTTGGTTTAATGCTCATTGATTTTTAACCCTACTGTTTTTGCTTCGATGTCAATTTACGCACTGCAAACAACAAGGCATTGAAAAACAAAGTGCATCGATTGTGGAGGCGAACACCGCACCAACTACGGAGAATATCGCAAAAATTCCAAAAAATTTTAGGAAAACTTTTGCACAAATTACCACTCCATATAACAGCCCAGTGCGAACCCACCACCAAATTCGGAGTAAATTTTCATCAAAATGCAGTCACAGATGTAACTAATGATGCGAAATATGATTTTCACATTAGTGCAGGGAGATTTGTACCATGAAGTCGGAGCAACGGTACTCGATGAGCTGTCCTGACCACAAATCAATGCACTCTTTAATAGAGGAAATCTTCATTGTTGTATCTCTTAAAGTAAAGAAGGTTACAAATTGGTAAGCTTTCAAAGATATTCTCACCTAAGAACTCCTCGCCCAGCAGTTAAATTCAGCCAGTGATGAACTGACCAACAAAACCTTACTTACCAAGGAAAATAATAAAGCTCCAACTCCGGTAAGAAAACATTATCCCTATGAACCTCATCAGAATATTAAGCTCCTGGTATGGAGGAGGAATTAACCACAGAGAGGAGTTAGGAATATGGGTGATCCTAGTTTAAAACCAAAGCCAATCCGTGAACCAACAAAATACGTAATTGGATACATGAATATCATAACACCATATGGGGAGGGTTTCTGCAAAGCCTCGAACCTAGTAATAATAACTTCTGGTGGCTCTAAAAATATTTAAGGCTGAAAAATAAAATAAATTTTCCTCCTATTCACGGGCCAAATGATCTAAAATATGACAGCACAGATATTGCCGTAGCCTTTGCAGACACTCGCGAATTGCGATTCCATGACAACGATTTTCTTGAGGAGAACACTGAATTTGAAGATGAAATTGAGTCTTCTGTGCAAAGACTGCCAGCTTTTTAGACAACAGACACTAATCAAATCCGTTCACTAAAGTTACCGGAATTAAAAGACATGATAAGCACGTTAAATGCAGCGAACAGCCACCGGCTTTGACTCTTTGACAAATACCATGATGATAATTATCGCTTACCACAATGGTAACTAGTACCAGACAACATCTTACAAAACTCTGATGGACATTATCAGCACCATCTTGCACCTACGTGAATTTCCAAAATTGTGGTAAACGATAATTATCATCATCATCCTGAAACCCGATGAAGACCTTGTCTTTCCGCGAAATTGACGGCTAATAAGTCTTCTGTCTTCTCCCTTTACACAGAAAAAAGACTTCTGACTCGGCTGACTGAATACATGGAGAATAAGGTAATTTTTCCCGAAGAACAGTATGCCTTTCAGTCTGGATACCCCACTGAATTCCAGCTAATAAGGGTGGTCCAACACACCAAAAATGGGATGAATCGAGAAAATCAACAGGCTTAGTTATGTTCGACATAGAAAAACCTTTCGCAAAGTCTGGTATGCAGGAATAATCTTTAAAATGCATGAATATTCCGTCTCACTAAGTTTGATTAAAACTATTAATTCTTCCCTACAGAGCAGATCTTTTCACGTCAAAATTTACGACAAACTATCCAATATGCAACTGATTTAACGTAGAGTTTCACAAGGATCACCACTCTCCCCAATACTATACACCCTATACAATGCGGACCTACCACATCTGTCCCACAACGTTCAAATTTCCCTATATGCTGACGACACTTGCATTTATTACACCTTGCAACAAGCAAAAGCCGCATCTTTAAGTCTGCAATGCTCCATCAATATTTTTCGGAATATTTTCAAAGGTAGAAGAATAAAATTAACGCTGACAAGACCCAAGCCATCTTCATTATAAGAAAACTTTGACAAAAACCTCCCGACCTACAAATAGACCCAAACACAATACGAAGAAAGGGAACAGACAAATCTTCTTCTTCGTAGTGCCATTGCCCCTCTTGGGCCTTCACTTCCTGTAACAACCACCTCCAACTGTCTCAAGCCAACGATCGCGTCCTTCGATTTCAAAACTCGAGCAGTGATGAACTGTTTCCGTCGACCGAGTCAGACCTGTGTTTCCTTGGTTTCTCTCCTAGTCTTTGTCCTTCAGTCCTCCCAATGAATATCTTTTTGGGTATCCGTTGTTCACCCATATGATTCATGTGGCCAGCCCATTGCAGCGTCCGTAGTGTTACAATTGTTGCGACCTCCGCCTCATAAAAAATTTCATACAGCTCATGGTTGTATCAAATTCGCCCTTGGTTCGCGTCTAGCTCATAGTATACTCAACTAGTACCCACATCTTTCATTTACCCTGTGTTGCACACTTTTTGAATTTTCCCAGGGGCACGTCAGCTGATCCGGGGCATGACAGCTGATCCCATGTTTCGCGCGCTCAAGAAACAAAGCAAAATGCAAATAAAATTTCCGACGCACATGTTCTTTTACGCAAAAAATTGCATGGAACGAATTTGTTCTTCTGCAAAGTTATTCATTTTTTGAGATATGGTAATCCTGAAATCTCTCATTGAAGCAAATGTTTATATTCGCGCCAATCCTCGCGTCAGCATTTACCTACCTACCTGCTACCGAAGATTTATGGCTCGCCGTTCGGCTTGTGTTCGGATTTTTCCGGAGGGTTGATGCAGTGTGGTTACTAGTTGAGTATACTATGGTCTAGCTTCGCTCCAATTATTCGCCTCAGGACCTATCTCAATGCATTTGCAGATGCTTGAGTTTCACACCCATAGCATAGCATAGATTTTATCACAAATTTGTATACTCGTACTTGGAGCTTTGTTTTCCTGTTTATTAGCTGGTCTTCAAAATCGTCGAAACTGAATAAAATATTTTATTTGCGAGCTATTTATTTTTTTTGCGTATTCGTCTCTTTCATTACTGGTTCTCGTTTTTTTTGCTTTATTTACAAATTTTTAAAACATTTTCAATATTGTATCCGTTTTGTGTGGTATTTTAGATATTTGAGGTATGTTTGCTCGACTGCGTCATAAAACTTATTTTATTCTCATTGATTTGTAATCCTACTAGTTTTACTTCTCTGCTGAGCTTCTGACAAAGTTCTTTGGCGGTTATTAACGATCGAGACAAAATGTTAGTTCATTCCTGGATTGCCAGTATGTGTAGCTTATATTGACTAGCCTTTTGTAAATAGTGCTTAACAGCGCCAGGGTAGATGAGTGATCTGACGTTCCAGGATCCAATGCCATAGATTCAATGCATTCCAATGTACTATTGTAGGTTTTAAAACAATGTTGGATTTTCCAGGGACAAAGAGCTAGCCCATCGCCCAACCTTAATTCTGGCGGCATGGTTATTACTTCCAATTCCGTTGCTAGGCGTGGAAGAGTCGCCTTTATCCTCTAACGTCACCACAAGTAGGATTTAGTGGCAGAGCTTCAGACGTATTTGCATTTATTGGCATACTTGTATTATGTTAGTTAACCTCCTAGTTTTGAGGAGCCAGTAAACCCAATGTGCCACACCGAGATCATTCACTACACTTTGGCCGTGGGAGATCATTCACTACACTTTGGCCGTGGGTTGGAGAAACAAAGGGACCCTCTTCCTTCCTCAAACGGGCTTGGAACCGTCTTTGCCAGAGTTGAGAGCAACACAATACCTAGGACTAAAATTCGACAATAAACTGTCAAAAGGTATTCTATCCTACCTGTACCCCATCTCAAGCTCAGGAAAACAGAACGAAAAAATGAAGTTCTCATCCATAAACTAATTATAAGACCCTCTCTACTCACTACTCACTCACTAAGCTCAGGAAAACAGAACGAAAAAATAAACTCCTCATCCATAAACTAATTATAAGACCCTCTCTACTCTACGGCTGTATAGCCTTCTGTCATACCTCAAAACGTAACAATAAACCTCTCCAAACCCTGCCAAACGAGGCCCTTAGGAGAATCTCCATAAGCCAATGTTACATTAGGTGCATTGACATAACAAAGACCTAAAGGTAGACACAATTGACCGTGTACTAAAACTGTCCGGGTGGATAGATGAACACCCTGATAGAACCCCAAATGCTTTGAGATCAAGCAATGTCGAGAAAAGACACACCTATCCTAGCCTAAGATCAATTAAAATAATTAATAACAAATCGAATTGACAGAAAATACCTGATTATTTGCTATAGGCTAGTTGGATACAATGTTACCCACAGATAGAGGTGGAGGAAAAGTGCTAAGTCGCACTAGCTCCACGTAACCTCAAACCTCTCATCCAACCCCCCTCCCAGCGTACTTCAATATTATAAGGTCTACTTAAAGGAAAAAAATTGGCGTCTGGACTAGTTACATAAAATTGAGTAAGTGTTACTGACAGGACATAACGATTTGATCATAATCAGCTTTAATTATCATTTGGTCATAATCAAACTCGTATAATAGTGATACTTTTCAAAGGATTGCTTTTACTACAGAGAAAATTTAAGTAATAGATTAAAATTATCGATTGGATGAGTAGGAAAAAAAGTTCTAAATTTAAGTCCTTGAGGCAAATGTAAAATTTTGAAAGCATAGATTTCGTTATTCAATAAAGAGAGATTTAATAATCATAAGCCATCGCACAACAGTCCAAATCCGAACGTTGGTGTTGAGATTTATTGTTAGAGTAACTCGTTCCATGACCATAACAGAATTCGAGGTGATTTGCTCAATATCACGCTCAACTATGTGATTATTACTATATTTTTAGATAATATTCATCAAAGCTTGTTACCCTCAGCGTGAAAATTCCTCCGGCTAGGGACTTCGCACCCAGCTTGCCATCGGAGACGTTCGTAGGAGGCATCACTCGCTTATCCCCTGGTCCCAAATAGCCGCCAAGTGAGAAACCCGGCCAACCGGACACCCCTCACACAGCTGGAAATAAAACCCACTATTTTGTTCTTAACAGGGGAGGATTAGTCAAAGCCGGGGCGACCACTTTGCATTATTTCGCTGGTATCAGATTACCCAGCGCAACTCGCACGGGTAGCCCGAGAGAAAATCTGAACAACACACCCGAGCTAAAAACCAAAACACACCCGAGCTAAATTCTCAAACACACCCGAGCCAGGTGTACAATTTATATGTATATTTATCTTTGCTAATGAAACCACGATTTTGTTAATAACAGAACACCATCCATAAGTTAGAAATAAATTTTAGTTAATTGAAAGCTCGTTTTGAATGAAAATCTTAAACTAACGTATACTGTTGCTATTTGGGGGCCCTCAAAGTAATTTGTGTCGTGAAGTTTTCCTTCCAGCACGCTTCTCGTTAAACCTCTACCGCCAATCTTCCCTTTCTCTACCGTTAATTGTTTCTTCTCTGTCGCTGTTGTAATTTTCTCCCTTTGATGAATTCCAGGAAAGATTTCTTGTTGCTCGTCGCACTCGATCCTTTGTTGTCGATCCTTGTCCACCAAAAAAACAGACCCATTCTTTGTTTCCAGGTTTATCATCGGCTCGGTTTCAACCAGCAAGCTGTTAATTTTCCTTCAGGGTGATTAACCGTTCAATCGCGGTGCAGCTTGCATCAGCGATTCCCCAACTGGTGTTCATCGAGCAATTGAAATCCAAATTTCCCTTCATCTTGTACATTCGCCCATCAGGTGTAAATGACAAAGTGACTGACACTCTGTCTGTATTGTGTTTTTGTTTTAATTCGGGCGATTGTTTGAACGTTATTTTCTTTTCGTGATTTAGATTCGGTCTTTGCTGCCAAATCATTTGGGGAACATTTAAAAGGTTACTTTACTCCCTTCCAATCATATTCATCGTAATCTGAAATGTAAGATTTCTTTTTTCTTTTGTATTCACAGAATGAATCAATTAAACTGCAAACTTGTTATTCTGCCGGTGTTGTAAAATATTTACAACAATCTGATCATCGCAGAAAGGATGATATAAAAACAAACGCTTAGGATGGATTACAATCAACTGGCTCGTATTTTTTTCGTCGTTGATTTCTGGTAAGATATAATCAAGTATATGAAGAATGAGTGATTTGGATTGAATGATCTGTTTTATGCTTACCTCATTTCTCTTCATATTTTCAATGTAAAGATTGTTTCCTGCTTATTTTTATGTTCTTTAATTTAATTATTTTCCATCTTTGTTGCTACGGTTGTCTCGGCTGGTGTTGAATTATCTTTATTACTATCACCTGAGTCATCTTTTAAGTTTGGTATGTTCTCATCGTTGGATTCTTCCTCTTCATCACCGAGATCATCAAACGACGGTTCGTCATCCTTATCAAGTCCCATATCTACTAGCTTATTTAATAAATCCATATTTTCGCTTTCTTGCTCCATGTCCAAGTCATCATCCTTCCATTTATTAAAGTCTACTTTTAAGAAGTGTGGCTTCTTATGGTCGTTTGTCAACGTTGGCGAAAAGGGTCCTGCTTCGGCTTGATAAACCTTGAATTCCAGTGACCGCTTATTATTTAAAATTTGCACTTTATCTGAATTGATGTTGCGAAGGAAGTTTAAGGTGACTTCATAAGGTTTATTATCAACTACAAATGTCCCCTTGAACTGCATGCTATTTTCCGTGAATTTATAAACGACGTTTTGCATTCAACATTTATCGTCACATACAGCAAATCGAACTTCTGGGCCCATGAAACCGGTGGTGGTAACGCAACGGCTGGCGACATTATATATTAAAAGTTTTGCTATTATTTCTTCCAGCTGAGGGAAACGCGAATTGAGATTTTTCGATATGTAACTTCGTCTGCGACAAAAAACAAGGAAACGTGTTTTCGATGAATGTCAATTTACAATGCTGTATGGATGAGCTATCAATTGGAAATCGTATCCTTTAGTCCGTATGAGAACACTAATATGTAGAGAAATTCCATTAAGTATTGTCAAATCCATTTTCGCCTGCGTTCCTTTAAGAATCTTCCCGTGTATTTGTGACTTCAAACTGTTGTTGGGTAGTGGTGAGGTGTTACAATTGACATTTGGAGATGTATTCATTTTATTCTTCAACCAATCTCCGACTTCTCGAAGAACCTATTGTATTCAACTATTTGTTCTATTTTATTCAACTATTTTTTTTTTGTTTATTGTAATCATTTTTTTCCTTCTAGTTTTTGTTTATTTTTAATTTAACATTTTTATTTTAACCTGTATAACCTTGGCTCGGGCGGTATTTTAACGACCTCATGAAAAGAGTACAAAGGGTTTCCGTGACAAGCTGAGTGGGCCGATAGTCCGACAGCAGCATAAGAAGGGCAAACTCGATGTAGCCACCGAGGCTCGAATTTGGAGCTGCCGTGCAAACGGAATGTGCCCCAACCCACTGTTCCATTGGCTGATGCAGAAAGATTATTCTCTTTGAAAAAAATTATGAAATTAAAAAAATTTTCGCAAAAGTATCAGCATGAAGATACCCTAAAAGGGATTCAATAAATGTTACGGACAACGCGCCAAATTAATATCCTCTTTCTCAACATAGTAACTGTTTTGGCACCACTTAATGAAAGTCATTTCTCTTTTTAGGGTTTTGTACTAAAATACAAAACCCTATTGCAATCACGACCTGTGTCCGTCTGTCCGTCCGTCCGTACGTCCGTCCGTCTGTATGTCACAGCACCTTTTCTCCGAAACTATAGAGGGTACAGTAATGAAATTTTGTGAAAAGGTCAGAAGTGGTGACTTCTTGAAAGTTCAAGGGTGGAAAAATTTTTCAAAGGGGTTTAAGGGGGGTCTCCCCATATAGGGAGGTGACCGCTCAAAAAACATTTTCATCATTGGTAGTCGAGTAGGGTGTCATTCGAAAGGTCTCAATGAGATCTTAACAAAATAGGTCTTATGAGTACCGAGGGGGGCAGGGGAAGGGGAAATGTACGAACATTTTGCGTACCCCCCTCGCGATTGGACACCTTCCATCCGAAAAATCTGAAAAAAATCATGAATTTAGGCCTTTATGAGTACAATAGCAACAAATACATGAGAAGTCGAAATACACTCAACTTTGTTAGTAATATTATGATTTATCGATTTTATGTTTTCTTGAATAAAATCCAAACAGTACCCTTAAATTCAATAAAATTTAGCAAAGAGATGACTATTTATAAGATTGCTCTTTCCTGAAAGTTTCATAAAGATCGAATAGTATTTAATGAAGTTATAGCGATTTGAATTGTCCTGTATTACTATGGAAACATATGGCTATGGAGCCATATGCGCTTTTTACCGACTTAGACACTACAGCTTTGCTAGGATTTGCATGAAAATTCCAGGAATGATAGGTATCATGAAGATGAGTACATACAATTGAAACAAGTCGAAGAGGCAGGAGAGAGCTCCTAGCAAAAGGGCTTTATAACCATTCTAAGATTCGAAAAGCAGGCCATGAATCGATGATTACAGTACAGAGGAGTGGCCCCTGAAAAAAAATTTCATGAAAGGTAGCCGATATGAGTATCAACTGAAAGTTCTCTATGAGAGCTTTTCAAAACACTTCTTAAACTAACAGTTTTGGCTTCAGTAGGGGCACAGGGGGGGAAATACATGAAAAATGTGTTTCCTCCCTCGCGAATGGGCACCCATGATCTAAAAAATCTGAAAATATTATCAAGGGAGATATTTATGGGTATAACTTTAACAAATACCTCAGAAGTCAAAATCCTTTCAACTTTGCTAATAATAGTATGATCCTCGAACATGACATGTTTCTTGATTTTATTCGTTACTGGTTACTGCATTTTGTAAGTAGAGTACAAAACCCTTCTGATATGAGCATAGGTCTGTCTACCCGACTTGTTTAGAGCATTTCGATGCTGGTTTTCAGTTTTTTCGTATCTATGGAAAATTTCATAAGGTCGTAACAGGATATCGACTCCCCCAAAGAGCTGAAAAACCATCAACTACTAACATTTTCATAAAACAATATTTGCTGATAATCATAGATACTAATATTCACCAACTAATAAAACACAAGTTTTTAAAGTTTAAGACATGTCAATAGTTATAAATAATCAAGCAAAAAGCAAAAACTAGTAGTTGATACCTCACAACCTTCCAACACTTGGAGTAATTAAGCCCACAGCCCCAGTCATTGTCTTATCCACCGGCTACGGTGCTTTGCGGACAAAATATTGTTCTTCGTGGTCTCTACCATCATTGTCTTGATGACAACAACATTGAATGTGACTAATGTCGCCAACCACTTAATACAATGAATAAAATCATACTTTGCAATCAGTAAGACCGATCTGACCTAATTTCTACGTCTTTTGCAAAATCTCGACTAGAAGGCGTACAATAACTTTATTATGGTTGTTGTGACTGCTGGAAGCATAAAACAAGAACAGCAACACCTTCCGCCACCTTTATCTTAAGATCTTTGGTCACCTTATCAGTGAGTCGATAAAAATATCCCTTTGTTGAATTTATCATGATTCAATCACCTTTGAATATTGGCGTTGTTCTTCGAAGGAATCAGAAGTGTTGAGTGCAAAAGTCACCACACCTTCTGATTAATTGAGGAGTTGAAGGTATGAGACATGTCCTCATTTCTATAGACAACGCAATTATTTCTGATATCAATGTCTCAATCTTTATTATGTGGCTTATTTATATTATTAAGGATATAAAGGTTGCCCTCGTTCTGCAAAGGATTGCAAAACAACTCATTTTCAATTTAGCCTAGACTTGAAATTCTGTTTGCTTCCGATGAGTGTAAAATTAGCTTAAGCCTCGGGAAGTCCACAATGTTCATAAATTGAAAGGTTTGTCAAATTCAGTTAGTAAATTCTTATTCAAAACTATGTAATCTGAAAGGCATTTAATGCACTTATTTATGAAAATGAAAACATGTCTAGTTCAAATTCTTAAAATTTTGTTTGTAATTATTTATTTTATAATTATTTATTTTTATTTTTGGATTGGAAAATCCCAGTTTTTCCTGATGCATTCACCTTTAATAAAAAGGTGTAACAACAACTACTTTTGACGGATTGTAGACAAAATTTCCTTATCTTTACTAGCGAAAAGTGCATTTCCAGACGTCTCTTATCGTACAAATGTCTGAAATTTCGCGATAAATTTGGCGCTTTTTAAGAAGTTTATTTTGTACTGAATTGGATGGTAAATACGAGTACTCGTATGATAAGTTTGAGTTCATGATCACAAAATTTCTGATGCGCCAAATAATTTCATTTGTTTTTTGTTAGGATAGGTTGTAAAAAAATTTCAATGCCAAATTGTTATTATTGCTATTTATATAAATAAATGGAATAGATATTGAGTTGCGATTTAAATGAAATGCTAGATAGCATATGTGAGTGCATATTTATCCATACATTTTTTTGAAAGCACTTGAATATATTGTTTGTGTTGTCTAAAGGATGTGTAGAGGGGAATGGCTTTATACATATAGTCGTAGGTTGGGTTAAGCAGGTAAGTACTAAATCAGGTCAAAACGGAAACGAGATGAAACAAAGCAAACGGACATCCAACAATCCAAAAAACAAAAATCTACTATCCTTCTACCTGACCTAATTTAATTCTTACCTGCTTAATCCATCCTACGACTATATAAAGCCATTTGCTTCCACACATCCTTTAGACACTGATGATGACTCCAAGGAGTCGAAATGCATCCGCACATACAATACCGCAAGACCCGATGGCTGTCAGGTAAAAAATATACCTAATTTGTTTGAAATCCCTGTCCTATAAATCAGAAATGGGCTTCGAAGCAGGAGATCTATCGGAAAAATAAGGTCGGCTTTTTTTTTTGTTAAATTCCGATCATTTGTTGTGCTGTTTGATGACCATAAAAAGTTACATTATCACTTTAGCTGTGTGCTGCAAGAAGTTTCGAGAACATTCGTACGCTATCGCCCTAGTGGTGTACTTCGGCAAGCTTTGATAACAATTATTGGGTACCTTACTCTGAAAAACATTAAGAATTATTACGCTGCGCACTACAAGTTAAGCTCTGTGCTGTGAAAATCATTCGGGTAAGTGTGATGATGAGACAAGACTGTATTCAGTCCATAACGCTAAAAAAAATTTCGCGTTTTAATCGAAATATTTGAAAAAAAAAATACATATCCAGCTAAGCTAACAATCATGCAGTTAAAGCAAGTACTCTGACGGTGGCAGTTACCCACTGAACTACGAAAAGCTGATTTCATTCATTATTTGCACCAAGCAGATACATCATATGCGTAAGTTGACGAAGCTCAAAAAGTTACACTCCTGTCAATGTCAGCGAATAACAACGACACTCAAAGGAGCAATCAAACCATCGAAGATGGGTTGTGCAATGACGAAGGATTGCCTGCAGCCAAAGGTTAAGGAGGCAAGTCAACATCTGAACTTTCAAGTTGCACAATATCGAACAACTCTGTCAAAGGAGAACACGAAAAGCGAAAAAGCTTCTACGTGCCTGCTACAAAAAATAGGGTTAGCACACATCCTTCAACAACCGTGTAGCATAATGATAAACATTATGTGGAATTATCGGAAGTCAACGCGAGATTTACCACGCTTGGCCAAAAATAAGAAGCTTCCATGACCGCGCGCGAGATTATTCGCTATTTACGGAATTTCTAGGAAATGTGTGAGGTCATGATGTGAAAGACATTGAATTGGCGCCGGTCGAAAATGTATCCCAGGCGTGGATCCAAGTTTTCATTCGGGGGTGGGGGGACCAGCACTTCCTCGGTTTCCCCACTGGTCTTCGGCCTTCAGTTCTCCCAACGGATACCATCCTGGGTATCCGTTATTCATCCTACGATTCATGTGGCCAGCCCATCGCAGCTCTGCAACCTTACAATCGCTGAGACCTCCGGTTCGTCAAAAATTTCATACAGCTCATGGTTGTATCGAATTCGCCATTGGTCCCCGTCTAGCTTCGCTCCGATTATTCGCCTGAGGACCGTCGCTCAAAAGTGTTCAACATATTTGCGGCTGCTTGGGTTAGGGTTCATATTTTACTCCCATAGCATACCACAGGTCTTATCACAGATTTTTATACTTGGAGCTTTATTTTCCTGTGTATGCAGCTGATCTTCAAGATTTTCAATACTGAATAAAATATTTTATATATGAGCTGTGTCTTCGGTGTATTTCGTCAATTTCAAAACATGTCTTCATTATTTTGACGCCTAATTAACAAATTCGCCAACATTTTCGATGCTGTATTCATTAAGTGTGATATTTTGTATATTTGAGGTACTTTTTAGTTTTGCTTCGCTGTCGAGTTTCAGGAAGAGTTCTTTGGCAGTTGTTAATGACCGCGATAAAACGGTGATGTCATCCACATCGGCTACTACTTGGCTCGACTTGTATAGTAATGTACCACGCGCATCAACAGGTTCCTTCCTTATCATATATTTTCGGGCCAAACTGGATAGCATTGGAGCTAGCCCATCTCCCTGCTTGAGTCCGATATTTGTGTCGAAGGCATCGATGAGTTGGTTATTTGAGAGGTTGTTGACGTCATTGTCATTTAGGTAAGACGGACTTATTTGGCTGGGATGCCAAAGCAAAGCATTACTTGGTACAGTGCGTTACGGTCAATACTGTTGTATGCTTGCTTAAAGTCAACGAAAAACTCCCAGCATTCTTCAAGTACCTGCTTGACTGTGAACCATTGGTCTGTGGTCGATCAACCTGCTCTAATACCAAGTTGATACTCCCCCATAATACTGTTGGCGTATGATCCGATTTTATTTTCTAAGATTTTTGAAAATATTTTGTACGCCATACAAAGTAGTGATATGCCTCTATAATTTTAACACTGTAACTTTTCACCGTTTTTGTGGATAGGGAGTGTAATTGATTGACTCCACTTGTTTGGCATATGTTCTTGTTGCCAAATGTGCTGGATGACTTTGTGAATAGCTTTATGAACACTGCTCCCACTATATTTGATGAGCTCGACTGTTATCTCATCGATGCCTGGCTCTTTATTATTCTTTTGGGCTTTGATGGTGAAACAAACTTCATCCAGAGTTGGTGGGGCTAATGGATGCCCTCCACAGACATATAAAAGCGCTAATGATCTAGAGCTGTGGGGAGGATTCAGGGGGTTCTTGAAATATGGTGCCCATCTTTCCTTAATCCTGTTTTCATCAGCGATTATATTGCCAATGCCATCACGACAGAGCGCGGTTTTGGGCTGATAACCACGTTTCAGGCTTTTCACTACTATATGCTTGTCTTGTGTTGTTTCTTGCTAGACTTACATCTATACTTCTCAATTGGTCGTCATAGTATTTTATATTCTTAATCCAAATTATCATATTCGCTACCCTCCTGAAATTTGTGTTCCTATCTACATATTTTTTGTACGCCTGATTAATTTTGTCTAACGCATTCTGGCACTCATCATCGAACCAATCATTTCTCTTGCGCCGGGCTTGATATACGATCGTCTGTTCTGCCACGGTCTTAATAACTCTTTTCACTTCCATCCAGGGCTATTTGCTTGTCTTTAGCGATGCATCTGACAAGATGGGAGCCAGCTGGTTGTCGAGGGTCTCCGTGAAATTTTTGGCCACAGACGCCGTTTGGAGCCTTTCCATGGGAAATTTTTGAAGCGGGCTGGTCTTCGCTAAATATGCCTTTGACATACGATAGTAGTAGGTTAATTTGATCAAGTAATGATCTGAGTTACAATTGGCTCCTCGGTATGTACGGACGTCAAGTATGCTCGAGGCCCAACGTTTTTGGATCTGGTGATACCCACGTCATTTTATGCATGTGTCAATGTGGGAAGCAAGACAAACGTATAACTAGATTTCTGCTAGATGCTAAGTCGATCAGGTGCTGACCATTGTCATTTGTTTCATTGTGGAGGCTATATCCTCCACTCATTCCCCGATGAGATATCTCATTGCCAACCTAAGCATTAAAATCACCCAGAATTATTTTTGGATCATTTGTAGGCAATGAGTCGACTAGTCTTTCCAGGTGATTGAAAAACGTTGCTTTCGTTCCTTCATCCTTTTCTTCAGTCAAGGCGTGAATATTGATTAGCCAGATATCACAACAAATAATACAACCGTCAACCGACACATCCGTTTTATCGAAAAAAATGCTTCGATGGGCTGTGCATGGACCCGTATCCAAAACACATTCAACGAATAAAAACTTCGAGCACGTTTGCGACGACAAAATACAAGACGAGGATTTCACCTTGGATAATTTCGCAGTAATGCCCACAAAGCATGGAAAATTTCCAGCACGTGCCCCGGAAGCTTTGAAAATAGTGGAAGAGATTATCCGGAAAATAATCCGCTGAGAAGCTACGAATCGAAACGTGCCGGTATTCATCATCTGAATCTCTTGGAGAAACGTCTCAATCGAGATGACAAACTTGCAATGGCCTACTGCGAAGAGATCCAGAAACTCATTGACAAAGGATATGCAAAGTTGGCGAACGAAGCTGCATTAGAATGAGCGAACAATAGTTTCTTCCGCATTTTGCAGTTTGGAACCCAAATAAACCGAATAAAATGCGAGTCGTATTCGATGCTGCCGCAAAAGTCGATGAAAATCAGCTTTACGATTATTTTCTGTAAAGACCCGATTCTTTTACGTCATTTTTTGGAATTTTAAACATGTTTTGGTAAAATCCAATCACTTTGGTTGTCAATATAAAAGAAATGTTCAATCGAGTTGACATCACGGATGCCGACAACTTTGCGCAGTGTTTTGTATGGGGGAATCTACGAACCGATAGGCCATCTCAACTGTTTAGAATGAAAGCCATGTCATTTGGAACAAGGGCGTCTCCAATTCTGGCGCAATTCGTTAAAAATTATAACTCAGAGCAGCATCAAAACCGATTTCCAAGACGCATGTCGTGCAATTATTGACAAACATAATGTTGATGACTATTAAGACGGAGCCGAAAATGCTTTGGAAGCCGTTAAGAACATCAAAGAAGTTATTTGGGTTCGCATACAAGAAGGTTTTGAGCTGACAAACTTCGTAAGTGAGCCAGTTGTTGCAAAGACACACTGTCCAGTATTTGGCAGAAAGGCAACAGACATTCTACGTGTGTTGGGTATGACATGGAAATTCAACATTAACACATTCACTTTTACCTTGAGGTTTCATAAAATCGAACCAGGCATTATCAACGGATCAAAGGAACCGACGAAACGTCAAGTATTGAAAACAGCAATGTCAGTTTTTGATCCAATTGGTTTGCTCAATCCAGTGTCGATCAAGATACGCATTCTACTGCAGCAAATATGGTGATGCAAAAAAGGCTGGGACGGTTATATTGGCGAAGATAAATATCAACAATGGAAGCTGTTGTTACGAGAATTGCAAATAGCAATGGAAATTAACATTCTACTATATATTCTCAAGGTACAGCAATACTGGAATGTGGCAAAACGTAATCATTTCTATTGGACGGATCCCAGAACAGTATTGAAATGGATTCAAACTAAAAAGAAAGTGCAATCATTTGTCACATCAAGAATTGGAGGAATCTTACAATTAACGCAAGCTGAACAGTGGTTTTGGGTACCGTCGAAAAATAATGTGGCCAAAATATGTACGAGGGCAAAGCTGCCAAATAATTTTGATCTGAACAGCGTGTAGTTTAATGGTCCAGACTTCCTCTACAATGAACCTGATGTATGGCCGAACTTTGCAAACGAAATATATAAAGACCTGGAAGATGAACTACTTTACTTAGCTGATTTGGAGCCAACGGGAAATGTCTTACGAAATATAAAAGGTATGCATACATTCAGCACAATACCTCGAATTACAACCTGGATTGGACGAATTATTGTCAATGCAAGGAAACGTCAAAACGAGAGAAATCAGGGCAATTAATGACGGAAGAACTACATTGGAGCGAGATTCAATGGCAGAAAGCAATTCAAGCGAGATGTTTCACGATCGGTATTCATAATGTCCAGGCAAATTAGCCAAACAAGTCTGGGCGGCTCAGCATAATCAGTTTAAATATGGATCAAAATGGTATTCTACGTGTGGACAGCCAAATATAAAATATCGAGATTGAAACTGATCCGGTTATCCTAGATGAGAAAGGACCTTATGTGCGCTTGGAGATTGAACATCTTCATCGGAACTTTTGACATCAAGGAGCGCAGACTGTCATAAACGAATTAAAGCGCAAATATTACATTCAAAAGCCACGCAGTATTGTCAAGAATGTTATAAGCGTCTGTTTAAAATGTAGGAAATGATCGTCCAAAGCTGTTCATCCTCAAATAGGATCATTGCCTAGTAAGTGCTTTTGCGTGTACGAGAAACCGTTTAGAACAACAGGAGTCGATTTCTTTAGCCCGCGTTACGTTAAACGCAGCCAAAAATTGGAGAAAAGATATGCAGTCTTATTTCGCTGTATGACGATTTGAGTAATTCACGTTGAAATTACACATTCATTGAACACAGATTACAGCATCATGGTAGTAAAACGATTTGTAGCCAGACGAGGCAACGTCAAAGTTCTTTGGTCGGACAATGGATTCAACCTTCGAGGAGCGAGTCGAAAGCTGCTAATGGCTTTAGAAGAAATCGATGGGCAGAAAGTCAAAAATGAGTGTGCTAAAAACGGAATAAATTGGAAGTTTATTCCTCCTCTTTTGCCACATTTGGAAGGAACATAGGAGCGGCTCAATAGCTGTTTCAAGCGAGCTCTTTACAAGATTATGAAAGATAGACTTCAAACGGATGAGGTTCTATTGATAGTTTTTGTGGAAGCGGAATATATTATCAACTGCAGACCCTTGACATTCGTATCAAATTATCCTGAGGATTTATATATGTAGCATAGCACCTAATGATATTCCTCAAGTCGGATTAATAAATATTGCTATACCTAGGAAATTCACTGAAAGTGACACGCTGCTGAAGCGACAGTGGCATACCGCGAAATACTTGGTGAGTTTGTTCTGGTGGAGATGGCTTCGCAAATATGTCCCTACTTTGATTCACTGCTCAAAATTGATGGAGACTGGCATTAATCTTCAACCTGGTGAGTTAGTAGTACCAAACGAACAACCGCTGCCCAGAGGACATTGGCCAATTGGGATCATCGCACAGACCCATCCAGGTCAGGACAATGTGGTTAGAGTCATTGAAATCAAAACCGCAACCGGAATCTATCGACGGACAGCGAACAAAATTCATCGCCTTGTTCTTCGTACTAACGATGGAGTCAGTACCGGGGGGTAGTATGTGGATGAGAAAATTGCCGGTCCACATTTACTCTAAGTGCCATTCATTATTGTCTTCATCTTTATTTTCTTTTTTTTTCTTATTTATTGGCACCATTGACAAGGTAGTCTGTTATCTACTACACACGAGAATAAAAGCATATAACGTGATTCGGTATTTTATTTGAAATCTTATTCAATTTCATTCAGAAATTACAAATGGGAACATATAGTACAATTTAAAGGATGAATGAAATAATATGCACACTATAATTAGTACCAAGTTGGGTATTTCAAAAGGGTTTTGTACTTAATCTACAATATGTGGATAAATAGAATGATTTAATGCAAGTAAAACTTTTACGACATGCACAACAAATATATTCTTGCTTTCAAAAAAACTCAATTTTAATCAGCCAGCATTTTCTTCCAATAGTACTAAAATCCTTGGGTGGCGTGAATCTTAAATGTACTTTGTTATTCATCTTATCTGAAAATCTGGAGAAGATTCAATCAAAAGTGTAGTGTCTGATTCGATAGAAAGCCCATGTCGTAGAAAAATCGTATATGATTGTTGTAATCAGAGGAAATTCAAATGGCTATAGAGTCGGCAAGTTCTCTTGAAACTCATACAGAGTTTTCCAATAAGAGATGTTATTTTGATATTAAAAGAAAATGCCATTTTTAAAACAAATGATAGGATGTTTACTTCATTATAAACAAAAAGGTATGCCGTTAATAGTGGCAAATAACATCAGGCAAATGACCACCACGACCACGCTTACAGGACCATATCCTTTTCATGAAATTCCCCGTAACAAAATCGCAAAGTGACTGCCCTATGTCTTCGATAGCCTCACAAATCCCATTTTTGAGGTCTTGAATCGACGCTGGGCTGTTGGCGTAGATCTTGACTTTCACGTAACTCCAAAGGAAGAAATCGCAAGGTGTTACATCACAAGATCTTGGTGGCCAATTGTGATTACCTCTTCGAGAAACTTTTCCCGTATAAGATCAATGGTTTCGTTGCTTGTGTGGCACGTAGCGCCATCTTGTTGAAAGTAAACATTGCCTAGATCAATACCATCCAATTTCGGCCATAAAAAATCATTAATCATCTCTCAATAGCGCAATCCATTCGCCATAACTGTTGCACCAGCCTCATTTTCGAAAAAGTAAGGTCCAATGACTCCGCCGGACCATAAAACGTACCAAACAGTCACATGTTGAGGACAGAGAGGCTTTCTAACAATAACTCTTAGGTTTTTGAGCCCCAGATGCGATAATTTTGCTTGCAGACGAAGCCACCGAGGTGGAAATGGGCCTCATCACTCAACATGATTTTTCGATGGAATTCCGGATCATTTCCGTGCATTTCAAGGACCCAATCAGCAAAGACACGACGTTGTAGATAATCGACCAGCTTGAGTTCTTGTGTTCGCTGAACTTTATAAGCCTTGAGACCCAAATCTGTATGCAAAACACGTTTTAATGACGTTTGTGGAGTGCCTAATTCCAAAGAACGATGAGGAATGGACAAACATGGATTTTCTTCAACACTTTCGGCTACAGCAGCAATATTCTCGGGTGTTCTTGAGTGACGTGCACGAATTTTATTCTTCACATCACTAAGTTGTCCCAACAGCTCGAATTTTTCCACCGATTTCACGACGACCCAAAAAAGTGTTACGAGCTGTCTCTGCCAAATTTTGACCATTTTTCTAGTGAATTTTAATAATTTCAATGCATTGTTTAAGCGTGTATCGCTCCAATTTTATTAATGGCGTAGTTTTTACTTGCAAATTTCAAAAAATGACAGCTTCAAAAGTAACATCTACCGAATAATAACACCTCTTATTGGAAAAGCCTTTAGAATAAAATGATGTTTTGAAGAACTACTTAAATGGCTGGTTTCATCTAATTTAATGATACTAATATAGTTTTACTGACGAAAATGTTAAATTCTACTACTATTAGCCAAGTTCAACGAATTTCAGCCTCTAATTTATTTGTTATTGGATCTAGCTCTAATTTTGCAAAAACCTACTTGTTTTCCATCCTATCTGTCCGCCTGTCCATCTGTCCGCTTGTCCATGTATCCGCCTATCCGTGCGTCACAAGAAATTTCTTCCGAAGCTATAGAACCTAGAAAGCTCAAACTTTGTGAAAAGGTCAGAAGTGATGACATCTTAAAAGTTGAAGTCTTATCAAATGTATCAAATTTTTAAGGGGTCCCCCCTTATAAGTGGCCCTATACAAATTTTTTCATTAAATATAATCGAGTAGGGTACCAAATGAAAGGTCTCAGCACTTTCAGAATCTGAAAAATCAGTTCTTTTTTGCATTAAGAGTCCAGGAGGAGGCAAAATACACAATCCCTTCACCTCACAATTGGACACCTCTGAGCTGAGAATCTGAAAAAATCACGAAGTAGGTCTTTATGAGTCCAAAGGCAACAAAAATTCACTCAACTTTGTTGATAATAGTATGATTTGTAAATTTTACATTTTCCCCCAGAAATCGATGTAACATATTACCACCTTGGCAGAATTGTAGTACATTAAATAAGGATAAAAGGTAATCAATAATAATTACAACTTGTAATTATCAGAATACTTTATTACATTAAGACTGGCTTATTACACGTGAATACACGAACCAGTCGTCTTGACGGTTTGGCTTGATCTCAGCTTTAGCTCGCACAGCTGACACATGATTAATTTAAGTGGAATGATCATCGCTAGATGTCGCTAGCATACAGTCATGTTTCATAAAATAATACTATATTACATTCCTCCACCCTATGATGATACTTATTTTTACATAATTCCAATTAAACGTTCTACATTTTTAAGGTTTTGTAAAATAATCTTACAAAACCCTTCTAAAATCGCGTCCTGTCTGTCCGTCTGTCTGTCCGTCCGTCCGTGTGTCACAGCAGTTTTTTCCCGGAACTACTAAAGCTAGAAGCATCAAATTTTGTATGTAGGTGTAAAGTGGTGCTCTCTCCAAAGTTCAACTACAAAAAAATTTTATAAGGCATCTAAGGGGGGTCTCCCCATGTAGGGGAGTGACCCCCCGAAAAAAATTTCATTGAAGGAAGCCAATATGGTTATCAAATGATAGGTCTTGATGAGAACTTTTCAAAACAGGTCTTAGTTTGGCAAAGTTTGCTTCGAGGGGCGCACAGGGAGGGGAAATCCACGAAAAATGTGTGTCCCCCCCCCTCGCGATTGGACACCTGTGATCCGAAAAATCTGAAAAAAATCAAGAATGTAGGCCTTGATGAGTACAACAACAACAAATACGTGAGAAGTCGCAATCCACTCAACTTTGTTAGTAATAGTATGATTTATCGATTTTATGTTTTCTTGAATAAAATCTTAACGGTACCCTTAAATTCAATGAAATTCAGTACGTAGATGTCTATACATAAGAGTTATAGCTGTTTGATTTTTCCTGTATTACTATGGAACAATATGCGCTGCATGTATTACTATGGCAACATATGGCTATGGAACAACATGCGCATTTCACCGACTCAGACACTACAGTTTTGCTTTCAGGAATGATAGGTGTCATGTATATCTTCGAGAATCGGTTCAGCTAGTGGTATCAGTAATCGTAAAACAAAATAGTGGCTGTTTTAAATACGAAGATTGAATAATTTTGAGTTGTTTTTTCCCAACTTCAAAGTTTAAGGTACATGCTTTGAACACTTGATTCAATTTAATGAATGACTGAAGATGAGTACCTACAATTAATACTCATAAGTGAAACAAGTCAAGGAGGCGGGAGAGAGCTCCTAGCAAAAGGGCTTTGTAACAACTCTAGGATTCGAAAAAATTGGCCATTAATCGATGATAACAGTACAGGAGAGTGGCCCCTGAAAAAAAAAATCATCAAACGTAGCCGATATGAGTATGAAATGAAAGTTTTCATGGGAGCTTTTCAAAACAGTTGTTAAACTGTCAGTTTTTGCTTCAGTTGGGCACAAGGGTGAAATATATGAAAAATGTGGTTTCCTCCCTCACGAATGGACATCTGAAATAATCATCAAGGGAGATATTTATGAGTATAACAATAACAAAAACCTCGGAAGTCTAAATTCGTCCAACTTTGTTAATAAAAGTATGATCTTCGAATTTCATATTTTCTCCAATAAAATCGTCATTGACATGCTTTTTGACTTTATTCAATCTGGTGACTGCATTTTGAAAATTGAATACAAAACCCTTCTGACATGAGCGTAGGTCTGTTACCCAACTTGTTCTTAATTCTTTGAGGCCTTTCATTTACATTCCAAGTGACTTTAGGTTTAATAGGCTCTTTACTTAAATTTTCTTTTTGATTAATTTGTTCTATTGTCTCATCAGCATCTCTTTGCAATAATTTTTCAGTATTCTGCTCATTTTTACACTCTTTTTCGTCAGCATAAATTGCAGAATCTTTCTCACATTCATTAGTAACACGATAATCAACAGTAAAACTGAATATGAAGCCTTTTTTTTAAAACCCCATACTATTCCGTTCGCTTTTAAGGCGAAAATTGAAAAAGAGTTGCATATACTTGAAGAACAAGGCATTATCAAAAAAGTCGATACTAGTGAATGGGGTACGCCTCTAGTGCCCGTATTAAAACCAGATGGTGATATAGGTATTTGTGCAAATTATAAATTGACTGTAAACAAACACTTAGACGATTACAACTATCCGATTCCTCGAATCGAAGAGTTGTTTGCTGCTCTCGAAGGAGGGGAGGAGTACAGTGTTTTGGATTTAGCGCGAGGTTATAATCAACTTGAGGTTGATGATGAAACAAAAAACCCTTTAGCTTGGAGTACGCACAAGGGTGCTTATTTAGTTAATAGATTACCGTTTGGTACGAAACCAGCTTGTGCTATTTTTCAACAAGCCGTTGAAGAGGTCATAAAAGATATTCCTCATAGTAAAAATTATTTTGATATTATTGTTACGGGAAATAATAGAATCGAGCATAGAATTTAGAGTTGGTTTTTAAGAGAGTTGGGTTTTAAGAGAGCTAATTTAAAGTCTCAGTTAAAAAAAAGCAAATTATTGCACCCTCAAGTTGAATACCTTGGCCATATAATAGACAAAAATGGTTTGCATAAAAGTCCTTCTAAAATAGAACCGATTGTAAATGCACCTACGCCAACTAATGTGCAAGAAGTGCAATCGCTCATTGGTATGGTTAACTACCATTCAAAATTTATGCCTGGTTCATCAATAATGTTGAGTCCAATTTATGGATTGTTGAAAAAAGATATAATATTTAAATGGACAAGTGAGTGTGAATCAGCTTTACAAAAAATCAAAAAAGTAATTGTTTCTGACAGTAATTTAGTTAATTTTAATCCAGATTTGGAATTAAAATTAGCTTCGAAATATTGTTCAAGTCGTTCACTATACACATGCCACTCAGAATTTCATTTAAATTCTTCAATTGTGCCTATATTACCACCAACATTGACAACTGGTACACTTTCCGTTGATCGTCAACAAAATGAGCTTCCAAATATTGTTCAAGTCGTCCACTATACACATGATAAAATCGATTTTAGCAAGTGCAAGTCAACAAGAGAAAATGGCTGACTTAAAATTAACCGAGACAGAATGGGGCACATTCGTGCCTCCATCAGGTTTAGAATTTATTCGAACCGACGATGGTAATTATATTCTTGGAACAAATAAAGTTGCTCCACAATCAACGGCCAGTGTACCAGTTGTCAATGTTGGTGGTAATACAGGCACAATTGAAGAATTTAAAGGAAATTCTGAGTGGCATGTGTGTAGTGAACAATATTTCGAAGCTGATTTTGTCGACGGTCAACGGAAAGTGTCGGTCTTAATTACTTCACTAGATACAGAAGTATATAAAACACTTTGAAATTTATGTAATCCTACTTTACCGAAAAATAAGACTTAGAAGGAATTGTGTGACATCCTGGCATCGCTAGATGTCGCTAGCATACAGACATGTGTCATAAAATCATACTACATTACAATCGAAACGGCCCCTTAAACATCTTAGGGGGCATCCATAAATTACGTGAGGTGTTTTTTTAAGTTTTCTGTACCTCCCTCCCCCCCTGGTGAGATGTCGTGAGATTTTATTCAACCCCCTCCCCCCATCCCCCAATCTCACGTGAGATTTTTCAAACTATTCTATTCAACGCGTTTAATGCGTTGGACTGTTATTGTAAAAAGAAAAAAAAATTTGCTTCGTGCTTTTATTTACGACTAGTTAAGACTAGTAATCAATATTGCTCAGAGTTATAGGTTTAATAAAAATTTAACAATAGAATACTTAAATAGTGACTACTGTGATTAAAAAAAAAAGAATATCTACTCTAATTCAGTCCATGGAAAATCATGCGCGGTCTCAAGAGAGACTATTGGGTCCAACATGTGTATATAATTTTCAGTAAAATCATCTGCTCCTTCAACTTCGTTCTGATCTAGCCACTCTAAGCCGTTGGCGCTTGCTCATTAGCTCATTAGCTCGTCTTGTGACAATCCGTGAGGGTCGCACTTTGCGGACCAGACTTGCCTGTGCTCTGCAGCTCTTGTGATAGATGCAAAGTAAATACCGCATGTACTGCAGCATCTTTTCTCTAAATAATCAGTACACTTAGGCAATAGAGATCATAAGGCGTGCTGATGAAGGCATTCAGCGGTTGAATCGGTAGGCAGTGTCGTATTAGAAATGGAGCAAATAACTTTCCGTCATGCTCTTTAAAGTCCGGAATTGTCAAATGTCCATCAACCTGAGTGATAGGGTATGGAGGTGGCAGAAAACGGTCGTGAAGAATCATGTGCAGATCACTCCGGCGTGGGCTGCAGCATTTCTGGTCATCGCATTTCACAACCTAAAAAAAATTAAAAACAATTTCCTTTTGTAACTTATAACAAAAATTTGTTGACATTCGCACTCGTTAAAAAATTAAAAAAAAAATGAAATAGGCACGCATAAAAATTTGATATGAACCAACTGCAATGTACCTGGAGTAAATATTGGCTCTCTCTAACGTGTTCAGTGCACCATTCTTCAGCTGGCAGGTCTGGAACGCTGAAAGTGTCATTATTAAGGTCTATATATTTAGCGACTACTTCGTGTTTTTCAATGCACACAGCAGACCATATTTCAGCCAAAATATCCCCTGCCTTATTGAAATTATCCTTTTCCAGACTTTCGTCTAATGTTCTGCCGCTAGAGTCAAGATGTGTCCCAAAAGAATCATGGGGAAGAACAACGCCTGTTAGTTCTCGACTGAGTGGAGCCATGCGTCTCTCTACTCTGTTGAATGCGCTCCTGCCAGGGGCATTAGACACAATAAATACTGCGTCCAAATCATATTGTTTAAAATGCTCTATGGCGTGTGCGATCACTTTGCGATATCGCGGATTCTCGTCAGGCCCACCGTCACTTGAAATTATTAGAACAGGTTTAACTTTGCTGTCTATATTCTTTATAAATTTGGAAAAAGACTCAATTGTTAAAAGAGTGTCCAAGTCTTGAGCGTGACTAGTTGCAGTTGACGAAGAGTGCTTGCCACTTTGTATCGCTATGTAAGTTGGTCCACTATATGAAACAGCTTCTTGTCGTCCTATCTCATTGGGTTTCACTTCACACAAAGCATACACGCTTGGAATTAATTTGTGCCGCGAAGCAATCACAAAGTCGTGGTCTGGTAACGACACTTTATATTCAACATGCATTAATAATGGCGCCTGGTTGTTTGCCGCTGTCAGGCCGATGGGAACGGGGGCTTTGTCATCCTGAGATAAAAAAATTACGGAGTCAGGACCAAGTACTGAGACTATCGTTTCCAGTGACCTTATGGAGGCCACAGAAAAGTATTGGTCTTGGTGTGCTTTATGATGGTCAGCTTCAGGACGATTCAGCTTCACCGGCACAGTCACTACATGGCGCTTAGCTTCTCGTGTATTTGCCCGTCTAGGCAACAGTCGAATATAAGTAGCATTTCGAGAAATATTAAATCCCAGCTCACTTGGTTTATTTGTAAGTTCTGAAAGCGTATGGACCGTGCGAACTATCTCACAACGACGTCGCTCTTCAGCAAAAGCACCAAACAGGGCTAAATCACTTATTGTTTTTAGCAATTCAGACGGTTCTTCTTATAAACGTGGGCGTCTAGGGCCAGCACGAGGCGTTAACGACTTAGCTGCATCGGGATTCTTTGAACATAATTCAATTATTTTTTGTTTTTTATTTTTTCTGTGCTTCATAGAGTACACTCTCTGTTTTTTTTTAAGCTTGAGCTTCTTCTCACAAATGTCAATTTCTCGCCGCAAATTACATGCTTTATCAAATTCAGTGCCGTCAGCTACTAGAGACTCTTTGCGCCTTTCCGTTAAGTCAAGCTCCATATGCAGCTTAGCAATATTTTTCTTCATAGTATCTTGTGCTGGAGTGGGACGTACGTTGGATGGTGTAGTGTTCGACATAGCTTCATCCTCATCATCGCTGATTTTCGAAGCGCCTGTGAAATGCAGAAGACTTTCATTTAGAATAGGAGAAAATGAAGAAAACGTCACCTATAGAAAGGAAGACGAATACGAACTTGCCGGTTGAGGGCCAACGTCCAAATCTTGATCTCTTGACTGCTGGTCATTAATCTCATCCTGAACCGCAGATCCCGCGTATTGAATATTATGATCGTTGATCTGAACCTGACCTGCACATTCCACGTTTGGAACACTCTCAGTGCTTGTCCCAGCCTGAATCGAAGAACTGTTAGAGATCTTAGTGTTAGTCTGAAATCAGAGCATCATAATAAAGTCAAGGCATCGACCATTACCGACAGGACCAGCAGTCCCAGGTTCATCATTGATCTCCGAAATCTCTGCAAGTCTTTGCCACAACATCCTAGGCAAGTTCTATGTATAATATTTTTTTTAGAAAAGTAATTGATTTTATGCAAATAACTCATTTACTATCAACAAGATAATAACACAGTTAAATATTATTAGTATTTTTTTATAAAAACTAGGTAGTTATAATCAATAATATGAAAGGTTTTGTAATGTACAAAATTTAGTATTTCACTCACGTGATTGGTGACGCCAGTCTCACAGACCGGGTTGTCACCAAAACTCTAGGATGTGCGCCCGTGACAAGGTCACGGCGTTAATTGGCGGGTAAGGGATGCGGAATAAGACAGCTTTTCGAAATCTTAGTGCAAATCAATCACGTACAAAAAAGTTATTACACTTTTTTGTATCACCCGGTCTCACAGACATACACGTTACCGACGTCGGGTTATAATTGTAACAATAAAGTTTATAAAAAGAGTATTTTCTTAAAAAAATATATTTAACCTACCTTTTGAAGGAATGTTAAAGTAGACCGAACTTTTCTCTCAGTAGCTTCCCTGAGAAGCCGTTCAATCTGATGTTGAATGTGATGCATTAACTGTTCTTTCTTCGGGAATTTTTGCTTCGCTGTATTCCATAATTTTATCACATCATCCTGGCAGGACTTCTTCGTCTTATAGACGTATCTTTTGACGTATGCGTTATAAAAATCTTGATAACTCATTTTAAATAAGTAAGAGCATGCACTGAGTCGAGTGAAACATTTACAAGAATAAACAAAGCAACCTGTCCGTATGTCGCTGCCACTCAGCTCGTACGCTCTCGTTCATCGAGTCGCGCGTTTGGCTGTCAGTAGCGCGAAAACAAAGAACGAGCTACACTGTACCGTAAATTCAGATTAAATTGAGCTATTTAGTATAAAACAAATATGGTAGTTTGACAGTCAGTAGATGTATAACGGCGAAGTATGAATGAAATTATTTTCTTTCGAACAAATTAGTGAATGATCTTAATCGTATTACGATATACGCTTAAGCATGTACAATCTGGATTAAATGGACCAAAATAGTATAATTTTTTTTTTTTCAATCAGAAAAAAATTGCGTGATATTTGCCGGGACCATCTGTCTCTCCAACGTAAGATTAGATGAGATTTGACTCGAACCCTCCTCCCTTTAAACATCTTACGTAATTTATGGACGCCCCCTTAAGGTTTTACATTTTTGTAGGTTAATATAAAACCCTTATGCCTACAAAATCTCATGGAAAACAAATCATAATCAAGTGAGTTATCGTCATTTCAATTGTATGGAATTACCAAAACAATAAGACATAATGATAGTAAATAAAATATATATTTCAAATCGACCAACGCTCTCTTATTTTATTCGGATTTTCATGAAAATGTCAGAAATAGTGACTTACTTGAATATGTTCAATGAGCCGAGCATTCAGAAAAATAATTAAACATGGAACATAATTGCGGCTGTTATGAGCATATGAAGGAAACTCTGCATCCTTTGGTTGAATTTGAATGATTTCTTGAACAAATATTCGGTCAAAAGTTCAAATCATCATTCATTCATGGTATCAGTAAAATTTTTTCGAAACCTAAAATGGTTACAGAGCCCTTCTGTTAGGAGGTCTCTCCTGTCTCCTCGACTTCTTTCACCTAAGAGTATTAATTGCAGGTACTTATCTTGCCATTCATTAAAGATTAGGTGCATACTTTTAACACTTGATTCATCAAGTGTTAAAAACATGCACCTTAAAAGTTGAAGTTTGGGGAAAAATAACTCGAAATTATTCTATCTTCTCGAAAACAGCCACTGTTCTGTTTTACGGTTACTGATACCACTAGCTGAACCAATTATCAAAAATATTCATAATACGAGTACCTATCATTCCTGAAACTTTCATGCAACTCCTTGCAAACATGTAGTGACTGGGTCGGTAAAAAGCGCATATTGTTCCATAGCCATATGGTTCCATAGTAATACAGCGAATATTGTTCCATAGTAATATAAGAAAATTCAAACAGCTATAACTTCGATAAATACTATTCAGTTTTTTTGAAACTTTCAGGACAGGTTGATCTTGTTTATAGCCACTCGTGTGATTTAAGGGTACCGTTAAGATTTTAAAATGCATACTATTACTAACAAATTTGAGTGAATTTCGACTTCTCATCTATTTGTTGTTGTTGTTGTACTCATGGAGGCCTACATCCATGATTTTTTTCAGAGTTTTCGGGCGAAAAGGTTCCAATCGCGACATGTCGTAGCTAAAACGGGGAATAACTGATAGCTAAAATGCCAGAGACTTTATTTTATCATTTTTAGTGAGTTTTGAACTCGGTTTTCTTGTTTCTAAAAGTCCTTTAAACTCGAAATGTTTTTCTTAAATTCCCAAATGGAATTACATTTCGTTAATTCATTGAATTGATTGGGCGCAAAACCAATCCTGAATATAATCGATAAAAAAATCTTAACGAAACTTGATTTGGATTAAGGACGAGAAAGCTTCAAAATCAAACAAAACCCAACTGAAATTTTAATCCAGTACATTCTCATACCTGTACCTCGCAAAGCATGAAAACAAACACAACAATCGCATTCCAAACAAAACACAATCTAAATCTTTTCTCACATCGCGAACAACTTAGATAAAGCCGCAACAAAGCTTCGTTATCTCACCTGCTCGATGCATTGGAATTACATACTAACGAGTATATCGGCTGGAACCTTTGCAAACAAGTTTCTGGTTATGACCAGGTGACGAATCCATAACGAACGCCACAAAGCCAACTGATGACCTAGTAAAATCGCTGCCATTGCAGTTTCCGGCCTAACGAGCGCGATCATGTCCGCGATCGCGTTCGTGCCATCTCGCATGAAACCGAAAGTGATCGAGTCCGTTGGTCACGCTTTTTGGCGCGAACCACGAACATGGGAGCCTGCATGCTGCCCACCTGGTCGTGAATGGGAAGTGGGGTCGTGGAATTTCGTTGGAGCGCATTTGTTTACATCAGTGTATCTGCAGAGAGTATCTTTAGATTCAGATGAATGGTGGGATCGCGTACTGATAAGAAATCCCCACCGTGACTGGGGAGCTCGAAGCTTTGCGAGCACTCCCTCGGATGTACAGTTAGCGCGGGCTACGTCACCGCGATTCCATGGCGATTCTTCAGCTGGGAGCGTGTGTGAAGTCATAAGTGCAAGTGTCTTTGGAGTCAAAGCTCCCATACTGAATTTTGGGGTCTATCAACTCACTTTCGTTCGCTGCAACTTTGGTTGCTCGCAGTACGTACGAGTGCTGGTGGATGGAGCTGGTATTTGTGGCTCCAAGTCGCTGTGGTATGCGTTCGCGGGCTGAGGTATCTTTGGGTATCGCGTGGAACATCTTGCAGCGACTTTTCGAGCTTCCGTACACAATAGAGCGCGCGAATAGCGTGCACAGGTCGTTGTTGGTTGTGTTATTGTCGCTTTTAGTGCAAGCGAAAGTATCTTAGATACTTTTTGGCAGAGTAGTCAGCGCGGACTTAATGTGCATTCCCCTCACTCCTGATTGGATACGCTCTCGGATGGCGTCGTGAAATTTTCTTTTTGGACGTCGTGTGAGTGTCTTAAGACGCTCGTTGTCGTTGCAGAGGTAAGATGGGGTTAGACCCCGTCCAGAAAAGCCAGGAAAGCGCTTAGAGTTTAATGGCAATCTATCTTTTAGTTACCAACAAACATTCAACGGGTTAAGACGCATCTTTTGAGCTTCCGTTCGTGCTGTGAAGGAAATCATTTTCTGGATTTTCCTCTTTGAACATTTTTTTTTCGCTACTCGAGCGTAGTACTCTGTGGATTGGACTATCTCTATTTATACGAGCACGTCGAGTGTGTAGTGCTTCTTCTTCTTCGTCTTGGTCTTGTCAAATATATAATCAGTTGCATCACTGTCTTGAGACTTTAGTCGAATGGAAGTTTCGCGATAGATGAGGTCGGGGATTAAGCTCGGAAGGACCTACTCTCATCGTACATCCGGTTCGTGTCCTTAATTGGTTGGCGAAACGGGAGGTGGATTTTTGGCGCGAAATAATATTTTCTGTGATTTAGTGGGGACACTATTGCCCATTCAATATTTCGAGAATTTTCGGAAGTTTTGAAACAACTGCTGGTGAACAACTCTCTCGATAATAAAAATTTTGTGCATTTTAATGTGATGTGCTACAGAGGTTGACGAAAAAGGATTATATGTTTAAAATTTTAATTGGAATTCTATAAAACTGTGGAATTGAATTAATTGCAAGTGTTGCGAATCTAGTGACTTGTCTCCTTGGATTTAAGTGAACTAATCCATATTCGACCCTAGTGAGTGTTTTTACGGGAAAGTATGTATTTTTCCGATTGCATGAGCTGCTTATGACATTATTTTAATCGCTATGGAATCCCCTCAGATGTATGACACTGTACAAACACTGTCACAATTGGACCTTAAAAACGAACTGGCTGCAAAGCAGAATAATTTGGCAATGGCCAATAATAATAACAATAATGTGACCGCGAACAATAATAACAATCCATCAGCTGTTAATAATAATAATAATCCGGCGGCTGCATCTCTACATCACAATGCTCTGGTGGTGAAGCAACAACAGACAACGCATCATATGCAACAGGCAGCTGCAGTGAATAATAACAATAACAACAATACTGCCAATAATAATAGCATATTGCAGAAACATATGCTCCAACAGTACACACAAAATGATCTAGATGAATTGACTGCGCAGGAGATCACCCTTGATCTCCAGCACTTGATCGATGACCAGTTCCGGGAGCAGGAGGCGCTGGGGATCTTTGCGGATATGGTCCCCAGCCAGGCCACCAACAGCACTCTGCAAGCGAACGGCGCCATTAGTGCTGCAGCCAAAGTACTGCAACTCCAACAGCACCAGCATCAACAGAACTTGCGATCACAGCAGAACCAGGGCTACAATCGCAATGCTCTGGCCTACATGCCCCAAGCCGTCCATTCCGGAGCCACCTACGCCAATAATTCTAGTGATGAAAATAGCTCCGTCAACTCGGAAGCCTCCACCATCAAGGAGGAACCAATTGATCCTCAGGAATATCGGCGACAGCTGGCAGCCTCCGCGGCTGGCGCTCAGTTCTTAAGTGGCGCAGCTACCAACGGAAATGCAACCAATGGACTTTATTCCCTAAACTCTAGTTCGTACGCATCCAACGGAAACGGAAACACATTCACCACTCTCACTCCAGCAGGAGTGCTTCATCACCAGGCTCTCCCACACCTCACGGGCGCCCACTTGGCCTCGCTCAAGCATCACCAGAAACCAATGCTCCAAAATCGCAAGAATTCGAATAAAACGGTGGACAAAGGCACGGAGGAGTATCGAAGACGGCGGGAGCGCAACAACATTGCAGTGCGTAAATCGCGCGAAAAGGCGAAAGTTCGCTCGCGGGAAGTGGAGGAAAAAGTGAAGACGCTCCTCAAGGAAAAAGACGTGCTCCTGCGGCGCCTCGAAGAGATGACCAACGAGATCCAACTCCACAAGCAGATCTACATGCAGTTGATGAATCACAGTAACCCAGAAATCACGCGGATATGTCGAAGTTTCCTAAACATGAGTGAACACGGCATTTGAGGCCTTCCCCCATCTTTCGTTCTCCCCCGTCCAGCGAGTGGGCTCGCTACGCCGTGCAAAGATCGCGAGACTGCCGATCCCAATCGGGCGCGGTGAGACCCTCCCAAGCAAACTTTCACCTTCCGCGAAGCGCTTCGATTGTATAATTCCGTACACACGTGTAAATAGTAGACAATTTTTCACATGACTTCTCTAGGCCCCCGACGCCTCTCCCCCAGCTGTTATGTACATAGTTACCTCTTAAGCAATACCTTTCGCAGACAATAAGGTGTAATCCCACGCATACGAAATGTAGTGTAGTCTCTAACTGTTGTGGCTACGAATTCCCTTACAACTCGCGTTTGTCGAAGACACGGCACGGCGCTTATGGCAGTTACCATTTACATTATTTACTGAGTTACCTAAGCAATAAACGAAAACGAGCAGAAAGGTAGAAAGTGCCTCACGAACGTGCAAAATTTTTGGAGAAATTCTAAGGGCATGTGACTAACGATAAGATGTAACTAAATCTCTAAGATAAGGCGTGCGGATTGCAATCTAATTGCACTCCGCATTCCGCGAATAGCTACAGTGCGTGATTAAAATTGTTTGCGCGTTCTTGCAGCAAATGCACTTTTCTGCTTGTGTTGTACATAAAGTCTCGTTAATGGATTCTAGTGTTAAGTTGAGTAAGGTCCAATTTTTAAGAGAAAAACTAACAAGAAAACTCTCAAAAAAAAATCAAACAAATAATTGCGAACTGAACATAATTTTACTGTAGTAGATGCAATTCATTTATTTCGTACGTTGTAGATTTTTTATTGCATAAATTAAGATAGCCAAAGAATGTTTATAAATCTTTAGTTTTGTTTGCGTTTAATTTTTCTCACTTTTACTCTACCATTCTTTATTGATGATTCATATTAAATTAAATTTTGATAGATTTGATTGTAGGAACAAATAATGTCCGGGTTTTACTCTCAGACAACGATAAAACAAAAAAACACAATCAAAAATTCAAAGACTTATTTTATACATTACTTGTTATACCTTTGTTTTGTTTATTTTATTAAAATATTATTCGTAAATGCTTCATCAGCTTTGTTTCCCATTTAGTTATTTTTTTGCAACCACTTAATTATCATCACCGCATTTTGATTCATATCCATCTAAAAATTAAAAAAGAAAAAAACAGTATGAAGAAATCCATTTTTTTATTTCTCTCGAATTTTAACCATCATAGAAGTGTTATGTTCGGCACAAATAATTTTCAGCTTCATTATCTATTTTGGTAAGCAAGTTCTATTTTTATTATTTTCTTATAGTTTATAGGAATGAAAGAAAAAAGAAAATTAAAAACATGTCCGGGTGCAAGTGGAATATAACGTTTAAGCTTTTTCCAATGTTTCAATGCAAACTGCAAGTTAAAGAAATCAAATAAGTGTATCTCGACAATGCATTGACTCTAGATTTTCTGTTAGTGTGAATAATTCTCAGTAATCGATTGAATATTTTTGGAAAAGTTAGAATGAATTTAAAAAAAAAATCATTGAAAAAGTTCACAATAATTGTCGTCTATTTGTAATCTATGTAGTAAATTGCAATATTAAATCCGCTGAATAAATACTAAGTGACAAATATAAAAAAAAAACTTTAAAAGTGTTATAATAAAAATATTTTTTGTAAAAAAAAACAAATTGTTATTATTTAATTTCAGGGTGGAATTTCAACGCCATAAAATGGTTGCGGGTTGAGTTTTGAAGTCTTTCAATTTATAATGAAATGCAGACAATTGTAGAAGTAATTTTTTTTTTGAAAATTTTCAGGTACTGGATCCTTGATAATACATTTATTATTTATTTATTTATTTCATTGCCAAATAAGGCATCGTTGAATAAAAAACAAAAAATAATAAAATATAATGATTAATTCAAGTTCCAAAATATCTAATGCGGCTTTTGAGGAACTAACTAAAGGACCGAAGCCTGCTCTTCGACACGACACAGGGCCAACGAAGGATGGAAATTACATCGGGTGTTGCCCAGGGATCTATCCTTGGTCCGGACCTGTGGAACGTGTCTTACGACGGGCTACTGAGACTTGAGATGCCAGATGAGTCGCGCTTGGTTGGCTATGCGGATGATGTTGCGGCTCTGGTCGCTGGACGCACCGTTGAACAAGCGCAACTTGGGCTAGGTATGCTAATGCGCCGAGTGAGGGACTGGATGACTGCTCGCAGGCTGAGTTTAGCACTGGAGAAAACCGAAGTGGTCATCTTGACAAAAAAGAGAATCCCTAGAGTAAGGATGATCAGTATTGGAGATATACAAATCGAATCGAAGCCAGCGGTGAAGTGCCTGGGGCTACTGATCGACTCGAAGATAAGTTTCTCTGAGCAAATCAGGGCAACGGCTGAGAAGGCTGCTTCGGGAATATCGGCCCTGAGTCGACTTATGGCCAACGTAGGGGGACTCAGCCCATCAAGAAGACGCCTCTTGATGAGTGCTGTAGGGTCAGTGCTACTGTACGGAGCAGAGGTATGGGGCGACACTCTCAGCAAGGAGGTATATTGAAAACGTTTGGCACAGGTACAGAGAAGAGGAGCACTGAGGATTGCATCTTCGTATCCAACAGTCTCCGACTCGGCGGCGAGAGTGATTGCAGGCGTGATACCTGTCACCCTCCTTGCTAGAGAGCGCCGTGCTATTTACCTGCGCCGAAACGTGGATGCGAGGGAGATGGTTGTCCGCGAGGAGAGACAGCGCTCGCTCAACGATTGGCAGCAGTCTTGGGTGAATTGCACGAAGGGAAGGTGGACTGCGCGCCTCATCCCGGATGTGAGACCGTGGCTAAATCGAAGGCATGGTGAGACTGACTCCCACCTGACCCAGCTTTTGAGCAGGCACGGGTGTTTTCAGTCTTACATGCACAAGATCGGTAAGTCACGGTCTCCCGATTGTCGGTTTTGCCCAGGAGAGGAGGACTATGCCTGTCACACATTTTTTGCGTGTACAAAATGGATCAGGCTGCGAAGGGAGCTCTACAGGGAGACGGGAGAGCTCATCCCGGATAACATAGTTGCGGTGATGCTCGAATCGGTTGACAAATGGAACCAGGTGGCACATTATGCTCGGGCAGTCCTTAAATATAAAAGGGACTCACAGCAGCCGGGAGCGCTGGGGCTGGGGGATTGCTCTTCTGGCATTTCCTCTTCCCCTCTCCCCTCCCGCTAGGAACCGGACTCCCCAGCTTGAAGGCGCCCCACGGCATAACAAAACGAGACCTGGCCCGAAGTAATGTGTCAAACGGTTCCAGGCTGGGTTCTCAGGTTGACAGGGGAGGTGTTTAGTGGGTAGTCTAGTCGCGCATGGGAGTCCCACACTCTGTGCATAAATAGCATTCACCTCCCTACCACAAAAAAAAATCTAGGTTTGAGGGATGGAGCTCGGAGGATAAGGTGCTAAATAATAAAACTTTGAAATTGGATCTGGAGATGATTGGAGAGTAAAGTGTGCTTAGTGAATTAAAAGCCTTGCAACATCTGTTTACAGGCTCGTTATCCGTGTAAACTGTAGGGTGTCGCTCTTCAATCAGCAGACGTGAATGTCAAGTGAATCGCGATATCTCATGGACCTTAATTTTGTCTGCTAGGAATGGTATTTTAATAGTGCCTCTAAGGATATCAAACACGAAGCAGCAGGCAAACATAGATCTTCTAGAGGCCAGCGTTGATATATTTAAGATCCGAAGTCTATGCTCACATGATGGCAAGTCTGAAAAAATTTTCGGATTAAATAATGATCTTAACGCAAAAAGGACGAATTGTTTTTGAACCGACTCAATTCTGTCGGTATGAGCATTAAAGCTCGGGTCCCAGATTAGACAAGCATATTCAAGGATAGGACGAACTAAAGAAAGGTATAACGTCTTAGAGACCCATACATTCTCAAATCCTTTAGATCCACGTTTGATAAAACCAAGGAGCTTACTGGCCCTACTGATGACATGATCGTAATGTAAATGGAAACGCATTTTTCTGTCCAAAGTGACACCAAGGTCTAAGATGCTATCCACCCGGCTAAGTTTATGATGGTAAAGATGATAATTTTTGATTAAAGTTAAGCGTTTCCGTGAAACACTTTGTAATAACCGAGGAGCTATGGCTCTAAAAGCCAGCGCTGCCACAGGCACACAGCACAAACTCAATTTAACAAGGAAGTACTCATCCCGAAAATAATGCGTGAACGTGCGAAAGCTGAAAAATGTGTTGACGAAGTAAAAGCGTTCGAGTCCTGCTGCAAAGAAAGCAGCATACTTATGGTGATCACATGGCGAAAGGAAAATTGAGCCCTGAAATCGTGTTTAGAGAAGTGGTATCGGAACGAACAGTTTCAAAATGAATGCAAAGATATATACCTGGAGGAACGCGCGGAATTTCGACGTACCGGACTAACAAAAAAAGAAAAGACAGGCACTTGCAGGAGAAAATAAGTAGCCAAATTATTGGGAAAAAGTTTTTTTTGGTATTAAGAGAAACAGTAGATATAATTTGTTTTGTAGCTTTTTATTTACCTTGAACATGTTGTTTAAAATCAAAACGACGAGGTATTGTTTCTGTTACTTTAAACGTGTGGATAAAGTCATATAAGATGTCGGGAGGTATCTCCGTTGGAGCAATTACGTTCAGAATTAGAACATCTTTGTTGGAAGTCTCTGCAATACGATGCATCCCTTGAAAGTCTTTTGGGTCCAAGTTCTTTTCTTCTGGTAGAACAATTACAATAAAACTTGCGTGATAGTAGCGGGTCCCAAGCTTGTAGAGCACTGAAATTAACTCATTAGTTTTCAAATGGTGTTATGAAAATTCGATCTTACGAAAATCACCGCCAAACTTGGTTCCATTCTTGACTACCCAACCTTTCGATTTGAGGTAAATATACGCGGGTAATGTATATGCAAATTTTGCCTTAATTTTTGCAAACTTTTGATACGCCTGCCCTCGGCTGATTGAAACACCATCAAAATCTATTATGTCCACTACGTTTGATACAAACGCTAGAAAGAAGGCTTCCTCCAAATCGAGTACCAATATCTCTGCGTACGTCGTCGCAGTAAGCCTTGACCTGCTTTCAACACTAGACAGGGGGAAACTTCGTGAATGAGAGCCCCTTTCCAAATCATCCGTTTTCATAGAGGCCACGAATGCTGTTCTCGCTATCTCCAGTTACCTCAAGGGAAAATCCTGTGAATGTAGCTTTCCATGTGACTTTTTGCTCAGCAGGGAATAGTTGTATGGTCATTTGACTTCGCCTTGGCTACAAACTGCATTTTATGTTGAACATTTGGATTCAAACAACCCGCTAGATTTACTAACGCTTTTACATATTCCGGCCCGGATTGCATTGCTGTCAGGAAAATGCACTTGTGCAAAGTTGGCAAATTTTGATTCTGAAACAGCTGATCGTAGTCCATCAGCTGTCACGTGCTGGGGAAAATGCTTAGGCTGCGTTCAGTGCATGCAAAAAATCCTGTTTTTTATGATTAAACCGAATGTTTTCCAAACTTATACAGAAAAATTGTTTTAAGTTGTTCAAAATGCATTATCGTTTATTAATGGATTTCTTTAACACCAACACTTTCGGAAGTTCTGACCAATTTTCACTTATTTGAATTTTCCCACCCAACATTTGTACGCATGTGGAAAGTTGTGACACACGGGAGTGGGGGAGAGGATCGAAAAAGACGAGAAGGCGGTCGTGAGGGAATTCGTGGTGGTGAAAGATCGAAATTTTCCTCCAGCCATTTTCGAGTTCTAACAACTCCCCTCAGCAAAGTGATCTGCCGGAAGTTTTTTGGGTTCTGGAGTCCGCTAGTGACGAGATCGGCGGTCGGTTTACGGGGAATGGAATGAGAAGAATCGCGTGACGAGGGATGACGGATTAATTCAAGTGACGATTGGCAGATTTTGTTGATTGCGAGGAAGAGATTGTTATCGGTGGCCGCGGAAGAAAGCGCTGCGGAGCTAGTGAACGGAAAAGTGACAATCGAATTGTTCAGTGCTGGACTGTGGCCCCATGCCCTTCGCGTTGATTACGACTTATTTCAGTGGTAGCAATTGTGTAACGGGATTAAGAATGCATTGACGATGCAGCAGTGCATGTAAATGAAACGGCTTTTTCTTAAAACCCCGGAAAACGGTACATCCTGCTGTTGACATTTGAATAGTCACTAATGTGCGGACGAAAAAGACGAAATTTCTCAGTCCTGATGTAGAATACTTTACATCGTCGAAAGCGCTTGACGCTCTTATGAAGTCTCGTTTTGCTGAAGGAGATAATTGTTTATTCCCATCCCGAGAGAGTGCAATAGATTATTTGGATTTTATGTTAGACCATAAATCTCTTCATCGAGCAAAGAAAGTTCCTGTTTATTTAGAAGAGCTTAAAATCATGTTGAAGGAATCTCTGAAGAATTGACATCCAAGGAAAAACGAAAGCGAAAAGTCGACTCGAAATGCACCCAGAGCAAATATTTGTTGACGGTTCCGAAGCATGTGTTTGGATTTATGACCCAGTGCCCATTTACTATTGGATTTGTGGAACATTTTTCGTATTAGGAGCATTATTATTTGTATGTTTCCGCTCTGGCCTCCTATTTTAAGGAAAGGCGTATATTATTTAAGCATAGCGGCCGCCGGGTTTTTAGTATTTATTTTTGCATGGACGGTTTTAACAATTAATAATCTTTGTTATTCTTTGGCTTGTGAGTCGAGGAAAATTATATTTTTGGATTTTCCCGAATTTAACAGAGGATACCTGCACCCATCGAGCGCTCGGAGGACCGTGTAGGTAAGTGCCTTTGATTTGTTTTATATATATTATTAAAATATTTTAAATACTAATTGAAATGAAAGTAAATGATGTAAGACAATGTATTGTAATAATTCCATTATCGGATCATACAACGGTGAAATTCGGAAATAACTCTTATCAAGAAGAAATCTTTGTAATTCAGAATTTTTTTCACTGCATAGAAAACACTAATTAAATAAGGCCTGAGCAATCATTAGACACCTATTACTTTGTATTTACGAGAAATCAGTAATTAAATAAAATGATGAATTGAATTGAACCATGGGTCTTTCCCTTCCGATTTCTCTAACCGAGTATAGGACCCGGTACGGTGGCAGGCTTCCACCTCAAAACATGAGCCAGCCACCGGGTACTTAATAATCCCATATAATCTTTCTGTTTCAGGTGACATCATGGGTTGAGTGGCCCAAACAGGGTGCCTTTTTATGGCATAGATTTATTCAATCCAATTGTATAATTCTATGACATAAATTGGTCACCGGGGTACTCCCCTTCTGATGGGAAGGTTCATACAATTCAAGTTGTATGAGTTTTCCACTCAGAAGAGGAATACCTGGCCACTTCAACAAGCTATCAATGGATTTATTCCGGTTGGGTGGTTATGAAGGGGCTCCACTACCACCCGGTTGCCCCTCTTTCATTTGTGGGCCATGAACTTCATTGGGTAACGACGAGGTCACCCCAAGTTCACCTTTCTTCTCAGGTTTCACTTGTTCTAGTAACAAGTACATCTCCTTCGGTGAGGTTATCTACAATTTTGCGACTTCGGTCGCCTTTTTGATCTGAAAGCAATTCGTGAATGCGAAATTTTTTGTAGTGGGTCCTCGTGCCGGGGAAACAAACCCGCCCCACGACACCGCAATGCTAGCCTGCCAGCGCATTCATGCGTCTCCGGACGAGGGCATTCTCGGCAGACCATCGCTGCAGTTCTTCACGGACCTTTTGAACATTTTATTTCACTACAACTTATAACTTGACATTTTTCAAAGTTTAAGGAGAGTTGGTTAATTTGGGACCATTCTAACAGGGAGTTGATTTTGTTTTGAAGGAATAATGTCTCTTGTTGGGACTTTATTACATGGTAAAGCTTAAGATCATCGGCATAGAAAAGATAAGGAATATCCGACAAGACCTCAGAAAGATCAGAAATGAATATATTAAAAAGGAGAGGGCCCAGATGGCTGCCTTGTGGTACAACGGAGCAAACATTTATTTCTTTGGATATGAAACCTTGAAATTTATAATTTTGAGTCCGATTATGGAGATATGAGGCAAGCCAGTTCAGTAAGAAACTACCGATTCCGAATCTTTTAAGCTTGTGCATTAGGATTTCGTGGTTGAACCGATCGAACGCTTTACTAAAATCAGTGTAAATCGCGTCAATTTGGTGCCTTAACTCCATTTCGCAGAGAATGCTAGACACCATCACGGATAGATTAGTTGTGGTCGAGCGATTTTTACGAAAACCATGCTGTTGATCTTTAAGCCGCGGCTTAATAATGGGTGATAATTTGGAGCTGACTATTTTTTCAAATAGTTTTGGTGTAGCTGAATAAATAGCAATATCTCTGTAATTCTCAACCGACCCCTTGTCTTTATTTTTATATATTGGTGTCAACTGTGATGACTTCCAAGTTGAGGGGAAAATTCCAGCAGCAAGGGATTTGTTAAAAAGGATATATAAGGGTGAAATAAATGGCTCTCTGCAGTAATATAAAAAGTAAGGAGGGGGTGAATCAGAGCCTGGTCCTTTACTGAGCTCAAGATCTTCTATTGCTTTAAGTATCTCATCTTTTGAGATAAAAATTTCCTTAATTAAAATGGCTAAATTTAGATCCGAGGGAGGAGCATAGTACGAAGAGCTAGTTGTAGAATAAATGGATCGAAAGTGGCTGGCAAAAAATTCACAACTATCCATTGGGTTGGAAGAGCTAGATTCCTGATATATCATGAATTTAGGAAAGCCATGAGACTTGCGTTTTATATTTAAGAGATCAAAGAATTTTTTGGATCACGAATAATATTTTCACCAATTGTGTTAACATGTGATGTATATGCTTCCCGGGATTTAATTTGAAATTCCTTCATCTCATGGTTGCTTCTAGGAATAAAATTGATTCTCTATGCCGTCCCGAGTTCTGGCTTCCTGGTACACTAGTGAAACCCTTCGTACCTGTTGAAAAGACAAATTTTTTCCGCAATTCTTCGGTTCACGCAAGAAAATAGTACATAATTTTAATGTTATTAAAATTTATTATCAAAATGTTAGGGGACTAAGGACCAAATTAAATATTTTTAAAACGTCTTGCTTTACCGCGTCGGATGATATCATCTGAGTAACTGAGACGTGGTTGAATGGAAGTATCCTTAATAATGAACTTTCGACTGAACACAATATCTTTAGACGGGATCGAGACATCACAGCTTCATCTAAAATGGATGGCGGGGGTGTCTTGATAGCAACTAAGAAGACTTTGTCAGCTTCAGCCTGTTCAAATTTCTCTCCATCTTCTCCTATAGAATGTATTCTTGTAAAAGTCCAAGCCTCGCCCAATAAGTTTCTTCTTGTTGCCTCTACTTACGTTCCTAGTAACTCTTCAATTCCTACATATGAAACGTTCTTTGATGAGCTTTCATCTTACATTGACTCCTTCTTCGCAGACTCCACTTTATTAATTTGTGGAGATTTCAACTCGCCCTCGGTTTCTTGGTCATCTTTTCCTGCATCAGTTCCGTCTTTTACGAATAATCTATCCATCGTTCTTTCCTCTTTTTTAAATCACTGCTCCCTCTCTCAATTTAATTCTGTACATAATGTTAACGACAAACTGCTAGATCTAGTGCTTTTCAACGTTGCTGATCAACATCTTTCTGTATCTCGGTCGGCGGTTCCCTATGTAGACACTGACTCATTTCACCCTCCCCTCTCTATGGTCCTTTCTTTGAAATATCTAACACGATGCAAAACTCGTACGCGGCCTAGGTTCAATTTTTACAAATCCGATTTCCATTCAATCTCCACGCATATTTCTACCATTGACTGGCAAAGTTTCTTTGCTGACTTGGATTGTGAAAAAGCAATATCAAAATTCTATTCCTTTCTATTTATTAGTATCCATAACTTCACTCCACTTTATGCCTCCTCAGCAGGCGCTAATTTTCCCTGGTTTACGAGGCATGTTAAGGAAGCCATTAAAAATAAGGATAAAGCTCATAAATTGTAGAAATCTCATGGAACAATTGATTATCGTCAAGAGTTTGTTAGGTATCGGTCGATTCCCAATATGGAGGTTCTGAGAGCCAAAAGAGCATATTGTGACAATATCGAAAAGTCTCTTCATTCCAACCAAACTAAGCCCTTTTGGTCTTTTGTTAAAGCTCAAAGATCTTCAAGTGCATTTCCAAATTTTTTTCAGTGGAATAGCAAGACTGCTTCTTCCCCTTCTGAAATTTCTAACTTATTCTCCACCTTTTTCTCCTCTACATTGTCTTCATATAACAAGACTTCTATACCTTCCTCTTTTTCCGTATTGCCTTCGCCTATTATCACCTCGAAAGTCACGAATTCTCTTTAAGTTGAACTTATTATCAGCTCTATTGATCCTAACGTTGGACCTGGGCCGGATGGCATTCCTAATTTCTTTATTAAAGCATTAGCATCTACCATTAGCTTTCCACTTTCATTGCTTTTCAATCTAAGTTTGACAACAGGTCACATGCCAGATTGCTGGAAGATTGCTAATGTTCCTCCAATACACAAAAGTGGTGACCCGACCATGGTTGCGAATTACCACCCTATCTCAAAACTTTCATCCTTTTCTAAAATTTTAGAACGAATTGTCCACCTAGAGCTCTATTCTTCTCTTTGTTCCCAAATAGCTCCTGAGCAGCATGGTTTTGTGCCAAATCGTTCTACCATAACCAATCTCTTGGAACTTACTGACACTGTAGCGGTAGCCTTAAAGGACCGTCTTCAAGTGGATACTATCTACACTGATTTCTCTAAGGCATTTGACACTGTCAACCATGACATTCTTATTTGCAAATTGCAGCATTATGGTGTGAGTGGCTCCGTTTTGTCATGATTAACTTCATACCTTGCTTCTAGAACATGCCAAGTTGTCATTGATGACTCGGTTTCTAAGTCATTTCATCCCTGCTATGGAGTTCCACAAGGTTCCATCTTAGGTCCGTTCCTTTTCACCATGTTTATCAATGATCTCCCATCAGTGTTTAACTCTTCCTGTCTCTTATTTGCGGATGATTTGAAGATCTACAGAGTAATCAACTCGCCTGCTGACTGTCATATTCTCCAAAACGATCTGTTATCTCTGTCTTCTTGGTGTAAAGCTAACCTTTTGAATTTGAATGTACCAAAATGCCACAAAATGTCATTTTCGTTGAAAAGTTCATCAATATCCCATTCCTATTTACTGAATCAAACTCCTCTAACAGTAGTGGATCAGGTGAAAGACTTAGGGGTTATATTCGACCCAAAGCTCAAATTTAACCTTCACATTATAAACTTAGTCACTAGAGCTTCCCGTGTTTTGGGTTTTGTTCTTAGGCATGCTTCTATTTTTTCTAACCCCAAGTCTGCTATCAAACTATTTATCTGTATTGTACGTTCTCTTCTTGAATACTGTTCTCAAATTAGGTCACCTCACAATGATTATCTGACTGTTCTCCTTGAATCTGTCCAGAGGAAGTTCACCCGTTCTCTATTTTTCAAATTCAAAATCCCTTATGCGACCTACGAAAATCGCCTGTCCTTCCTTCAGATTTCTTCTCTTGAAATTCGCAGATTGATACTTGATGAATGTCTTCTCTTTAAAATATGTAACCGCCTTACGGATACAAATCTTGATTCTCAAATTTATTATAGGCTAAATCTGCGCTCGGGTAGAAATGCTGGTATCTTTCTTGTACCTTTTGCTCGGATTAACCCGTACTTCCATTCTCCACTGCTAAGGCTACCTCGCAATCATGATCGTCTACAAATTGGTCCTTTTCCTCGTTCTCTTTATTTACTTAAACAAAAACTTATTAGTTTACTAATTTGTTAATTTTGTGTGTTTCTTAGTATATACTTCACCATTTGTATTAGAGGTAACTCTGTTAATGGCAACATAAATAAATAAATAAATAAATAAATAAAAACATTGGATCTTGATTGAATTATTTTATAAAGCATATTTCTTTGATTTTGCAAGTAACGGAGCTCACTATCTAGACAAGGCTCAGAGAGTTTGTTCTTCTTTTTTATCTTAGGTAGTTGTCTTTCAACGGCGCCCAAGGAAATCTTGTAAAAACGAGTTACTGCATCGTCTACACCTGACGTTGTAAAAGTACCAGTCCAGTCAATTTGACGAAGATATTATTTATGCCATCATAGTCAGCATTATAGAAGTCGTATACAATATTTTTATTATAAAATAGCTTGTTTGCTTCATCGGTAGTGGACAGCTCAACAGAAAGTGCCGAATGGTGGAGGCTATTAGAAAATAGGTGCTCTGTTTCACCAGTCGGATTGAAAAAATTTGCTGCAAATCAGTACCATATAAAGTGTTAATAAGTTCGAAGTCAATATCGTCCGAAAGATTTATTGGCAGAAGACCACCATCAGCTTCGTCGACCGTAAATGACAAATTAGAGCGCCAGAGATGATAATTTGGTCTTCTTCCTTGATGGAAGTCGCCAGTGAAAAAATCACATTCAACATATCATTGTAGATTATCTCACCTGATTTAGGTGGAATATAAAAAACACCAACGTATAAATCCGATTTCTCCACTTTGATGCGGACGATTTTATTTTGATAAAATTGGTTTGGAACTGTGCTGACCCACTTGCTGGAAAAGGAATTATGCACAGCAATAAGAACGCCACCGCCTCGGGTTTGTCCAGTGCTATGATAATCTCTATCGTCCCTATAAATAGTCCAGTTTCCATCAAGAATCTCTTCCTTTACAAATGAATTGTTCAACCATGTTCCGGTCAAGGAAAGAACATTATAATGGCAAGATTTGGCGTCAAGAAAGAGTTTATTGACTTTTCTCTCATACCACCACAGTTGTGGTAAAAGAGTCTGAGGTGATTGGAACTGAGTAGGGTTTTACTGGGAACGAAAAATTTCTGGTGTTGCTCTCTAGATCGTTGAAGAGAAGATATATAATTGCTGCTTACGTGTGAGAAATAAGTGTCCAGATCTTTTTTGGCTTGGGCTGAAGATATATTGTATTCTTCATGGTATTTAAAATAAAGTCCACAGAGAGTCTCTATTTTAATGGGAAGACCTTCTCGTTGGATTGAAACTTTTATGTTTATTTTTGTTTTACCATCGATACACGTAGTATCAGGAGCTTTATGCAGATAGGCCAGGAATAGTCTCATGTTATCGTAAATTCTGTTTTCTCTTAGCATAGATAGGAGATATTAATCCTTCACTCCAATACACGGATGCACTATAAATCTCTTCAAAAAATTTTGTTTTCCGATTCGAGTCATCTTGTCAAAAGTGTATTGTAAAATAATTAGTAAACCCAACATTCAGAGTATCAAAGCTTGGCCCACACATATATTATGTATTTTAATTTGCCGATATAATATTTTCAGTCTGTCGAACTAAAAGTTTGAGTAATCTTGATTAAATATTTTCGTCAAAATCCCTACACATCTTTAGGGTTTGGGTCTTTTGCGAACGTGTATTTAAACAAGATCACACGTAACTGCCGTTGTAATTGATAAATTTTCAATCGCCTATAACTTAGCATTTATGGCTTGTTTTTTATGAAATTTTCAGAAAACATGAGCTATACATTAAATTGCAAACTGAAGAGGCACCTTTTGATTTTATAGACGAAAACGTAAAATTTGTAAGATGTACTATGAGTATTATTAACTAAGTAGATCAAATTTTGACTTCTGAGGGGTTTCTTCTTCTTCTTAGCACTACAGCCCCTCTCAGGCCTTCGCTTCCTGCAAACAACGCCTTCAACTGTATTGGTCCATTGACCGCGTCCTCCAATTCCGAAATCCGAGCGGCGATGAACTGTCTTCGGCGACCGAGTCAGACCAGCGTTTCCTCGGTTTTCCATCTGGCCTCCGGCCTTCAGTTCTCCCTATGAATACCTTCTTGGGTACCCGTTGTTCTTCCATACGATTCATGTGTCCAACTCATTGCAGCTTCCGCAGTCTTACAATCGTTGAGACCTCCGGTCCCTCAAAAATTTCAAACAGCTCATGGTTGCATCAAATTCGCCATTGGTCCCCGTCAAGCTTCGCTCCGATTATTTGCCTCACGATCCGTCGCTCAAAGGCGTTCAATGTGTTGGCGGATGCTTGGGTTAGAGTCCATGTTTCACACCCATAGCATAACACAAGTCTTATCACAGATTTTATGCTTGGAGTTTTGTTCTCATGTGTATGCAGCTGGTCTTCAAGATCGTCAATACTGAATGAAATATTTTATTTGCGATCTGTATTCTTCGGCGTATTTCATCTCTTTTGTTGCCCGTTTTCGTTATTTTGGCGCCTAAATACACAAATTCACTGACATTTCCGATACTGTATTCGCCAAGTGTGATATTTTTTGTATTTGAGGTATTTTTCCTCGACTGCGTAATGAGCTTTGTTTTATTTTCATTGATTTCTAGCCCTACTAGTTTTGCTTCGCTGTCGCGTTTCAGGAAGAGTTCTTTGGCAGTTGTTAATGATCGTGACAGAATATTGATGTCGTCCGCATAGGTTACTACTTAGCTCAGCTTGTATAATAATGCACCTCATGTATCGACAGGTGGCTTCGTTATGACGTACTACAGAGCCGAATTGAACAGCAATGGGGCCAGCCCATCTCCCTGCTTTAGTCCGATATTTGTGTCAAACGCATCGGTGAGTTGAATATTGATGCGGATTTGGGAGGTCGTCGACGTGATTGTCATTTTGGTAAGACAGACTGATTTGGCTGGGGGCGCCAAAGCGAAGCATTATATGATACAGTACGTTACGATCAAAACTGTCGTATGCTCGCTTGAAGTCAACGAAAATTTGGTGTGCGTCTATGTTGAACTTCCAGCATTCTCCAAGTACCTGCTTGACTGAGAACAATTGGTCTCTTGTTGATTTACCTGCTCTGAAACCACATTGATATTCCCCAATAATAGTGCTGGCATTTGATCCGATTTTAATTTCTTAGATTTTAGAAAAAAATTTGTACGCCGTACAAAGTAGTGATATGCCTCTATAATTTTCGCACTGTAACTTCTCATCTTTTCTGTGGATAGGAAATGTAATTGATTGGCTCCACTCTTTTGGCATTGGTTCTTGTTGCCAAATGTACTGAATGACTTCATTAATAGCTTGATGAACACTACTGTCCTCATATTCAATGAGCTCCACTGGAATCTCATCGATGCCCGGCGCTTTATTATTCTTTTGGGCTTTGATGAAGGAACAAACTTCATCCAGGTTGGTGGGGCCAATGGAACCTCTCCGCAGACATCTATAGACTCCAATGTCCTGGATCTGTGCGGAGGATTAAGGAGGTTCTTGAAATATAATGCCCATCTTTCCTCCATCTTGATTTCATCAGCGATGATATCGCCGCTGCCATCACGACAGAGCGTGGTTTTGGGCTGATGACCATGTTTCAGGCTTTTCACTAATTTGTAAGCTTGTTTTGTGTTGTTGCTCGCTAAACTTACATCTATACTTCTCAATTGTTCGTCATAGTATTTTCTTTTCTTAATCCTAATTATCTTATTCGCTACTCTTCTGAGATTTATATAGTGTTCTCTCTTCGTCCTGGTTTTCCTACCTACATATTCTTTGTACGCCTGATTCTTTTTATCCAACGCATTCTGGCACTCATCATCGAACCAATCATTCCTCTTGCACCGGGCTTGATCTCCAAACGTCTGTTCTACCACGGTCCTGATAGCCACTTTTACTTCCATCCAGAGCTCGTCACTCGTCTTTAGTGATGCGTCTAATAAGATGGGAGCCAGCTGGCTGTCGAGGGCTCCGTGAAATGTTTGGCCACAGACACCCTTTAGAGCCTTTTGATGTCAAATTTTTGTAGCGGGCTGGTCTTCGCCGAATATGCTTATGACATATGACATTGATAGGTTAATTTGATCAAGTAATAATCTGAGTTACAATTGGTTCCTCGGTATGTACGGACGTCAAGTATGCGCAAGGCCCAACGTTGTTGGATCAGAACATGATCGATCGTTTTTTGTGTTGCCATCCAGTGATACCCAGGTCATTTTATAAATGTGTCAATGTGGAAAGCAAGTTCAACGTATGACTAGATTTCTACTACATGCAAAGTCAATCAGAAGCTGGTCATTGTCATTTGTTTCATCGAGGAGGTTATACCCTCCACTCATTCCCTGTCGCAGCTCATTGTCAACTTTAACGTTGAAATTACTCAGAATTATTTTTATGTCGTTTGTAGGCAATGAGTCGACTAGTCTTTCCAGGTAATTGTAGAATGGTTCCTTCATTTCTTCGTCATTTTTTCAGTCGGGGCGTGAAAATTTATCAGCCAAATTTCAAAGAATTCCGCTTTTATACGGATCGCACACAGCAGTCCATTGATTGCCTTAAAATCAACGATTTGAACTCCCTATCCACAATTAAAGCCACTCCAAATTCTTGCTTTCCAGGAGGTTTCCCACTTTTGAATATTGTGTACGATCTCAAACCTTGGAATATCACTTCCAGTCCAATTGGTTTCCTGGATTGCCGGTATGTTTAATTTATATTGACTAGCCTGTTTTAAAAGGTCTTTAACAGTGCCAGGGTACGTCGTTGCCATATGTCCAATCCATTCCGAGGCTCTGCACACTGTTTCGAAACAGTGTAAAGAGTTATCCTATTACCCAACCTCCATTCTAGCGGCGTGGTTATTACTTTCAATTCCGTTATCAGGCGAGGAAGACTCATCTGAAGGGGCTAGGGTCATTTGTAATGTTAGATGTACCATATTCTTTTGATACCTCGATCTGGCTTTTAATCTCCCAATTCTTTCCAGTTGTGATACAAGTAAGTAATATTGGAGATATTGCCACTTTGGTAGTAGGCTTAGCCTTTTAGTATCCTTCTGCCTTAAGCCACCGGCGTCTTTATTATCCAATTTGGTCTATGAGCTTTTCCAGCTCAAAAACTCGGTTGCTTATTTTATTGTTTTTTTTAGGGTTTTGTACTATAATACAAAACCCTATTGCAATCACGACCTGTGTCCGTCTGTCCGTCCGTCTGTATGTCACAGCACTTTTTCTCGGAAACTATAGAGGCTACAGCCATGAAACATTGTGGGAAGGTCAGAAGTGGCGACTTCTTGAAAGTTCAAGGGTGGAAAAATTTTTCAAAGGGGTTTAAGGGGGGTCTCCACATATAGGGAGCTGACCCCAAAAAAAACAAATTTCACCATTGGTAGTCGAGTAGGGTGTCATTGGAAAGGTGTTTTCAAAACTAGTCTTAAAACTTCCTCATCGGTACCGAGGGGGGCAGGGGAAGGGAAATGTACGAACTTTTCGCGTATCCTCCCCTCGCGATTGGACACCTTTCATCCGAAAAATCTGAAAAAAATCATGAATGTAGCCCCTTATGAGTAGAATAGCAACAAACACATGAAAAGTTGAATATCAGGCAAATTTGTTAGTAATAGTATAATTTATCGATCTTATGTTTTCTTGAATAAAATCTTAACGGTACCCTTAAATTCAATAGCACACGGATGATTGTTTATGTGATTGATCTATTCTGAAATTTTCATGAAGATCGAATGGTATTTAACGAAGTTATAGCGATCTGAATTTTCCTGTAGTACTATGGAACAATATGCACTGTGTTACTATGAAAACATATGGCTTTGGAAACATATGCGCTTTTTACCGACTCAGACACTGGAGGTTAGCTAGGATTTGCATGAAAGTTTCAGGAATGACAGGTACCATGAATTTATTTGAGAATTGGTTCAACTAGTGGTATCCGTAATCGTTAAACAAAATAGTGGCTGTTTTAAAGATTGAATAATTTTGAGTTATTTTTCCCCAAATTCAACGTTTAAGGTGCATGCTTTGAACACTTGATTCAATTTAATGAATGACTGAAGATGAGTGCCTACAATTAATACTCATATGTGAAACAAGTCAAAGAGGCAGGAGAGAGCCCCTAACAAAAGGGCTTTGTAACCATTCTAGGATTCGAAAAAATAAGCCATGAATCGATGGTTACAGTACAGGGGAGCGGTCTCTGAAAAAAAAATTTCATCAAACGTAGCCGATAGGAGTATGAAATGAAATTCTTTATAAGAGCTTTTCAATACAGTTCTTAAACTGACAGCTTTTGCTTCATTGGGGGCAAAGAGGGGGGGAAATACATGAAAAAAATGTTTCCGCCCTCGCGAATGGACACCTATGATCTAAAAAAACTGAAACAATTATCAAGGGAGATATTTATAGGTATAACTATAACAAATACCTCAGAAGTCAAAATTCGTTCAACTTTGTTAATAATAGTATGATCCTCGAATTTCACATTTTCTCCAATAAAATCGTCTTTTACATGGTTCTTGATTTTATTCGTTGCTGGTTACTGCATTTTGTAAGTTGAGTAGAAAAACCCTTCTGACATGAGCGTAGGTCTGTCTACCCAACTTGTTTTTTTTTTGGTTTTCATAAGTGAAAATGATATTATAGACCGTTCATTTGATATCCTACTCAACATCCGTTGTGTGTGAAATGAATTTCTTGAGGGTCTACTTTTTTGGACTACCTTAATGCGGCTAATATTGCTGACGCAGCAAATAAACTGATGCAGCCGGCAAGTTGATGTTAAGGGTCTTCCAATAAGAGGTGTTATTTTGAATAGCCCGCTATTTCGGTAGATATCACCTTTAAAGCTGTCATTTTTTAATATTTGACAATTGGAAACTACTTCATTAGTAAAAATGGAACAATACATGCTTCAACAATGCATTGAAATTAGTAAAATTCACTATAAAAATGGTGAAAATTTGGCAGAGACGGTTCGTTAAACTCGAACATTTTTGGGTCGTCGTGAAGCACCTTGTCGGCCCGCAATACAGAAATTTGTGGAAAAGTTCGAGCTGTTGGGACAACTAAGTGATGTAAAGAATAAAAGCCGTGAACGTTACTCAAGAACAACCGAGAATATTGCTGCTGTAGCCGAAAGTGTTGGAGAAAATCCAGGTTTGTCCATTCTTCGTCGTTCTTTGGAATTAGGCGTTCCACAAACGTGATTACACCGTATTTTGCATAGAGATTTGGGTTTTAGGGCTTACAAAGTTCAGTTGATAAAAGAACTTAGGCCGCTCGATCATCAACAGCGTCGTATCTTTGCTGTTTGGGTCCTTGAAATGCATGAAAATGATCCGGAATTCCATCGAAAAATCATCTTGAGTGATGAGGCCCATTTCCACCTCAGTGGCTTCGTCAACAAGCAAAATTGTCGCATCTGGGGCTCGGAAAAGTGAAGAGTTATTGTTGAAAAGCCTCTCTATCCTCAACGTGTGACTGTTTGGTGCGGTTTCTGGTCCAGCGAAGTCATTCGACCTTACTTTTTCGAAAATGAAGCTGGAGCAACAGTTACGGTGAATGGATTGCGCCATCGAGAGATGGTGATTTTTTATGGCCGGACAACGTTTACTTACAACAAGACAGGCGCTACGTGCCACACAAGCAACGAAACCATTGATCTTTTACGGGAAAAGTTTCCGGACCGTGTTATCTCTCGAAGAGTTGATCACAATTGGCCACCGAGATCTTGTGATTTAACACCTTGCGACTTCTTCCTTTGGGGCCACGTGAAAGAGAAGGTCCACGTCAACAGCCCAGTGTCGATTCAAGACCTCAAAGATGGAATTCGTGAGGCTATCGAGGACATAGGGCAGCCACTTTGCGATTTGGTTATGGAAAATTTCATGAAGAGGATATGGTCCTGTAAGCGTGGTGGTGCTGGTTATTTGCCTGGTTTATTTTCCACTATTAACGGCAAACCTTCTTTGTAATGAAATAAACATACATTTGTATTAAAAAATGGCTTACTTCTTTGAATATCAAAATAATCCTGTATTAGACCCTTGAAAAATCTCCAAAATTTTTACATGAACTGATCAATTTCAGACTGTACAGATCTCAAAAAATGCATGCAAGTATTGTATTAGAACATGTAAAACATTCATGACCTTAATTCAACATATAATTTCCGCAATTTCACAAACAATTTACGTATGTGCACATTTGGATGTAATTAACTGCCATCAAGCAGAAAAAAGAAACAATTTTTCAAAATAGCAAACGTTAAATTAAATTTCTGAATTATTTTTACTTTTTCTTCTACCCATTAAACTGTTTTGTTACTTGCAAATAATTCACTTCCTTTCACTCTCTAACCTAAAATCTGTCGTGCATGAACAAGAAATGATTGTCTCCAAAGTTTAAATTTAGTAGTTTGAACCCTGGTGGAGTTTTGGCTCTACTGGAGTTGACGAAGTTGCCAGAGAATATCATTTAGTCACTCTGGGGTTCTATTCAAGAAGTATTTCATAGTCATATCGAACATACTTTCTTAGTGTTTTATAATCTTAAAAGTGATCATTATTTAATTTCTTGAGTTTTAGCGGAAAAAATTTAAAGGAATCTATTTGAATCGTTCTAAGATTTTTTCTATATGGCAATACCAACTGTCCACAGTAACAAGCAAAGGGGTTGATTGCAACCATTTTACATTGCGTTGCGTTGCATGAATCGGATTATCTTTAAATGTAATTATCTTTTATTCAAGCATAGCCAAGTGCCTAATTGGTCGTGGTCAGTTGGACAATCTGGACAGGCCGCGACGGCCAGCCAGGACTGATTTGTCGCCCCATGCGCATTTAGATTAGCGACAATGTGACGGTATATTGGCGGGTCTCCTGCGCAGATCATGAAGTTTCATGGAGGTGCGATAATTTGATTGCAATTGTACAAATTTGCACTTAAACGCCGGAATAGAAAAAGGTCCGCGAACGAACAGTAATAGAAAAGGTTTTTCGAAAATAAATCGACTAAAGATTTACTCGAGTTTTTCTTTGATACAATTTTCTGTTTTGCAGGTTGTATTTTGCGTTTTGTATTATGTTACGGTTCGCCCACTCGTACGAAGGTGGAACATTCACAATCACTTGCATTCACAAGTGCGCGTACAGAAATTACTCAATATCGTTCGGTTGGACGGTTACAAAATGTAAAGATTGATAGTCGGATGTTAACTTCGCATATTTTCTTCAAGTACACCTTCAGCCGGTACGTTGGGGCAAAGTAAAACTTCTGATATTCTTTGTAAAAGCACTTCATGATCCCAAATATCCTTGGGGAAAAAGATCCTACTTTTAATTATATACTTCGATTTATTGATTAGGACATTTCTGATATTGACCCATTTGAATCGAAGCCTGTAAAACTGGAAGAAAATTTTTAATGGACAAAATACGATACTCTACTCTGAATCAAAGAAGAGTCAAAGGTAAAATTAAATTAATTTGAGATCCCGCTTGTATATTTATTTGGGTCATTACCAAAAACATTATCCTCATTTCCTCCAATATCAAAAGGTAGCCGCTACTAGAAGCTGATCATACATTTGATGCGTTCCTTACGTCGTCAAGGCGCTAAAAACCAAATACAAAGTTTAGTGGCAAACAAAATTGCGCTGCAACTTATGTTTCAAATATGCATCTGAAATAGATTTATTTCGACCGTTAAGATGTATTGTTTTCTATAATTAAATTTGGCATACATGTCCCCAAATCGCGGAACGTAAATTTTAATGGCAATATATTAAGTGAGTGTCTGAAACTTAAAGAAGTCGTGACTGCCCGGCATTATTCTATTGTTCGAATGATATGCAATTTATAGTGCATGCACTTTTTAATGTCGTATCGATGTGAATGGTTTAGCCTGCCGAACTGAATTTCAATAAATTGCTCCTGATGTTTCAACAGTCAGGGATTCAATCCAATACAAATTTGTGAAGAATTTCAAAGTGCTGATTGTAGAAAGCGTCATGGAATTGTTCAAACCATTATGAAATGAGAATAATAGTTTTTATTTTAAGCGTAAACCTTCTCTAACCACTTCACTAACATTGCTCTAATTTGCCGTTCACACATCAGCTACTGAAATGCATTAAAAACGCATCTTAATCAACTGTTATTGTACTCTTAAAAATAAATCAAATTTGAATGCACGCAAACGTTCACATACCAGAAACCATCCAAATTTTAAGTGGAATACAAATAAACTAATTAAATGTACGCATTGACCTCATAAGCAAATTAGTCAAACAAATAATGCTATTGTTTCGGATTTCTTTGAGTAGATGCAGCAAATTATGAAACAACATTTTTTAGATGAAGTTATGTAACTAGATATAAATTTCAGAAAAAAATCAAAGCAATTGCTTGAAGACAGACAAATAAACATGAAAAATGGATGAAATATTGTTTGTAGTTAGTTTTTATCCTACTACATATAGGGTTATCCATTTTACGCTTGGGAAAGTAAAACTAAAGAAAACACATAAAATATTCAGATAGAAACAACATTTTTTATTCAATATAAAGATTGAACCTTACCATTATGCACACACAACATCTTTCAAATGTTTTCCACGGGACCTCTTACAGGGCTCAATTTTTTTGAGGTAATTTTCAATGACTTTTCGGCACATTTCCGGCAATATCTTGGCCATAACTTCACGAATATTGGTTTTCAATTGCTCAAGACTTTGAGGATTGTTCGCGTAAACACGATCCTTCGAATAACTTCATAAAAAGAAATCCAAAGGTGTTAGGTCGCAAGATCTTGCGGGCCACTTGACATCACTCAATCTCGAAATTACGCGTCCTGGAAATTTCTCTTGCAAAAGTGCTCGATTAGCCTGTGTTGTGTGGCTTGTTGCTCCGTCCTGTTAGAACCACATGTTTTTCAGATCATAATCTTCAATTTCTCTCCAAAAATAATCGGTTAACATCCATCCATAGCGGTCAGAATTGACTGTAATGACTCTTCCTTGATCACTTTCAAAAAAAAAAATACGGGCCAATAACACCACCAGACCATAATGCACATCAAACAGTCACTTTTTCCGGTTGCAAAGGCCTTTTTGCGATCACCTGAGAATTTTGAGAGCCCCATATGTGGCGATTCTGTTCATTTATATAACCACTGAGCGAAAAATGAGCCTCATCACTTAAGAAAATTTTGTTCGAAAAATCGTTATCACCCAATTCGCATATATTCTGCGTTGTGTATGGTCTTGAGGCTTAAGTTCTTAAGTGAGTTGGATTTTGTACGGATGGAGATGCAAATCCAAATGCAAAATCTGCCACAATGAGCCGTAAGAAAAGCCCAAATGTTGAGCACGTCGAGGAATCGAAAAATTCGGGTCTTCCTCCACACTTTGAGCAACGAGAGCGATACTTTCAGCAGAACGAATGTTGCGATGATGCACAGGCCTTGCAATATCAATAACCGATCCAGTCTCTACAAATTTACTCACTATGTTCGAAATTTTTTGCTGTGTAGGTCGATTATATCGACTGTTATCGGCTCGCAAAGCCCTAAATGTTGATACAACAGAATCATCATTTTTATAATAAAATTTAATAATTTTAACGCGTTCTTCGACTGTTAAACGATCCATATTTCTAAATGGCAAACCTTCAACTAAAAAAAACACGCTTTGGATGACATTTAATTCTGACAGATGTCAAATGGCAGGGTTATACTTTCCTACCACGAAATGGATAACCCTGTATTTCATTTAATTTATTTTAAAGTAGATATTGGCCATTCAATTTCTTCTAGGTTCTAAAAGAATTGTGGGTTATTCTGTTTCGGATGAGAGGACCCTATTGAACCCCATTCCAATTTATTGCCATCTTCGCTAGAGCCCTGTAAGAAAACGAAACAAAGGATCATGTCTTTTAACCGACTTCCAAAAGAAAGAAGATTATCAATTCATCGCGTATATATTTTTTGCTTTTTTTTGTATGTTCACGCATAACTTTTAAACAGAGATAGATACAAGAGTCCTGTTTTGGGAAATGATACGCCTTTCTTCCAGTTAGGTCCCGTTTAAAAGATAAGAAATTCAAGTAACGGTAAAGGGCTCTTACCGTTAAAACTATGTAATGATTTTTTTTTACTTTCAGATCGAACGCGGAACCGACCTCTCATCGGTTCTAGACGTTAAGTCTGAGTAGTGCCAACGGATGGTTCCAACAGGTCAACCAATCCGTGCACCGTAACCCATTCACGCGGTGACTGCTTGTCGGCCAGCTAGTTCGGAGAGGATTTCGGTCGCGGGTCTCCGAATGGATTACGCTCAATTACAATATTTCAGTCACCTGAACTTGCCCGTTTTCCAAACGCGTCAACAATTACTCATCCAGAACGAGAAACCTACATTACGTTAATTCTGGATGTGATCTATCCACAGATCTCAAATCAAAAAACGCTACAAAATCCCATAGGCGCGTTACCGATTCACCGACGCGGTACCGAAAAATATGCTACTCGAACTTAAACCGAAGAAAACTACTCTAAAGAAATGACGAAACAATCAAAGGTACCGCGTACCGCGCGCGACGCGAAACCGACTTCAGCGGATTTGTCGAAACCCTACCCTCGCGACGGCATACTTACCCTACACTCTCGGTTCCCACTGAAAAAGAACGGGCCACTGAAAAGGAAAGTCGTGGTTAACGTTTTAGCAATTCATATTATTTCTACTTTAACTTGGTTTCATTTTAAATTTACATTAAATTTCTTCTCTTCACTTTTTGAACTTAATCTTAAACATTCATTTTGCTATTACACTTTACAAAATAATCATCTCATAATTTGGTTGACATCTCTAGAAATTTGATGAGAAGTGATTGTTTAAAATTTTTTTTTTTTTATAATAATTATTTATGATTTGTTTAAATTTAATTAATAAATAACACAATATTAAACCGAGATACCATATATGTACTAAAATGATTAATAAAAGTCTAATCCTTTGCTAATTATCCAGTAAAAACGGGAGCGAGGGCAGGAATACTTGTAATTTTAGGGAGTAGACGGGAAATCGGATTAACTACGAAAGAGGGATTTACGAATCTCAAATAAGATCGGAAATATTGTGTTACTGCTCTAAAAAAGTGTTGTGTACTATTCCGGTAGGCATAATAGCGCAATATGCAAAAAAAAATAGCATTCAAAGTAAAAAACCAATAAATTTGGATGTTCAAGCTACACGTTAATAATAAATTCTGATTACATTCGTATTGGTGTGTTTTTTACTTTGACCGCAACTTAGTCCATAAGAAGAAAAATCTTATTTTTTTTTTTCATGCAAAACAAATTACTATCTAGCAGGTACATTATCCAATTTCCATTTCGACGCTACTGTGACAGATACGAGTTTTCGTTAAATGGTTTAATCTTACAGAAATTGTATTAGGTTCAATTATCATCCATGTTTAACTTTAAATGCGGAAACTTCAAAATTTAGCCCATCGGACTAATACATGAATGGAAAGTGCACAATTAAGTCCATACTTTCAAGTATCACATTACAAATTTATGAACGCTAGCTTTTATTAAATTCTAGAAGTACAAAAATATCCATTTGACGATTCATTGGATATAAGAAATATAATTTTTTGTTGTTTTTAACTGCCCAAACGTACGTATTACAATTGGAATTCGGATGGTATGTCGTTAGGTAAATCGCATAAATTCTGGAGCAGTAAGCTGACTTCTTAAAATTACATTTTGATACCTTCCCAAAATTAATTGAAGGAGCCGTTACGCGATTTTCGTTCAAATAAAGATCGCTTGGATACACACACCGTATACGCCAACACAACGTATGTTTTGCGTTACTATTCTGACTTACTATCTCGCCTTATAACTTCACCGTCGAGCATAGGAATGCGATAGGATTGTGAACTCAGCTTATCGAAAACTCGCTTACATTCACTTAATATCCGACAAACGACGTTTTGCTTGGCATGCGTGTGTCCTTTTATTGTTTAAACAGCAACACTCAAATCACATAATTGAACTTCTCTATGGATTTTCGCATGTCATTCCATCAGATAATTTATGCAAAGTTCATCAACATCAGCTGACGATTAACTCCATATTTTCAGGATATCCTGAAGGTTTATCAAATCCACTAAACCATACACTTGTGTACAGTCTTTTTTGCAGAGGTCAAGTTGGGATATTCCAATGAATTGGTTTCCTTTTTTTGCAAGCTCATTTATATTACACCACAGGATAACTAACAAAATGTGATTCCGACGCACTTGGGTGCGTGGAAAACGCCCAGTTATAGAGGATAACGTTCAAGGTGAAAAATCGCTGTTAACAGCAATGTATTATTAGCGATATGTCCTCTGGTGGCTTTATTAAGTTAAAAGCCAATGATTATGAATTGCAATGTAGAAGCCGTATTATAAGAACTGCTAAAAAAAGCACTTCTCGTTCCATTTCGTAGGAATGTTTATTATGTATTTTGTTAATGCTTTGAAAACTTAATTTGAACACATTTCAAACTATGCAATCACTTCAATTCACTCCTGTAAGGTGAAGATTTTGGCTGGTAACCTATTTTCGAGGGTCAATTTCATCCGCACCATGCATTCACTTCCAATTTCTAGGAACCCGATGTCAGAATATTCGTGTAGTTGTTGTGCAATGGCCGAAAGTAAAATTCCAAAAAACTAGGTGAAATATTTCAAAGCAATGTTCATTTGGTTCACGGGAGGAAGAATTAAACGGACGAATCAAACTCTTATTATTGCCCCCAAACCATTTCAACTCCCAGGTACACGATCCCACACAAATCTAGGAGCCGGCCTCGCTCTGATCCTGATTCCCTCGTTCTTTGTTTTTACCCCAGAACAACAAAACCTACATACCTCGAGATCGCTTTACCTTCCCTCCTTTTTGTCCAAATCATAAATGTGGAGTTGCGTGATGATCCAAATGATGCCAATTGTTTGCCGATGGATTCCCGCCAAACAGCTGATTGGAAACGAAGATCTGTTTTGAAATCTCGAGCAATTTCACGAACCAAACGTGGAACGGTAATTTCCGGATCAACAATTCTGTGGACTCCTGGTAACGACGAAGTTCTCGAAGAGCAACCGTACCGGGACGATAACGATGTGGTTTCCTTACACCTCCTGTCAATGGTAGTCTCGGTACTTGACTGTTGGTTGCAGATGGAGTTTCTACGTTTCGAATTATGCGTCACGATCTGTTCTAGCCTGAGGCACTGTTCCGGTGAATTTCTCAAGTGTTTGATGTTCCCTTTTGTTTTCTTGAGTACGTTTCGCTCCGACCAAATCCTACACACAAACGATCGTCACGAAGGTATGTTAAGAGGTAGAAAAGCACTTGAAAGGATCTAGACAGCACAAACTACGATCACGCACCATCGATCACCACAAAAAGTTCTTTTCTTTTTCTTCGCCGCCATGTGGCTGTCAAAAATCCCGGTTGTCACCTCGGACAAAACATCTGTGTGTGGAATGGCACGCCATATGGCGGCAATGTGCCTCTCCAGATGTCGCCAGTGGCATAGTTTTCTCGATGGCCACGGTGGAGGGGCATTTCCAGATGGCTATGTCTCGAAATGTGCCGGGGTTGGATTAATTCTATATTTCGAATATTTATATCCACGGATCTAAATATTTGGACAGAAAAAAAAAATATTTTCTGCACAACGATATCCGCACGACAGATGAAGTCCGCTGGCACTTCGAGGACATACCCATCTGGCCGGTTGCAAGGGTTCGGGATCGGAATCACTTCGATTCCCGGGCGTAGGCGTCACATTACACATTCCCCCCCCCCAAAATCGAAGTAATTACGATCCCGTCTCCTATATACAAGGTCTTGGTTAAGGCCGTGGCGGGTCGAAGGTCGGTTTCGAAGGATAGGCTACAACCATGTTCGTGAAGACTCGACAGTGACTATATGGTAGGGAGTCGGGTGTTATTCGGAGGTCTTCGTCTAGGCAAAGATTGGGGTACGCCAAGGTTTTTCGTGGGAAATAGTTGCACTTCATCGTCTAAGGTCTTTTGCGTGGTAAATTCCCAGGGTTTTACCAGTCATGTCCGCGATGAGGTATCGGGTGGGGCTTATGACTTGTAGGACTCGACACTTCACGAATTTCTTGTCTAGTTTGGCATTGTAATGTCGGGTGGCATCGCTCTGTCGGAAGTTTCGACGATATATTTCGTCGCCTGCCTTAAAGCCAGAAGGATGAGATCGCAAGTTGTACCGCTCCTCTCCCATCCGTCTACTTTCTTCAATCTTCTCCCGCAGTTGATCTCGCAGAAGTTGGAGCTTTTCGTGCGGTTCTAGAACCGCGATTGGGTCCTCTAGCGATTTCAGCTGCCGCAATAGCCGGTAAGCGCTCCCATGACAGATCATGTACTGGCCGAACACTGCGAAATACGGCGAAATGCCGGTAGTGGCGTGGTACGACGAGCGCAGCGCACTAGTGATGGCGGACAATTTGCGATCCCAGTCCTTCTGATTCGGGTGGACATAGGCGCGGATGGCCGCTATGAGCGTACGATTCAGTCGTTCGGATGCGTTGGCTTGTGGTGAATAGACGGCAGTTCGTTGGTGGATGATGCCGTATTTGGACATTAGGTCTCGGAACTTGCTGGAGGTGAACTGGACCCCATTGTCGGAGACAAGTTTCTCCGGAACTCCAAACATGTGAAAGACTCGGTTCTCCAAAAAGTTGATTATAGGTCCAGTGTGCATGTTACGTAGTGGTTCTATGATAGGGAATTTAGAGAGCTGGTCCAGGACCACGACAGCTCCCGTGTGACCAGAAGCAGATCGAGGGTAAGGACCGATAAGATCAATGTACAAGCGCTGGAACACGCGTTCGGGGACCTCAACCTTACCCATGGGTGGCCGAAGAATGGTGTTGGGCGCTTTAGTGCACTTGCATAGCTCACAAGAGGCTACGTACGCTTTTATCTGTTGTGCCATCTTAGGCCAAAAGAAACAGGTTTTCAACCGCCTAAGTGTACGACCGTATCCACCGTGCGCACTGGTTGGGTGGTCATGAGCCCGTCTGATAAGATCAGTGGTTAATTCTTCGGGCACCCACAACTTCCACTGTTCTTCTTCTTGTATGGGGTCTCCGGATGCGTGTCCCATCCGCTTATAAATAAATCCATCCGTCAACCGCAGTTCAGGCAGCTGGGGCTGTTGATTCTGGATAGTGTGAATCAGTTGTGTGTAGGTTGCTGACTTGAAGGCAGGATGGTCCAAATCGATCAATTGGGGGCTGTCGTCCTCTTGGACCAACTCGGCTCCTTCAGGGGCGAACATTCTGGATAGGGTGTCGGGGACTACATGCTGGCTTCCTTTTCGGTGGCGGATTGTGAAGTCAAATGCCTGTAATTTCAGTGCCCACCTGGCCAATCTGCCGTTGAGGTCAGTCTGGCTCATGAGCCATTTCAGAGATGCGTGATCCGTAACGATTTCAAAGGTGTGTCCCTCCACATAGGCTCGGAAGCGTTTCACTGCCAACACCGCAGCTAAACATTCCTGCTCGGAGACCGTGTAATTTCGCTGGGCTGGGTTCAGCTTGTGAGACATGAAGGCTATAGGTCTCTCCTCGCCGTCTTGTGCAACCTGGACTAAGACTGCTCCCACCCCATGTTGACTCGCGTCACAATGGATTGAGAACGGTTTGTCAAAGTCCGGGCTGTGCAGTACGGGGGCTGTAGTCAGACTCTTCTTTAGCTCTTCAAAGGCTCGCAAGCTGGGCTCTTCCCAGACGAATTTACGTCCCTTACGCAGCATGTCGGTCAAAGGAGTGGTAATGGTGGCATAGTCACGTACAAAACGCTGGTACCATCCGCATAAACCTAAGAATCGGCGTAACTGTTTGGTGGTCTTGGGTAGTGGAAAAACGTCAATCGCTTGAGTCTTTTCCGGATCGGTCTTGATATGGCCATGCCCAATGATGTGACCTAAATACTTCACCTCCGTCATCACAAACTGGCTCTTCCGTATGTTGATGGTTAATCTTGCCCTCCGGATGTGTAGAGCCACCTCCTGAAGCAGGTCGATGTGTTCGTCAAAGGTCTCGGTTATAAGCAACAGATCGTCCAAGTAAACGAAAACTTGGTGCCGCAAATGAGGTGGTATCACCTTGTCCATAAGGCGCGTCATTGTTTGGGGGGCATTACACAATCCGAATGGCATGGTCACGAATTGATATAAGGGCCGGCCTGGGACTGTGAAGGCTGTTTTCTCCTTTGAACCGGGGTCTAAAGGAATTTGCCAGAAGGCGTCCTTGAGGTCTAAGCTCGTGATGAAATGGGCTTTAGGCAATCGACTCAAAATGCCTTCGATCAACGGTAGAGGATATGCGTCCTTGACTGTGACGGCGTTCAAGCGTCTGGCATCTAGGCATAACCGGACCTTGTTCGGCTTGACCACTAAGGTGACTGGGGAAGCCCACGCGCTCTGTGATTCTTCGATTACGCCTAATGCTAGCATTCGATCCACTTCGGCATATAACGATTTTTCCTTCGCCGGAGATATGGCGAAATGTCTCTGTTTTATGGGTTTAGCATCCCCCACGTCTATCGTGTGGAACACCAGGGCAGTCCTCCCGAGGCCTTCTTTCTCGTGCGATGGAAAAGCCGATATAGCCGAGTCGAGACGCAGTTGCTGATTTACATCTAGAGTATGTCGTAGTAAGTTAGTGGGTTGAGATTGGTCAGGAACGGTGGTGACGGACTCCAGGGTCGAACCGGAAAATAGTGCCGGGGCCAAGTTAAATTTTCGAACGAAATCCACTCCTAAATAAAGATTCTGGGTTAACTGAGGTATGATGAAAAATTCCATAGGTTTAGTTACTCCTTTAAAGGTGACATCCGTCATAATTTTTCCCACTACAGAGTGACGAGTTCCGTCCGCCGTGCTTAACCAGGAGGTGAAATGACGGATTTGGTCCGCGTGCTTTGCCAGTACCTCCCCTGCAAACTCGGCAGATATGCAATTCACACTGGCTCCCGTATCGACTAAGCCTGATACTCGTTTTTGCAGGAGGTGTACTGACGCATATGGCCGAACATCATCCCTCAATAATTCGTCTAAGTATATGTCCTTCAACACTTTTCTCGACTGCCTGACTTTTCTCCAGAAGCTCCGCATCCGACGCGTGGCTCGCTTGCTTCGCGGTGGGACAGTTGTGGCCAATTCCTCATGGAAGATGCGCTGTCGAGTAGCCAAATAATTCCGCAGCCTGACATGAAAAGGTTTTACATGCCAAGGAACTTTCGCCTCGCTATCATTCCCTTGCGCGTTGGCATCGGCGAAGGACGGCGTCGGTTGTGGAACTTCGGGAGAATTGTGGTTAGCGGTGCGTGTCAGCAGAGTTGGAGTCCTGTTGGAAGCTGGGTCATAACTAGTGCTGGGGTCTGGATTGGTTCGTCCGGGGCTTAGGAGTGCCGACGGGTGGTCGCGGCACTCGGTGGCAAGTTTTTTCGTCCTTTGCAATTAGTACAGTCAGGTGCGTATGTGTCGGCCTTCCCGCATCGGTAGCAGAAAAGCGTCGGCTCCGCTGGACATGCATAGAACCGATGTCCCGGTTGTCGGCAGTTCCAACAGACCGTCGGGCTTGTAATTGCTTCAAGGGAGGGTCGATCAATCAATGCTGGGTCCTCAAGCTCCGGTGGTGCTCCGCTCCTCGGTACTGGTACTGGATCAGCTAGCAGGTGGTCTGCTGCCATCAACTCCGCGGTGTGATGATTTCGGGGATTTGGTCCCGTTATGCGAGGTTGTGGACGGAAGGTACCTCGTCGCTCATCCAAGTGTTCTTGTCTACGGGCATGGAGGCGCAATCCCTGTATGGTGTTGATGGGAAAATGTAGAAGGCTGTTCTGGAGATCCCAGCGCATGTTCTCTCTGATAATTTCTACCAGTTCGTCCTCGGGCATGGTATTTCGCAAGCGAGTGCTCAATCTCACTATACTGGTGTAGTACTGGTCGAACGGTTCGTGAGCTCCTTGTTTCCGTTTCTTTATTTGCTCCCTTAGCTCTCTCTCAGTGAAGCCATCCTCAAATCGATTGCGGAAGGCTGCACTGAAAGAGTGCCAAGTGGGACGTGGCGTTGACTCTTTAAAGCTCCAGTACCAGTCGGCAGCGTCGCCGCTGAACAAAAGATGTGCATGCCGGAGGAAGGCCGAGGAATCACCTCCCAGGGTGCTGGATACCAACGCCTGAATCCGGAAAAGGAACCGGTCCGCCGATATCATATCGTTGAACCCTGTAAAGTTCAGGCGCCAACTCTCCATGATACGAGGCGTCGGGTCTCGAAAAAGTGCCAATGCGTTCCCGGGGGGAATCACATCCTCGATTGACCTGTTGTACTGAACGGCCTCGGGGGCTGGAGGTACCAACGGAGGTCCGGTACTGTGTCGCGGTCGGTATTCGGGAGCTCTGGGATCCATTCCCGAGTTCCTTGGAGGTGGGACCCATTGCTCGGATTGTCGGGAGGGGGGCATAGCCACACTGGGATTTGGCTCCCATCCAAGCGGAGTTCTCACGCGACTGGGTGGTTGGCTCATAGGGAGATTCTGGAGCTTTCCCTCCAGGTTGCCAATCCTCTCCGACATATCCCTCATCAACGCCACGAGGGTGTCAATGGAGTGGGCGGAAGGCATGGGTGTCACCTCGGACACGACACTTGCGGCCGGAACTTCACCGCCTACTGCTCCTTGCAGGTCTAAGAGTGGTTGTGACGGTTCGGCTTCTGGAGCTCCTTTCGCCACTGCTCCACGCGCTGGTAGGGGCGTTCCGAGGGGGACGTCTAGGGCAGACCGATCTATGGGTCGCCGGCATAATGGACACAGCTCGGACGTGAGGAGGAGCTGTTGGACACAGGCACGGTGGAATAGATGTCCACAATCCAACCGCACGCTGTGTACCCCCTCCACTACGTCTTCGAAGCAGATCCCGCAGTTAGCTGGTTGGACCGTTTTAGATCGGGTCCACCGCTTATCTGGGGTCCGCTTCGTGGCCATTTTCGTTTTGCTTCTAAAAAAAAAAAAAGAGAGAAAAAAAATATATAAACTAGACTTATTCCTATTATAAGTGAGAAAAAAAAAGAATTTAATATTACTTTAGTGGCCGTTAGTGGCGAGCTAATAATAGAGGGGGAAAAAAATATTTGATAGTCACTTTCCTTTTCAGTGGTCGACTCCTCAACGGGAAAAGAGAGTGCGTGGTAATCTGCCGAAGAAAGGGTGCTTCGGTCGATTTACGAAATTTAACCCCATACCCACATACATTACAAAAAACCGTCTCTAAACTACGTTAAAGTGACTCGACGAGACAAGTGGTAGAGCTACCGTAACGATTTTAGTACGCGGTCAAAATTCCCGACGCGTGGAAGCATTCCGGGCTTCGCAACTCCAGCATACGCCACCGAACGTTGAACCGATACCACTCGTCTATCACGCATACGAAATAAGTAGAATCCTTCCGCGACATAAAGGCAAGGTAGCCTTCTATTTTCTTGAGAGTCCATGCTGATAGGTAAACCCATCAGGCTGGCAGTTCCATCAAGAAAATAGAAGGTCCTTACAGGGGTTAGCCTGGGACAACACATCGAAAGGATTCTGTCGCGAAAGCAAAATCAAACAAAGGAGAGCGGAAGCTACAACTCACGTGAAGCGACTGCGAGTGTGTATCACACAACTCCACTGCTCCTGATAGTGGGACTCGAGTACCAAAGTACCTTACATCCTCCGTAAAGGACCAACTCGTCAGAAGACGCGAAGTTCTTTCCCCCTTAGGATGTTTTTGGCCCCACGTTGGGCGCCATTTGTAATGATTTTCTACTTTCAGATCGAACGCGGAACCGACCTCTCATCGGTTCTAGACGTTAAGTCTGAGTAGTGCCAACGGATGGTACCAACAGGTCAACCAATCCGTGCACCGTAACCCATTCACGCGGTGACTGCTTGTCGGCCAGCTAGTTCGGAGAGGATTTCGGTCGCGGGTCTCCGAATGGATTACGCTCAATTACAATATTTCAGTCACCTGAACTTGCCCGTTTTCCAAACGCGTCAACAATTACTCATCCAGAACGAGAAACCTACATTACGTTAATTCTGGATGTGATCTATCCACAGATCTCAAATCAAAAAACGCTACAAAATCCCATAGGCGCGTTACCGATTCACCGACGCGGTACCGAAAAATATGCTACTCGAACTTAAACCGAAGAAAACTACTCTAAAGAAATGACGAAACAATCAAAGGTACCGCGTACCGCGCGCGACGCGAAACCGACTTCAGCGGATTTGTCGAAACCCTACCCTCGCGACGGCATACTTACCCTACACTCTCGGTTCCCACTGAAAAAGAACGGGCCACTGAAAAGGAAAGTCGTGGTTAACGTTTTAGCAATTCATATTATTTCTACTTTAACTTGGTTTCATTTTAAATTTACATTAAATTTCTTCTCTTCACTTTTTGAACTTAATCTTAATCATTCATTTTGCTATTACACTTTACAAAATAATCATCTCATAATTTGGTTGACATCTCTAGAAATTTGATGAGAAGTGATTGTTTAAAATTTTTTTTTTTTTTTATAATAATTATTTATGATTTGTTTAAATTTAATTAATAAATAACACAATATTAAACCGAGATACCATATATGTACTAAAATGATTAATAAAAGTCTAATCCTTTGCTAATTATCCAGTAAAAACGGGAGCGAGGGCAGGAATACTTGTAATTTTAGGGAGTAGACGGGAAATCGGATTAACTACGAAAGAGGGATTTACGAATCTCAAATAAGATCGGAAATATTGTGTTACTGCTCTAAAAAAGTGTTGTGTACTATTCCGGTAGGCATAATAGCGCAATATGCAAAAAAAAATAGCATTCAAAGTAAAAAACCAATAAATTTGGATGTTCAAGCTACACGTTAATAATAAATTCTGATTACATTCGTATTGGTGTGTTTTTTACTTTGACCGCAACTTAGTCCATAAGAAGAAAAATCTTATTTTTTTTTTTCATGCAAAACAAATTACTATCTAGCAGGTACATTATCCAATTTCCATTTCGACGCTACTGTGACAGATACGAGTTTTCGTTAAATGGTTTAATCTTACAGAAATTGTATTAGGTTCAATTATCATCCATGTTTAACTTTAAATGCGGAAACTTCAAAATTTAGCCCATCGGACTAATACATGAATGGAAAGTGCACAATTAAGTCCATACTTTCAAGTATCACATTACAAATTTATGAACGCTAGCTTTTATTAAATTCTAGAAGTACAAAAATATCCATTTGACGATTCATTGGATATAAGAAATATAATTTTTTGTTGTTTTTAACTGCCCAAACGTACGTATTACAATTGGAATTCGGATGGTATGTCGTTAGGTAAATCGCATAAATTCTGGAGCAGTAAGCTGACTTCTTAAAATTACATTTTGATACCTTCCCAAAATTAATTGAAGGAGCCGTTACGCGATTTTCGTTCAAATAAAGATCGCTTGGATACACACACCGTATACGCCAACACAACGTATGTTTTGCGTTACTATTCTGACTTACTATCTCGCCTTATAACTTCACCGTCGAGCATAGGAATGCGATAGGATTGTGAACTCAGCTTATCGAAAACTCGCTTACATTCACTTAATATCCGACAAACGACGTTTTGCTTGGCATGCGTGTGTCCTTTTATTGTTTAAACAGCAACACTCAAATCACATAATTGAACTTCTCTATGGATTTTCGCATGTCATTCCATCAGATAATTTATGCAAAGTTCATCAACATCAGCTGACGATTAACTCCATATTTTCAGGATATCCTGAAGGTTTATCAAATCCACTAAACCATACACTTGTGTACAGTCTTTTTTGCAGAGGTCAAGTTGGGATATTCCAATGAATTGGTTTCCTTTTTTTGCAAGCTCATTTATATTACACCACAGGATAACTAACAAAATGTGATTCCGACGCACTTGGGTGCGTGGAAAACGCCCAGTTATAGAGGATAACGTTCAAGGTGAAAAATCGCTGTTAACAGCAATGTATTATTAGCGATATGTCCTCTGGTGGCTTTATTAAGTTAAAAGCCAATGATTATGAATTGCAATGTAGAAGCCGTATTATAAGAACTGCTAAAAAAAGCACTTCTCGTTCCATTTCGTAGGAATGTTTATTATGTATTTTGTTAATGCTTTGAAAACTTAATTTGAACACATTTCAAACTATGCAATCACTTCAATTCACTCCTGTAAGGTGAAGATTTTGGCTGGTAACCTATTTTCGAGGGTCAATTTCATCCGCACCATGCATTCACTTCCAATTTCTAGGAACCCGATGTCAGAATATTCGTGTAGTTGTTGTGCAATGGCCGAAAGTAAAATTCCAAAAAACTAGGTGAAATATTTCAAAGCAATGTTCATTTGGTTCACGGGAGGAAGAATTAAACGGACGAATCAAACTCTTATTATTGCCCCCAAACCATTTCAACTCCCAGGTACACGATCCCACACAAATCTAGGAGCCGGCCTCGCTCTGATCCTGATTCCCTCGGTCTTTGTTTTTACCCCAGAACAACAAAACCTACATACCTCGAGATCGCTTTACCTTCCCTCCTTTTTGTCCAAATCATAAATGTGGAGTTGCGTGATGATCCAAATGATGCCAATTGTTTGCCGATGGATCCCCGCCAAACAGCTGATTGGAAACGAAGATCTGTTTTGAAATCTCGAGCAATTTCACGAACCAAACGTGGAACGGTAATTTCCGGATCAACAATTCTGTGGACTCCTGGTAACGACGAAGTTCTCGAAGAGCAACCGTACCGGGACGATAACGATGTGGTTTCCTTACACCTCCTGTCAATGATAGTCTCGGTACTTGACTGTTGGTTGCAGATGGAGTTTCTACGTTTCGAATTATGCGTCACGATCTGTTCTAGCCTGAGGCACTGTTCCGGTGAATTTCTCAAGTGTTTGATGTTCCCTTTTGTTTTCTTGAGTACGTTTCGCTCCGACCAAATCCTACACACAAACGATCGTCACGAAGGTATGTTAAGAGGTAGAAAAGCACTTGAAAGGATCTAGACAGCACAAACTACGATCACGCACCATCGATCACCACAAAAAGTTCTTTTCTTTTTCTTCGCCGCCATGTGGCTGTCAAAAATCCCGGTTGTCACCTCGGACAAAACATCTGTGTGTGGAATGGCACGCCATATGGCGGCAATGTGCCTCTCCAGATGTCGCCAGTGGCATAGTTTTCTCGATGGCCACGGTGGAGGGGCATTTCCAGATGGCTATGTCTCGAAATGTGCCGGGGTTGGATTAATTCTATATTTCGAATATTTATATCCACGGATCTAAATATTTGGACAGAAAAAAAAAATATTTTCTGCACAACGATATCCGCACGACAGATGAAGTCCGCTGGCACTTCGAGGACATATCCATCTGGCCGGTTGCAAGGGTTCGGGATCGGAATCACTTCGATTCCCGGGCGTAGGCGTCACATTACAACTAAAAAAATTCCAACTTTCACTCCGATTTTTCTCCATAACTGATCGACGCGTGTAAGCATTTTGATTGTAGAGGTTTCAAATGAAGGACAATATATTGATCTAAAACGTATCGGAACAGAATTGAAATCCTTCCAAGGACTCTGTAGATATTAACAGTGAAATATGATACATTGATGTCGAGAAATTGAATTTAAATGATATTTCGTACAAAAAGTGCTAATTAGTTGGCACTCTGCTAATTAGTTGGCACTCTGCAAGGATTTGTTGAAGATACCCAGTCCTTTGGTGACGGATGATAAAAATGATCAGTATCCTTAATGTTCTGCATAAATGGTACATTTAAGTCCATCATTTCTACCGGAAATAACCAATAAATTAATTCCTAATGTGGCATAAATACAATTCAACAATAGTTAAAGGGTACATTTTAGAATGCTTTTCTCTTCCGCATTCATTCTTTGCTCACCAATGAGCTTGGTATAGGATGCTTCTTACATCCTAAGACGTAAACGTTACATATAGGATTATAAAGTTCCCCGAAAAAATAATAAGGATTGTGCGATCGCAAATTATAGAGTTGACTCGTTACTTTCCAGTTAATATTATATGTACATTACAACATACATATGCCCAGAAATCTAAAATTAGTGATTTTCATACTAATTTTCACTATTAAAATCTAACTTCCACTTGTCCATAAATTTCTATCGCAGTTGTCTTCTAAGATCACTTCACAATCACTTTTCTATTACTCGAACAATATCGCTTCCACACACTGTCGCAGTTTTTGTCGCGGTCGAATGAATGATCCCGCATTCATTCAGCTCGCCTTTATATAGGGTCTATACCTATTCAACCCATTTCTCGTACATTGGCGTATGGTCCGCCGAGAGGTACCTGGTATATTCGAGCAGCTTAATGATTCGTTAATGGGGTTCTCGTGGTTTCGAGTAAATTCATTTTGTTGATGATCTTAATGGTTGTGAAAACAATTGCGACAGTAGCTCGTAGAATTCTTTGTACATGTAACAATATATATATATAAATATATATATATATATATATATATATATATATATATATATATATATATATATATATATATATATAAATATATACATATATATATATTTAAATAAATATATGTATATATCTATAAATATATATATATATATATATATATATATATATATATATATATATATATACGAGATGTGTTCAAAAAATATCACGAATTTTGTTTTTTTTCAAAAATTATTTATTTATTCATGAATATCTATTTTGTCCCCTTCAAAGTAATCCCCATGAGATATTATACACTTGTGCCAACGGTTTTTCCAATCTTCGAAGCACTTCAAAAAATCATTTTTTTTAATCTTGTTCAGCTCCTACTTCGATGCCGTCTTTATCTCGTCAAGCGTAGCGTAACGTCGTCCTTTCATGGGCCTCTTCAGTTTAGGAAGCAAGAAAAAGTCACAGGGGGCCAGATCTGGGGAATACGGTGGCTGCGGCATCATTAGTGTGTTGTTTTTGGCCAAAAAGTCGCGCACAAGCAACGATGTGTGAGCAGGGGCGTTATCGTGGTGCAAACGCCAATTTTTGTTTTCCCACAAATCCGGGCGTTTCTGGCGGATTGCTTCGCACAAATTGCGCATTACTTGCAGGTAATATTCCTTATTGACCGTTCTTCCCTGTGGCAAGAACTCATGATGCACCACGCCCCTGCAATCGAAGAAAACTGTCAGCAAAACTTTCACATTCGACCGAACTTGGCGCGCTTTTTTCGGTCTTGGTTCATGCGGCAGCTTCCATTGAGATGATTGAGCTTTGGTTTCCACGTCGTAACCATAAACCTACGATTCGTCACCAGTTATGACCCTCTGGAGCAAATATGGTTCGTCGCGGACAGAGTTTAACATCTCATTAGCAATGTTCATGCGTTGCTGTTTTTGTCGCAATTGAGCAAGTTTGGTACGAATTTCGCGGCGACCCGTCTCATGCCCAAATCGTTGATAAAAATCGAATGGCACGAGCCGATCGATATGTTTAGGTCCTCAGCAACTTCTCTAATGGTGATTCGACGATTGGCCAATACCATTTTCTCCACTTCATTAATTTTTTCGTCTGTTGTTGAAGTGCTCGGGCGTCCGGCACGCTCTTCGTCGTTCACATTTTCTCGGCCTTCTAAAAACATTTTGTACCACCGAAAAACGTTGCTTCGGTCCAAGGTAGCTTCTCCGTATGCCACAGTCAACATTCGGAATGCATCCCCGCACTTAATTTCGTTTTTCACACAAAATTTGATACACGTTCTTTGATCCATTTTTTTGAATAAGTAAAAATCGAAGACGATTGAAAACACGTGCAAGTAAAGCAGCTATCACCAATCAAGTGAAAATTCGAAATGGCTGAGCTTGTCGGCATAAGTGACAGACATGAGTACCAACATAACGCCACAAAAAAATCGAAATTCGAATATACGTAACCCGCGAAAATTCAAAATTCGCGATACTTTTTGAACACACTTCGTATATATATATATATATATATATATATATAAATATATATATATATATATATATAAATATATATATATATATATAGATATATATATATATATATATATATATATATATATATATATATGTATATATATATATATATATAGATATATATATATATAGATATATATATATATATATATATATATATATATATATATATATATGTATATATATATATATATATATATATATATACATATATATATATATATATATATATACATATATATATATGTATATGTATATATATATATATATATATATATATATATATATATATATATATATATATATATATATGTATATATATAGCTATGTGTGTGTGTATGTGTGTGGTTGGTTGTATGTGTGAGTCTACATGGGATGTAACAAAATTTGTGCCTGGGGGTCGCAGCTTTGCTTCGATTTTCGCCAAATTTTCAGCAATATTTCTGTTCTGACCAAAGTATAGCTCCAGTTTGTACCAAAGCAAGTACAAAGATTTATTCAATTGTGTGATAAAGCTCCCAATAAAAACTCCAAAGTTGAACAATTTGAAACGTAATGGCGGCCGCTCAAAGGTCGAAAAAAGTTGAACGATAAAAAAACACTTCAGGGTTAGGTCAGAATATAAAAATGGCGGCTAGGCAATATTATGAAATCTGAAATGTACCAGAGTTAAATTCGAATCCTATGAACGCTGCAGATTTTAGCCGTAGTGGTTTTGGCATTGCAGTAAAAAATAATTATATTTTAATATAAGAGAACATGATACAATGTATTCAAGAAACTGAGTTTTGAATGGTTTGAAATGAAAAAATTTGCCACTAAAAATGGTGAAATAAAAAACTTTTCGAATAAAAAGAAAACCGACTTCAGAATGCCCTAAAAGGATGAAATAAATTTTATGGAAGCGGTGCCAAATGAATTTCCCGATTTCAACATAAATACTTCCAACATCTGCACCATCACAAAAAAATCGGGGAAAAAATGATATGGCACCGCTTCCATAAAATTTATTTTATACTTTTTAGGGCATTCTGAAGTCGGTTTTCTTTTTATTCTAAAAGTTGTTTATAATAAATAGTATTGCACTTATGTTCATCAAACGACAACAAATTTATCACTGTCAATTTGACAATTGTCATGTGATGGCCAGCATCAATATAGAATTAACGTATATTCACAATGTTATCATTCAATAACGTAGTAGTTTTTAGTAGATATATTACATGGATTTGTTACATTGAATAGGAGAACTTGTTTTCCAGCGGGAATGGAACATTTCGGAATTTTCAAGACAATGAAGTTTGGTTACTTTGCTCAGTCAGTCTTTCGAGGACTATTATACAGAGTTTTCCAATAATAGGTGTTATATTGATATTAAAAGAAAAATGCCATTTCTTAATATGATTGATCAGATGTTTATTTCATTTTATAGAGGAAGGTATGTCGTTAATAGTGAAAAATAACATCAAGCAAATGACCACCACGACCACGCTTACAGGACCATATCCTTTTCATGAAATTTTCCATAACCAAATCGCAAAGTAGCTGCCCTATGTCCTCGATAGCCTCACGAATTCCATCTTTCAGATCTTGAATCGACGCTGGGCTGTTGGCGTAGACCTCCTCTTTCACGTGGCTCCAAAGGAAGAAGTCGCAAGGTGTTAAATCACAAGATCTCGGTGGCCAATTGTGATCACCTCTTCGAGAAATAACATGGTCCGGCAACTTTTCCCGTAAAAGATCAATGTCATCGTTGCTTGTGTAGAACGTAGCGTAGCCTTGTTGACAGTAACCGTTGTCCAGATCAATACCATCCAACTCGGGCCATAAAAAATAATTAATCATCTCTCGAGGGCGCAATCCATTCACCGTAACTGTTGCTCCAGCCTCATTTTCGAAAAAGTAAGGTCCAATGACTCCGCCAGACCATAAACCGTACCAAACAGTCACACGTTGAGGAAACAGAGGCTATTTAACAATAACTCTTGGGTTTTCTGAGCCCCAGATGCAACAATTTTGCTTGTTGACGAAGCCACCGGGGTGGAAATGGGCTTCATCACTCAAGATGATTTTTCGATGGAGTTCCGGATAATTTTCATGCATTTCAAGGACCCAATCACCAAAGACACGACGTTGTTGATGATCGACCGGCTTGAGTTCTTGTATTGACTGAACTTTATAAGCCTTAAGACCCAAATCCTTATGCAAAATATGGTGTAATGACGTTTCTGAAATGCCCAATTCCAAAGAACGACGAGGAATGGACAAACCTGGGTTTTCTCCAACACTTTCGGCTATAGCAGCAATATTCTCAGCTATTCTTGGGTGACGTGCACGGGTTTCATCCTTCGCATCACTAAACTGTCCCAACAGCTCGAATTTTTCCACAAATTTCTGTATTGCAGTCCGACAAGGTGCTTCACGACGACCCAAAAATGTTCGAGTTTTACGAACCGTCTCTGCCAAATTTTCACCAATTTTATAGTGAATTTTAATAATTTCAATGCATTGTTGAAGCATGTATTTTTATTAATTGCGTAGTTTTTACTTGTCAAATGTCAAAAAATGACTGCTTCAAAGGTGACATCTACCAAAATAGCGGGCTATTCAAAATAACATCTTTTATTGGAAAACCCTTTATTACCGATAAAGTTGACTGAATTTCGATTTCTGCGGCATTTGTCGTTTTTGTACTCTTAAAGAGCTACTTCCATGATTTTTTAAATTTTTTGGTCCACAGGTATCTTATCTTGAAGGTGGGGCACAATTTTTTCTTTTATTTCCGCTTGCCTTGCCTACTCCAACATCGATATTGCAATTTTAAAAAGTGATATTGAAAGATCTCATCAATACCTTCCATTTCATAGCCTACTCGTCTGTTTTTGTTGGAAAATTGCTTTTGTTCGCATCCTTAGATGGTGAGACCAGGATGAAACAAAATGGTGATTGTTACAAATGGACTCAAAATACTTAACTCCTTCCCGGAAGAAGTTCTCTTTCCGCAGCGTCCGCTCCAAGGACAGACAATCCGGACATTTGTCCGGGGCGGCAAATTTAAAGGGCGGCATTTTGGCGGCTAATGAGGCAAAATTAATCGAAATCGATTATTAATCCAAATATATCCTTGTTGACTTATTCTTTGGCAAAATTCAATATGCAAAATAGATTCGTATGTATTTTATTTCTTAAAACCTAAAAAAATATTTTAAACCCATAATTTCGCCTCTCTTTCTCTTTGTAAACAACAATAAGAAAATAGCTCGTTTAACAAAATAACTAACTGCTCAGAACGACAGGTGAGCGGATTTACTGAATGTTCGCGGAGGAAACGTTTGAACGTGCGCCGAAGCGCTCTTTCCGCCAACCAGCATCTCTGATCTATAAGAAAATTTGTATCTTACTAAGCGTTGGGTGCAAGTTGTAAAGTTACGGTTGATTAATGTAGTTTCGGATTACATAAGCTATTTGTGCGCTGAATGCTCAATATGAACGTACCCTAAAATTTGAATTTTCTGCTTTGATTACGAAGTTAAATCATCACCGACGAAATATAGAAGATTCTTGTGATTTTTCCAATCAATTGAATCGGAAATTTGCATACTTGTTATCGAAGCTCCCTAAATTTAACCTTCGTGACAGACCCTAACTCAAAATGTTGTGTGTATCGTTCACTGTCCGAGGAGAAAATCGTCGATGAGTGTGTATCGCATCTTCAATGACAACAAAACAAAAGTGGTTGATTCAGTTTGTGTTGATGCGCTCGGAAGTTACTACAATTATTTTTGATTTAGCTTCTAACTGCAATACGTAGTAGCTTACAATGTTTAGGAGTACGATTTGCTGAAAATTCTCAAAAGTGAATTATCTCAAATTTATTCTGTGTTAGCGCTAAGGCTGAATATCAGAAAATCGGACTGAGCTGGCGGCAAAATACATAGCTGGGAAAATTCGGGAAAAAAACTGTTGGTCCTCGTATCGCCTTCCAACTAACTATGTGTACAGCGTCACCGAACCCTACATCGTAAATTGCTGTCCCGATATAGTTTCATGTTGCAAGTGATTACACCATCCATCTAGCGGTGCCGATTTGTATAATCTTTTGGAATTAATACATCGTGTCTGTGATACCACCCTGACGTGAAATTAAATTGTTCTGCATGATTGTCACTCTGTGTAACACAACAGCAATTTGGATAAACTAATTTTTATGAAGTCTAAGTTAATAGGATACCTACATCCTCTTCGAGCGCTCGACGGACCATGTGGTTAATTGTCCTTTTGGTATATTTTTATTACAAATCATTTTTTTAAAGTTAAACGGTAACAAATATTTAATTATTTTATTATATTAAAGATAAAGATACAAACAAGTACAAAATACTATACACTAATGATCCTTCATCTTATAAACAATACAAGGTATCGAAAACAAAACAACAAATAATTATTTATAATAATTCAATAAAGTTAACAAAAATCATAAAAATGATAGCGGAAAAACAAATATTACTATGTACGAGTATTTGCATGTAAGCACAAGACAGAAAACAAATTTACGTAAAAATTGGAAATACAATAAAACACAATTATACGAAGGTTCAAATGATAAAACAGAAAACACGGATGATTATTATTATCAAACAAAGAGTAATCCTGAAAAATCTTTAAAAATAAACCAGTAGAAACGATTTGCTCGCAACGCAGATTCTCTTCGCAAAGGTAAAATAGGTAATAATAAAAAAAAATCTTTAGAAATACAACAGAATTCCATTTTGTTTGTCAAATTCGAATGTTTTTAGGTCTTTGTAAAAAAAATTTTTACTAAGACCTACTAGTTTCGCGACCTGTCTGTCCGTCTGTCCGTGCGTCACAGCTGATTTCCTCAGAAACTATAGAAGCTAGAATGCTCAAACTTTGTGAAAAGGTCAGAAGTGGTGGTCTCTCAAAAGTTAAGGCCTTGACAAAAATTTGAAAAATGTTTAAGGGGGGTCCCCCCTAATACCGAATTGGCCCTTAAACATTTTTTTTAATTAAAGGTAGTCGAATGGGGTATCAAATGAAAGGTCTTGATTAGAACTTTTAGAATCTGAAATAAAAAAATCATTTGATGAATTAGGGGGTCCACGGGAAGGCAAAATGTACCCAAAATTTGTGTTCTCCCCCCCCCCCCCCTCGCGATTGGACACCTTTCAGCCGAAAAACCTGAAAATTATCACGAATGTGGACCTTTACGAGTACAAGGGCAACAAATACCTTAGAAATCGAAATTCGCTCAACTTTGTTAATAATAGTATGATTTGTAGATTTTACATTTTTGCCCATAAAATCAAAACGGTACCTTTAAACTTCTTGAAATTTTGCAATTATATAGACTGGCATAGATATATATGTTCACAAAATTTAATTGAGATCGAACGATAATCAAGTGAGTTATAGCCATTTCAATTATATGGAATAACAACAACGATAACACGTGTTTATGGTTCATATAGGGTTTTCCAATAAGAGGTGTTATTTTGATATTAAAAGAAAAATGCCATTTTTTAAAATAAATGATCGGATGTTTAGTTCATTATGAAGAAAAAGATATGCCGTTAAGAGCAATAATTAACATTGGGCGAATAGCCGCTACGACACGCTTACAGGACCATATCCTCTTCATGAAATTTTCCATAACCAAATCGCAAAGTGGCTGCCCTATGTCCTCGATAGCCTCACGAATTTCATCTTTGAGGTCCTGAATTACGTGGCTCCAAAGGAAGAAGTCGCAAAGTGTTAAATCAGAAGATCTATTCAAAATAACATCTCTTATTGGAAAACCCTATATATATTTAAAATTGACTTAGGTAATTTTATTTTCTTTCAATTTTCATGAAAATTTAATCCATTTGAGACGGCTCATATATTTGGAAGGTCTCCCCAGGAGCGGAAATTTTTTTTTGCTGAATTTAAACAATTGTTGCCTAAAAAACATACCTCTACTAATGATCCGTCGATCCATTTCATATTTCACAAAATGACAACAATGCACACCATGTGTGCAGGCCACTCCTCGCAATAAAATTATTTAGAAGAGCGGATTGCACACCATGTGTGCAAGAACTACGAAAATGAAAAAAACTTGTATAAGATTAAAAATTATTTATTAAAGAGTAATAAAATAACAAAGATTTCTTATTTCACGCTCCGAAATTATGGAAACAAGGTTTGCCATACAAAAAAACATATGATGAGCAAGTCGTAAAACATTTAGAAATTCAAGGAAGGACGATCCGCAGATTACATACATATAAAATTCAAAACAAATGAAGGGAGAAATGGAATGAAAATTAATTCTAGGAAAAATTTTCCTCCGAGCAATATAGATGTCTGAAATTGATAAACTAATTATAACATGGGTGAAGATAAGCTGAGAGTAAAAAACTAGTAAGATAGTAATAAAACAATTTTTGAAGATAGTCCTTAGTTTTGTTGAGCATGATGGTATCGTTTGAAGCATTCACCCAAACACAGCCCAGGATTTCCGACACAGGCAGGACAGGAATAATTAGTGCGTCGATATTTACCTGCTTGGGAACACATCAAATGAAAAACAACTTTATCCACATGTCCTTTTCCACTAATTTCATCGCCACTCCCGGTGTAAACTTTTATTCGCAACACTGTTCCCGAACTTTCACATAATATGTATAACTTTACACCATGCTTGTGCTTTTTTCCTGCAATATACTGCTTGAAAACTAATCGTCCTCTCCAAGGAACTAAGGATTCGTCCAATGACAATTCTTTATGCGGGTAATAGACTTCTTTCATTTTATCATTAAAATAGTTGATGACAGGAATTATTTTTTTAAGGCGATGATCACTTTCAGTATCTGATGAAAAATGAATCCAAAGTGCTTGCTTTTATTCCAGTAGTTATCAATTCTCGGGCAGCTTATGGTGCCTGTATGTAATAACAAGCTTAAAAACACCTTAAACTCCGCAATTGTTTGTTCCTTCCATTTCCTTCCTAGAACTATTTCGCCATACTTATTTGTCTCCTTCACTATCAGATTAAAAACATTGTCATCAAACAAAAGTTTGAAAAAATCGTACGGTTGTCCTCCATTGGACTTTTGTAAACCTGGAGCACCCACAAACGGAATTTGTTGAAATTCACCGCTAATAGTCCAATTCTCAGTATCTAAATTTGATTCACCTTCAACGTCTTCAATATCACTTTCACTCTCTTCGGAATATTCACTACCCGTATCATCGACAATTTCAACGAAAGAATCATCAATATCCAAGTTTGTCTCTTCATCACTATCACTATCATTGATTTCGAAATTTTGGTTTTTCTTTCTATTTAGCGGAAAAAATAAATTGTCACTATCACTATCACTGCTAAAATTCTGCAGTCCTGATGGTCCTGCCTCTGAGTCACTCATTTCATAAGGTAAATTGAAACGGAAACCAAAATTTACTATAATACACTTCTAAGATTCTTTTAAGATCACCCCGGTCTTGTTGCGACAATTACTTTTTCAGTAATGACTGATAATTGAAATAAAGTATCATTGCACACACGGTGTGCAGTCCGTCATTTTGGTTCGGAAATCCATTGCACACACGGTGTGCAGTCCGTCTCGAATGGGTTAAGGAATAGTGTTTAACTTGAACATGTTCAATCGGCTGAGCATTCAGAAAAATCATTTAAGCTAGATTAAAATGGCGGCTGCACCGTGCTTATGAAAGAAACTGTGCATCTTTTGTATAAGTTTGAACGATTTCATATCCACGTATTGGATGAATATCTCAAGTTATCGATTGGCGCCATTAGAAAACTTGTTTCTAACCCTAGGATGGTTACAAAGACCTGCTGGTAGGAGCACTCTCCTGCTTACTCAACTTGTTTTTAAATTGATTTTAATTTCTATGTTGTGCACTTTTAATGTTGAATTAAACGTATATCCCGGTCTTTCCCTTCTTTCTGCTCTGACTGGGTATAGGACCCGGTACGATGGTAGGCTCTCCACGTCAGAAATGAGCCCGCCATCGGGTTTTAACTAACCTCTTTTTGTTTCAGGTGACGTCGTGGGTTGTTTGGCCCGAGCAATGTACCTCTTTATGGCATAGGGCTATGTAATCGAATTGCAAGCTCTATGACATAAATTGGTCACTGGGGTACTTCTCCTCTGATGGGAAGGCTCATGCAAGTTATGTTGTATGAGTTTTCCACTCAGAAGAGAAATGCCTGGCCACTACAACATATATGGATTTTGATCCGGTTGGGCGGGTGCGCGGTGGCTCCATCACCACCCGATTGCCCCTCTCTTATTTGTGGACCATGAGCCTCTTCGGGTAAAGACGAAGTTACCCTCATTCCGCCACTTTTTACTTGTTTCACTTGTTCTCTGGATAAGTCATTTCCCCTCGGTATGGTTGCCTACAATTTTTGCGACTTCGGTTGCCTTGCTTTTTCGACCCCAGAAATTCGTGAATGCCAAATTCTTTTGTAGTGGGTCCTTGTGCTGGGGGAATGAACCCGCCCCACGACACCGCAATGCTAGCCTGCCAGCGCATTCACGCGTCCCCAGGTAAGGGCATTCTCTGCGGATACTTACATCTTCTTCTGCCGAGGCAGCAGACCATCGCTGCAGTCCTTTGCGGACTTTTAAATTAACTATTCACTACAAATACAATAGATGATAGGTTTGAACAACTTAGTCACCATAGTGACTATTTTCAATTCTTATATAGCACATACGATTTAAAAACAATGTCTAAAGAAATGCTTTTAAGACACTGTATGGATTTGGAAAGTCCTTTGACTGATAGTGATTCTGCTGACATAAATGGCGTAGAAATAACAGAAGAAATCTTTGGGGTATCTGGACTTTTAGCCAAAAAGAAAGTCCAAGCAATGTACTGAAATTAATAACAATGTTAAATTTTACCCCAAACCTGAGTGTTGCCCTGAGAATATTGCTGACATTACCAATAACTGTTGCAAGTGCAGAAAGGAGTTTCTCGAAACTAAAATTAATAAAAATTTTTTTACGTTCTACTACCACGCGAAATCATCTTAATGGTTTGGCTATTTTAGCCATTGAGCATGAAATAGCTGATCATACCTGTATAAACTGAAAGAAGGTAATAAAAATAAATAAAAGTGAGAAAGAAAAATTTCTTTTGACTTTAGCGTATAGTTGGTTACTTTTGTTGTTGTAAGTTCGTTTTAATTTTTACTGTTTTGTTCTGCTTAGTTATGTATCAGCATCCGGATGCAGATAATATCAATCCGATTACGATGTGTCAGCACTCGGATGAAGATAACTCAAACATAATTTCGCAAATAAGCAACGCGAAATTTGATCCGCATCAATTAGAGAACATCCGGGATAAATCAATGGTATTGAGTTGCAATAATGAAAAGCGTGGACGTGTCAGATTCCTGCAATACAAATCGAAGACTGATAATTCGCGGCTTCGAGATATTGAAAACAAGAATTGAAGAGCATTATTAGTGAGACCTTTGTGGAGTAAAGTTGTCTGTTATAATAAGTTAAATTGTGTTCTATATAAATAAATTTGTATTTTGAAAGAGTGAAATTGTGTGCATTTGTGTATTAACATATCCTGTAATACAAAACCTTTACTGTTTATAATGTGAAATGTTTAGAAAAAACGTTTTGATTATAACTGAATTATTTGATTTTTATCTGAAAGAAAATCAAAATTTTAGTTTTCACATGTTTAGGGGGCGGCAATTTCTTTTTCTTTTTGTCAGTATCTTCATTTCCATGCGCGTGAACAAGCTCAGCAAAGAAAACTTTCAAAAATCAACCAGCATTTGCAAGATCATATAAGCTTGTGATCTTCTGTTTCCTTTTATGATAGCATTAACTATCGCCAACAGAATGGTTCCCTATTCCGTGCGTATTCGTATCTCCTCCTCAGGGACATAAACAATAAATACAATGGACTCTTGTGCATAAATATTTCAGCATAATTAACAAGACAAGAGAGTGACACGTTACATTACCGAAAACATGCGTTCGCCGCCCAGCATTGTAACAAACGAGCTCGTGGAGTGTTTATTCATTCATTGTAACCGCGTGTACCTGGATCCGAGTATCTATTCGTTATTGTCGAATTGTCGACTTACCTATTACTTCCGCACAACAGGCGGCAAATATGGCAGCAGCCGTGGTAGTTTCATTTGCATTGATCGCACCGCCGCCATTGGAGCGTGGTAGCATAGCAGAACTCTCGCGTTTCGAATAATTGTACTCGCATGCTTACGATTCCAATAAAAGTGAAAGTTTCCGTAAGGTGTGCTCCATGGGAATAATTTTGTAAGCATTGACAAAAATTTAACACGATTCTGGGAAGACTACATTCTTTTGTCTAGAATCGAATCGGCCGATCTTTCTATTCTGTCTAGTTTCAGTCCTTAGCAATTTAACCCCAAGAAGGTGTAGACTTGACTGGTATCCTCTCATTGCAAAAGCTTTGAAGGCAATAATTAACAATTAATTATGAAAGTACTTTTGGGTTCGGATAACCTGTAGCCTCTTTGTCTAATCTCATCTGAAGAACATTTGCGACATCCATCATTACCTCCCATGTACCACTCCATGTAGCCGTGGCTGATTAAGAACATTGTGAAAGCACTTGTAGTCAGTTCTTATCCGAAAGGTTGGATCGTATCATCATCATCTTTACATCGATCTTCGTTGCCACCGCCGCTACACCTTTAGGGTGGAGTTTATTAAAGGAACATTAAAAACTCCTCATTTTGTTTCCCATATTATTGTATTAGCAGTGAAGATGCTATCGGGGCGCAGAACAGCGAAAAACCAATAAAAGCCCGATGCCATTTAATAGATATTTTTTCGCCTCTACTTCTTCAATATTGACGTTAAAGCATCAAAGATTTCCCGACGCGATTCCCATTTTGCATTCACGAATTCTAGACAAATTGCAAACTAAGTTAAATATTTTGTAACGGAGCCAGGGTTAAATGGCATTTAATTGATTTGAAAATAATCGTTTGTTCTAGATCAAGATTAGCGCGCGCAGAAGGTTAAATGGTTCTCAAAATCAAAATCAGTACCGATCTGGTGAAAGGAAACTAAACTGAAAAAATCTGCAGGAAATCTTGGGTTGGAGCTAATTGCTGGCAAAGTGGAGAACTGGTGATTTTCGGATTAGCATGAAGGGCAAGCTAGTGCTGAGATCGCTTGCATTCGTTTTGAAACACAGATGATAGTTAAATGCCACCACGATAAAAAGGACACACTTCACTTGACTTGGCTGATTTCTGTAGAAGCTTTCCCATACTTTTGAAGGGAGAAATATCCAAGTATCGCAAATTACTATCTTTCATTATCACACTTTGTAGCGATGCCAACTAACTGAACGCATGCAAATCACCATCCACTATTAATAAGGATCAGGTGCCATTTAATTCCATTTCGTGCCAGACTTGTTAACAATTTTCGGCTTCCATTGATCTCTCTATTCACGCCACGGAACGGCACTCATAAGTGAATTCTTGGCGCTGCACATTTTCAGGACAATCAATTATTCGCGGTGCCAACAATTTTTGGGCATTAGATCAAACCAGGCGACGGTAATTCATATCACAAATATCCCAATGAAATGTAAGCAATTTATTAGGTACTAAACTGCACAACAACCTGTCGATGTCCCATTGGCACAGTGGACGTAACTGTGCTGACGAGAATTTTCGCGATATCGCTATCAAATACGTTGAAGTCCCCCAGAATAGACAAAGTCTTAATAAATTTGGTACGTTGACTATTTCTAAGTTGGATAATTGCAGATAATTAGACAAAAAACAATAAAAATGTCGTATTTGATAGACGAATGGACACATGGTGAGAATTTATGCATGAGTATGAGCTACGGGTTGGCACTCAATTTAAATGTTAAAGCGAAGAGGAACATGTACGAGTAAAGGAAGAAATTCGCATATGAGCGCGGTGCATGTGGCGGATGGCATTTATTTGAAACACCATAAAGCATCTTGAGGACGTTTCAGTATCTTCACAGTGAATCGAACATGAGTGTGAATTAACGGATTATTAAGATTAAAATCGGTATTAAATTTATTTCAGATGCTTAATGAATTTATCTGTGTGTATACATACATTTCTTAATGTATACATTTAAAACAACTGTATTTCTTTTAAGAATTTTAAATTTTGTCGAAATTTTAATTAAAGCATTTGACTGCAATTCATTTAAAGAAATGAATAAACATATGCTTGAGTCATGACGTAAGCAGCATAGATTCAATTTTGTATAGTGAGCGAATTCCCGTCCATAATCCTTTAAAAGAGTGCTTGTAGCTCTGACTTAGAGTCACTCAGAAACAGAAGAATATTTGGATCACAGAACCAATATTTAAAAGGAAAGCTTCAAATAAATCCGCTCAATTGCCCCTGGAAGTGATCGCAGTCACAAACCCGAATGACTGTTGTACAAGATTCATAAGTGTGCTATGTTGACGAGTTATTTTAATGGTGTTTTTCGCTGTGCTATAGTAATTTGTCTTTCATGTCCCTCATAAGCTGATCAAGCAGATGCTGAACATTTACGGCATGGTGTAAGCTTATCTGCCAGTTATGGGTCATTGTGGTACAGCTTTGGCCTTTGCTGGGGCATGTTTGGAAATTCGGTATCTCCCTGTTATTGCCGAGATCATATTCTGGGTCATACATGCATTCTTTTCGCTTACATCCCATTTGACCACATCTATAGAACTGAAAACAACCCTATGTATTGTGATCATATCCGAGGCACTTGAAGCAGTGGGGAGGAATTGATCTTCACCGCATCTTTGCCGATTAGATTAGTGATGGTCATATCTTGACCACTGTGGTGTTCGTGAGTCTATCTAACTTTGGCCCCTGTTGAACTAGGGAAGTTCCTTTTGATTTAATTCCACCAAGTTCATGGGGGCAGTAAAGATGTCTGATGTAGAGGATTTTTTTTTGTATAAGTGCAGGGCTCCCATAGCCTCTGAAATACTCATTAAACCTCCTCTGTGAACCCAAGAATATAGCCTGGAACGGCTTGCCACATTTCTTCGAGTTAGGCCTTTGCTATTTGATAGTGTTGACCATGGCTTTCTGGGTAACAAACTCTGATTGGTCCACGTTCTTGGCTCAATCTTTTCATGGACCTTTTGTTCTTATTCCACCGCATTGGCGCCGTTACATTAAATAATTATTCGTAGGCTTCATTTAGTTGAAAATTCGGTGTTGCTCAAGGGCAAATTTTAGGCAGATTTGAAATTTGACATCGACATTTGGTGCATTACCTCGAGCACTTTACGTGTTTGGTCTTATTTTCCGTTATTTCTGCAAGTCCTTCAACATCTTAACTAGCGTTCATCTTTTTGTACACTTAGCCTCTCAGCTCCTAATACTCCACTAATATTTTATATTTTATATTCTTGTATTTTTTTCTGTTCAAGTAGCTTTGTTTGAACCTTATGAAATCTTAAATCAACAATAGACCTCATGTTACTACCAAAATGTTCGTGGTTTGAGGACTAACACAAACGACCTGTGGGTAGCTTCTTCTATTTATAGTGATAAAATTATATGCTGAACAGAAAGGTGGCTGACTGATGATATTTCCGACAATGAACTTCTACCTAACTTTTTGTCTTCCGTAGTGATCGTGACCGGCTAGTCAGCGGGAAACTTTATGGAAATAGCGTTCTTGTAGGTGTTCATAAATCCATCAGTTGTGTTCTGTGTGCGTACTTCTATGCTTCTCCTCCGGTGGAATGTGTAGCTGTTCATGTTCTCTTTCCTTGTAGTAAAATTTTGGTTTGCTCTGTCTATATCCCTTGTATTAGTCCAATTTCAATTTATGAGCGATTTCACACTGAACTTTCTTTCTATATCACCAACAACTGTCCTTCATCGTATACGAGGTGTGTTCAAAAAATATCGTGAATTTTGTTTTTTTTCAAAAATTATTTATTTATTCATGAATATCTATTTTGTCCCCTTCAAAGTAATCCCCATGAGATATTATACACTTGTGCCAACGGGTTTTCCAATCTTCGAAGCACTTCAAAAAACAATTTTTTTTTAATGTTGTTCAGCTCCTCCTTCGATGCCGTCTTTATCTCGTCAAGCGTAGCGTAACGTCGTCCTTTCATGGGCCTCTTCAGTTTAGGAAACAAGAAAAAGTCACAGGGGGCCAGATCTGGGGAATACGGTGGCTGCGGCATCATTAGTGTGTTGTTTTGGGCCAAAAAGTCGCGCACAAGCAACGATGTGTGAGCAGGGGCGTTATCGTGGTGCAAAAGCCAATTTTTGTTCTCCCACAAATCCGGGAGTTTCTGGCGGATTGCTTCGCGCAAATTGCGCATAACTTGCAGGTAATATTCCTTATTGACCGTTCTTTCCTGTGGCAAGAACTCATGATGCACCACGCCCCTGCAATCGAAGAAAACTGTCAGCAAATCTTTCACATTCGACCGAACTTGGCGCGCTTTTTTCGGTCTTGGTTCATGCGGCAGCTTCCATTGAGATGATTGAGCTTTGGTTTCCACGTCATAACCATAAACCCACGATTCGTCACCAGTTATGACCCTCTGGAGCAAATTTGGTTCGTCGCGGACAGAGTTTAACATCTCATTAGCAATGTTCATGCGTTGCTGTTTTTGGTCGCAATTGAGCAATTTTGGTACGAATTTCGCGGTGACCCGTCTCATGCCCAAATCGTTGATAAAAATCGAATGGCACGAGCCAATCGATATGTTTAGGTCCTCAGCAACTTCTCTAACGGTGATTCGACGATTGGCCAATACCATTTTCTCCACTTCATTAATTTTTTCGTCTGTTGTTGAAGTGCTCGGGCGTCCGGCACGCTCTTCGTCGTTCACATCTTCTCGGCCTTCTAAAAACATTTTGTACCACCGATAAACGTTGCTTCGGTCCAAGGTAGCTTCTCCGTATGCCACAGTCAACATTTGGAATGCATCCGCGCACTTAATTTCGTTTTTCACACAAAATTTGATACACGTTCTTTGATCCAATTTTTTTGAAAAAGTAAAAATCGAAGACGATTGAAAACACGTGCAAGTAAAGCAGCTATCACCAATCAAGTGAACATTCAAAATGGCCGAGCTTGTCGACATAAGTGACAGACATGAGTACCAACATAACGCCACAAAAAAATCAAAATTCGAATATACGTAACCCGCGAAAATTCAAAATTCTACTACTACTTTTTGAACACACCTCGTATTCTTGTTTGTGACGACTTTTAAATTGCTTCTGTTGCATGGGATGAGATTTTCTGCACAGTTATTTCAACTGGCGGTTTATCTTTAGCTCTTTCTTCCATTCTTTCACTTTTTGGCATTTCTCAGTTCAATATTGTTCCCAACATTAAGAAGAAAATTCTTGACCTTTTCCTATCTAATCTCCCTAAACCTTCACTTAACTTTCTTCCCTTGCCCACGCCATATGTGAATCCTGATCCGCACCATCTCCCACTGTCTTTTCTCATTAATACACGCCAAGCTTCTCACTATAAAAAGGTGTCGCCTGCTCGCTTCAATTTCTTTAAAGTCAATTACTCCAGAATGTAACAGGAAATCAATTCTAAAAACCGGTTCTCTTGCCTCAAGAAGCTAGGAGTTAATGAGGCACTTAGTAACTTCTATACCATACCATCTGAAATCATCCAGAAAAATACTCCTATGTGTCATGTGAAAAAGCCAGGTGATGTCCCATAGCTTGACTCGAACTTAGTTGCGGCTCTAAAAGCTAAGGACTCGGCTCGCTTAAAATTTCTGAAATCACGTCTCCAGAGGGATTTTGAATTGTTCAAGGAGCTTCGCAAAGAGGCCAGAAAAGCAGCTATCTCTTCTCAAAAGAAATATACAGAGTACATTGAAATATCCTTAAATACCAATCACACGTAGCCGTTTTGGTGTTATATCCGTTCTCTTAAGAGCTCTCGAAAATTTCATCAGTTTTTTCGCTACGATAACATTACCTCTACATCATTACAGGACTCTTGTGATTTGTGCGCACGTTATTTCTCGTCCTTCTTTTCTTGTTCAAATATCCGTCCAGTTGCTGAGTAGTCCTCCACACCTTCGCCCTTATTGGATGCTTTTGGGTTTGTTACAAATTCAATCGAGATCAAGCTTAAAATGGAAAATTTAGACCCAAGCATAGGCTGTGGTCCAGATGAAATCCCCAATGTTTTAAGTAAATCTTTGTCATCTTTCTTGTGTGTTCCCTTGTCTATAATTTTTAATATTTGTCTTGCCGATGCCACTTTTCCTTCCCACTGGAAATATGCATTTGTTCCTCCTATCTTTAAGGCAGGTGATATTAATTGTGTTACTAACTTCCGACCTATTTCACTCCTGTTACTGAAAGATTTTCGAATGTATAGTATATAATAGAGTCTATTCGTTAGTTCTTCCCTTATTGTCCTGTGAGCAGCATGGTTTCATCAAAGGTTGATCAACCTTGACCAACTTTTTATCTTCTACTGACACGGTTGCCTCTACGCCTGAGAAACAAAGCCAAGTGGATCTTATCTATACGGATTTCTCCAAAGCGTTCAACTCTGTGGATCATAATGTCCTGCTCAGCAAAATAAAAAGCTTTAATCTTCTATCCTGGTTTTCCACCTGTAGGTATGTCACCAACCGTGCATGCATTGTTTCTGTCCTTATATGCAGACGATTGTAAAATATTCTGGGTTATCTATAATATGCATGACTGCGTTTTATTGGAAAACGATCTTCATAAATTAGGTTGATGGTGCATTTTTAACGTGCTTAACTTGAATAGTTCTAAGTGTCGTCAAATGGGATACTCTAGCAAAAAAAAATCTTCGCTTCTTTACTCCAGTCTTGGAGAAATCCTGCATGAAAGTGGGTACATAATGGTTCTAAGTGTTATCTTTGACATCGAACTAAAGTTTGATCATCACATAATGATGATTGTTTCTAAGCCATCACGCCTTATTGGCTTTATCCTTAGATCCTCTAATAGCTTTCGCATTTCTTCTATTTCCATTAGTCTCTTCGTTTTCTTAGTTTGTAGTGTGTTAGAATGTTATTTGACAGTGTGGAATCCGTACCTCAAATATCTGATTGAATCTATTGAATCCATCCAACGTAGATTCACTCGTAGTTTATTTTACAGATGCCAGTTGGACTACCAATCTTACATAGAGCAATCAGCAAATATTAACTCTAGCGACAAATTAGTGAAGAATGCTTCTTCATCTCCCATGAAGAAGGTAACCCCTGTCGCAAACTTGCAGTCGTTAATTTTCTTTTTCTTCTTAGCACTACAGCCCCTCTCGGGCTTTCGCTTCCTGCAAACAGCGCCTCCAACTGTCTCGGTCCATTGGCCACGTTCTCCAATTTCAAAATCTGAGCAGCGATCAACTGTCTTCGTCGACCAAGTCAGACCAGTGTTTCCTCGGTTTCCCCACTGATCTCTGGCCTTCAGTTCTCCCAACGAATAGCTTCTCGGGTATCCGTTGTTCGTTCATACGATTCATATGCCCAGCCCATTGCAGCTTCCGCAGTCTTACAATCGTTAAGACCTCCAGTTCGTCAAAAATTTCATACAGCTCATGGTTGTATCGAATTCGCCATTGGTCCTCATATAGCTTCGCTCCAAATATTCGCCTCAAGACCCGTCGCTCAAAGGCGTTCAATATATTTGCGGATGCTTGGGTTAGGGTCCATTTTTCACACCCATAGTATAACACAGGTCTTATCACAGACTTGTATATTTGGAACTTTGTTTTCCTGTGTATGCAGCTGGTCTTCAAGATCGTCAAAACTGAATAAAATATTTTATTTGCGAGCTGTATTCTTCGGCGTATTTCGTCTCTTTCATTGCCCGTTTTCGTTATTTTGGCGGCTAAATGCACAAATTTGCTAACATTTTCGATGCCGTACTCGCCAAGTATAATATTTGGTGTACTTAAGATATTTTTCCTCAAATGCGTCACGAGCATTGTTTTATTTTCATTGATTTGTAGCCCTACTAGTTTTGCTTTGCTGTCGAGTTTCAGGAAGAGTTCTTTGGCAGTTGTTAATGAGCGCGACGAAATGTTGATGACGGCGAACAACTAACAATATCAAATTTGGCACTCCCTGGTCAGAAGAGGAATGGAACGGGCGGATCCAGAAAATTAAAATGGCTAATTTCCCACATCTGAAAGTAATGCCAAAATTACACCGGAAAAATCCTGAATCCCATGTATTTTTGGTCAATAGAGCTCCAAAGTCAGCAGATGCTGTGCGGATGAGTAAGTTTCTCAAATTTGAACTTTTACTTGAAGACTGTCTTGTAGAGATGGTGCAACGCAAATATAAATTCTTCAAAGTATCTTTTCCTGCACGAAATGCCTGGATGTTCATCGAGCTACAAGAGGGTAATGAGAATGGAATGACCTTTAGGAAATAGAAATCCAAATCTAAATTCACTAGGAGTAAAATGATTGATCGAAGTAAAAATAAATATGATTTTCAGAAATTTTTAAATTCCAATAAAAAATATATTCTGAATTCAATGAGAAGTAGTCTTCAACATCCAATATAGTTGGCTCGTCACAAAACGCTTACTTTTCTGATATGATTCAGTCTTACTCTCAGACGTCTACTTTTTCTTTTAATGATAGACAATTGGAGAGACCAATTTCTTTTGAAAGTCAGGCCATTCAGAGTGATGCGACGCAAAATTCTCCTCTGATTGAACAGATAATTGCACCTGTTTATAGCCTCTCCCAAAAAACTACTTCACCATCCTGAACACTTACACCTTACTCAAATTTTGTCGTGGTGAAACGTTGGCTCCGTCTTCCGGGGGTATAATTCATGTTCCGCCAGTTTCAGACACTACGATCTCTGCTAGTGAAACGTTGGCTCCGTCTTCCGGGGGTATAATTCATGTTCCGCCAGTTTCAGACACTACGATCTCTGCTAGCAAGATAAGTCACGTAGACCCACTTAATCCACCTCCTATAAAGTTGGCTACGGATATGAAGGAAAGTCCAGAGAGTAGAAATCTCCTGTCTAGACTGAGGGACCTCAAATAGTTTGATTGTGTTCGACTTTATCTCGCTAACAAGCACAAAGCGCCTGAACCAACTTGTTTTGATGGTAAAACCAAAACTAATCTAAAACTTCTAATTCAGCAAGAAAGTCTACTTATTGAGATTGAGCCATAACGCCATCTATTTGTTAAATATCACGAGCAGCTTGGGGTCATATTAGCCAATGCAGAAGGTTTTTTAGATAGGTACCTCCACACTGAGGCAGTTCTGCCGGTATTTTATCTATTCTAGGAGCTTTATTTTTTCTGAGGTTCCGTACTGCAGCCTATATTGTCTCTGGGTGGTGGCGAGATTGGAACCTCTTGCCCTGCTTCTTGAATATTCACAGCTTATGTCGTTGTTGGAGACATTGCTAATAGCTTCTGGAAATATTGCAACCACCTGTTTTTAATATTGACTGGGTCGCCTATGATTACTCCTTGTACACCTTTGTAGAGACTTGTTTGTGGATTGAAGCCGTCTCTTAGTTGTTTTATAGAGGCATACGCCGATCTGACTTCATGTAGAATCATGTTTTTGTTTCTCTGTTGGATTTTGGTGTTGATTGGCAGTCGTTTTTTTCCTAGGCACATTTTTCAACTTGACATCCAAGGCTTTTATATTGTTGTTAGTTGGACCGAGTTGATAGCTGGAAATATTCCTTATGCGCCTGGTTCCTTTTTAGGGTTTTGTAAAATAATTTTACAAAACCCTACTAGTTTCGCGACCAGTCTGTCCGTCTGTCCGTCTGTCCGTGTGTCACAGTAGTTTTTCTCGGAAACTACTTAAGCTAGAAACATCAAATTTTGTGTGTAGATGTAAAGTGGTGACCTCTTCAAAGTTCAACTACAAAAAAATTTTATGAGGTATTTAAGGGGGGTCTCCCCATATATGAGAGTGACCCCCCGAAAAAAATTTAATTGAAGGTAGCCGATATGGGTATCAAATGAAAGGTCTTTATGAGAACTTTTCAAAACAGGTCTAAGTTTGGCAAAATTTGCTTCGAGGGGCGCACAGGGAGGGGAAATACACGAAAAATTTGTGTCCCCCCCCCCCCTCGCGATTGGACACCTGTGATCCGAAAAATCTTAAAAAAATCAGGGATGTAGGCCTTGTTGAGTACAACAACAACAAATACGTTAGAAGTCGCAATTCACTCAACTTTGTTAGTAATAGTATGATTTATCGATTTTATGTTTTCATGAATAAAATCTTAACGGTACCCTTAAATTGAATGAAATTCAGTACGTAGATGCCTATTTATAAGATTGATCTACCCTGCGCTGCATTTATTACTATGGCAACATATGGCTATGGAACAACATGCACTTTTTACCGACTCAGACACTACAGTTTTGCTAGGATTTGCATGAAAATTTCAGGAATGAAAGGTGTCATGTATATCTTTGAGAATCGGTTCAGCTAGTGGTATCAGTAATCGTAAAACAAAATAGTGGCTGTTTTAAATGCGAAGATTGATTTTGAGTTATTTTTTCCCAACTTCAACGTTTCAGGTGCATGTTTTGAACACTTGATTCAATTTGATGAATGACTGAAGATGAGTACCTACAATTAATGCTCATAAGTGATAGAAGTCAAGGAGGTGGGAGAGAGCTCCTAGCAAAAGGGTTTTGTAACCATTCTAGGATTCGAAAAGATTGGCCATTAATCGATGATAACAGTACAGGAGAGTGGCCCCTGGAAAAAAATTCACCAAACGTAGCCGATATGAGTATGAAATAAAAGTTTTCATGGGAGCTTTTTAAAACAGTTGTTAAACTGTCAGTTTTAACTTCAGTGGGGGCACAGGGGGGAAATACATGAAAAATGTGTTTCCTCCGTCGCAGATGGACATCTGAAATAATTATCAAGGCAGATATTTATGAGTATAACATTACCAAAAACCTCAGAAGTCGAAATTCGTTCAACTTTGTTAATAATAGTATGATCTTTGTATTTCATATTTTCTCCAATAAAATCGTCATTGACATGTTTCTTGATTTGATTCGATCTGGTGACTGCATTTTGTAAATTGAATACAAAACCCTTCTGACATGAGCGTAGGTCTGTTTACCCAACTTGTTTAAGATTATATTGTTGTTGACCGCGACTACGCCGTAAGTGGCCCATCCTGCGGGTCCAATTTTGGATGACGCGTTCCAGCATAGTGACCGGTTTCTTGCGAATGGCTTATTCCTGAAGACCAGTGACTTCGTGTAACTCCAAGGAAAATATTCTAAAGGTGTCATATCAAACGAACAAGGTGGCCAATTTACTGCTCCGAAACGTGGAATCAGGTTCTCACCAAAATGATTTCTCAATAAGTCCGTTGTTTTTCTCGCTATATGCAAAGTAATGCGTAAAACCTCTCTCACAGTACGCTGATTTTCGTAATACAGCTGAACAATTTGAATACGTTGATGCGGCGTCTTTCTATGGTGAGTTGTCAAACAATATTGAACAAAAATTGCATTACAGTTTGACAGGAGTCACGCGTGATCTGTCAAATAATCCTATTGAAAAGCAAACCTCATAATGAATGACCCTTTACATACGAGTTTGTTATGATTCGTCCATTTGTATGGTTTCAGTTGGCCCTAACCTCTCTTCTAAGCATTCAAACACGTATTTTAGAAGTAGGCGACTTTCCAACCGACCTGGTTGCAGGAATGTGGAAACATGGAAATTTATTGGAAAGTTTTCTTTATTTTTAGTCAAAGACATATAAAGTAATGGACGCGAAATGAGCTTATTTTCATCCATACGTGTGTGAAGTACTTTTCCTACATACATGCCTTCCTCTCGCATGCGAATTGAAATCCCCCTGCCTTTCACGCCGCTAGTGAATCCACATATTCAAGTGGCTCTTAAGTTGCTCTCACGAAAATCCCACTCCTCTTATACCTTAACCCTCGAATTGTCAACGAAATATCAACCATATGATTGAAAACATATGATTCGTGAAAATTCAGTAATGATGGGAAACGTCTAATCAAGTTGAATTTGAAATTGTGTACAAGATAAACCGTGATGAATGTAGTGCAAAAGCGTTGCAAAAGTCTTAATTAATTAAATTGAAAAGTTTGCCAGGGATCGCGAGTGTTTTTGTTTCGGGAAAAGACAAATGTAGTAATGTGTGTTGGATTATAAAAACAGCTATAGGAAGCATATCAGGGACTTATCCTTCGTAGGGTAAGTCGTGTTGAATGTTTATATCGTTCAAGCTAGAATACCCGCACGGAAAATTGATTTAGTTCAAGATGCGAAAATTAGTGGGAGACGTCACGTCAAATTTATTTGAAATTCGAATCAATAGCTAATAACGCGCCAACTTCACGCTACATCATAAAGTGCTTCAATTCCCTCGATGCATTTCGTATCCATTCTCTCTGACATCTATGTTTGGAGTTGCAAACATTCATAAAACTACCCTCTCTAAGGATTGTTAGCTGCTGTTTGATAGAATCCAGGTCTCAGGAAGTTGGGTTGGAGCTCGGAGCTGGGTGTGTAGTCTTGAAGGACTCAAAGGGGAGGGAGATAATACTGATTTTCAGAATGGGATAGATATCGAATGCGATGTGAATCATATATTCGCCATTAAGCTTATCACTTTTGTATTGTTTCAAGCATGTAGTGTAGGATAGGGATCGTTTTTGAAGAATTCTTTCTTCACGGAGTATATTACTTTTTATTGGGCCTTCTGTCTTTTGTTATACATTTTCGGAGTATCTTTCGTTCAAATATTTGCCGTTTTTCTGCTGCTGTTGGAGAGTTTGTAAACCAGGCTGGGAAAGGGTAAATGATGATAGGACAAATGAAGGTTTTGTATATGGGGATCTTAATATTTGGGAAGACAGATCTGGAGGATAGGAGGTTAATGCCATGGCTGCTTTAGCTTTATTAAGAACTTTTCTTGCATGTTGGTTCCTTTTAAATCTATTGTTGAGATTCACATCCGACTATTTGATGGGGTTTTTTGGGAAAACTGTTTGTTCATCGATGTAGAGGCTTATCAGTTTGCTCTGTAGGATGGGTTATTTAGACCCTCATCAACTAGGGTTACAAAACCACACTATTTCTGACGTTGAAGCATTTATTTGGGGCCTCCAGTCCTGCAATTAGCGTGCTATCGCATCAACTTGTCTTTGTACTCTCTCGATCGCAAGGAGCGGAAGAGTGTGACTAGCTAGAATAAGGATATTATCCGCACACATGATCACATTTGGATTCTGAGATATGTTGTGTTTACTGTTCTTGGCAGAAAGTGAGTCTGTTATAATTAGGAGGATGTCGTGCAGGAAGAAGTTGAAGAGGCTGGGTTCCTGAATAGATCCTTATTGTACGCCACATAGGATATGTATTGGACTTTAGGCTCGTTAGGAGATTTTAACAGAATCGAGTGATGGTAAGGGGACAGTTCGAAGAGATGAGTTTGAGCTTCAGTCTCAGAAAGCTAGTCTATCAGTCATAACTGAGTCAAATGCTTTTTGCAGATTTAGAGCGCAAGCAACTGTACATTGTTCTTGGGTAAGTTCTTCAGAACTGTATCATGCATCAGCATTAAAGCCTAATTTGTGCACTTCCTGAGCTGAAATCAAGGCTGAAACTCTGGTATCAGATTTTGTGAGAATTCCTTAAAGCTACGTAGGATGATTTTTTCTAAAATATTTCCCATATTCGACAGCAGCGAGATTGGGCTCAAATTTTTTACATCCCCATCGCAGTGTGGCTTAGGAATGAGAATACGGTCGCCGCATTTCCAGTTTTGGGGGAAATAGCCATTATTGAGACAGTTGTTGTAAATAGTTGTTACTATTTTCGCAATAATTGCACCATATCTTCTTAGAACTTTAATAGTATGCTGTCGTGGCCAAAGGAGGGTTTACTATTCAATCAGGCTGGAATGTCTACCACTTCAGTCACCTGAGTGGAAAATTCCCCAAAGGTTTCGAGTTAAGGTGATACTGCCTTGTTGGACTCTGAAAATGTTGTTACGATGCGACTCTTGGTATTCAGTGCTTCTAGTTCTCACAGTTAATATGATATCAGGAGGTCTCACATTTTCCGGGGGTTTTTTTTTGTGCAGGCGTTCGTAAAATGAAGAAATAATATTGAGCTTTTCGTCAACTGTTAAGAGTTCCCTCACATTTCATAGGATCCCAGTCAATGCCAAAGCTGTGTCTGCGTCACACAGTGGGGCCGAACGGCCAAACAGTGGAAAAAATTCAATATCTCAAGAAAGGATTAACATAGAAACTAGGGGTCTCATTCGACTTAGAACAAATAAATACATCAAGTTCAACTGTTTGTATTGAAATGTTGAAGAAAACTAAAGAACTAATGAGGAAATGAAAGCCTCACTGAACACTAATGGCAAGATAAAAATCTCTGAAATTTTCAGAATATGTTGTATTCATCAAAACAAGTTGCAACAAGTATTTTCAATGTATATTTAAATGAAATAATGCACATAATTAAAAATTCAAGGAAGCTTAAAAACTGGAGAATTTCGCAAACAATAAAACTAGGGATTCAAAGTCGAAAGTTGTTCAAACTGAAAACAAACTTATGATTTCAAATTCAAGGAAATTAGATTAATAGTTCCTCAGCTGTATCACTGGTTTCCAGGTGCCTTTTCTTTGCTTTGGGTCTCATGTTCATGATAAAAGGATCTGAAGTCTCCAGTAGCTTGGGGAACACTTCTTCATTGGTGGATATACCAGACATTCCCACGAGTTTCTGATCCTTATTTTTACTCTCTTATCCCTTATCCAACAATATTCCGACTAGGAGTATGGGCTTCTGCACAATTTCAGCAGTACGCAACAAAGCCGTATGCATCGTGGATGGCATGTAGTACTATGAATTGTTCTCAATGGCTATCTCTATTGTTTCTTTTAAGAAGAGTCGGAATTTTTCTGGGTCGATCATTGCATTGCTATTTATGACTTCCAATATAATAGCGATCCGGTGGATTAGAGTTTCACCGACTCCCGTTAATGCACTTGTGACCTTGCAATCATTGAATTCAATCTTCTGGCAGTGTTGCCATTATTTGAAGATCCGCAACCGTGATTAACGAGGTCTACTCCACTTTGGAATGAAGCACCGCCGAATTCCCATTTCACAATATTAATTCATGATTATTTAATTTTTCGACTTCTGGAGGCTTTGGTTCTAGAATTCGTTTGGCAGTATGATCAAGCAAATTCTGCAAAGCGACCATTGTGGATGTTTCATTAATTGACATATTTTCAGAGTAGCACTGCTTTTTTAAGAGTATTAAATTTTATAAATTGGAAATACATGGCACCTAAGGTCTTTCAGCGATTGTCGAATCACCTCATACTGATATTTTGTCGGGTTGGCCTGGAAAAATATAGCTAATACCTGGTTGGCTGACAAAGCTTCGGGTTTATCGTGGTCTTCATGTGTCACAGCTGCTGCATTAATCTAGCTTTGCTGGTACGATGCTTGAAGGCAGCGTAATTTATTCCTCTTGCTTTTTCCACCACAATTATCAAAGTCTTTACTTGGTATCCCAACACATCCTGCGGATTCCCGGTCTGGTATGTTGAACCATATTCATTTTTACCCACTTGCTGAACATTTTTTTGAACCTTGCCGTCCTGATTTACCTTATCTTTTATTTTTATTAAAATGAGGCATAAAACTCTTGCTTAGAGTTATCAGCACTAAAGAAATGTTTTCTTCCTCAAGTTCAGGATGATTTTGCCGAAGGAATACGTCGAAGTTTGTACCACTTCACAAGCACTCACACGAATTGCGGTATTTAATTTCAATAGAATTCATGACTACACAACATTAGCAACTAGACTGAACTCGACTTAAAGCTGTTTTGACGTGATGGCATGTATTATTTGAGCCAATTGGGTAGACAAGATAGTGCAACAAATAAATGCGTACTCTAATCGTTTCCTTTTTTTGCGGTGTAACGATCAGATAGGCAGATGATTTATGTTCTAATCTTTACTTTAAAGGCGTCTGTACACTGTCGTCTACACCCAGCGAGACACGACGAGTGCAAGAGTGAACACATGCTACTCTCGTGTTGTCTTGTTTTGTCTCGCCTCGCCTCGTCAGCTCTCCACTCCGTGTCGGTTTTATGTGCGCGAGTCAAAGGACATCTTTTACACTCTCGTGTGGTTCAGTTTCGTTCAGGATGTCGAATCGTGAAAAAGTATTTTCAAAATGTGGAGTAACGACATAGAACTTAACTTTTTAGAAACTGAGCCTGTATTATGGGATCCAGCGCATCCATTTCACAAGGACAAAAAAAGCTGCAAGATGCGTGGACTCGAATTTCAGAGCAAATGGATTTTCCAGTTGAAGAGTTAAACAAGTTGGGTAAACAGACCTACGCTTATGTCAGAAGGGTTTTGTATTCAATTTACAAAATGCAGTCACCAGATCGAATCAAATCAAGAAACATGTCAAAGGCGATTTTATTGGAGAAAATATGAAATTCGAAGATCATACTATTTTTAACAAAGTTGAACGAATTATGACTTCTGAGGTTTTTGGTATTGTTATACCATAAATATCTCCTTTGATAATTATTTCAGATGTCCATCCGCGACGGAGGAAACACATTTTTCATGTATTTCCCCCCTGTGCCCCCACTGAAGCAAATACTGACAGTTTAACAACTGTTTTGAAAAGCTCCCATGAAAACTTTCATTTCATACTCATATCGGCTACGTTTGATGAATTTTTTTTTTTCAGGGGCCACTCTCCTGCACTGAAATCATCGATTCATGGCCAATTTTTTCGAATCCTAGAATGGTTAAAAACCCTTTTGCTAGAAGCTCTCTCCCACCTTCTTGCCTTGTTTCACTTATGAGCGTTAATTGTAGGTGCTCAGCTTCAGTCATTCATTAAATTGAATCAAGTGTTCAAAGCATGCACCTTAAACGTTGAAGTTGGGGAAAAAATTACTCAAAATTATTCAACCTTCGCATTTAAAACAGCAACTATTTGGTTTTACGATTACTGATACCACTAGCTGAACCGATTCTCAAAGATATACATGACACCTATCATTCCTGAAATTTTCATGCAAATCCTAGCAAAACGGTAGTGTCTGAGTCGGTAAAAAGCGCATGTTGTTCCATAGCCATATGTTGCCATAGTAATACATGCGGCGCATATTGTTCCATAGTAATACAGGCGAATTAAAACCGTTATAACTTCGCTAAATGTGATTCAATCTTTATGAAACTTGCAGGATTAATCAATCTTATAAATAGACATCTACGTACTGAATTTCATTGAATTTAAGAGTACCGTTAAGATTTTATCCAAGAAAACATAAAATCGATAAATCATACTATTACTAACAAAGTTGAGTAAATTGCGACTTATCACGTATTTGTTGTTGTTGTTGTACTCACCAAGTCCTACATCCCTGATTTTTTTTCAGATTTTTCGGATCACAGGTGTCCAATCGCGAGGGGGGGACACAAATTTTTCGTGTATTTTCCCTCCCTGTGCACCCCTCGAAGCAAATTTTGCCAAACTAAGACCTGTTTTGAAAAGTTCTCATCAAGACCTTTCATTTGATACCCATATCGGCTACCTTCAATGAAATTTTTTTTCGTGGGGTCACTCTCCTATATGGGGAGACCCCCCTTAAATACCTTATAAATTTTTTTGTAGTTGAATTTTGAAGAAAACACCACTTTACACCTACGCACAAAATTTGATGTTTCTACATTAAGTAGTTCCCAAGAAAAACTGCTGTGACACACGGACGGACGGACGGACGGACGGACAGACGGACAGACTGGTCGCGAAACTAGTGGGGTTTTATCAAATTATTTTACAAAACCCCTGAAAAAGGAGGACATCACTGATGGCGATATATAGAGGACACGTAAGAGGCCTAAATTGTGCATCAAAATCTGGAGCTGGAGGTGAAGAAGTGCATAAACCGATTTGGTTTGCGTTTGAGTTTATGCACTCGTTTTTGGGGCATTTGTACAAATGCAAACAAACACTAAATTCTGCAAATGAAGTAAGTATTATTTGTTTGGAAAAATAACGTTTTTATTTAGAATTGCGTAAAGTTTTATACATCAATTTGTACAGAAATATGTTGTGAATTCTTCTCGTATTTCTTTTGCATAAAGTGTTGATCTTCTGGCAATATTTGGCAAAGATCTTACGACACAGCTTCCTTCAAACTCTTTAACTACATTTCTTCAGGGGCCTAGCTGAACCAATACACCATTTTGGTCATAAATATCCACAGTTCTCGGTGGCGTATAAATTCTTTTTGATGTAGCAATTTTGCGGAGGAAATTATGCAATAAAATACATGTCATTGTTAGGACTGTGGTCTTTTCTGGATTAAGCAATATTGGCTTCCAAAAAATTCTAAATTTTGAAGCCAATATACCAAAAGTGTACTCTACAACTACACGGGAAGAAGCAAGCCTGTTATTAAAAATGCGTTTTGGTGTGCTTGTATTGTGGGCACCAGGATATGGTTTCATAATGTGCGTACTAAGAGCCCCATCTCCTAAGAGAACATAGGGAACGGCATTCGTTGAGCCTGGCAGTGGTGTCGGTGATGCTTAATTAAGATCATCAGAACAAATTTTGTGCCAGAGTACGCTATTTCGCCACCATCACTTATTCGTCCTTGACATCCGATATCAGCGAATATGAACTTGTAATTTTGATCGACTAAAGCCAACAGCACTATGCTGAAACTTTTCTTGTAGTTGTAATACTCTGAGCCACTGTACGCTAGGCTTTGTATAACAATGTGCTTTCCATCGACAGCACCAACGCACTGGAGGTATTTTTTTCTAAAACCCACTTCTATTTGCAACCATGATTCTGCATTATCTGGAATCTGAAAAGATATAAATGCAAATTAATAACTTCGTTTTTGTTTTACAGAATAATCAGTCTTCTTCAAGTCAAGACGAAGGTGACAGTGTAGCAAATGCATATGCAAACGACGAAGAAAATGTACAGATCTAGGCTGCAGCAGTTGTTTTACAAAATTCTTCGAGGGGAGACGTATCGCCATCATTTGTTAGTCCTGTGGTACAAAGGTGTCGGACAACCCCCATCGAATTGCAAGAAGCCGAACAACAAATGAAAGATGCGATGAGTACTTTAAATAGAGTTTTAAAAAACAACAAGCACCAGAAGATAACTGTGAGCGATATGGGAAAACCTTAGCCAATAAATTAAGAAAACTACCTGAGTTGGAAAGAGTGCAATTAATGTGGGAGATTGATGGCTTATACATCAGAACAATTCAAAAGAAACCACTTCAATCACTAAGTCGACTATTCGTTCCATCTCCCAGCCCTTCGCCAACATCACCTACATCGTATTCGGCATATTCAGATAGGAACATATCCCAACAACTCATTCCATCCCATGATTTTTCAGCTTGTTCAACACTTTCGCCTATTTACAATAATATAGACGACATTCCGGGCATTCAAAGACTGGAATCATCTGAGCAAATGCCCTCAAAAGTAATAACCATCTTATCTCATGAAGTAATTGCTCCTGTTCAACCTGTTACATACTCTGAAAATTTTAATATTGTCAGCAAAGCTATTTATGATGCTATGCATTGACTCCACTCATTTTTCAATGTTTTTCATATTGTCTCTATAAAACTTTGTATGATTTTTATCACAACTTTGCACTTTAATATGAAATAAGTTTCAGTTTATCAATCAACGATTTAATAAACACAATCTATTGACGAATGTATTATTTACTAACCTCAATTTCATGTTTTAACACCTCGTTCAATGCTGCGCAGGCTTCGGGTACTATTTTTGATATCACTGAACTTGGAAAGATAAAAAAGGCTTCCGAATAGGGTTTCCCGGGATCCCGGGATCCCGGGAAATGGCCAAATATTCCCCTTTTTCGTGATCCCGGGAAATTTTCTAAGTTCCCGGGAAAAAATTAAATTCAGAATTTTAATGACTTCGATCACATTTCAATCGAAGCAATTCAACTTTCAGACTTTTTTCCGTCACAGCATGTAAACAGATTATTTTAAAATGAACTTCAGTCATAATTCCCTAAGAATTCAATGTTGGAGAGGTTTGTATGAATGATATTCAGTATCCCGGTTCAAGTGTCGTGCCATTTCGTCAGGTTCGTAAAAACCGTGCACCTTTTTTATGAATTCAATGGGTGAGTTCAGACGATTCAGCCTGCTGCCGGTCGTAAACAAGTTAATCATGTTTTCTTTGACAAGAAGGAAGCGACGTCGAGATTGCCTTCTCTCGACGTCGCGTCCTTTTTTTTCAAGAAAACTTGATTAACCTGTTTGCGGCCGGCAGCAGGCTGAATCGTTTAAACTCGCCCAATGGATGCACTGTTTGCGAGTCAAACTTCTAATATTTATTGTTTACATAATGCCATGCTAAAGGAATAAAATTGCAGGCGCGCGTGGCCCTTTGTACCATGATATGTATATGGAATAGGCTGGGTCACTTTAGTATGTTGTAAAAAATACTTTTCTGTTGACTTCTAGTAGTAAGAAAAATGTATCAAATGGTTACATATATGAACTAACTTCAGACCTTTGTTTTAGTTAATACAGTGCAACCAAACGACTAAATGATTGCCATAATATTTCAACCCATCAGTCCCACTTGAAAATTTATTATTGCTATTAGAATCCATAATACAAAATATTTTTTCACCCTATGGCAAAATTTCTCTTTGCCTTTCTGGATCTTCTGTCCAATGTTTAATACGTTGAAAAAGAACTAAGAATGTAAACATTTTAATATATGTAAACACTACCTTCTGTAGAAAAATCAGTCACTTAATTCTTTTTAGTAAAAAGTGTGATATGGTTTGCTTGTTTTGCGTGGAGTCCAAAAGTGTTCTTCAATAAGGATAGTTGTGTGATCTGTGGTCAATTTGTTCTTGGATCAAATACTTTAAGAAATTATTTTGGTAAGTGAAACTGTTGTCAGTTTGTGCATTTTCACCGTCGTGTAATTCAAGCCAATCAGACGAAGAAGACTTACGACTTATTGAGGATGAATTGAGTTACTATTGTTTCAAAGCTCCGCCTTTTCAAATTGACATTTTTCAAATAAAATTGTTCTCTATGTTTGTATTTCAATATTATTTCAGGTGTAAATTATAAATATTAGCCATGTCTGACTCTACTTCGAAGTCCTTCGTTTGGCAACATTTCATAAAAGAAAACGATGAAACTGCAAACTGTATTAAATGCAAGAGCATATTAAAGTGTAAAGGTTGGTCAACAAGTGGCTTGCTTCGACATTTAAATGTAAAACATAATGTAACAAAAGGTACTTAATTTGATTTGTCAACATCAGGTTGTAGTGAAACCAACAAAAGAAAAAAAGATAGTGATGATAAAACTAAATGCACTAAACAAAAAAAGTCACTCCTTACATATTTCCTTCCCGCTCATAGAGAAACACTGGGGGAAATAGTTAGTAAGCTCGTTTGCCTCGATGGATTCACGGTGAATGCAATTACAAAAAGTAACTTCATAAGGAATTCGTTACGTGACAAAGGATTTGCATTACCTCAAAACCCTAGCGACGTAATGAAGCTTATATACAAACAATATGACCTAATGAAAAGTCAAGTAATAATCGAAATTTGTTCAAAATTAAACGCAGGACAACGTACGAGTATACATCGCTCAAAAACCGACGATATTTAAATGTAAACGTCCATTTTAATGAACTAAAGTTCTTTCATTTGGGAATGATGAGAATCCTTTTCGTCGGAAAATTGTGTTGATATGGCGAGGAATAAGTTGAAGGAATTCAAAATTTCTATTGAAACCCATATAGTTGCATGTGTTACTGATGGTGCAAGCATGATGGTGAAGTTTGGAAGAATTATGAACTGCGATTATCACTTATGCTATGCTCACGCTATACATCTGGCTGTGTGTGATGTTCTTTATAAAAAAAGAGTAGATTTTGAAGAGACTCCTAATGAAATAAATATATCACAGATAGAAGAAGATGGGGATGAAAGCGATGAGCTAATTGAAGATTTAAATAAGGCCATTAATATAGAATTTGACGCGGGTCTATCAATGGAAGACATCTGTAATATAGCTTATAAAGAAATACCTTCTAAAATTGATATTAACAAAGCTGTAAATAAAGTAAGAGTTATTGTAAAATTCTTTCGAAAATCGCCTCTGAAGAATGATATTTTACAAAATTATGTCAAAGCACAGTTTGGGCATGAAAAGATGGTTTACTTAGATACTAAAACACGTTGGAATAACTTGTTAGATATGCTTGAACGATTTTTAGATATAAGATCAGCAATTTCTAAGGCATTAATTGATATCAAAGTGCCCATGACTTTGACTCATGAAGAATTAGAAACGTTGAGTGCCATTGCAGCTTGCCTAAAGCCTTTCAAAATTGGGTTCGAAAAATTGGGTAACCGAAGTGCAACTTTGTTAACTGCGGAAGGAGTGTTTTCTTTCATTTTAGATGAGTTAAATCAACAAAATACAGAATTTTCCAAGCACATGAAATGCTCTCTGATCCAACGAATAAATGAAAGGCGCCCGAAAAGCTTAGTTGGGTTAATGCAGTATCTAAATTGTGGCAAAAAATACAATGCTACTGCAATTGTTGATCTGCCATGTTTACCAACTAAAGACGCGTTGATTCAACAAGGTAAAAAAATAATAACGAGGCTTTTTTGCGTGGGGGGTGAACCATCGTCAAACTCTTCATTTTCCGAAGAAGAGAGCTCAGAAAATGAAGTAACACTAACTCTGAGTGAAAGATTGGAGAAGGCTATTCAGTCAAAAACAAGAATTCAACGTTCTGGCAATATCAAAAGTAGCTCCAGCTTCAGCAAGATTATAAAGCAAGAATTTCTGTTGTTTGATGCTACCGAAAATCAATCTTCTAACATAATTAAATTGGGTGAAGCTTTGAAAACTATACCGCCAACATCAATAGAAGCTGAAAGTGCCTTTTCTGCGGCAGGATTGTTTGTATCAAAACTTAGAACGAGACTTAGTGATAAAAGTATAGATCGCTTATGTTTCCTGAAGTCTTATTTGCAAAATGTCTGGTTATTTTCATTTTATTTGCTTTAACGTCATTCAATATACATACACATGAAAAACATTACATTTTTTAAATATTTTTATTTAAAATATTATCATTCATAGCACTGTGTATAGCTTATTTTAATTTAATTTTTCATAAGTTTATGCATAAGTATACACACATCCATATGTACATAATATAATATTGTAGTTTCATAATCTTCAGAAAATTAATTTTATGAAAGGGAATGACTTTGTTTTTCAATTTCGATATATTTCCGGTTTCCGGGTTACTGGTAGCTATTATTTTCAAATTTTTTACTTTCCCGGGAATCCCGGGAATCTCTGGAATGACTTTTACTTTCCCGGGATTCCCCGGAATTTCCCGGGAAGAAGAAAAGGCCGGGAATTCAGAAACCCTACTTCCGAAGCTGCCTTCCGAAGCTGCCTTCCGAAGCTGCCTTCCGAAGCCAAGAACCTCAATGTTATTGCCAGACGAATTTTTGCTGGGATTGCTTCTCTTAGCTGAGTATCTTTTTTTGATATGATGGGATTCACTTTTTCCAATACGTAATCAAAATCCGTTGATGACATCCTTTTGCATTTTCGAAATTCATCCGAAGGCCCCACTACTAATTCTGCCAGTTGGCAGATTTAGTAGTGGGGCATCGTAGCTCTATGAAAATAAAACAGAATGAAAGAAGTTATAAAAGCATAAATCAATTAAAATCTTTGCTTACCGTGTTATATTTCGATGCATAGTGAGCATTCACCATCTCCGTTTACGCCATTTTTAGGGTTTTGTACTAAAATACAAAACCCTATTGCTATGGCGACCTGTGTCCGTCTGTCCGTCCGTCCGTCTGTATGTCACAGCACTTTTTCTCCGAAACTATAGAGGCTACAGCCATGAAACTTTGTGCAAAGGTCAGAAGTGGTGACTTCTTGAAATTTTTGGGGTGGAAAAATTTTTCAAAGGGGTCTCCCCAAATAGGGAACTGACCCCCCAAAAAAAAATGTTCACCATTGGTAGTCGAGTAGGGTGTCATTGGAAAGGTCTCAATGAGATTTTTTCAAAACAACTCTTCAAATCGCCTTATGAGTACCGAGGGGGGCAGGGGAAGGGGAAATGTACGAACTTTTCGCGTACCCCCCCTCGCGATTGGACACCTTCCATCTGAAAAATCTGAAAAAAATTTTGAATGTAGGCCCTAATGAGTACAACATCAAAAAACACATGAGATGTCGAAATTCACTCAACTTTGTTGGTAATAGTATGATTTATCGATTTTATGTTTTCTTGAATAAAATCTAAATGTTACCCTTAAATTCAATTAAAACAGATGACTATTTATAAGGTTAATCTTTTCTGAAAGCTTCATAAAGATCGAAGGATATTTAACGAAGTTATAGCGATTTGAATTTTCCTGTATTACTATGGAACAATATGCCCTGTATTACTATGGAGCCATATGCACTTTTTAACGACTAAGACACTACAACTTTGCTAGGATTTGCATGGAAATTTCAGGAATAATAGGTATCATGAAGATGAGTACATACAATTGAAACAAGTCGAGGAGGCAGGAGAGAGCTCCTAGCAAAAGGGCTTTGTAACCATTCTAAGATTCGCAAAAAACAGGCCAGGAATCGATGATGAGTGGCCCCTGAAAAAAAATTTCATGAAAGGTAGCTGATATGAGTATCAACTGAAAGTTCTCGATGAGAGCTTTTCAAAACAGTTCTTAAACTGACAGTTTTGGTTCAGTGGGGTCACAGGGGGAAAATACATGAAAAATCTGTTTCCTCCCTCGCGAATGGACACCCGTCATCTAAAAAATCTGAAAAAATTATCAAGGGAGATATTTATGGGCATAACTATAACAAATACGTCAGAAGTCAAAATTCTTTCAAATTTGCTAATAATAGTATGATCCTCGAAGATGACATGTTTCTTGATTTTATTCGTTGCTGGTTACTGCATTTTGTAAGTTGAGTACAAAACCCTTCAGACATGAGCATAGGTCTGTCTACCCAACATGTCTTTTACTGTTCTTGCATGATAGATTTGCACATAGTTAAAATAGCGAATAGCACATAACCTTACTGCTACCGTGACTTCTAACGCACACATTCTTTTCGACGATTGCAAACGTAATGAATAAACGAGAATGTACAGGGTTGCTCTTGTCACTCGACCTCTCGCGCGAGAGCCCTCAGCAACGGATAGCGAGAGAATTCGCGCGAGAGTGTACAGCCACCATAATACTTCTAGTTTGAAAAGTAACCTTCCACTTTTCAGAGGAAGCCGAAACTTTTTTGTACTCATAGCTGTTCTCAATGCTTATTTAAAACTCGTAACCTATAACGTTATAAAGCGCTCTAATTTTTTTCTTTTTGCCCAGTTTGACTAATGTTTGACCTAATTGACCATCGTAGAGCAGGGAAAATATTTTATAATTTTTTTCTGCCTCTTTCACAATTATATATCACTCATTTAGAGTAGCGTGTTATTTGGTTAGACTTCCATTATTCTGACATTTGGCCAAAATTATTGGGAACACCCTTGAAGCAGGGGAAAATGCTGTTCCTAGACCCTGTAGCTTCTATAGTGTGAGAACCACAAACTGGATAATCGATATCAGGACCTTCGAAAATCGAATTTTTTCCGCTCTGGCACCACTGTGCGTGGGCCCGTTAGTTTATTTCTCTGAAGACGTCTGCTGATGGCTTAACCCTTTCGGTACTGACGGGACATAGATGTCCCACAGCTTGTTTAAAAATTACTGGTGGGCTTGCGACCTATTCTTTTTACGTTAACTTCTGTCCCAGCCGTAGTATGAGGTCTATTTAATAAACCGTCAGCTGATCAATAAGATATGATCAGTATATGGGTATTTACAACTTAGTTTGTGTGACAGTGATAACGTGGTTTTTGTGTTTTAATTATCAAGGGAGCGAAAAAAAATTGGAAATATGAGCAGGTATGTTTCGCTATTCTTTACTAAAAGTAAATATAATACGAAAACTGAGTTGCAGTAAACTCCTTTCAAGTTATCTTTTGTGAGTTCTGTTTGGGATAAATATGTCCCATTAGTAATATATAATGGGACACATGTGTCCCAGTCGTATCGGAACGAATGTAGCTCTAAGGATTTGGAACCTTCTCAGGGACAGTAACAAGCGTGCATTATCGCAAAAAGAAATAGAATATTTCGTGGAATACTTGTCTGAACTTGAATCAGACATCGACGACACATTTTGCACTGATGACGATTCAGAATTTCTACCAGATAGCGATAATGTTGATGAAAGTGACGGTGAGCTGGAGGAAATGGAAAATTTTGTGCAGGAACAAGAATATGCAAGCATTCTGCCAAGTACATCTATAATGTGGACCGAAGCTAATGACACGTTCCTGCCAAGAAAAAATGTACCAGCAGAGCGAGCTTCCATTATTTTAGCTGACCTTCACCGTGGCTCTTCAATATTGGAAGTATTTTTCAAACTTTTCCCCAAAAGCCTTTTTATATTTATTTCGGATTGCACTAACAAAAGGCTAGAAATTTTATCCCAAACTTCTAACAGGCAACAAACCAAAACTTGTCCTTTTGAAATAATGATTGTTCTGGGTAGCATAATGGTAATGTCCTACAATCGTGTACCAAAAGTCCACTTGTATTGGTCCCAAAATGCATCTTTGGGAAACACAACAATAAAAAAAGCCATGAGCCGAGATCGATTTCTTCTTTTGTCTTCAAAACTATACATGAACGATCCAAAGAAGCCAGATAACGCATCAAAGACCTACTATGTGGATGAGCTAATTGCGTGTCTCAAAATGACTTTCCAGCGTGTACGCTCAGATTCACCATTCCAAAGTATTGACGAAATGATGACAAAGTACAAAGGTAGGTCATCCCTAAAACAATATCTGCCTTTGAAACCCATAAAGCGAGGGATAAAGCTATGGCTGCGCTGCGACTCAAAAACGGGGATATGTTTATGATTTGAACGTGTACGCTGGAAGGGAGGAAGGACAACAGATTGGCACTCTTGGTGAAAGAGTGGTTACAAAACTTTGTGAAACCATAAGGGAGAAGGATGTTGCGATATGCTGCGACAGATTTTTTACATGCGTTGAATTGGTCAATTCTTTGAATTTCGCTTGTGTGGGAACCTGCATGACGAATAGAAGAAATGTACCCAAATTTGAGGGAAATCTGTCTCAAAAAGGAGATTCGAAAATGCTGTGCAACAATTTTGGATCATTGGCAGTCAAGTGGAAGGACACGAAGGAAGCTTTAGCCTCAAGTAATTGCCATAAAAATAAAATTGCTGAAGTGAAAAGAACTGCAAAAGATGGTTCCAAGCAAGCAGTACCCTGCCCAGAAGCTATCGCGTTTTATAACGAACATATGGGGGAACTTGACCTTGCGGATCAATTTTCGGCATTGTATGATCCAAACAGAAAGTCGAATAAATGCTGGAAAAAAGTATTTCAAAAAATGTTGATGTGCGCAGTTGCCAACTTGTGGATTGTATATCAAGACCTACAACACAAGAAAACACCCTTCATCGAATTTTTGGTGAGTCTTGCGGAACAACTAATTGGTTTCGGCAAAAACCGAGCAGCATTCCAACGGAAAATTGGTTCAGGTATCACGTTCAGGTACAGTCCTAAACAAGTCATTACTGATCAACAAATTTGTATCTCTAGGTAGACCATCACTCAGGACTAAAGGTATGTACAACATTGGTGACCACTTGCCAACAGAAGGCAAAACCCGGCGCAGATGCTGTCATTGTGCAAAACGGAAAATTGAGAAAAGGACGAAAACAATTTGTGTAGCGTGTGATGTTGCATTGTGCAAAGAATGCTTTATTGTTTATCATACTTAAATATGTCATTTTTTTAATATTTTTAGGTGTAAATGAAGATAATCGATAAAAAAAATGCGAGCTCTTTTCGTCACTGTAGGGATATATTTTGCTGCTGTTGTTACTAGTGGGACATATATGTCCCGCGACTATTTCTCGAAAACTACCGCACGGAAAAATTTAAAAATAAAACGGTAGTCCTTTTAAATGTTATTCTCCACAATCCTTCAATTACCCTTTTCGTATCACAAAAAAAAAAAAATAATCCGTACCGAAAGGGTTAAGCGAACCTAGTATTTGTTTGTAATGCTCATTCAACCCACGTCTGATTTGTGGCTTTATGTTGTTAGCCATCACGATAATCTCCCCTTTGAGAGTCAGATATTCCTAGTAAAAGCTCCTTTTACTGAGTTTCGCTTAGCAAGCAAACAATGGGCATCAGGCCGGGACTTTCTCGGGTGATAATAACGCTTGATAAAAATTTTGTCTTGAACATAGTGCTTTCGTTATTTCTCTCCAATTAAATATGAATATTAATGCTTTTTTAGTCGAGTGAAAGATCAGTACCGGATTAATTTTCTAATTTAAAGTCAGACCCAATACCTATCTTCAATAGTTTTCAAGATAGTTTAAATTCTCATTCTTCTTGGCTCAATGTGGCCCTAAACAGTTGTCATTGATTCTTGTTTAGAGTACAGTTCAACCTCAATGCTTGTATGTTATGAGGTTGCTTCACCGGACATATCTGCTCTAATTAAATTGAGAAAATAATAGTATAAGGATTTGATTTTGAGCATAAATTTTAATTTTTCCCTAGTGTTCCATTCTAACCCTAAAGCAATAAATTTCGATTATTTTGGTTTCCTGTCGATGGGAAATCCTGAATGATAATTATATGCCACTTAGAAAGCACATATGAGAGCTCCCAACACAATCGCTTGCATCCCATTGTTAGCCATACCAGTGCAGCTTTCAGTCAACACCATATTATGTAACATCTGTGTACCTTTCACCTACATGTTCATATGTACCATACGAGTACTTGCCGCGATCCGAACAATCTAAACAATACCGCCATCCACTGGGTTGATTTGTTATTTGATTTAGATCTCTGGGCTCACCCCGTTGGCAAGCTTTTCAGATGTAGCTGGCGCAGGGCTGAAACGGGCTCGCAAAGAAACAGCAGACTTGACTAGTAAACACTAAGAAACGATGCTTTGTAGCGCTTTAGCCGCAGCCCCGACCAACAATTGATAAGATGAATGTGCGATAAAGCGACTTGAATTAAATTTCATGTCATGTGTGTGATACGTTGGCCGTATGCCGTGCCGTATGCAGCGTTGACGAAAACGAAGACTGACTAATTGTAGAGTGGAGTAAGTCAAAGACGTGACACACTTCTCAGCGGCACTAGAGCAAGCCCTAGACGTGCAGACCCTACTTACGATACAGATCGCGGTGGCTTTTAATAGAAAAAATTCACATGTGTGGATGTTATAATTTTATCAGCTTCTTGTCTTATCCCCGTGGGACAGGCATTGTATTAAATTGATCTCAACGCTTGTACTTACAAGATACTCGTATGTTACCGGCTACATCGGGGTTTCTAGCATGTAAGATTTGAACCCTTTCGTGCATTTTATGCTGGCTCTTTATATTGTACTTTCAAGTATTGTTTGTGGCTTTTAAAGTTTGCACTATCTTGAATGAATGTGAGTATGTTAGATGAATGTATCCGTGCACTAAGAGAGCCCTTAGAGGGCCTTGTATTGGTGCTGCTTGCACGGGGGCGGGGAGAGAGAGTCGACCACTTTGAAGCTTTGACTTTAAGAATGTTCGCGATCGCTCCAAAGCCAAACGAATGGCGATAAGTAAAAATAAGAAAACATAAAAAACAGAATGGATACGTGCACATACGAGTATATTATGAAGCAAAACCAGACACACGCGTATGGCAAGCTGTAAAAAATTTCATACAAACACTTCAACACTTGTGTACAGCATCATACATCTTGGCCCTAAATGTAGGTCACATTCAAATGTTTGCTTGGCTTTTTATTTGTTTTGTCTGTTTTTGTTTCTTAGAGAATTTAGTTCATTGTTTCTTCTTAGGGCTACGTTGATGCCCACGTCCTATATAGTGGGGCCTACGTCAGAAATAATATATTGGCACTATTAAATTTGGTTAATGTGCGCTGGTGTTTTTAGCAAAGAATGAAGCCGTTGCACATACTCATAAGATGAAATATACCTTAGATTTGTAGCGACTGAAGAACAAGTGCCAACGTTTAAGACTTAACTAGGTTTGAACATACACGTAGCAAAAGTATTCGTAGCTGAAAGCCTCACGTACGTGACTCCTGTAGTCTCTATCGGAAACTTTGTCAGTGCAATGCCCTGATGTATCGCGTCCTTGCCAGCGAAGGTTTTTTCGGCTCAAAAACAAAGTTTTACAAACAGGCTGTTTATGCTTTTGTTGATTAGTACAGGTATGAGTATTAGTCGTGACCACATGTCTCTGGAAGAGTAATACAGTATGTTGATGTATTCGAGTATGTTACATATAGGAAATCAATGTTTGAAAGATGATAGTTACGCGGTAAATCATGAATTTTTGGCTTGCAGCTGACGTATTGTAGTACTAAGCCAGTTTCAATTGTGGGAATGTAAGTCAGCGAGAAGAAAGAAGAAGAATAATCCATAAATTGTACGAATTCCAATCAATACATCAACGTATTGTCTGAGAGAATTGGTAGATAGTGAAGGATAATTTGAAAGGCAATCCCAGCATTCATGAACAATCAAATTGCCAGTTTCTAGATTGAGGCTTCAAACATAGACTTCTGCAAAAGAGTTATACCGGCGGATTTTGAGTAAGTATTGGGGAACGGAGGGTTACCCCATAAAGGAGATGATTCCGTATAGCAATGTTAACATGGCAGGAACTGACTTACATATGTTTGACTTTGGCACACTCCTCCATTTAAAATGTTTCGCATCCTTTGAAGTTATGGCGTCATCCCGCGCAATAATTTTAGTGTGGTTGGCTATTTTTTGGTTTTGCGCTAAATATTAGAATTTTAACGTCAAAAAAGAAGCCAAAAATACGTATTGGTATTAAATTCTGTAGTATTGAAACAACAGATTGGTGGAAAAGTTTTGAGAGCGACACCTATTAATCCGTACAGGAATCAAAATTTATCCGTCATTTTAATATTTCATCTTTAATATGAACACACACAAAAGTTTATTTCTCTCCATCAATTCATTCTTTGTTTGCAAGCCATCTGTAGTTGACATGTCAGGGAGTTGTTAAACAATGAATAAAACAAAATATCGTGCAGTGATAACATTTTTTGTTTTGGAAGGTATATCAGCAACAGAAATGCATATAAAAATGGTGAAAGTGTTAGAGGAATCTGCTCCTTCATTTCCAACTGTGCATCGGTTTTTTTTTGTAGTCTACCGTAAGCTGAATTTAGACACCAATCAGGTTAGAGGGCTAGAGTATAGATGTCACTGTTGGCATTTCCGTTCGCTTTTTTGTTCGCTACGCTTTTTTTGGGCTCACTCCTCTCGCTCACTTCTCGTTAGAACCTCCGTAAAGGAAGCTAAACTTCCAAAAGTTTGTCAAAAAAGGCCCGGCTTACAGAAGAAAAAAATCTTTTTTAATCTGGACAATGCACATCCTCATACAAGTGCTTTGAGGATGACTAAATTGAACGAATTAACAATGAACGAACTACAATGAAAACATGTACCTAGTCACTATGAAAATTGAAAGACGTTGTGAAGGCTGTACAAGGTGAAGCTGAATTGCGGAAAACTGCTGCATTATATTCTAGTTCTGTTATGACAGTGTCAGAATATGGAAAGAAAACAGACAAATCTCGTACAGTCATTTTTAACAAAATGGGTAGAAAACCAGATTTCACATCACAGCAAGAAATAACGTATCATATATTCCGTCTAAGTAGTTTGTTTTACTGATTGACACCATATTCATCGAAGAGAGTTCGATGGAAGGAAGGGATGCTGATAACGTAGTGGATCAAGAGTGTTCATCAGAGTGCTCTGTTGAAACAAGTTTTATGTCATTTAAGTAAATGCCTAAGCGGACAAACCAATGTTCAAGATGTGAATGCATTAAACATCAATGAATCAGTATCCCTGGAAAATCAAGTGAGTTTCAGACCAATTCAATACCGAAAACGTTTTGGAGACTTCAAGAATTATAGAGCCTTAAAAATATTCAAAAATGAAATGGAAGTTTGTTTTCGATTTAATTTTTCATATCCATTATTTTCTTTGAAATGTAGTTTGCTATATGATTTTTTTTTTGTAAATGTACCATTTTCATATAATTGTGGTTGCTTGAGGGCGAGCGCCATAAAGAGTACGAGACTCGAAATAAGAACTGTTGCGAACAACATGCTGTTTTATTATTATAATATTATAACTTAATTAATTTCTATGATAAATTTATACTTAATAGTTTTTAATTTAAATAAAAAAAAAAAACAAATCCCAGCAATCGGTGAAAGTTTTGCTTTTCTAACAATTGCCAAAAATGAAAAAATTTTGGATCTCGACTTCTGAAGCAGAAGATGTTAGCGTTTTAGAGTGTTAAAAAGATTGGATTTTGGTTATCGTCTCAAGTCGAATTCAATTAGTTTTCTCGCTCAGTGTGAAGTTGGAGTGTCGAAGAAAAAACAGTTGGTGTAGGCGACTGGAATGCAATAGATTTTGCAAGTGCAGCGGACAAGGAGTGGGAAGTGCGTTACTTTGGACGGTATGATTGAGGTTTAACAGGCTTTGGACTCGGTATTATTGCATCGGTGACAACGATTTGCGCAAGAGGAGAATTTCCGGACAAGATCTAGCAGAAAATTGCACATGTTCTTTGAAGCTGTTGGCTAGTAGGTGCTCTCGGCGGCTGCCACGAGTCGAGTGGAGTGTCGGAGTTGGAAGCAGGGTACGAGCGGCGTGAACTCACTCTCAGGGTTGGAAATAGAAGTGGGAGTTGGTCCTGAACCGGTGCTGGACAAAGTAGAGCAATAAAATGATCAGCGGTCGCAACAGCAATGGATCTTCGCCGATGGGTGAGTTGGTAATTGAAAAGTGAAATAATAAAAAAATGTAGCGGTAATGATGGCAAAGTGAAGAAACAAATTTAGAAGTGTGTAGGGAGGTGAAGCGAGAAGAAACGCGTGCTGGTGTTGCAGGGGTACGGTTGTCGATTCGGTTGGTGTGCGAGACTACCGTCATCGGTGAAACGTCAAAATCAAACGGAGCCCGAGACGGTGACCGATATCTATACCGATTCGAAGTTGGAGTGGTCTGGTGGAACATCATTGTTCGTTGTGCGTGACAATTGCTGCAAGACAGAAAAGATGGAATATACGAAATAGTGTAATCTGCGGAATCCGAGCCACAGACTTCAACCCGAACTCGAGCAGTATCGGAAAAATGATGGATTAATGGCCAGTTGCATGGTGCGAGCGAGCTGGTACTTGACACTTGTTTATAAATTTGCGCAACATTAAAAACCCCGAAAAATCGAAAGACACAACAAACAAATTATTAAGTGCTTCGTTCTCGTGTGTAGTTTCCTTCGAAGCTAAAGTAAAGTGCATAAACATAGTGACTGTACGCAAGTAAATATTTTTTTTTTTTTTTTTTGTGAACTGTGAGCAGATCAAGTACTGGCGGCTATAAATTGGCGTATCTTGCTGTCACCAATTTAGGTGACAAAGGACTGGTGCGGCACAAGGATTTTTAAAAAGGAACGTTGAAGCTATTCGATATTAAGTGTATATCGAATATTGTAGATGAACGTTCGTGTACGAACTATTTAAAATCGAAGTTAGAAGATATTCACGCGGTGACGTCATTCCATTTAATTTCAAAATATGAATATCATGGTAAACTTTTTTTTATTTTAAACGAGTTTAGCTTTTTTTTGAATCAATTTAAACTTTATTAATTTTTTTTATTATTCAATTTACTTAATTACTGTAATTTCATTCCAGTCTCTTACCAGGTTTAACTTAATCACTGTACTTTCATTCCAGTCTCTTACCAGTTTTTACTTAATTACTGTAATTTCATTCCAGTCTCTTACCAGTTGCAGAGCGCTCAGCAATCAAGAAGGAGTAAGTTTGGTATTTTGTTAAAAATAAAAATTAATTTTTATTTGTATATATATATACATATTTTGTTTTTTTTGTTGTTATTGAATATATATAATTATAATGAATTAATTTAATTTTTATTCATTTCACAGGATGGTCCTCTCTATTCTTTTCCCTTCCCTAATCCTTTTCTTCTACCCATGTGGTATTAAGTAAAAAGGTGGCTAGCACGGGCGGTGACCTATCTCCTATGAACCCAGACACGGCTGAGCATTAGCCGGCTCAAAATGCCACCGGGAGAAAGGAACATTGGTCACCGCCACAAATAAATGTCTGTAGTTGCGGCGACTATCGCGATTGCAACCGAGCATAGAGATTGATTAGAACGAGTTGGGAGAGCTGAGCCGTTGATTAGAACCTTTGATAGAGAGTGAGTTGAGAAGGACCGTTCTACATTTTTAGTACTGGACCTGCATCATGTAGGACCATATTTCTTAAAATAAATGCTGAACTTGTGTTACGGGTGACCAGTTGTCTTTTAATTAGTTGATAAATGAAATAAATGTTTTAATTTAAACGTTTCTACTGTTTCTTTTGCTTTCGCGATTAATTTGTCACGGCGCAATGCAGCGAGCTTACGAATTGGACTAACGCCAGCCAGGCTGTGTAGCTTTTCAGAAGAGAAGTAAAATGGTTTGTTAAGGTCCATTTTCAGGTATCTATTTTGGGTGATCTGAAGCTTTGTTACTAGATATTTAGCACATTGGATCCAGGTAGGCCGTAACGTAGCCTCATAGATTTTAGCTAGTTGTAAGTAGAAAGTTAAGTTAAGTTATGTTAAGCTAATATAAGTTCAGTAGAGGTTTTTGCCTAAATTTTCCTCTAGCTAATTGTAATAATCTCATAGAAATACGATAATATGCATAGTTTTAAGTAATGTTCAAACGATGGTGAGATGACTTTGTCAGAACACCAACTATATTATAAGGCCTCTGTACCGCATACATTCCAATAAAGAAATTATATATATATCTACTGTTTCTCCGTACGTGCTTATAACGCAATGTATGAATAAAGCCATAAGTTTACCTTCAAGTATATTTAAAGTTCAACAGGTGTTTAAATCTGCAAAGATTTTAAACTTTCATTCCTCAAATTGTTTGGTGGATATCAAAGTTCTAATGAAGAATCTTTTGAATCTAGTTATTTTTTATACCAAACAGTTGGAACTATTCAATAAATATTTCTTTAAATTTTACTGAGTCTCAAATTTCCCTCATTAAAGTTGAGGTTACTTTTGAATTATAGACAAGAACAAAGAAAATCTAGCAATTTGTAAATTTTTTATTTGAGTACGATCTACATTGGTTTTATTGAGATAAAAATCAATTTTACTCAGAGAAGTATCATGAAATAATGCTGATGGTTGTTTTAAAATTTAGCCGAATTCTTCTGAAAAACGGTGCAAAATAATTTTAGGGATATTTTCACGTACAATGCCGCAAATATCGCATACTCTTCAGTAGTAGCTATGTCTACTACCTCTTCTCCTCTGCATTGTCACCAATTTCCTTCAACAAACTTTTCAGATTTCTATTGGAATAAAATTTGGAAATTCTGATGTTATAACAAAACAAAAATTGTTTGTGATTTCATCTCCATTTAGCATAAAGGTAGACGCTAAAATCAAGTCTGAATATTTCTATACTGCTTAAAGGTAATCGTTTTCTTCATCATTCAACTTTAACAAACTGAAAATAAATTTAACATCAATCAAACCTAGTTCATAGTCAAATCTAATTACGTTTCTTCATGTACATTCAATCAAACTAACCCAAAATCCTTATCAGTTTCAATCGTCCAGAAATTATAATCAAAAAGTTCAATGCTGTTGATAACGTTTTGAACTAAGGGCTAAAATATTTATTAGACGCATTGAATTTGAGTCATGTTTCATTGTTGACAATAAATATCTTAAGGAAAACAAGACCGTGTGAATGAACACGTCACACTAGACTGCAATTACGAGAGTACATACGTGGATTATTTTTCTTATCAATTTCCTATCATGTAATGCAGAGTGCAAATTGAAAAATTTACACCGGTATAAAGCGGATATACTTTTGTTTTTCATCTAAATACTAAGTGCAATGGGAAATTGTCATAAGTTTTTTATCTTGTCTGAATGGTAAGTCGGAAATAAGAATAGTCACCTTATCGTATTCGCATGCATTTTCAATTCGATTAAGTTTTAAACTACCTACTCCGTATTAAATTTTAATCCTACATACATGCGCAGGACTTATTTTACATAGCCTTTTTCCTCACGTTTTGTCTTAATAGTGGTCTATTCAGTGCGCCCCCTAGACATCATTTAATAGGTCTTCTGGAGGTCAAGCTTTGTCATCCTTAGTACAGTGTCTTCGATTGTCTTGGTTCAATGACAATATCTGCTAGATTGGTACTCCTACAAGAAATTCATAAATGTCAAGTAGACAGGAGTAAGCTCTTGTTCGACGGTTTTGTACTGAAAATATGAAATGTAAGCATCTACGATACATATGGAACTCTCTCGAATGAAACTGTGCAATTCATAAATACTAGTAGTATTAACCAAGTTGAGTGAATTTTGACTTCTGAGGCATTCATCGTGGTTGTACTCATACAGAACCTCTCCGTGATTTTTTTTTCAGATTTTTCGGTCCATAGGTATCCAATCGCGGGGGGGGACACAATTATTTCGTGTTCTTCCACTTCTCCTGCCCACTCCGTTATCGATATTGAAATTTCAACATCTGAAATTAACAGATCTCATCAAGTTTTACTCGACTATCTACGGTGGAAAATATGTTAAGGGATCACATCCTTACATGGTGAGACCCGTTTTAAATTTGTTTGTAATCCTTTTTGAGTATCAAACTATCATTGATCAACAACTCCTGAGCCGTTAACAGGATTTTATTACACTAGCTTCTCCAGTTCCTAAGAAAACTTGCTGTGGCGGACTGACGGATAAATGGACGGACAAGTACCAATTTTAATAATGAGTTGTAAGGTTCACAGGATTTTCCGATTTTCTGTTTCTTTTCATTCGCGCCTTAATCGCTCGTTTAAGATTCAGCAATTATTTCGACGTTTTCAACCCGAAATCACTATCCATCTTCCGTCGTAGTGGACCGCGGATTCTTCGAAACATTTTCCTTTCGAAGGCATTTAGGGCTTTTCAGGTGTCTGACTCAACATCCAAGTTTCATTTTTAAGGGCTTTGTAAAACGAATCTTACAAAGACTTACTAGGCTCTGGCGCTGTCTGTCCGTCCTTTCATCCGTCAGTCGATCTGTCCGTGCGTCACAGCAAGTTTTATTAATTTATTTTTACCAACCAAGGTATACAATTTTTTTTACTTTCTACATATCGTATTTTTTTTACAGTATAAATTTACATCTGCAGTGAATTAATGCAAGGATTAAGAACCGAAGAACTTGGATAAACTCGAGTTGAATTGGGATCTTGATATGGTTGGGAAATAAACATGTCTCATCCTCTCGAAAATTTTGACATACCTATTTATCGGCTCATTATCACCATACATAGGGTGATGTTTGCTTTCTACGAGCAAAGGTGAATGTCTCCTATATCTTACTGGCTCGTTCAAGGTTATTTTGTTGATTAGATGTTGGACTTTATTTACCTGCGCCGAAAAGAGGATGCGAGGGAGATAGTTGTCCGCGAAGAGAGACAGCGCTCACTCAACGATTGGCAGCAGTCTTGGGTGAATTGTACGAAGGGAAGGTGGACTGCGCGCCTTATCCCGGATGTGAGACCGTGGCTAAATCGAAGGCATGGTGAGACTGACTTCAATCTGACCCATCTTTTGAGCGGGCACGGGTGTTTTCAGTCTTACCTGCACAAGATCGGTAAGTCACGGTCCCCCGATTGTCGATTTTGCCCAGGAGAGGAGGACAATGCCTGTCACACATTTTTTTCGTGTACCAAATGGGTCAGGCTGCGAAGGGAACTTTACAGGGAGACGGGAGAGCTCACCCCGGATAATAGAGTTGCGGTGATGCTTGAATCGGTTGACAAATGGAACCAGGTGGCACATTATGCTCGGGCAGTCCTAAAATATAAAAGGGACTCACAGCAGCCTCTTCCCCTCTCCCCTCCCGCTAGGTAAGGGATTCCTCAGCTTGAAGGTGCTCCACGGCGTAACAAAACGAGACCTGGCCCGAAGTAATGTGTCAAACGATTCCAGGCTGGGTTCTCAGGTTGACAGGGGAGGTGTTGAGTGGGTAGTCCAGTCGCGATGGGAGTCCCACACTCTGTGCATAAATAGCATTCACCTCCCTACAACAAAAACAAGTTGGGTAGACAGACCTATGCTCATGTCAGAAGGGTTTTGTACTCAACTTACAAAATGCCGTAACCAGCAACGAATAAAATTAAGAAACACGTCATGTTCGAGGATCATACTATTATTAACTAAGTTGGAAGAATTTTTTAATTCTGAGGTATTTGTTAAAATTATACCCATAAATATCTCGCTTGATAATTTTTCAGATTTTTTTAGATCACGGGTGTCCATTCGCGAGGGAGAAAACACATTTTTCATGTATTTCCCCCCCCCCCTCTGTGCCCCACTGAAGCAAAAACTGTCAGTTTAAGAACTGTTTTGAAAAGCTCTCATAGAGAACTTTCATTTGATACTCCTATCGGCTACGTTTCATGAAATTTTTTTTCAGGGGCCACTCCTCTGTACTGTAAGCATCGATTCATGTCCTATTTTTTCGAATCCTAGAATAGCTACAAAACCCTTTTGCTAGGAGCTCTCTCCTGCCTTTTTGACTTGTTTCAATTGTATGTAGTCATCCTCATGATATCTATCATTCCTGAAACTTTCATGCAAATCCTAGCAAAGCTGTAGTGTCTAAGTCGGTAAAAGCGCATATGGCTCCATAGCCATATGTTTCCATAGTAATACAGGGCATATTGTTCCATAGTAATACAGGAAAATTCAAATCGCTATAACTTCGTTAAATACAAATCGATCTTTATGAAACTTTCAGGAAAGATTGATCTTATAAATAGTCATCTGTTTGCTAAATTTTATTGAATTTAAGGGTACCATTTAGATTTAATTCAAGAAAACATAAAATCGATAAATCATACTATTACTAACAAAGTTGAGTGAATTTCGACTTCTCACGTATTTGTTGTTGTTGTACTCATTAAGGCCTACGTCCATGATTTTTTTCAGGTTTTTCGGATGGAAGGTGTCCAATCGCGAGGGGGGGGTACGCGAAAAGTTCGTACATTTCCCCTTCCCCTGCCCCCCTCGGTACTCATAAGGCAATTTTAAGACCTGTTTTCAAAAGATCTCATTGAAACCTTTCCAATGACACCCTACTCGACTACCATTGGTGAAAATTTTTTTTTGAGGGGTCAACTCCCTATATGGGGAGACCCCCCTTAAACCCCTTCGAAAAAAATTTTCACCCTTGAACTTTCAAGAGGTCACCACTTCTGACCTTTCCACAAAGTTTCATGGCTGTAGCCTCTATAGTTTCGGAGAAAAAGTGCTGTGACATACAGACGGACGGACGGACGGACGGACGGACGGACGGACGGACGGACGGACAGACGGACACAGGTCGTGATTGCAATAGGGTTTTGTATTTTAGTACAAAACCCTAAAAAAGATGACCACTTTGGCTTTCTCCAGTGGTAATCGTAGCCCTCGATCCAGTCTCTTCCTCCGCACAATAGCATACCTAGCCTAAGTTGCAATTGTTCAACAGTGCATCCAGTGACCAGAGCCGCAACATCATCCGCATAGCCAATCAAGTGCGACTCATCCGGCATCTCCAGTCTCAGTAGCCCGTCTTAAGACATATTCCACAGGTCCGGACCAAGGATAGATCCCTGCACAACACCGGATATAACTAGCATTCTTCGTTGGCCCTGTGTCGTGTCATAGAGCAGGCTTCGATCTTTCATGTAGTCCCTCAAAAGCCGTAATAGATATTCTGGAACTTAAGAAGGATTTTTCAGCGTATTCGGAATGTCCGTCCATCTAGCGGAGATGAAGGCGTTCTTGATGTCGAGTGTCACCAACAAGATGATCCGTCGCTTGGCGCGACTATATGCTGCGCTGCTCACCTTTGCAATTGTATCAATGGTAGAACGTCCTGCTCAAAAGCCGTACTGCCAAGGAGATAGGTCCCCAGCAGCACCAATTGCGTCAGTGAGTCTTCCCTTGATTAGTTTCTCTAGCACATTCCCAACAGTATCTAGCATGCATAACGGGCAATATGCAGACGGTGATCCGGGATTTCCCTTCCCCTTGCTGATCAGTACTAGCCTTGCCATCTTCCATCGTACCGGGAAAATTCTGTTCTGTAGGCAAGCGTGGAATATGCTAAGCACCAAGTCAAGGCAATGGTGATAGGCAACCTGCAACACCTCAGCTGGAATGCCATCTGGACCTGGAGCCTTCCTGGCTTTCAGTGAAAGGACTGCCTCTTCCAGTTCCAGCTGTGTAAAGAGTGTACACTCGACTGCTGTTTCACCATGGACAGCGTCAAAAGTGCCCGCACTATATCGTCCATTTTTCCCGCATCACGTACGCAAGGTTTCCGTAGGGTACCAAGCTTCCGCAGAACTAGCTTGTAGCCAAGGCCATGGATCCTTGTTCACATTGTCCACTAGATCTCGCCAGCAGCGAGGGTCTTTCCTGGCCGACTTATATACTGCCACCCGGTGGCATTCTTTGTCACGATTCCGTGCGCATTGAGCCTCACGCTGAAGCTTGTGACACTCACTTCGCTTTTCAGTGATTTAAGTTGACCAGTACACTGGGGGTTTGCCGTGCCCGAGTTTCCGATGGGGCATAAAAGCGTTGCAAGCAATCGTGATGATCCTCATAGCTAAGTTCACCATGCCTTGAGCTACCAGTTCTTCAATCCCCTGCGAGAGCACGCACGTCGGGAGACAACATCACTTATCTCAAGCAGAATGCACTGATGATCACTGGCTAAGTAGTCCTCTAATACTTTTCAATTGCGTATCCTCCGTACTAAGGACTCCGAGGCAAATGTCACGTCCGGTATGGTTCCCTTATAGCCAATAAGGCGGAAAGTTGCCGTATTTCCGGTGTTTAGTACGACGAGCGCCATCCTGGCCGCTATTTGCGGGATTCATTTCCCCCGCGGATCTGTTTGAGACACGCCTCATTCGATTGCTTTCGCGTTGAAGTCTCCCCCAACGAGCACGTTACCCTCTGCGTTCGAGATAGCGCCCTCCAGAGCATTAAGCTTGCTAGGAAGGATGATATCAATTCATTCGGCGTTAGGTACACACTAAAGAAAGTGTTCTCTGAGTACCGTACCCACACGAAACCCCGCCCACAGCTCTCTGCTTTGAAATCACTATTTCGAACTCAGATGATGGCTGTACCAGTTTCAACAGGATACCATGATGCCAAACATTTATGATGGTGTTGCTCACTCAGCAGCATAAAATCGGCTTTCATGTCCCTCCCAAACTGCTCCAGCAGATTTTGGGCGGCTGAAATGCGGTGTAGGTTTAGTTGCAGGATGCGATTCATCGACGTTCTGATTTTGCTTCAGCTAGGGCTTCCTGGAAAACCCGACATTTTCCTGATCCCAAGTATGTCCAAAATCAATCTTGGATCAGCATCCTTGCAAAGAATACAGTATGCCCCCTTCGTACACTCTTTTCGTTTTATGTCCCATTTTACCGCATTTATAACATAGGGAACTCTTATCGTTGCTGCTCTTCGCTGTATCCTACAGACAAACCCCCTATTCTTATTTTGCCCTTATACAGAAGTTGTTCAGTGTCCTCTTTTGGTGAAGTCAATTATGGCCATGCGTTGTCCCCTTTGATTATCTGGTGTCAGCCGCGCTTTGATCCTGCTCACGCTAGCGAACTCCCTTTTGATGGCCTTGTATAGCTCGGCCAGATCCGTTACGCAGTCAATGTTTCTTTTTTTGATCGTTGCCATGGGCTCAGGCGAGGCTATGGTTGCGCTTTTGTCAAGAACTTTCTTTACTGCGTCGCAGCATGCTTCCCTGTTTTCGGCCTCTGTTCTGAATGCGACTAGTATGTGGCCCAACCGCGTTGGTCGTACTACTTTAATGGCAGTGTTGGTGTCTTTGGGGCTTACGTTTCCCCTGATATCCCACAGCACCTCCGCGTAGGATCGACCATCTTTGGGTTTTACGAGCAGTGCCTGATGCCGAGGTCTTTGTTGGGGCTTCTTTCTCTCCTGTTACGCATCAGGTCTTTTTTCTTGTTGGGCACCCATGTAAACTTTGTTTTCTGGCAATTTTCGGAGGAGTTTTTTTGCAGCTTTCTTCACTCCTTTTGTCAGTGCTATCTAGAAACCCTGATCTTGCATTCCAGGTCCATCGAGTGCCTCTTTCTTCCTTCTTTTATCCCGATCCCCTTTCAATCGGGCTTGGCACCAGTCGATTATTAGTATTTAATGGTGGAGCTATCTACACGTACCCTTTAAATTTAGCCCCAGCGCTTCTTTAGACTTCTGCTCTTCTTTGGTCTTCTGGCCCTCTTCGACCTTTAACTAGCTCCTCCGATAATGCCCTATGTGGTCTAGGAGCTCCTTTAGTTCAAGGAGCTCAGTCTTTACTGTTTTGTTGATTTTTGGTGAGTTGCACGCAGATTGTATTCTTTTAAGAACATCTCCCGTTTTTCGGAATAGCCTCTCTTCTTCATGTCGCTGGGCGGCAATTGTACTTCGCGATCATCATTCTTGGGAGAGATTATCGGATTCCGTTTTCGAGTTCAGTACTTCCGCCACATTGTCGACGTTGGCGATGAAATCAAACAACGTCAGTGTATTTTTCTGGTCTTCAGGATGGTTCGCTGTTATATCGAGATTTACGACCCTTGCTTCAGTCACTTCGGTAGTGATTGCTGCAGTGAGCATCAAATTCTCGATGTTCTTTATATTTTTTCTCGACCGCTCGAACATCTGACTAATCCTGCAGAGTTTCCCGCTTTTCCTTCATAGGACGCTCTAGCGTTCGCATCATTTTTTTGCTGTGCCTGAACGCCGCAGGAATTTCAGTCTGGACAAGACTGTCTGTTAATCACCGTTCTTCGTCCATCTTTCCCATCATTGTATTAATTTTCGTTTTTATCGCCTTTAGTGCCATTCCCGATGTGCTATTAACATCGTGGCAGCAGTGACTGGTTACGTCGTCGTTATTGTTATTTTCGCATTCTTTTTTTGATTTATTTTTATCTTTTTTCATGGTTTTCGGTCGCTCCAGTTTTGTTGGGTCCCACTTCGGAGTACTATTTCCGTTGGTGTATGTAGTCAGCTTTTTGGTCCCATGGTTATCTTTGCAGAGCAGGGAGGCTATGCAAGGGTTGGCACAAGCCCCTACGGGGACAAGTGCTCAGAGCCCGACCACCGCTAATCGGGAGTCCATCTCAACCGAACCTACACCACCAACCCAATGGTGCGAACTTCGAACGTGCTCACCTGCCAAGGTTTTACCGGGACGGAGACGGTATGAGAATTGAATTGCAGCCGTTCACGCACAAGCGTCACTTCGGCGCTATCGTGCAAAGCAACTAGGTCCAAACCATCATATCCGCCAACCCAAAGCATAAATTCCAGTTTGTTGTCCAAAACATAGTCCAGATCCAGTCGGTGTCGTTACTTGTGATCCCAGGAAGGCGCTTCATGGCGCCATTTATATCCCTGGATCAATGGGGGCGGTGCTCCCCAAACAATGCTAGCCTCCAAGAGTACTCTTGTCGACCGACATTCCCCCTGCGGGGATTTCCTTTGGTACGTGAGAGTGGAACTCTCCAAAGAATGCTAGCCTCCAAGAGTATTCCTGTTGGCCAGCATTCCCCCTGCGTGGAACCTCACTGGAGCTTGGAGGAATATAAAATACACCAATGTACAAGTCAAATTTTTAAAGTTTGATTCGGACTTTTGTGTGCTCGAAATTTTTATATGTGGTCGTATCAACAAGCCCACTGAATAACCAGCTGTGTACAGTGATTAGGACGCCCCTACCTCACGTCAACCCGGCACTTAGATAGTCCCAATCATTCCCATAAATAGTATTAAGAATCTATTCATTAGGAAAGGAGTTATTCAACCAAGTTTCTGTTAGAGCAAGGACAGTGAAAAGGCACGATTTAGCGTCAAGAAAAAGTTTGCTGAGTTTACTTCTAATTTCAGCACAGTTATCGTAGAACATTTTGATGCATTTGGGGGAAGTATTTGAATTGCGAACGAAAAAATTTGCTATGCTGCTCTCGCGATCTTTGTAGCGAGGAGCTTACATTTGAAGCGTAGGCCTCAAGAACTTTTTCTGCTTGTTCTGAATTTGCACCAAGTTGCTCGTGGTACCGAAAATATAATTTGCAAAGAGCATCAATTTCTATAGGAAAACCTTTTCTTTGTATCATTACTTTATGATTGGTCTCCGTTTTACCATCAATGCATATTGTATCTGGCGCCAGGTAGAGTTGAACAAATTCATATATTATATGCTCTCGCAGTCTTGATAAAAATGCCTGCTTTCAAGATCGTTACTAGAGTTTATCATTGCTTTTACATCTGGAGGTAAAGAATTCCTTTTCGGTTAACGAGTTATTTGACGTCTTCATTGACATTGGTATGTCACGGTCTACAACTGCATGTTTTGCACAGGAACAGAAAATGATGCCTGCCCTAAATTTTTTGCATGTTAAATATCGAACATCAAGCCCGGCGCAAAACAAATTATTGGTTAGATGATGATCGCCAGAATGCGTTAGACAAAAAGAATCAGGCTTACAACGAATACCTAGGTAGGAAAACCAGTACGAAGAGAGAACACTATGAAAATCTCAGAAGAGTAGCGGATAAGATAATTAGAATTAAGAAAAGAAAATACTATGACAACCAATTGAGAAGTATACCTGTAAATTTAGTAAGCAACAACATAAGAGAAGCATAAAAAGTAGTGAAAAGCCTGGAACGTGGCTATCAGCTCAAAACCACGCTCTGTCGTGATGACATCGGCCATATCCTCGCTGATGAAAACAGGATCAAGAAAAGATGGGCAACATATTTCAAGAATCTCCTTAATTCTTCACACAGCTCCAAAACATTGGAGCCTATATATGTTTCCGGTAAGCTTCCATTGGCGTCACTAACTCTGGATGAAGTTTTCTCTACCATCAAAGCCCAAAAGAATAATAAAGCGCCGGGTTTCGATGAGCTGTCAGTGGAGCTCATCAAATATGGTGGCAGTAGTGTTCATAAGGCTATTCACAAGGTTATCCAGCGCATTTGGCAGCATGAACATATGCTGAAAGAATGGAGTCAATCAATTAAATTCCCTATCCACAAAAACGATGACAAGCTACAGTGTGAAAACTGTAGAGGCAAATCACTACTTTGTATGGCGTACAAAACACTTTTCAAGATCTTAGAAAATATAATTGGGTCATACGCGAATAGTATTATAGGGGAGTATCAATGTGGTTTTCGAGCAATTATATCGACGATAGACCAATTGTCTACAGTCGAGCAGGTACTTGAAAAATGCTGGGAGTTCAATTTAGATGCACACCAAATTTTCGTTGACTTTAAGTAAACATACGACAGTATTGGTCATAACGTACTGTACCTAATAATGCTTTGCTTTGGTATCCCCGCCAAATTAGTCCGTCTTACCAAAATGACAATGACGTCGAAGATCTCCAAAGCCCGCATCAATAACCAACTCACCAACGCCTTTGATACAAGTATCGGACTAAAGCAGGGAGATGGGCTGGCTCCATTGCTATTCAATTTGGCTCTGTAATATGTCATCAGAAAGCTACCTGTCGATACAAGACCTACGTTACTCGTATTATACAAGTCGAGTCAAGGGTGGTCTATGCGGACGGCATCAATATTTTGCCACGATCGTTAACAACTGCTAAAGATATCTTCCTGAAACTCGAAATGAGCTTTTTATGGGTGAAATTTTAAGACTATCACTTACATATTTGGAGGGCGGTTTCATAGTCTTCAGTTCATGAGTGGAAATAGAACGCTTATGTGAAGAACCAACGCTACCTCTCGGTCGTTTGCAATGAGAAATAGTACTGCTTGCCACTAGATTTGAAGGATATTCAATCGTATTAGGAATCTGAAATGCAAAGCTACTTCTACTTCTAGCAAGGCTAGAAGTAGTAGTCCCTCAAAAGTTTAAGTTTTATCGAATATTTGAAATTTTTTGTAAAGTGTGTCGGCCTTGTATAAGGACGCGTGAAACCGTGAAACTCTACGAATTACATTGTCGTAAGATAAAATTTTGGTTGATTACCAACAGTTTTCTAACTGAAATAACCAACACCTGCTCAAAGTCATAATACAATGAGAAGGTCTCTCTTTCGACTATGATTCTCTTCGAGGTATGTATCTTCGCTTTGATGGAGAACTGGGGATTATGTAAGCTGCAACTGCATTTCCTCGCTTCAAAGGACTAGAGAACAACACAGCAAATTTTTTCGTCCCCAATATAATGCCCATTCAACAGAGCCTTAAATTGTTTTACCTCAATTGCAGTGGTATCCGATCTAAATTAAGCCAATTATTCCTTCTTGCCTATCTTGCCATTTTCAAATTTCATCCCTGAAAGAAACTTGGCTTAACAATACTTACAGAAATGAAGAAATCTTAAAAAGTGATTGGACTATCTTCAGAGATGATAGAGACTATCACAGCACTGGACAATCAAGAGGAGGTGGCGTATTAGTTGCGGTTCACAACTCCCTTTCAAGTGAGTTCGTAAGCACAACATTATATAAATTATTCCAGCAAAGGGTAGTTCATATATCAACAAAAAAGCTTCGCTTATACCTTGGCGTGTACTACGTCCCCGCAAACTCTTCTGAAATTGTCTATCATGAAGTCATCGAAACCATTTCTTCTCTAGCTGCATTTATCAAAGAAGATGACACAATAATTATGGTTGGGGACTTTAATCGACCGGATTTTCAAATTTGTAATTGACGAAGTCGATAATTGTCCTCTCCCAATCAATCTTCTTGACAGCCAGGAATTTAACTTGTTAAGTACTTTTTGTGGCAACGATCTGCAACAAAGAGCTCCGACACCTAACCAATATGGAAATTGGTGAGGCTTAAGATTTACTAACGCATATGACGATGATGATTGAGATTTCCACTACTGATATTTCTAACCCTATTTCATACAATAATTTAATTGTATACGACTTTCGCAATGCTGATTACGAAAGCATTAAAAAACATCTTTGTATTTGTCTTTCGACGCTAGATCTAGAAGAAGCTTTATCGTGTTTTTACCGGATAACTTGTTGCAACCGCGGAAGTCACCGTAGTTGCAGACATTATATTTCAGCAGAGGTGTGAGTAACCCGGGGTAGCATACTGAGGCCGGCTAACGCTCAGTCGTGTCATGGGTCTCCCGGGACACCCTCTGCTCGTGCTGAGCCGCCTTGCAAATAATAACTAACAAGAAAAGAAATAGACGGGAAAGGGGGAGGTCATTTTAAGAAACGAAAAATGTTTTTTTGGCCTTCCACAGACATGGCCGTTTTATTTAACAAAAAAAGGAATCTCATTAAAGGAAATTCGCAATTTTACGAAAAGGAATTCAAAATCTAATTTAATTAAATATGAATTAAACGAAGGTTACCTAAATACACAGAATAAATGAAAAATAACATAATTTGAAATAATGCAACAAAAATGAAGTAGAGAAAAAGTCAAATTTATACTCACTCCCTTTTTTGCAAAACTCCTGGAGCCTCTGTAAATTAAAACAGAAATGTCTGTAAAATAGAAAAAAAGAATGTAAAATGGCCACTTTCATAAGCATTATCCACTGTCTATCCGTTTCTTCTGCTTTGTCTACTAGCTATCAGCTATGTTTGTCATAATTTAATAAACGTGACAACTGATATTTTAAATCTTGAGGTTTCTGTATCGCACTTGATTTTAATTCCACCACAATCTGGGTGGTTAGCTTTCAAAAGTATATTTAAATTTTAGTTAATAGTTTCCAATGTCTTTCTTACTTCGCTGCTTTCATTTCTGATTTTTATCCACTGAATTCAAGTCAAAACGTTCTTCCATTCACGATCCTACTTTCGTCTCCCAACCCAAATCAAGATTTTTTGTTCCCGCAATCCAAATCAACAAAATCTTTTCCCAACACCGCACAAAATGAATCCCTCTTATTCTGAAGTCAAATACTGACTGCTCAAATCCAAGAACCCAATCCCGTAATCCTTTCCTTCCTAATTACCGCTGCCACATCTGGGTAACGTAATCGAAGTTCGACACTTCGATTCCGGTACCCACACAACTTTTTGCATATCGACAACCGCAACAATTTCCATTTTGCATATATGGCGAGTTGCATAACCATGATAGCGTTTGGTTAGATGCAAATCATCATATATATATATATATATATATATATATATATATATATATATATATATATATATATATATATATATATATAAATACGGAAATAATCGCTTTTGCCGATATTCTAAAAAGAGTGCTTTCCTGCGCTTGGGGAACTTGAACCCTCGGTCGAGAATCCACGACGCTAACAACGGAGCTACCTTCTGTTGATTTTCCATTCATCGAATTAGCAACTTCAACTTTGCATCTTTCTTGATGGGCATCGGAATGAAATTTGTTAGTCGGGAAACGTGAATGAATTTTTTGTTAGTATGGATAATAAAATTTGTTAATGGGAGCTTATGAATAAAATTAGTTAGTATGGAGGAAGGAATTAGGTTTTGCTAGGGAAAATGTATCGAATGAAATTTCGTTAATGAGAAGTAATGAATGGAGTGTTGCTAGTGGGAAAATTAAAATTATTATTTTATAACTATTTGTTTTTCTAATTAAAAATAGGATAAAAGCGTAGGATTGAGATGATGGGGAATTAAAAATCATAGGGAAATCGGTAAAATGTTTTAAAAGTAAATAAACACACAGAGGAAAAGATATGAGTGCCCAAAGGAAAGTGGAGATGTTACGGCGGCAATTTGAAGTTGCAAATGGGAGAATGCTGGTACGCCGGAATTCGCAACAAACGCTTGACGCCGTTGAAAAGAATGTTCCGAAAATTAAGAAAAAAGCTAAGCTTTCGGAGCCTTGTCTAAATAGCGATCTTAGATATTTACGAAATCAAAAGGATAAATACTACAAAATGACTAAAAGTAAAAAAAAAATGTCAGCAATGCTATTCAATCAAAATATAATGAGCTTGCTAGTGAATTCAAATCAAAATCTCGAGAAGCATATGAATTATATGTTTATTTGATTGGCGAAAATATCATTAAAGACCCAAAGCAATTCTTTGATTTTGTTAACGTCAAACGCAAGACTCAAGGTTACCCTTCATGTATGTTTTTTAAGGATTCCTCCTAGCTTTGAAATCCAGTGTAAAGAACAATTAATCGTGCCTTTCTCCATCATTTTCAATTAATCCCTCTCTAGCGGCATCTTTCCTTCTTACTGGAAATCTTCGTACCTAACACTAATCCATAAGAAGAATGGTAGACGGTGTATTCAAAATTACAGATGCATTGCTATATTATCAGCCATTCCAAAGCGTTTTGAACAATTACTTTGCAACAAGATCTGTCCTATTATAGAAATACGGCTACTACTACTACCACCAATCTCCTCATTCTGACATCAATATTCTATGTGAGATGGAGAAGAATCACCAGATTGATGCAATATATGCAGATTTTAGCAAAGCATTTGATCGGGTAAATCATGAAGTTCTGATAAATAAACTCCCTAATTTTGGTATTACAGACCGTTTACTCAACTGGATCCATTCAAACATTAAAGGCCGCACCCAAGTCGTCTAATTTCAAGGACGATTATCCAAAAAAAATTCATATTCTTTCCGGGGTTCCTCAAGGAAGTCATCTTGGACCTCTTTTATTTAATATTTTCGTATCGGACCTCTCATCAGTATTATATGGTGTACGTCATCTTTTTTATGCAGATGACCTGAAAATTTACCACGTTATATCTTCTTTACCGGATATGATTTTCCTTCAGTCCAAGCTTAACACTCTCTCTGACTAGTGCAATAACAATCAACTTTTCCTAAACTTGGAAAAATGCCAGGTGATAAGTTTTACTTGACTATCACAGCACCAACATAACACTTAGTAGAGTTGATAGCATTGTGGGCCTTGGTGTTGTTCTGGACCAAAAGCTTTGCTTTAAGCTACAGTACGATGGAGCTATATCTAAGGCTAATAAAATTCTAGGTTTCATCCAAAGAAGAGCCAAAGAATTCAAGAATATTTGGGTTACTAGATTACTATACATCTCATTAGTGCGCTCTAATCTTGAATATGAACCCTGTTTTTTGATATTCACGCTGACAGGTTAGAATCGGTCAAGAAACAGTTTCTTCTTTTGGCACTAAGATCTCTTTACGACCCTAGGAATTTCCACAGCCTACCGCCATATAGCTATTGGCTTCAAGGACTTAATATGGCATCACTCGATTCTAGGAGAATGATGATATCTGCATGTCTAGCATTTGATGTTCTGCGAGACAATATTAAGGTTCAGTACATAGCAAAAAAATTACTTTGAATGAGCCCCTTAGAATCACAAGACAATCACCAATACTTACCGTAGATCCCCATCACACTACCTATGCAGGCAATAATAGGGTGTCCATCCGTCCGTTTTTATACGGACATGTCCGTGTTTTATGTGCGCTGTCCTGGTTTCCGTATTTTTCGGGAAATGTCCGTATTTTCGACCAATTTCGCCTAAAAATTTTTTTTGCTTAAATTTATGGATTTTTCGCTGTTTTCCGTACCAACAAAATGAGCGATACGTACGATAACAACGTACGATTAGAGAAAAAATCGGTTCTTGACCCGCGATCGATATATCGAACTACGGAACTCATAGGGACAATTAGCAGTAAACACTACTAAACAGAGACCAGCTGTATAAAATGACCAAATCAACTCGAAACTCTATCAGATTTACGGGAGTTTTCGTTGTCTTCGAGCAAATTTAGCGAGACGTTTCTTTTTTGGTGTGGAACAGTGTTTGAAAACTAAAATTTCCGCGTCTTTGTTCATCAGTTGCAACTCGAGATCGTCCATCGAATCTCATTGTAAACAGTAAGCACGATATACTCATTAATCAGGTTATAGTCGTTGTTGATGTTTTTTTGCCGATACGTTCATTGTAGTATTTAGGCTCGAAGGCTATTTGCGAATTTACAATACAATATATTATTTACAGGTGACAGCTCACACCTTGGGCGTTGGAGAATTCGATCCGAAATTAATGGAATTTATTTTCCTAAAATTGATATTGCACTGATGACGAGATGTCTCTTTCAAAAGCAAAACGATTCAAACCAGACGATGAATCCAACACATCAAAACGCAAGTGTAAATTTAATCAAGATTTGAAAAATCAATTTCCATGTTTTGATTTTGGGAAAACAGAATGGCATGGACATTGCAAAATATGTGACAGTGAAGTTTCTGTTGGCAATAGTGGCTCGTATCTTAGATTGTGTATATTTTCATCTTTTTTGAACGTTTTATGATTAATAATATACATAATCCCAGACTCTTCATACAATTTTATGATTATATTCACGCTATTATATACAAAACTATACACATTATTCACGAAATTCTAAACAATATTTACAAAATAACAAATTTCTCCGAAAATTTGTGATATTTAATTTCAAACTTTCAGTTCGAAAAAATTTTTGAGCTACTCATAAAGTTCAAAGAAGTTCCTTGTATGCATATATAACCATATTTCTGTTAATTTTGTTATGTACTATATAATTCATATTTTTGACCAAAATTTACGATTTTCCTAGTTTCCTCACAATTTTTCAATTCAAATTCCAAATTTCATTATTAATTGATAATTTTGCTCTTGATTCTACAGGAGTAAGAGACTTGAAAGCACACATTGAAACTGAGAAACACAAAAGAATGATACGCGATGCATCGACTTCTCAATCCATGAAAAACTTCATAGTGCAGAAGTCAACGCCAGAGGCATATGCAGTATGGGCAGCTGAGGGCACGTTGACGTTTCACACAGTAAAGCATCACCAGTCTTTCAGATCAATGGATTGTACGGGAAAACTCTTTCGCGATATTTTCAAAGACTCAAAAATCGCAAGCAAAATTTCTTGTGCTCACACGAAAATGGAAGCAATTTTAAATGCAATTTTGTCGAATCATTCAGTTGAAATGATTATGGAAAGCTTAATGAACATACCGTTTTTAAGCATCGGTACAGATTCTAGTAATCATGGAAATTTGAAAATGTTTCCGTTAGTTATTCAATATCTCGATCTTTTCGATGGGGTTCAAGTCAAACTACTGGATATCAAAGAAACATCAAATGAAAAAGCGAAGACTGTTGGAACATTACTGGTTGACGCGTTAGAAAAGTACAGTTTGACTAAGAAACTTAATGCATTTGTCGGTGACAATGTCAATACGAACTTTGGGGGCTTGCAGCGCCAACCTGGAGAGAATGTTTTTACATATTTAAAAGAAATGGTGAATGAAAATTTCATCGGCATTGGATGTCCGGTCCACATTTTGAACAATGCGATTCACCATGGATTGAACCAATTCGGTTCATTTGATGTAGAATGCATAATTTCTAAAATTTTCAATCATTTTTCCATTTATACGGTTCGGACGGCGGATTTGAAAGAGTTCTGCGATTTTGTTGAAATAGAGTATCAAACTTTGTTGTCACATACTAGGACAAGGTGGCTCAGTCTTATGCCTGGTGTTGATAGAATGCTCCGTATGTACCCAGCGTTGCGTTCATATTTTTTGTCGACAAATGATGCGCTGAAAGTTTTGGAACAATTTTTCAACGATGATTTCGGTGAGTTGCATTTTCTGTTTGTTCACTCTCTCATGTCAATTTTCCACAACAAATTGAAGAGCATGGAAAGCGAAAGTAACAGCGTTATTGAGATCTTATCAATTATTGACTCTGTGCTCGAATGTTTGAAAAGCAGATGCGACTCAAAATTTGTACCAATCAGCATTAGAAAAGTACTCACTGACCTGAGAAATTATGGCAAAGACGTAGAATGTGACAAATTTCTCAATGCTATGTTTTTGGTGTACAACAAAACAGGCGAATATTTGAAAAAATGGAGCGCATCGCTTCGTCATTTGCAGGATTTTGATTGGTTGGATTTCAAATTGGGAAAAGAATTGGAGTATGAATCAGTCGAAAAATCTGTTTCGTTTCTCGATTCCAAGAACGTCAAAATCAACGATGATATTTTGTTTGATCAAATAACCAATTTGAAAAAATTTCTCAAATCAAAAGAAAATGACAGCGAGTTTTTCAAGAAACCTTCCAGTTTGAAGATCTGTGATTTCTTTGCTGCCAATTCAAATATTTCATCATATTCCGAAATTCTGAAAATTGCCCAGTACTTTTTCGCTATACCGGCACATAATGCTAACTGTGAAAGAATTTTTTCCCTTATCAATACGCAATGGAGTAATGAAAGAAACAGGCTGAAATTGACGACTGTAACAAATATTGTCATATTCAACACAATTTCAAGCAGTTTTCGTGTTCAGAATTTCACAGCTATTTGGGGAAAAACAAAAAACTGCTGGAAAAAATTGGTCAGGTGGAAAAGTATCATCAATGAATATATTGTTTTATGCGAGTCAAAGAACTTGTGTATGGTATAGTACATATGTGACGTGCGCCGAAGAAAGGGGCCTTACAGGGAAAAATTAGATTTTTCAGGGCGAGCGGTTGAAGTCGACCAGGCAGACGCTATTGTTAGGAGAGAGGTACCTAGCAACTTGATTATCAGCAAAAATAATGCTGAGAAATTTTTTTCGATCGTCCCATTCAAAAGAGAAACTCAAAAACTATAGAAATGTGTAAAAATCTCAAAATCTAATTTTTCCCTGTAAGGCCCCTTTCTTCGGCGCATGTCACATATATTTAGAATAAAAATTGGTAATGTAACAGAAGTAAGAAACGGACTTTATCCCGACACTCGACAACCATGTTACAAGCATCACTTGCAGTTTGTATTGATTACCAGAATGATGAGACAATAAAATGTACGATTCTGCAATCTTTTTCGTTTTTTTTCCAGACAGCGCGAGTCTAAAGAGTAGGGAAATTTCAGAACACTGATAATTGATCTGTGACTAAAGGGTGGTGAGTGGCGCAAAGGGGGGGGGGGGGGGAGGTCGTCAAATGTCCTGGTTTTGGGTTGTGACCAGATGGACACCCTAGGCAATAAGCCATTAAACGTTTGTTGTAAGGCTTCCACAAATTTAGTAAATACTATTCCCCATCCATTTATCAAAGCCTTATATAAAACGAACATCCTGAAATCCCTTCATTCCTCAACGTTACGTTAATTTATTGCACCTAAATTTAAGAAAAATGTTTTTTCTTCCGATTTTTATATTTTTGTAATTTTTTTATTATTGTATGGATATGTCTTGCTTGGCAAATAAATAAATAAATCCAACCCAAAATATTTCTTCAAGTCAAGGGACCACACTTACTCAATACAATGGATATAGTGCATATCTGCCATCATAAAAACTCAAATCGCGCCAATTTATTTCAAAAAGTGAAACTGATGGTTAACGCCAACCCCCAATGAGAGAAGCTAGTTAACTTTAATGAGTATCCGCCAGTTAGCAGTTCCGCATTTTGATAGCTTAAGACAGACTAGGTACAGATCAAAGCCGAGCCCTTCAAATTAATCACGCGTACCTTGTAAAATCGACCCGTAGCAATGCGTAGGTCAATTTAAGCATTATCTTCTCGCTGTCCGCAAACATCTCAAAACTTGTCTTAAGAGCATTTGACATTAACGTAAATGCGATAAGACGAGCAAAGAAACTTGGCTTCAACACAATCGCTAATGGTTAAAATGCAGATTAGAGTACCTACTCAGGCTATATAACACTTTATGTTTAAAATTCATTATATCAGATATGCGTTGAAGTTGATTTCATTGAAAAAGGGTAATCGATGCATGCTTTGTGATCGTCAAAAGAAATTTTTAAGGTTTTCCATTTCGTTCCGGATTGTAAAGAATTGTTTATTTATTTTTCATGATGCCAAGAATATGAATATTTATAATATTTAAAGTATTCATAAATTATCGGAGGATCAATCGATGATCCATGGCGAAATAAATCATTGATGATTTGAGTAAACCGACAAAATGTAACGCAAATGATTCCTTAGACCATTGGAAATTCCTTTTTTAATTTTTCGCATCTCTACTTGCATATTATTATGAAAGCATTTAATTTCAAATTTAAACAAATAATAACTCGATAGCCTTATTCTATTGGAGTCAAATAAATCATCACATGAAAGCTTCGGCCCAAAAGGTCCAATCGAGCTACAATAGGCAATTATAATTGAAATCAATTTAAATTGCTGCCCTAGCCTACAAACATGAAACCGAAATCAAATCAAAATACTCTTCTCCAAAACAGAACTCCCAACAATTTCCATTTTAATCACAGCCCCCCCGAATCTCATATTCTCAATAATTTCGGTTATCTACTGACCTAAAAATCGAACACTAATAAATCTTGGAAAAAGCGCACCCTACAGTTTTCAGCTTTAATCGATCACTCTGCACTTGGATGCTCCGTTCCAAGTTCCGAAATTCCGCATTCACAATTTTTATAATTAGACACCATGCATGAGAAGGAGCGAGTATGTATTTTCGTTTATGTATTTTCAACTGCTACCCCGGACCACCCGGGATCCACCGCGCGAGCCCTTTTTCTTTGGTGGCCTCTTAAAAGCAAACAGGTCCGCTAAAAGACAGACCTACTTTCCAATATCATTAGAACGCTTCATATCATAACACTTCAACTTAGAAGGGCTAAGTCCAAATTCTTGGTGGTAGTAGAACGCATAGATTGTAAAAATATATGCTTAAACATTTGTACTGCTCCGCTTTTTTCGGTAAAGAAAAACATCATATGTGGAGTCATGTGTGTCCAAAATAATTTGTTTGGGCTTTAAGGGTGGTGCATTGAATGCAAGCAATAATAAAGCAATCTGGAGAAATTAATCGACTGTGGTTTTCTTTGAAAATCATTAGCTTGGAACTTATTTTTTTCTTTGAGATTTGAAGTTATAAATAAATATTGATAGTTAATCGTGTATTTTCTGTGATTATTAATTGAATACCATCGAGTGCTTTGTTTAAATTTAGAGAATTCATATTCGTTAAGGATTCAAAAAAAATGTTAAGGTGATTGTGGCGTCCACATGCTCACCGCAAGGAGCGCATCAAGCAGTTAGTGGATGCCATGAATTTCACAACTCATGTCAACGAGACGCTCACTTCGTTCGCAACCTCCGACAAGTCAACATCGCGCGCGCCAACATGTAGTCCTTCACTACATTCAATTCTATACTTATAATTCTTATGTTTCTATTTTACTAATAAAGTTATATTGGTGTTTTAGCAAAGTAATATTCTTTCTTCTCATGGGGATCGCGCATAGCTTATTAACAATCCCCATATAATCATAAGTTCTGCGCTCCCCTGGTAAGGAGTCGTCTTCGAAAATTCAACGTCTAACATTCATTGTGTACAGACGTGTTTTTAAAAGCTCCTGTCGATCATTTTTCAAAATTTAAATGAGTTTTTAAAACGCCGCTTGAAAACTAATTTTTTAAATTAGAAAATCTTATAACATCGTCGAATTATTAAAAAAGTTCATTGAATACCAGGATTTTACTTGCGAAGAAATTTCAAGAAGTTAGAAAAAACAGAAAACTTTTCTCACCGGAGGCATGGAGAAATGAAATGTTGTAGGAAGTAGCACTGGCTGTCAAATTCATTAGTGTAAAAAAATTGCAATAAGTTGATCATGTATTTCCCCTCCTTGTGCGCCCCTCGAAGCAAAAAGCGTTAAATTAAGACCTGTTTTGAAAAGTTCTCATCAAGACCATTTGATACCCATATTGGCTACGTTTAATGACATTTTTTTCGGGAGCCACTCTCCTGTAGTTGAACTTTGAAGAGAGCAGCACTTTACACCTGCAAACAAAATTTGGTGTTTGTAGCTTCGGTAGTTTGCGTTGAAAGTGCTGTGACACCCGGACAGACGGTTAGACAGGACGCAATTTAGTAGGGTTGTGTAAAATTATATTGCAAAACCTTAAAAAAGAATTGTACTATGATAACTCCGGTATATTTAGCCATCCAACATCATATCGAGGATGCCTCCGATATCAAGATGCAAAAGTTAAATTCTTCTCAAAACAACCACAAGTACATACACCGGAATGTAACATTATCTAGCACCGTCAAGCCCGGGGTATCATTTGAACTTGCTGCTAGAGGGCCAGCAGACAACAATGTAAATAAAATACATAATGTATGTAGCAAAAATGTATTGTTTCTTAAAAATTTAACGACAGATTGAATCTCTTTTGGAAAGAATCAATTAATTTCGTATTTCAACCTTTAGTTCAACATGCTTCAAAATAGTTTTTCATCCAATCACATTTTCATGGACAAGCTTCGTTTATCTTGGTCAACGTCAACTCTATAATTGCTATAAATCGATGTAACTATCTTCTGGAATTCATGGTTAAAGAAAAGCCTGGCATCACCCTTCTCATTGAAACCCACCTCAATTCATGGCATTCAAGAACTTCGGATTCATAAGAAACAATAGGGTAAGCGATGACGGGGTAGGTGTTACCAGGATATTGGTGAGTAGACAGTTTTCTTTCCAAAATATTGAAAAATTGAACTTTTTAATCTTGAAAAAATTGAAGTTGGGTGGCCGTTTCGTTATCTCTGCTTATACGACTGGTCTAATCGTTCTCAAGTTCAAGTAACAGCTCAATTCCTTGTTCGAAATATTCAATAATCCCAGAGGTGTATTCCTGTAGTCATGGATAACAGAGAATACAGGTGCATTCTCTATGGGTTAGAGCTCCAAACATACCCTAGGACAAATTTGCCGACGCAAAACTTGAATCAACTCTAATGGTCCTCAACGGAAACTACAGGTGCTTCCTTACAAGCAATGGAAATAAATCTTGAGAGATGATGTCTTCGTCATTTCAGTTCAACATGAAAATCATTGGGTGAATTTCAAAAAAGTTTAATCTTGATTACCAGAAGCAACTCTTGCTCAATGGTTCCTAACGACAGGAATCTAACTAACGATGAAATAGATTTCTGTTGGTCACAGTCAGAGAAGCTGACGTTGAAAATGATTGAGAAAGCAGTTCCCAAAATTGAATATTGAAACAATATAAGGCGATATGAAACATCGACCATCACAAGGCTAAAAATATTGAAAAGCCTTCTTGTCACACGCGTCAACAATATTCATCGGCGTTTCATGGACTACCACCATCCCTCGTTGGATTTGTTGAAATTACACCTAAAGAATGTCCGGAGCTTAATACATTCATACTTCAGGCATGAGGTCAGCAATCAATGGGTGGAAAAACTGAGGTTTACTAGCCCATAGGACCCAGATAGCATTTCCATGGAAGTGAACAGCTTATTCCTTAAAAAGTTTCTACGAAGGTATAGAACTTTGGAGTCGCTAGTGATGAGGTAAATCTTCCCGATAAGGCTGGTATCGAAAGTGGTAAAATTACTGTAAATAGAAATGCTAGATTGCAGAAACGTTCCCTGATCGGAACTCATTTTGAATTGGTTCAACTAACAAACCCAGAGAGAGGGAGTAAAATATTTTTAGAGAACGTTGAAGCGTAAGTTTCCGACTTCAAATCAAGCCTGAACAGCGAATCAGTTTTTGATTTTAATGAAATATTGACATCAAACTTCATATCGAGCATCAATTTATTGAATCGTCATCTTTAAAGAAATGTGTTTCATATTTGGCAGGGCTAACAATAAGAAAGCAAGAGTATTGACAGTATAACAAATTTAGCTCTTTGACATTTACTTGAGGTTGCTAATAGAGAGTATTGCATATTGTTCAACAACATGTTTACCAATTCAAATTTCCCAAATTAGTGGAAAAGACCAAGTTTTTTCGGATCTTGACGAAAGAAAAAGAAACTTCAAATCGTAAAAGTTGTCGCCCAATTAGCTTGCTGCCTAACATCAGCAAGGTGTTTGCAGTGATACCAAACAAAGCATTTAACGCCCACATTGAGAAATATGAGTTGATACTGAATTGCCGATTTGGTTTTCATGCCAGGCATTCATTCTACCATTCATACGATAACAAAAGTACCCGGATCATCTATTGGAAACTAAATGATAGAGAATGTGATGGAGCGTGTCTCATCGATATGGAGCAAATCTTCGATACGGTGTGGTTAGATGGACTAATTTTTTTAGTATTTCAGGGTGGGTTCCTCTGGACACCTTGTTGCCATGATATGAAATATGTTATACGGGAAATTATTTATTTAAACTGGTGGAAATTTGATGACACTGCGTGACTCCAAGGTCTTGAGCAGTCTACAGCAGTGAACGATTGTGGTGCTTCTGTTCTTTTCAATATTTATTCACAAGCTTTTGAAGGAAGTCAATTCTGATTTCTTGCCAACGTTACCATTGGTGGTGTTTGCTGATGGTCTGATCGTTTATATGGCAGACCGAAAAGTTACAAAAGTTCAGAGCAATCTTCCAAAAAATGTTTAACGATGTGCAGCTCTAAACTGACAACTGGCTGGTGAGGGTAGTTCAGAATGGGCTCCACATAAATTCTTTGTTTGATATCTCAATGTCCATCTTGGTCAGTATCTTGACTATATAACATGTCAAGATTATGCTCAGTAAAGTGCAAAAAGTAGTAATGGATCTTCGATGACTCTTTCATTCCAGATACATTGATCAAAAGGTCAAAATTATCCGTCACAAGACGCTGATTGGACCAGTTTTGTCATATGGATGTCAGATCTGGTATAACCAGAGTGCTAGTAAAACGGACAGATTAAGAGTTCGTAAATGTACTGGTTTGTACAGAGAGTCTGAGATGGACTGGGAATACTATAAATCGAATAGATGAATTTTCCACACTGTTGAGGTGACGGGAGTAGGGATGCAACATCGTTCATAAAAACATCGATGTTGCAACATCGATGTTGCAACATCGATGTTTTGTAAAAGTGAAACATCGATGTCGAAAACATCGCTGTTTTAGCTCGATATATCGATGTTTTTGGAATACTAAAATAAATTGTAAAAAAAGATGGAAATATACGAATATAGGATTTTTTTTTTCAATACTATATACATGTAATTATTATTTGAGAAATGAGTTTAGAAATAGTAATTTGGATAGTCTTGTACCAAGTAATCGGTTTCTTTGTTGTGTAATTGTTTGTCCAGCTTCGGAGAATAACCGCTCACATGGTACTGAGGTTGCCACGATTGGCAAATATTTAATCGCAATTTTATGCAATGATGGAAAACATAGCCGCATATCTTCCCACATTTCAATCGCATCTCCTTTGATAGGAGACACTGGCGCAGATATGTACATGTGAAACTCAGTATCAACTTTACCTTTTTCTGTATGTATGGTTTTTACATTTTCATGTGTTCGTTTTTGGTGATAGTTCCAAATATCTCCTGCATTTTCGTTATCCAACTCGTCAGTCTCAGATCCAGCATCAGTTTGTTGCAAACTGTTCAAATAATTGAATACTTCAGTTTTGGCAGTGACATCTTTAAAATGTATAAGCTTGAACCTTGGATCCAAAGCAGTTGCAATTGCCAAGATTGAGCATTGCTCTACTTTTTCAAATCGCTTTGCTATCTGCATTAAAATTTCTGCCTTCAATGCAGCAGCGCTATCAAATGAAGGTGCAAAATTGTCCAGCATTTCTCTTAAACAGCTTATTAGAGGAATGATTTTGCTGACAGTTACATAATTTTGGCCTGAAATTTCTTTGGTTAACTTTTCAAACGGTTTCAAAAGCTGCTCTATTTCGCGTAAGCAGCCCACCTCGGTTGATGTTATCATCGTTGGGCCATCAGAACGGCTTAACAATATTGCACCTATTGTTGGTAATAACTCCAGAAAACGTTGCAACATATAAAATGTTGAATTTCAACGGGTGCGTACATCAAGGACTAATTTTTTTATTTGGCCTTCCTTCACTCCAAAATCCTTTTGCTTTTGTCGTAATTCATCACTGGCATTGACACTACGCTTGATAAACTTAACAATTTCTCTTACTTTTGTAATGAGTACTGAAGAGTTTTTAGCTTTATCTAATGAGTTAACCACGATTAAGTTTATTGTGTGAGTGAAGCATCGTACTATTTTGTTTTCGCCAAACATTTCCCTGTTCACCTTCATAACTGTACTGTCATTGTCGGTTACTATTGCAGTAACTTTACCAATTGAAACTCCCCAGTCGTCAAAGATTTCTGTAAGCCGCCTTTGTATATATTCTGCCGTATGCTTTTCAAATAATTCAAATATTCCAATATTTCCACTCACAAGCTTAGATTTTTCTAAAAAATGAATCGTTATTCCAACAAAAGATTTATTCTGCATGGTCTCGGTCCAGATGTCATATGTTAGGCAATAATATTCCGCAGCTTGTATGTAATTCTTGAACACTATGGATAAGGCTTTGTATTTTTCATCTATGTGTTTTTTAAATATCTCTCTAGAAGGAATTTTATATAATGGTACAATTTCTTTCATAAGCTGTCTAAATCCTTTGCCTTCTACTTTCGAAAATGGTTTATGATCCATTATGATGTAATTCACGATGGCGTCCGTAATTTTTTTGTGTTTCGTACTTTCAGTACTTGTTATACTTTTAATATTACCAAATAGTTCGTTTAAATTTTGTTGCTGCTTATCGACTGTTTTTGAGGTACAATGAGAAGTGCTGGCTCCTTGGTAAACAATTTCAATATCAGGAATATCATCGGATAACGGATTTTGAGTTTCTTTCACTGTTTCATCAGTGTGCTTAGTTTTCTTATTTAAGCAGTCTATCTCCTCTACAATGTTAGGATGAATCTTTTCTAGGTGACCTCTAAGATTAGTTGTATTGCCAGGCGTCTTTAAATTTTTCTTACAAATTATGCAAATAGCTTCTTTGTCACTAGCTTTATTAAAGTAGTTCCAAATTACACTCTTTCTTTTATTTGGTGGCATTTTTCTGAAAGGAAACAGCAATATTGTGAATAGTAGCCAAATCGCATCGCCATAGAATGTTGGCTAGTTACTAATATCGACCACTGACTATGTCTAACCAAATCTATATCATAATATTCAAAACAATTTTCGATAGGTTGAAAACAGGTGCATCACCTTTAAAACGTTTACAATAAAAAAAACGTTACAAGTAAAATTGCTTACCAATAATCAATATTTATCACAACACAACACCTTAAATCAAGTTTCTGTTTCTGTCGCAAAACACTCGCACTAGAACTGATACGTTGTTGATGAATGACGAAATTAATTTTCGAACTCGATCGGACTCAAGTTTGGTCCGCGGACTGCTCTCCACACGAGCAGACTTGGTACGCAGCGGACCAAATCTGATGGTCCGGGCGGACCAAACCCGGTGGTCTATTAGCACTATTAGAATACACAATTTTAAAAAAGCGTTTTCTGACCCACCCTTATGTGCACACGAGCTAAAGTTTCACTGATCTTCCTTTCATTCTGAAAACTAAACATCGTTCATAAAACATCGTTCATAATGACCGATGTATCGATGTTTTGCGGATTGTAACATCGATGTTAAAACATCGATGTTTAGAAGCAAAACATCGATGTTTTCACAAATTCGATGTATCGCTTGCATCCCTAGACGAGAGTTGATATCTTCATATGGAAACTAGTTAGGAATCATATCGAAATCTTTAATTATGAGCAAATACCCCTAGGTTATACAACTGTTTCACCCTACGGATGAGTATATGAGACCTGTCACACTACTGGCTTCATTTCTCCAGAAGCATTCGTGGATTCGGACAGGGATCGATAATTTTTTGATTCTGACGGTGTTCCAATTATGCATCACATATGTAGACGGGCCACAGATGAGAAGAAAAAATAAACTCCTGGTTTGAATTCACGGGACCAATAACACCGGTCAACAAAAAAATTTTTTTTGTTTTTTGCTCATGGGTTTTACTTAGTATATTCTTATTATATAGGCATTTCTATAAAAAAGTGATTACAAGTCGAACATATTTGCTTTTTAAGAACTCATAGCAATTTGACCAGTTTTGATTTTCGCGCCCAATGAATATTGGTCATTGCGGGCTATCGGTGTAGAAAGAGAAGGAGGAGGGCCTGTAGTAGTGTTTCTTGCGTCGCTCGTTGTGTGCAATAGTAAGTGTTTGAACACTACAGAGAAATAACGTGTTTCATACCTTTTTTCGCTGTATCGGCCTGTGCAAAATGGCTATGAGAAGTTGTAAACGAGACGTTGACTCGTTTTGCTAACGAGACGTTGACTCGTTTTGCTATATGTGCGGCAAATTTATTAAAATGAGAAAGAAAAAATATGATTTAAGTACAAATTTAAAGATTTGCGACACATATCAAGCTTACTTCAATCTACCTGTCAAAAATCAAAACAAAAAATGGGCTCCACGTGCGTCATATAACTCTTGCAGATACAACCTGGACGGTGAGTTTATGTTCTCTCTTGTTTTTATTTAATTGACTATTTTATAATAACATTAATTAATGTTTTTATAAAATAGTTAATAGTTAACGTTACGTTACGTTTTATTGTAGGCTGGTACCGAGGTGAGAGAAGAGGAATGAAGTTTGCAATGCAGAAATTTGGAGGGAACCCAGTGATCATCACACAGACTGTTATTTTTGCATTGTGAATCCACTCAGAGGTAAAAATTCAAAGAAAACATCTTATCTTGATTTACCATCGATATCCGCTCCAATACCACATATAGAAGAAAATCCTTTACCTACTCGGCCATTGTTGTAAGATGAATTAGGCAGCCATCAATCACAGACTTCATCTGTATCCATACATTCCGAATTTGTTCTTGACTCTGAACCAAAAATACCGCACCTCATCAATTCCGAAGATCTTAATGACTTGATAAGAGACCTAAATCTACCAAATTGTAAAGTAGAGTTACTAGCGTCGCAGTTAAACCAATGGAATTTATTTAAACATGATGTTCGAATAATAACTCGTCAGAGAAAACGTCATGACGAATTTTCTTGTTACTTTAGTAAGGAAGATAGACTTTGTTTTTGTCATGACGTAAAAGGTCTATTTGAAGAAATCGGTATTCCATGTCATACATCTGAATGGCGCCTTTTTATTGACAGTTCTACGAAAAGTATAAAAGCTGTTCTACTACACAATGGAAACAAATTTCCATCGATTCCATCGGCACATTCCGTGCATCTCAAGGAAAATTATGACAGTATAAAAATACTATTAACTGCAATTAAATATATGGAATACAAGTGGGAAGTTATTGGACACTATAAGATGGTGTTTTTTTTGACAGGAATGCAAGGTAGATATACTAAACACTCATGTTATCTTTGTCTGTGGGATAGTCGAAATGATGCCGCCCACTACCGACAAAAAATTGGCTCGTACGTACTGAGCACGAAGTAAGAAAATACAATATTAAATGGGAAGCAATTATCGATCCCAAAACCATATTAATGCCGCCATTGCATATTAAATTGGGGCTTATGAAACAATTTGTAAAGGCTCTTAATCATAAGTTCGAAGCTTTCAAATATATAAAAAGATTTTTTCCAAACCTTTTAGATGCGAAAATTAAAGCTGGAATCGTTGTGGGCCCTCAAATAAGCAACTTTTGATTTGTGATATTTTTCAAGAGTTACCTAGCAATGAAGAGAAAAAAGCCTGGAACAGTTTTAAAGCCGTAGTTCATGGTTTCCTTGGAAACTGTAGACCTGAAAATTATGACGAGCTGTTCACTGACATGATCACGAATTTTTCCATCATCGGATGTAGAATGTCTCTAAAGATGCATATGTTACATTCTCATCTAGATAAATTTAAAGATAATATGGGAGCTAATGCGGAAGAACAAGGGGAACGCTTCCATCAAGATATAATGGAATTTGAGACACGTTACCAATACCAGTATACTGAAAGCATGACGGGAGGCTATTTTTGGTGGTTAATAAGAGAAACTTCTACTGAACATGACAGGAAAAGTAAAACTGTTCATTTTTAAATGTTTTAACTCTATTTTAAAACTTCTTTTGTAAGAAAATAACATAAATTGATGTTCGGTATCTTTTAATAAATGGTCTTAATGTCATGTTTATGTTTATGCATTTTCATTGATTTTAATTTTACCATTTTTAGGGTTTTGTAAAATAATTTTACAAAACCCTACTAGTTTCGCGACCTGTCTGGCCGTCTGTCCGTCCGTCCGTGTCTCACAGCACTTTTTCTAGCAAACTACTTAAGCTAGAAACATCAAATTTTGTATGCAGGTGTAAAGTGATGCTCTCTTCAAACTTCAACTACAAAAAATTTTATAAGGGATTTAAGGGGGGGTCTCCCCATATAGGTGGGAGTAGCCCCCGAAAAAAAAATTTCATCAAAGGTAGCCGATATGGGTATCAAATGAAAGGTCTTGATGAGAACTTTTCAAAACAGGTCTTTGATACTTTTTGCTTCGAGGGACGCGCAGGAAGGGAAAATACATGAAAAATTGGTGTCCCCCCTCCCCTCGCGATTGGACACCTGTGATCCGAAAAATCTGAAAAAAATTATGGTGCTAGGTGTTCATAAGTACAACAACAACAACAAATACCTTAGAAATCGAAATTCACTCAACTCTGTTAATAATAGTATGATGCTCGAATTTCACATTTTCCCTAATAAAATCGCATCGGTACCCTTAAACTGAACAAAATTCGATATTTAGTAGTCCTGCTAAAGGTTCTCAAACTTTGTAAGTTTGATGAAAGTCGAATGATATACACGGAAGTTATAGCCGTTTGAAATTTCTCCAATTACAACAACAATAACACATAATTATGGTATTTTATGGAGTTTCCATCCAATCTGCAGTTTTGACTTGATCTTCATGAAATTTTCTAAAAAGGTCAATAACATTAATATTATTGAGAATTCATGATTTGAATGATTTTTGTCAGTTGGCAACAAAATGGCGACCATTGAAAGTAGAAAAACAATGGATTTTCCTTTGAACGTGCACATCTCTTTGACATATTTCTTGACGATATTCATTGCTGGTGACTGCATTTCTGAGAAAATGGATACAAAACCCTTCTGACATGAGCGTAGGTCTGTTTACCCAACTTGTTTATTCATAAAAGCATATCCAGAACTACTTTTTGTTCTTATTCCTACATACAGAACTACTTTTTGTTCTTATTCCTATTTTTAAGTATAAAAGCCATAAAAATAGATTGTATGTAACCCGTGCGCAAAAATGCTGTAGACCGATGTAATTCCAATGGAGTTGCTCATTTTTGACACTTATTGAGGCTGGTCGAGCTGGGACGGGGCGATCTAGGTATTCATGGCTAAATGACAATGTCTCAATTATTTGTGGTTACTGTTTTTTTGTGTTAGTATTAGTGTTGTTCTTATTTGGCTATGTTAAAAATTGTGATAGGCTTCAATATTTAGGATAGGAATGTGTTATGTTCATTATCTTAAGTTTAGAGATAAGATAAAGTTTTTGATTGAATTCGACTAGAATTTGGTTATAACATATTAGATGTAGGATCGGCAATATCATCGCTGATGAAACAAAGATTAAGGAAAGATGGGCATCCTATTTCAAAAACCTCGTTAATTCTCCACACAGCTCCAGAACATCGAAGCCAATAGATTTAGCTCAAGATCAAGTTTGTTCGACCATCAAAGCACAAAAGAATAATAAAGCGCCGGACTTCGATGAGATTCCAGTGGAGCTCAGCAAATATGGTGGCAGCAGTGTTCATAAAGCTATTCACAAAGTCATCCGGCACATTTGGCAACAAGAACATATGCTGAAAGAGTGGAGTCAATCAATTATATTCCCTATCCACATAAGAGGTGACAAGCTACAGAGGGAAAATTATAGAGGCATATCTCTGCTTTGTATGGCGTACAAAATATTTTCAATGATCTTAGTAAATAAAATCGGATCATACGTCAACAGCATTATTGAGGAGTATCAAGGCGGTAGACCAATTGTTCACTATCATGCAGGTTCTTGAAAAATGCTGGGAGTTCAGCACCGACGTACACTGAATATACGTAAACGTTAAGTAAGCATACGACAGTATTGATTCGAATGTACTGTACCAAATAATGCGTGCAAATAACCAACTCATCAATGCCTTTGACATTAATATCGGACTAAACAGGGAGAGAGGCTAGCCAAATTGCTATCCGATTTGGCTCTGAAGTACGTCATAAGAAAGCTACCTGTCAATATAAGAGGAATGTTACTAAAATGGCTAATGAACCAAGCGAACCAAATGGTAGCTTATGCAGAGGACATCAATATATTGTCACGGTAATTAACAACTGCCACTCTTCCTGAAACTTGACAATGAAGCATAACTAGAAGGACTACAAATCAATTAGAATAAAACAAAGCTCATGACACAGTCGAGCAAAAATATCAAAAAATTATGTTTGGCGACTACAGTATCAAAAGTATGCGTAAATTTCATATTTAGATGCTAAGATAATGAGAACTAGTAGTAAAAAAGGCGAAATATGCAGCAGAATATAGCTCCTCAGTAAAATATTTTATTCTATTCTGGCGATCTTGAGGCCGGCTACATACACAGAGAAACAAAGCTCCAAGTATATAAACCTATAATAAGACCTATGCTATGAGTGTGAATCATGGACCGTAATCCAAGCATCTGCAAACATATTGAACGCCTTCGAAAGACGGCTCGTGAGGTGAATGTCGAGTGTAGTTAGACGGGGACCAATGGTAAATTCGATACAACCATGAGCTGCATGAAATGTTTGACGGGCTGGAGGTCTCAATGATTGTAAGATTGCACAAGCTGCAATGGGCTGGCCACGCGAATAGTATGGACGAACAAAAGATAACCAAAAAGGTATTTGCTTGGAGAACTGAAGGTCGGAGACCAGTGAGGAAGCTGAAGTACCGCTGGTCAGATTTGGTTAACGAAGACAGTTCATCGCTGCTTGGATTTTGAAATTGGAGGACTGGAGGAGGCCCTTTTTCAGGAAGTGAAGGCCTGAGAAGAGCTTTAGTGTTACGAAAAAGGTGGAGTCTGAATTCCCGAATAGATTCTACCAGTGGAAATCTGGACGGGTCATCCTGAACGACAGTAGCACCAACATGTTCCATACATGACTGAAGGTATGAACTAAATTAGCCTATTTGAAGACATTAGAATACACGTTCTGCAACGTTGAGTTGGTTCATTTAGGATCGATGAACATTGTTTTGGGCTTTATTCTTTTGCAAGTTTTACAAGTCGTCTCCCTCGCACCCAAAGTTTCTACGGGTCTTTTTCGTACAAGTCACTGGTTGCGCACTCATTCCCCTTAATATACATGTAAATACCTAGTACTTTCAAGACAGGTGAATGCAATTGTTGGATCGCAATAATTTGCCTTTACTTGTTGTCGCTGTCTCAACTGGAATGGGGAGCATTCTAGTCTATGTCAATAGTACTATCGTCACTCTATGTCATCTGCGCTCCTTCTGGTGAAAACATCCCGAAGACGGAATTTGGCACAATGTTCTGTGTTCTTTTTTTGTGTTGGATGGTGAATTTAATACCTTGCAATTTAAGAGCCCAACAAGCTAAGCGGGTGGCTTAGTTCATAAGCCCTTGTAGTGAAGCATCATCGGTGATGATCTCCAGCAGAAGGCCTTCGACGTAAACTTGAAACTTTTTGATAGCTATCACAGCTGCAAGACACTCTTGCTTGGATACGGCGTAATTTGTCTGGACTAAATTCAGCTTACTCAATATGAAACCAATAGAAGCTTCTTACCTATTTTCCGTTAATTACATTGAAACATTACGGAATCTACGTTGATTCACATCAGAATGAATGGAGAAGGGTTTAATGAAGTCCGGGCTGTACATTACTGGAGCAGATGTTAGTTCTTGTTTGAGCTCCTCGTATGCTTTTCGGCTGCGTTCAAGCAGCATGTCACACAGCAGTGTTGACACCATTGTGTAGTTTCTCACAAACCATCTAGACCATCTGCACACTCCATTTTACTGCTCTAATTTCACCAACCGCCATTTTGTTGCAATGTGACAAAACTCAATCACAGTATGAAATCCCAAATATATTTATGGTATTCTTTTTTTTTGAAAATTTAAGAAGGCAAAATCAAAACTGGAGTGTTTGATTGTATAGAAAGCTCGTAGAGTACCAAAATTGTGCATTGTTTTTGTTGTAATTAAAGGAATTTCAAATGGCTTTAACTTCTGTGTTAAATATCGAATTTCGTTGAGTCTAGGAGTATCTATGCGACTTTATTGGGGAAAATATGGAGTTTGATGATCATACTATCATTAACAAATTCGAGCGAATTTCGACTTTTAAGGTGTACCCATAAAAGCCCGCTTCCTTGATTTGTTTCTTTCTAATTTGTTTAATTGCGAGGAGTGGGGGCACCAAGTTTTCATATATTTCCCCTCCCCCTGTACTCCACGACGCTGGTAGCACTGTTTTAAGACCTGTTTTGGAAAGTTATCCTCAAGAAGAAATTTTTAAGGCTCCTTTCCGATATAAGTGGACTCCCCTTAAAAACCGTTGAAAATTTTATTATATCTAAACTTTTCACGGATCATCACTTTTGATCTACTATATATATCAAGTATGATGTTTTTAGCTGCGATGGTTTTGGAAAAAAACTGCTATAGTTTTGGAAAAAAAACTGCTATAGACGGACTGATGAGCAGAGAGGCGAACAGGCAAAACCGATTTTAATAGAGTTTTGTAAGTAGTTCGAAACCCTTAACACAAATTGAAAAAGTGTAAAATATATAGACAAAGCTATTAAAACTAACTTTTAATTATTTAGATTGGTGAACGACATAACTGTCCTCAGCTTTTTACCATTTCGAGCATGATCGGCAACTGGAGGGAGAGAGAAACAGTTTCAAAATTTTATTCTTTGCAATCGACTTACCCTTAGTATACACGAAATCAGTTCAATCCATTTTTCATCTTGTTACAATACGAAATCATTTTCACTCTCAGAAAGGTTTTGCAGTTTTCATTTGATTTAAATTTCTTGACACTAGCTTATACATTTTTCGAATAGAATTTAAACAAAAGCTTCAACTAGGTTTTAATATTTTATCATCATAATTAGGTGAGAAACCATTTGATAATATACTTAATTTAAATATGATGCGTTTGTATAGAAAATAAAAAAATATATAAAATACAATTTTCACTTCTCATATTTAGTGGGTCCCCTCAATCCCTAGATTGCAATCATACTCGTATCTTGCACTCATACACAAGCCCATGTATGCTGGTGGCACATTTTGGTGGCGTAGGGCTCATATGTGATAAATTCGTTATCACTGACGTTTTTATTCTCTCCACACAACAGTCCGCCTGCTGTGAACTATGTATGTGCCCTAGTTTTGATCGCGACGCGTCCGATCCCTTCGCACCCTCAAACTTTGAGTCGCGTTGCTGGGCCATATTTAAAAAGAACACATTCAAGATTCAATGGGCCTAAACGAAAGTGAAAATAAAGAAAAACTTTTTGGAAACTAGGTCACAAGATCTCTGCTGGGCTCCAAAAAGAAAACCATTTGATTAAATGCATATGTGGTTGTGGGTGGATGAATTGATAGCGCCGCCACCGCCGAAACCGTGGCTTTGCGCTGGGAATTTGGGAATCTTGATCTTTTTATCGCCCTTTCGCGTACTTGTATGGACGCAGTGTATGAGAAAAAACATTGAAGTACTCGCTGGACGATATGTAGAAATGCGTGTATAGGTCATAAAAATTCCATTGCACGTTCGATGACTCATCGCGCATTGGTTGAAGTGGAAAACTCTTTTCACTGATTTTCGACTTGGGGTATCCCCTAAAATATTGTATTTACTTATTTCGATAGCATCATGAAATCGAAACAAAATTTCCTATTAAATTTATATAGTTTTTTGTTTATCTTGAAATAGCAAATGCCGCCAGAATAGTACTTGGAGCGAGTACTTCCGATCTGCAGTCTTCAATTTATAGGCAAAACGGAATTTTATCATTTGGTAATTTAAAAAAATGTTTAAAACCCTACTATCAAATATGTATTGTTCCATATATGTAGATTATTGCACATATGTACGAGTATCAGAGCAAAGGCAATGCAATGCCACGCGAAATGCATGTAAAAGATACGTTCGAACCCGTACGAGTGTAATTGCTAGATCATCTTCGGTTAATGCCAACCAACCAAGTCATCGCGATAAAAGATGCAATTTTTGATCGATTAGCCATCAGCGAGGGGCAGCATTGCAATTCGATTCACTATTGGAAAAATTATTATTTCTGCATGTCGATGTCGAATTTATTGCCAATCGTGCATATTTCGAAACTAGCTCTATGTACGAGTATGCCGGTAAACGAGAAAGCAAAGAGCATTGATGTATCACATATGTATGTATGTATGAACTCAATTGCATATATGATAGAAAAATGCATTTTATAGTGACAGCAATTTAGACAGCTACTTGTTTTAGGGTTGGATAAACATTTTCAAACAACCTGTTCAAACCGAGAATTAGTTGCCACGGCTTCGTCTGTGCTTCACAGAGATAGTTTTTGAGAAAAGACAGAATCTGTAGGCATAAGAAAAATGGCAATTTTTGACCCTTTTAGGGTTTTGTATTAAAATACAAAAACCTATTGAAATCACGACCTATATCTGCCCATTCATCTGTCTGTGTGTCTTGGCAGCTTTTCTCCGAAACAATAAATACACAAACTTTGTGAAAAGCTCAGAAGGGCCAACCTCTTTAAAGTTTTGGGGTGAACAATTTCTTATTTCATTTAAAAGTACCGCGTGCTTGCTTTGAAAATTCAAAATTTTTCCTGTTTTGTTTTAAGCTACAGTGGAGCCCACTTAAGTGCAACACGCATAAACGCAAATTCTGTTTAGATGCACGCATTTTCTAAGCCGCTTGCATTTTACTTAGAATTTGTTCTAAAATTTGGCTGATAACTGCAACACGTTTAAATGCAAAATTCTTATAAGCGCAACATAAATTTCAGGAGATTTAAGGGCACGTCGTGTGTTTAGATACGGTTAAATGCAAACCCATGCTAGTTTTTCACACATGCATATATTGTCATTTGTTTACTGAATTTTTGGTTGCTTGTTTTTGAATTTTGCTTATTCTTTTTGGTGATAATTTTGCGACACATTATCATATTCAAATCTATAACTTGTTGGCGAACGGTCATATTAATGTGTTTGGTGTTTTCAAAGGTCTCTTTACAGCAATAAGTTTGTTTGCCTAGTGAATTCTTTTAGGTTTTTTTCTCGTATATACATATATGTACATCCGTACATTATTTACAAGTGCACCAAAGAGCTATAATGGGTAAAAACTACTATCTAATTCAATTCGATTTGAATAAAATCAATTCTTTCAAAAAATTTCAGATCGTCAACAAATTAAAAAAAATAATCTGACTTTAATGCAAATAACAGAAATTCTTCGAAATTTGAGTGAAGGCAAATCGAGCTATGCTCGATGTATGATTGTCACCCATCGACTATATCAAGAATAGTTAAAGAAAAAGAACACTATCAGCAGCTTGAAATCGAGAATGGCAACCTTCAAAGGAAGCGCCTTCGAAAGGGTACGCATGATCAAGTGGACAAAGCATTGAGCAAGTTGTTTCAACAAATGAATGCCAACAACGCAATCATTACTGGCCCGATGTTAAGAGAAAATGCCATTAAATTTGCCCAAATGCTTAACGTTGATAGTTTCGAGGCCACGTTTGGATGGCTTCATAGATGGAAAGTACGTGAAAATGTTTTCTTTCATAAAACGAGCGGTGAAGTAGCTGAAGCTGACCGTCAAGCCGGTAGTAATTGGTTGGAGAATGTTTGGCCCTTTTTAAACTCCGAATAGGAAAGCAGTTGCATCTATAACGCTGATGAATCAGCTTTATACTATAAAGCACTTCCAAGAGGTACAATGGCCTATAGAAACGACAATGTTCCTGGAATAAAAGTCCAGAAGCAGAGGCTAACATTGCTTTTAATGTGTAATGCCGATGGATCTGACAAACATATCTTTACAATCGAAAATGCAAAACAACCTCACTCCTTTAGAGGTTGATTTACCAATATCAGAATTCAGAGAATACCTCTTGTGCGATACAGATGTTGAGTGCTATGGAGAAATGACACATGAAGAAATACTGGCAGAAGTGACGGAATGCAACACCGTAGCAGAAAGCGATAATGAAGATGATGAATCTGCCGAAATTGAAAATATGAGTACTATTCCTTCGTATGGTGACGCACTATCTGCATTTTCTGTACTCCAAAAGTATTTTCATGATAATGAAAATATTTACTTGAGTTGATTGAGGAAGCCATTTTGAAGAAATCAACTAAAATATGCTTTAAACAAACAAAGATCACAGAATTTCTTAAATGATATAATTTTTCGTTTATATTTGTTTTGTTTGTATGATACTTTATACCGTTACTTTTTAAAATAACGGCTGAAATTTATATGCTGTTCTTTCTTTAATAAAAGAAATTGATTAATTCTTAAACGAGTTTATTTTTCAAACCCAGGTCGTAACGGATAAATGCAATAATTGTGTAACTATACGAAGTACGGTTAGTTGCACAATATTGCATATATCCGAGTTCCGGTTAAATGCACAGCTCGGTTAAACGCAATAGATTTCCAAACCACAAGTGCGGGCTCCACTGTAATTAGCAATTAATCCCCAAAACGAAAACATTCATATTCACGCACTCGCATACGTTGGGTCAAAATCGTGTCAGTGAAATGTTGATGTGTCTATTGCCCAAGCTCATGTAAAAGAAAGGAATCAGCAAGGAACATTTATTGGGTATATGGTTTTCGAAAAACGATAAAACATTTGTTCAGGTCAATATGTGAGGACCAAAATAAAAATTTACACAGCATATGTATGTATGAAAGCAGTGTTCATTTGATAGTTCAAGATGCTTTATTTGCATTTTAAAAATTTATCGAGGTTTTAGTAGATACAACAAAGTATTATCTGAAACTATTGATTAGCGCAATAGAGATGAATCTAATTATAAGTTTCAAGAAAACAACTTGTACACATTGTTATGAATGAAAATATAACTCCTTTCATAATCCTGTATTGTTTCCTTCATATTGTCATGTACAAACAAGACGTGTGATCGGGGCTCTTCAATAAGAGAAAGAAAAAATTTGGAAAGCTGAAAAAATTTATTTTCGTTTAAGTTTTATATAACTTTATGCTCGGTTGCAACTAACTGAAGCCTTTCATGCAATAAAAACTTATAATGGATTCAATACTCGAATCTTTCTTGGGATATCATTCCTCAAAAAGTTTTATAAGAATTTGATTTGGAAGACGATTGATGATATTTTCCATACAACGTGATTTAATCTAACTAAAAGTGAAAAAGATTGCTCCTTATTCAAACACTTTAACTGCAACATTATTTGCAACATATTGATCTATTTGAAAAATCTATCAATAGCTTTTTTGATTTATTTCCACAAACTTTTTTTGTACATAACGTTTATGTAAACTAATTTGATTTAAAAAATATAAATGTATTACAAAAGCGGTTTAGTTTGAACAAAACTTTTTGCTTATTGTGCCATGACGTTTTTGTAAGTTAGCTGAATTGTTCGAGTTCTTAAAAGAATCCCCTTCTCCTATAGGGGAACCTGCTTAAAAACCTTCGAAAAAACGTTGACACTCAAACATACAAGAGGCCATCAGTTCTGATATGCGTACCAATTTTAGTGTTCGTAGCTGACAGACCCGATTTGTACCGGGTCTTTTATATGAATACAAGATCCCTAAAATTATAGATTTACTCTTACCGTTACTGTACTTTAAGAAAACCGATAATATGGTGTAAGTTTTTTAAGCGAACATGATTGGTCTACTTCCTCGAGAACTGCCTCAGCCAATTAAGTTCTGGATATTTGAACAGTTGATATTGATGGAGAACGGGAGCAAATCATATAACAGAGCAACGCACTGGTGCAAGTGATTAAGATCAACAGTTCTCGACAGAACGCGGATGATTTAAACATATATTAACAAAGCAGAGTAGCAACGATATGTTTAACGACCTGTGATGTGACTGTCAATTACGCTTACGTTAGGCTGTCAAAAATGATTAAAATCATTCATTACGGTTTCAGCAAGCATGACTGGCATATTTTCTTCGAATTTTTTTTCAACCAATCATGCTCCGGACAGCTCCACCGTTGGTTTAGATGTACGGTGTAATCAAATTTTTCATATTGCACACACAACAAAATATTGGCCCAATTTATTGGCAACTTTAATAAAGTTGTACGTTACCTATTGTTTTTTGTTTTAGTTAATATATTGGATAACATTTTTTGTATTTTCCCCTGTCTTCAATGGCTGCAATGATATAATCTGGATCTCTTATTTGCAATCCTCTTATATGATGTGGATCAACTAGTTCCGGTAACACACAATCAAAGCAAAATTTGGTCAGTGGTTGAATTTGAAGTTGGAAAAATGCGTCATCCCGTCTGACGATTTCAATTCGCATTGGAATATTATCTCCAGTCCAAACTCCTCAAACGCACGACTCCATTTTTGTTATATGCAGCTGCCCTTGGATTTGGTAGTACCAATCAGAGGTTTTATTTATAACAAGTTCATTATTCACTAGTTTCCCGACTTTTATCTTTTCCGTTTTAACGGCATCTCAAACATACATATTGCGAGCAGAATATGGGCGCTTGATTTCAACGATCGTATCATTGGTTTTTTCCATCACGGGATGTGCCCAAAAAGTAGTGACATACATCGAGGCAAAGACCAGCTATCATTATGTCCTTTGATGTTTGTTGTGAAACAGTTTGCAGTTTGCAGACCGCAACATTACTGAACAGATATAATAAGCATTTTACTAGAGCTGCACAGCTGATATATCATTTCCTCTTACAAATTCTTCAAAAATTGGAAGCCGTCAGAAGCGACTTTTGCAACTCAAACCACTTACTTGAATCCGATCGTAAAATTGTATCTTGTTCGATATTGGCTTGGTTCTGAACATTTACCTAGAAAATGTTCAAAAGTCTCTATCTCGCAATCAGGAAAGCTTCGTTCCCCACATCAGGCATCTCGCAAGAATCACTTTAATCGAAATCATCCCTTGCTATCTTAGGAATATGTATTCGCGGCCGTTTTCTGTTGTGCAACGTATATTGTTTCTACGCTTAAAAACCAAAAAACACACATTGTAAATATACCACTTTCGAAGTGAAAAAAATTTTCATGAGAATTAATCTTTATTTAAAGATTTCGGAGATAATGTCCTTTTTCACCGCCATAGCCTGGAATTATATAGCTTTTAAATTTGTAAATGCGTACCGTTTTTGTAAATGTATGACGTATCTGTATAGAGAAGAAGAAACTAATTCAAACGTATGCTCCAAATTCCTTCAGAAATAAAATAATACGACAGGCAGAATGACAAAAATGTAATTTGAAACTAAATGATAAAGTCAAAAACTACCTTACATTTGATAAATTTGACCTTTCTTGTTAATGTTCACGTAGGACTTCATATAATTTTTCTGGTTTCCCATTGTTTATAACTCACAGTCAAACTACGAATTACTATTAATAGCTCAAATACAAACGATACCGCCACCTGCGCTGGATCCTGGAAAAATGTTCTGCTCATCACAGCCGTCGGTAGGGTGGTTGCCAGCAATGGGAGAGTGACCGACTGTCGAGCAATGTTGGACCCTGGCTCGCAAATCAACCTAGTAACTCAGTGGGTTATCAAGAAACTGGGCCTAGCATCTTCACTACAACTTGCACTGATTAAGGGGATGGGCGGAAGCATCGAGAAGGCACACTGTAAGGTGGATCTTGGCCTAAAATCCAGAGTGTCTGGATATGCCACGCAGTTTGAGGCCTACGTCCTGAATCAAATCATATCTCCTCAACCTTCCCAGAATCTCGACACATTGGAGTGGCGGATTCCTAGAAATATAAAGCTGGCGGATCCTGAATTCCACCGAACGGAGCCAATCGACATGCTGAGTGCGGAGCATTTCTACAAAGTCCTTGCCGCCGGGAAAATCAAGTTGGGCCCTAAACTTCCTGTGCTCCAGAACACGCTCCTCGGTTGGATTGTCGCGGGAAGGGTAGTTACACCTCAAACGCTTCCAGTAACATGCGGTGTTCTCACCTAAGAGACCCAGCTGGCTCAGGCTCTCAAGCGATTCTGGGAGGTTGAGGAGGTACCGTATCCACAACACAATTTCATAACGACTGGAAGAGCTTGCGAAGTACAATTCACCCAGACGACTCAACGTGAGTCCGATGGCCGGTTCTTGGTGCAGCTACCTTTCAACGAAGATCCTGAAAGACTGGGCAACTCGCAAGATGTGGCCATACGAGGATTCATGGCAATTGAGTGCAGACTGGAGAAGAATCCCGATCTACGACGGCAGTATTTCGAGTTCATGGACGAGTACGAACGACTGGAACATATGGTGCAGATCACATGGTCAGCGAGTAAGGAAGCATATTATTTTCTGCGGCACCACTGTGTCCTGAAGCCAAGTAGTAGCACCAATAAATTGAGAGTAGTTTTCGACGCGTCCAGTAAAACATAATCGAACGTTTTCCTGAACGATATCCTACATACCGGACCCACGATTCAGGATGATCTGTTTGCGGTTTTGACCCGTTTCCGTCTACCACGCTTCGTTTCACGGCCGATACCGCCAGGATGTATCGGCGAATAGTGCTCCAGCATAACAATTGCAGATTTTAACTGGCGATTTGGAAAACAAGTCCAGGCCAGCCTTTACGATATTATCAGCTCAAGACCATCACGTACGGCACAATGTGTGCCCCGTACTTGGCAATCAAATACCTCCAGGTTCTGGCACAGACCGAACCAGATCGAGCACCGTCGGGCAGCAGCGCACTACAGTATGATTGTTACATAGACGACGTCATGACAGGGCAGACAGCTTAATGGAGGCAATTCAAACACAGGAGGAATTGCGTCAGATTCTTACCAGTGCAGGGATGAATTTGCACAGATGGTGTGCCAATCATCCGCATCTTCTGCAGCAAATCAGCGTTGAAGACCAGGAGGTCCAGTTGGATTTTAGCAGCCTTTCAGAAGACTACATCAAGGCTCTGGGGGGGTAATTTGGCTCCCGAAAACCAGATGACTTTCAGATCGGCATTAACTTGGACCTCGATGAAGTCAAATTCACGAAACGGACGATCGCACCAGACATCGCCCGAATGTTTGACCCATTGGGTATCCTAGCCCCGGTTTTCGTAACCACCAAATCGTTCCTGCAGGCGTTATGGCGACTGGAGTAGGACTGGGACGCGGAATTACCGCTCAAAATACATACATAGTGGAGCCGTTTTCACAGTGAGCTACCATCATTGCGAAGGGTTCGTTTTCCTCGGTACGTTACCGCCTGCGAGAAAAAAGTCCAGCTGCAGCGACATACTTTCTGCGACGCCTCGGAGAAGGCGTATGGTGCTATGATCTATGTCCACTTAACATCCCCGAGCGGTCAAGTCAACGTGCGGCTGCTCTTTGCCAAGTCCAGGGTGGCCTCCATCAAGGTGTTGACAGTGCCGCGTTTGGAGTTGTGTGCCGCCAAGCTAGGAGCAGAATTAACGAATCAAGCAAAGAGGGCGCTCAGGCTGCCGGATATTTTTCACTTCCTCTTGTCCAATTCAGAGGTCGCATTGGCGTGTGTCAACTCAACCATTTTATCCTACAGAACTTTCGTGGCCAACCGTGTTTCGACCATTCAATCGTTGTCGAGACCAACTCAGCGACTACATGTGGCATCCCACGACAATCCTGCGGACATCCTGTCCCGTGGCCTGGCGCCAGCCGAGCTAAAGGACTGGAAGCTCTGGTCACAAGGGCCATCCTTCCTGACTGGACCTGAGGCGGACTGGCCGCCTCCGTATAAGGGTAACGAAGCCTGTGTAGTCGAGCGGAAACAAATCAGGGTTGCGATTATAACAACAGCTAGTGCAAGCAACCATTTTGTGTGCGAGGTTCAACACGGCAACTGATTTCAACGGGTGATTGGTTATATACTGCGTTTTGTGGAGCATTGTAGGACCAGCTCCCAGTCTCCTCAAGTGCGTAGCCGTGTAGTAACGATGATTTTCGTGAGGACCTGCGAGAAATCCAACTACAGAGGCAGGTCAACAAGAGCAGCCCCCTATCGGGTCTGGCCTCTTTTCTGGATTCGGACGGAATCCTATGCATTGGCGGGAGGCTGGAGGTATCACAACTCGCCTTAGAGGCCACGTTCCCTATGTTGCTGCCGTATGCGAATCCACTTACAAGGTTACTGATGACGGATATTCATCGCAACAATTGCCATCTCGGAGCTCAGGTACTGTTAGCTACCACAAGACAATGCTTCTGGCCTATCAAGGGGAAGCAGCTAGCTCGGGCGATTGTTCGACAATGCATGCGATGTATCAAAGCAAGGCCACAGCTGTTCAACCAGATCATGGAGAATCTACCAGGTGCTCGCGTACAAGCGGCACGCCCGTTCATCCGCTCGGGCGTTGACTTTTGCGGGCCAGTGCCGATACACTACCGAGGCAGAGGTGTACGGCCTCAGAAGGGATACATCACCATTTTCTGCTGCTTCGCCACCAAGGCCGCCCATCTGGAATTGGTGAGCGATCTCAGCACAGAAGCTTTCATCGGTGCTCTGAAGTGTTTCACCGGGAAACGAGGTCTATGCAAGGACATCCATTGCGACAATGCGACCAATTTTTAAGGTGCGCAAAATCAGCTACACTTCCTCCCTTCACTCAGCGGAGGGTCAACACAAGGTGGCCAACTCTTGCAACACTCGGAGAATGCAATTTCATTTTATCCCTCCTCGCGCCCCTCACTTTGGTGGATTGTGGGAGGTGGCCGTCAAATCAGCCAAGAACTTGCTTTTCAAGGCGCTTCATCAGCCACACTCACGTACAAGGAACTGCACACCCTGGTGGTCAAGGTGGAGGCCATCCTCAACTCCAGGCCTCTAACTGCGATGCCCGATGACTCCAACGATCTGGCAGCGTTGACTCCAGGACACTTCCTCATCGGCGAACCCCTCACAGCTATAGTGGATGTTCGGGCTGAGCATGTCACTGGCGGACTTCATACCCGATGGAAGCGGATAAATTATTTGAAGGGTCTGGTCTGCCGACTGATCCCCCTAACACACACAGTGGCCAATCCCATCAAGGTGTCATCAACTGAAACACATCCAGGACTGCATTTTCAATCAGTGGGAAATGCCTTCCTGTCAACAAGCGAGTGGAAACTCTCGGTCTACTATGATCTGGAGGTGTACTGGACGGAGTTGGCCACACTGCAGAGCGCCACGATCTGCCTGCAAAAACTATGTGATCATAATCCTCGGCACACCGACTGCTTACATCTGCATGGGCAGTTCCGCCACTTACTCGACCAGCTTTCTAGCGCAAATCAGATGCTGAGGAGCTGGTCAAAGTGAGGAGAAATAAATGCAGTGGGTGAACTGGCCAGGTAGTTGTTTGGGGTTCTGGACGAGTAGTAAGCTAACCAAATGTCTCAGATCATTAAGACGATGCAGGGAGATCAGAACAAGCTGCACTCCCTACTCAAAAGTCAATCATCGACTCGACATTGAACCTCCTCAGCAAAACGGAACAGATGGCTCGAAAACGTTTTGATTCCATTTAGCACGAACTGGCAAAACTCTACAATGAGATCAAGGGTCCACAACTCGAAGGCACCACAGCTCAAGTTTCAAACTTAATTTCAATGCTATCCTTACAGATGACCTTGATGACTCTCAATATGCAACGTATTGAATCCAGCATCCTCCGTTATATCACAGGGACGCCAATGTGAGCACTTGCGAGACAATGCTGCTAAAGGGGACGCCGACGATGACCAACTGTCACATGGACGAACATTCCACAATCCAATGAGTGGATCTATGCCTTCACAAATCAGGTGGTGGCCCAGCTTGTGTGCAGTGGCAAAACATCCACCCTGACACTGCATGCTCAAGTCCGATGCAGTGACTGCTGACGACAGCTGGGACCATGTACAACAGCACATTGCGCCCACACCTTCCCGGACGCAAGCTTCGGAGATCAATGACCTGCGAAACCAACTCAAGGCGCAGGATCTTTCTTGGTGTGACCAGCTAGATGTGCATGATGTTCACCAGTATGCGCTGGGATATCTCAGCTTCATCGCAGCCATTGCTATTGACGTCTTCCTGTGTTGCAAGTCCAAAAATGTGAGCTGCCGACCACGATCGCAACGACCGAGGTCAGTTCCACTACCCAGACGTCACAGCCTGCCACACACACACTGGAAGAGGTTGAACGGACCATTCAACGGGGGGTGGATGTTGATGCCCCCTCGACCAGCAGCGCGAATCTTAATTCAGGTTAAATTTTAATTTCGTTAAATACAGTTAATCACTGTGGTTTTAACTTAATTTTATAAATTTGTAAATTCAGTTCAACCACCAGTAATTTTCGATGTACAATTAATTTTGTCACCTTATGTGACTCTAAAACTTTTGGAAGCCACTGTATGCTAAGTTAAAATTTCTTAACTGACGCGCACGAGTCAGCAAAATATTGTTCAGATCTTATCTCGTGTATCAGATATCATGCAATGAGAATCTCCACATCAGACGCGAGCGTCAGCGGTTTTCATGCAAGAGACGCTTATGAATGCTCAAGAGTCAGCGGTTTTTGCATGGGAACTGCTGACGCTTGTCAGAATATAAACATTAATGTGTTTGGTTTTAATGAAACTTGAAGATTATAAAATGTATCCAATTATTAGTCTGGGCTCAGCTTTTGATCGGCAATGGTGTTTTAAATAATCAGATTGCCTGATGGTATTTTAAATAATTTCAATGTATTAATTAAAGAACATTTTAAGCAAAGTTAAAATTGAATTGAATGTGAAAAGTCGTGCTTTTATTAAAGAACATTTTAAGCAAAGTAAAATTAAATTGAAAGTGAAAGGTCGTACTTTTTGACTTAGAAGGACTTGATTGCAGCTCAAGTGGAAAGGACAAAGAGTCCTGACGCAAATATTTTTTGGTATTTCTTTGAATTTCAATTTAAATTGCAATTTTCGGAGTATAGAGAAGGACTTGATTGCAGATCAAGTGGAAAGGATAAAGGAGAGGCCAGGACAAAAGAGTCCTGACGCAAACACCTGGTACGCAAATATGCCCAATTGACAAAGGTACAAAACTTCCAATATCTTAGAAGGACTCTTTGCGGAGAAGCTGAGCAGATCATCAATCAACTCACTATTATCGAAGGTAATTTTGATCCCGCATAGAACCTTCTATGAGAGCGATACAATAACCACCGCATCAAAGCTCGAGAAAAAATGCAACGCAATTTAAAAATCGAGCATTGCACATGCAATGAGCCATTAGGCCTTCGACGTATGCAGACATCCATACCTTGAAAGCAAATTCATTCACAGAAGAAATGGCGGCAAACAATTTCTGAATCGAGTGAAATTCCTTCGTTACAACAGTTTATGGATTTCCTGAAACAATGATTTTCAATGCTGGAGGCTTTGTCAACTGGGCAGGTGAAAGCAAACACTTGGCATTCAATGACTCCCGGCCTCCGTCGTATTCTCATTTAGTATAACAAGGCCAACCAACGAGAAAATTGTGACAAAACGCACCATACTAGCAGAAGTGGCAATATTTTTCAATCCAACAGGTTGGCTATAACCCTGTATCATAATAGAGAAAACAGCAACGCAGAAGTTGTAGCTAGCAGAAAAAGATCAAGATGATTCCCTAGATCCAACGTTAACAAAGGAATGGATAAAACTGCGACAACAACTTCCGGCGGTAGAAAGTCTTAGAATAAAACGATGGGTAGACTTCAATCCGTCTAATCAATTCGAGCTTCATGGGTTTTGTGTGGCATCATCAACAGCCTACGTTGCTGCTGTATTTATCCGAGTAGTCACTGCAACGTCAGCCAAGGTTACACTCCTAGCAGTAAAATCGGAGGTCGCTTTACTGAAAGTACAATCAATATCGAGGTTGGAGCTGAATGGAGTAGTTTTGTTGGTGAACCTTTTGGCTGAATTCATCAAGGCACACAATTGCAGCAACGTTTCTAGATATTATTGTGATAGAGTCCTGCCGCCAAATGGAAGGCCTACGTTGCCAATCGAGTGAGTGTCATTCAGCAGCATAGCCAAACGCTGGAATCATGTTAGCACTCATGATAATCCAGGTGATATTACATCGAGGGGAACGTGTCCGGAGGAACTTATCACCTCAACACTTTGGTCGAATGTACGCACTTGGCTCAATGCACGCATTATTCGAATGCCTCCTTTATAGAATTTTAAACTAAAACACGCCACTAAATTGGATTCAATCGAAAATACAACTTAAAATTGTTGGTTTCTGATCAGGACTCCTTGGCGATTCTAATGATGCCCAATAATAAAAGCTAAAAAGTCCTTTGCTATGGACACTTAACTACTCAACTTAGGATATTGCTTAAAAGTATAAAATAAAAGGATCTAGAACTTCACAAAGCAGATGATTGGTTCGATTAAATTCCGAAATGCTCCGAGCTTCTTCAATACACATACATGATTATCGTATTGTTCCTCTTTTTTTCAAGTGAAATCCTATAAGCATGGTGTAATATCTGTGAAGGATTCTACGGCCTAGCGTAGCATCAGCTTAAGCCATCGTTGGTCCTTTCTATCCACGTTATGCATGTTTCTATTAAGGTGAGCCGGCACGAGTAGGGCATTCCTTATAATAGAACCTGGATTAAGCGCTAGGTGGCCTTAGTTTTATTAAATTGAATCGGAATCGCTACTATAATGAAATTTCTGTTATTTGTGGCACATAAAAATACCTAAGGCTCACAAAGATACAAAATCTCCTTTATTTTGGCTTCCAGAAAAAGTAGCTAAATGAAGTCTACTCGTACACCCCCATGCGAGACTTACTATTCGTCTAATGTCTACTATTTTGAATAAAAATTGATTATTATCATCGAGACACATCGAAAACTTTTCTGGTTATATAGATTATTGCAACTCAATAACATAAGTGTAATTGACTGATCTTATGAAACCCCGAACGGGTTTTCTAAGATTCCTATTCAATCTCATTACACTTAATTATTCTGCCAAAGTTTTATAGAGTTTGTCCTTCTTCATTTGTGACGTTTAACTGTCTGAGTAAAATAAACCTTATTCTATATTAAATCGAAACAATTCTTTAAAACTGTTTATGCCGATGCTCTCTTTAAGGTCTCAAATAAAATTGAAAATTTGTCTTAAAATTTTAGTTAATTGTCTTAATCTACGCACCTTCATAATATGTAACATATGCATATAGACTGTCACTCTTTCTCCAACTTCTTCATTTTCCTGAGATGCTTCTGTGTTCATTATGTCGAAGATTGGTGCCAGCAAAGAGCTAGATATTACTTAACCGTGCTCTAATGCGGTTACTGTGGATTGTATTTAAACTTTATGCCCATTTTTCTCGTTTTTTGGCGCTTTTGCTTTTGACTATGATGATAATGACGCCGAAGATGTTGATGGTAGATGATGTAACAAGAAAACTGGCAAACGTTTGAGAGTTTTTCATTTCGGGCCGTTTCAATTTGGCATGACCTAAAAACTCTTTCCGATGTTTTGTTAATTTTCTAGCCAATTATCTGCAGATTTTTGGATTCAGTAACACAAAAGATATATTCGAAGTATTTAAAGGATGACGATTAAGCGACTTACCCAAGAAGAAAGAAGAAAACTTTGCGAATGCGAATGAAGACTGGCATGCAGGAAGTCGGACTGAGAATTTAATCACTTTATTCGCGGTAATGACGGTGGTAGCTGCGTAGGTAAGTAAACGTAATGCTGTTACCAAATAATAAGCATCTGTTTCGGGTACTAGTGGAGTCTATAAGTGTTTAGGCTTTTAGGTAACTCCAACTATGGCGTGGTGCATTTCCGATGTAATTAATCTGTGTAAAATAAATGTATTCAATACTGAGGTGTTGAGATGTGATTAATTGACAAGCATGCCTAGTGAAATTGAAAGCTTTCCCTTTGCCAAGAATGGTACAAGCAATTAGGAGTCACAAAAGACTCTACCGGTGGGCGTAGGCTGGAGACAATTTATTGGAATTGATCGTCTAATATGTGAGATTATCTTTCAGGTAGGTAATAATAGCATGCGGAGTTTTTATCTCAGCGACTTTTTGGAAGGTACTCTCAAGGAGTTAATTTATTAGTGATTAAGATTTTATTATACAATTTCATTCACTTGATAAGATTAATAGAAAAAGGTGTTGGTAAAGGCCCAAAAAAAAAAAAATAGAAAGTATATTGTGCAATAATTTTTGATACTTTAAGTGAAAATTTACCCTTAATTCATTTTTTTATGGATAGGTCGCTACGAATATGATTGTACGGATTTAATAGAAAAATTGACTCGCAATAGGTGTTTGCCTTATAAAATTCCTGCATTTCCCTTATGTGGATGGATATTCTAGAAACATTGGCAAACCTTTTCCAAGTTCCAGAGTATCCCATGCAAACCCTGAGGCACTTTTTGATGGACTGGAGCCAACTCTACGAAAAGAACGAAACGATGAAAGTTAGGTCAGGTATCACCTGAGGCTCTATTTTAAACCCACGCCTAAAGAATATCTTGTTCCACGAGTAGTTATCTTTCAGAATCACTAGGAATTCTAAGGTCAAAAGGGTCCCCGAATTCAGAAATAAGTGAAGAGGACCGTATTACTTTGAAGAGAGTTAGATTCCAAGTACTTCGTCATGGTGAGAAATTAAGCCCACATGCACCGTTATCCAATGATCAGCTTCATAGAGGTGGTATTCTTGGTTGATTCAAACCTCATCATAAATTATCATCATCATATATGCTGGCTCAAGGGGTAGAGCGAGGGACTCCCACCGGGAGGTACCGAGATCAAATCCCATGCACGGCTTTTTCATCAATAAAAAGTCTTTCCATCTAGCTAGGGATGATTGTCCATAGGGAAATGGTAGTCCCAATGGACCCTTACCAAACGGCAATGGGACAGCGTGGTAAGGTATGTCTCATCCACCCCTCCCCTGCCCCCATTTATGGAAAGTCGAGAAAGGAACCAGCTCTTATTCTCCGCAGGCCTGAGTGGACATAGAATAGGTAGCTCCCAGGAACTGTCCAGAAATGCAGAGGATGTTCAGAGTCCGCGGAGGTTAAACCGCTACCAAAAACAACTAACAACGATAAAAATAGCGATATACAACTGCCGGTCACTATCCAGCCAGGCACGACTAACCGATTTAGAAGAAGAAGAAGCTAAGATTGGGTGGGACATCATTGGGTTGTGTGAAACTAGGCGCAACGACGAAAACCTGATTACACTCGCTGGAGGCAATATCCTATACCATCAATAAACCCAATCGGGCAGAACTAACGGAGTAGGATTCTTGATTTACAAGACATGGATAGACAAAATAATTTGTGTCTCAAGCACATTAGATCGAGTGGTAAGCTTAGCTTTCAAGCTAAAACAAAGATACTCAATGCAAATAATCCAAGTTGATGCACCAACATCTAGTCACTCAGACGACGAAATCGAAGATTTTTACAACGAGATAACTTAAGCTTGGGACAACAATAATAGTCATTTCAAATTCCTCATCGGAGACACCAACGCCATAGTAGGAAATAGAGAAGAACAGAAGGCACTGGTAGGGAAATTCGGATTAGGCCAGAGAAACGGGAGAGGAGAGAGACCGGTCAAATTCGCCCACCAATACAACCTATACATAGCAAACTCATTCTTTACGAAACAACCAAGCAGGAAATGGACTTGGCAAGCCCCCAATGGGGTTACAAGAAACGAGATAGACCTGATCCTAACGAATAACATAGAAGCGATCACAGACGTCTCCGTGCTTAACAAATTCAGGAGAGGCAGTGAACGCCGCCTCGTCAGAGTGAAATTAACCCTAAACCTAAGATCCGAACGAGCAAAACTAGTTAGGAAGCCAATAAGACCAGACTTGAAAGACGAAAACATCAAGAATAACATTGGCCAATATCAGTCAATGCTAGAGGAGGAAATGAAAACAAGAGACGCATCGCACCTCACAAATGCCATCTTAAAATGTAGGCGGACCAAGAACAGCAACTAGACACCACAAAGTATCTAGCGAAACTAAGGCACTACTAAAGAAAAGACGAGAAATGAAATCATCTTCAAACATCCAGAGAATCGAATATACGGAAGTTTGTAAAACAATTAGGAAGAAAACAACGGAAAACATCACCAAGTACAACTCAAAATTAGTAGAAAATGCTATTGAAAACAACAACAACATAAAAAAGGCAAACCAAACACTTATAATTGGCAAAAAACAGTTGATAGCACTTAAGCAAGGAAACACCAGGGTGACAGATAGGATAGGAATAATAAAAATCGTAACAGACTTCTACAGCGACTTATGCAAGTCCCCAGAAGTAGCTCCCAACTGCATAACAACAACATCAGAGACAGTAGACGACCTATCCCTGAAGTCAACACAGATGAAGTGGAATATGCGATCAATTCGATAAAAATAGGCAAAATAGCAGGCAATGACGGCATAACCGCGAAACTGCTGAAATACGCTGGCAAAGGAATCTGGAGAACACTAGCCAAAATATACACCAATTGTCTTAGAACCAGACACATACCTGAATACTGGAAAAGTGCAAACATTGTACTAATCCACAAAAAAGGGCGATAAAGAAGATATTAAGAATTACAGGCCAATAAGTCTGCTACCTGTCTTCTATAGGGTATTCACGAAAATAATTAGCAATCGAATACAAGCAACCCTTGACACTGAACAGCCATGGGAACAAGCTGGGCTTAGAAGTGGATTCAGTACAATAGACCACATCCACACCTTGAGAGAAACCATGAGCAGGGCTAAAGAGTACGAACTACCCGTAGCACTGGCGTTCATAGACTTTGAAAAAGCCTTTGACTCCATATAACCTGAGGCGATTATAAGAGCACTATATAATCAAGATATAGATCAAACATACGTGAAAACGCTCTCAATCATCTACAGGAGCGCCAAAGCGAAAGTCAAAGTGTTTGATGATACGCCAGAATTCCCCACACAAAAAGGTGTTAGGCAAGGGGACACAATCTCTCCAAGGCTATTCAATGCCACTCTGGAAAACATCTTACGGGAACTAAAATGTGAAGAGAAGGGCCTACAAATTGACGGAGAGCGCATCAATCACTTAAGATTTGTTAACGATATAGTCATAATTGCTCAGAGCCAAGAAGAACTACAACTCCTCCTAAATGAGCTTAGCGAAGCCAGCGAAAAAGTCAGCCTAAGAATAAACCTAAGTAAAACTAAGGTTATGACCAATGAACATCTAGGAGGTCAGGTTAAAATAGCACTGAACAACACCAGGCTAGAAGGCGTAGAAGAATACATCTACCTAGGCCAGCTAGTACATAAATCTGGAGATATAACACCAGAAATTAATAGGCGAATCAAGCTAGCATGGAGCGCATTCGGGAGAAACTCCATCGTATTCAAATCTAGAATGAATCTCCACTTGAAAAAGAAAACGTTCAATCAATGTGTCCTACCTGTCATGACATACGGCTGTGAGACATGGACGTAAACAACAGGAGTCACACGGAAATCACAAGTGGCACAAAGAGCAATGGAAAGGTGCATGCTAGGCATCACTAAAAGAGACCGTAAGACATTGACTTGGATAAGAGGAAGAACCAAAGTGACATATGTCCATAGAATTAGGTCACTAAAATGGCAATGGGACTGCCAAGATCACACAATTGTACCCAAGAGGAATGAAAAGACCACGAGGAAGACCAAAAATATGGTGGGATCATGACATCAGGGAACTAGCGGGTGTCACCTGGACAAAGATAGCACAAAATAGAGACACTAGAAATGAATGAGAAATCAATACGTAAGGGAGGCAGCACCATTATTCACATAGGTATATATGGTTGAACAAGCTGCAGCTGACGATGATGATGATATGGCGCGACAACCCAAGCCCGACCTAGGCTTCCAGGATACATTTCCTCCTATCATCATGGTTCTGCAACCTCGTTTGCCAGTTGATCACTCCCAGCAAGCATCAGTTGTTGGCTTCTATCGAGTCTTTTCATTAAGCCCTTGGTCTTTCCAGAGGAAGTTTATCTTGTGCTCTACCATTTAGAGTCCTTATTGGTAGCCGGTTTTCTTATATTCTTTCTTCATAGTTCACCCATTGCAATTTACGTCAAATGTTCACACAACTCATCGTTCTTGTTTTTTGTTCGACTAGGAGGCATATTTTCCGAAGCACTTTACATTAAAATATATCCACTGCTTTTCGTTTGGCAGGTTCCATGTTTCACTCCCATATAATAGCACAGGTTGACTAGTGTGTTGTGAATACGAACCTTATTTTGCCTGTGCATTACGTTGGATCTTAGAATCTGAAATGTATGTTTGCGTTGTTTATATGGAGTCCAATCTCGTCTATTTGGCAACTCTCCTATATGTTGGCTCCAAGATAATAAAGTCATCCACATTTATAAGTTTATAGTCTACTATGGTCCGGTTTCGTCGGACTAGAGTGTTCTTGCTCATTTGAATCAAGAATTTAGTGAATTTAGTATTCATTAACTCATAGACCAATTCATTTTCTTAAGAACCTAGGCTCAGAAATGCTCTTTTGGCATCTAAGATTGAGTGTGCCATAATATTGACATCATCAGCGTATGCTATCAATTGTGTGAGCTTGAACATTAGTGAACCTGAGGTTTCAGCTGATGTCTTCCTTATAACGTATTCCAGCGCAATGTTAAGGAACAAGGGGATGCGCCCCTTGTTCTAAGCTGACACCATTATGAAACTTTCCGTTTGCCTTGACCTAGGACTTTGTGTTTAGTATCGTGACTTTTGCTATAGAGACTAGTTTTGTAGGGATGCCAAATTCAAGCATTATTTTCTATAAGGCATTTCTGTCGCACGTTTACTTAAAGTCTACAAAGAGTTGGTGTATGTCGATGTTGTCTTAAGTGAGAATATTTGGTCTATTGAAGACCGTCCACATCGAAAGTTTTCCTGATTTTTTCGCTTTTGCTTTACCACTATAGCTCTTTTTGTGCCTTCGCCTAGAGATAGTTAGAGCATCTCATTATCTTGATCGAATGTTCTGGCACTCGAGAAGGCGATATGGCTAGTACCCCGCTTTGACCGTGTATTCCTCTTTCCCCTCTTATAAGACTTTCATAGTACGGCTTTGAATTTCTTTCGGTGACTTTCGAGAGGATTCTATATGTGGAATATAATGAAGCAATGCGTTTATACTATGATTTTGACCCTTTTTCTGTACAAGGCAAACTATACTTTGTTGCCAGTCCTCTGCTAACTATTCACCTAACGATATTCTGCAAATCAGTCTATAGAGAAGGTTACTTAGAAGTAGACCCCTCCTCTGAAGCAGTTCTGCTGGTATTTCATCTATTCTAGGAGCCTTGTTTTTCTGAGGTCCTATATTGCTGCCTGTACTTTGTATCTAGTTGTTACTGAAACTGGGACCTCTTGCCAGGCTTCTGGAATATTCACAGCTTTAGTAGTTGTTGAGAATGCTATGAATAACTTTTGGAAATATTGCAGCCATTACTTTTTGATTTCGACTGGGTTACCAATTATTGCTCGTTGTGTGCTTTGCAAATACTTATTTAAGTATTGAATCTGTCTACTAGTTGTTTATTAGTGGCTTCATGTAGGATCATACTTTCGTTTTTCTATTCAATTCCGGTGCTGATTGTCAGTCATTTCTTTCTTCGGCTTGTTGTCAAATGATTTTATATTGTTCTTCTTCGTCCGGAGTCAGTTACTGGATATTTTTGTTATATACCTGGTTACTTTTTTAACTACTTACTTGTAATTTTTATCATACCACATCTCTTACTAATTTCCATATGGTTTTGATGTCTTCAGTACTTTTTCCCACCTGCGAGGATACGTTGATGTGATTTCCCAGCATTGACATACATGTGGATATGACTGAACTATTGTTTATTTTGTATACCTGGTGCCTTGGAGTAACTGTTCTTCCTTTTTTACAGCTGTTGGGAATGGTAATGGTCTGAATCACAGTCATGGCCGTGTAACGAGCGCCTATTGCGAATGCTAGTATGCGCTTGTTTTTGCATGAGAACGTGGCTGATTCAGTAGAATATGCGACCGCGTGGGGATGCTCACGTTCTCTAGTAGATGTCGCAAATCCAAAGTGTGTGGAGCTTACTATGAAGCCTCTGCTAAAAATGAAGTCTATCAGGCACTGTTCGTTGTTGCTGGTCTCTGCATAAAGGCTATGCCCCCGAGTTGTTTCTCTATGCCAGTTCCTCTGCATGTTCTTGTTTTATTCATGTTTATTTGCAAAAACGTAGTTACTATCATATTTTAGCTAACCATGAGACAGAGACCCGCGAATCAAGGTGAACCTCTTTCACTAGTTACTTGGATGAAGAAGGTAGAATAAACAAAGAATCTAAGGAAGTAATTATTTGTTATCTCTTGATAACTACTCGAATTAAGAAGATCGAAGTAGTTAAGTAAATAGCTTGCCGTGAGACAGTATTCAAGAACCAATGTATCATAGACCACTATGTTCAATTGCACAGAGAGAGAGGAAGGCCAAGGACATCAGCAGGGGTAACTGTTCATGCATTTCATTTCACTTGCTAGAAGTCGAACTTGGTCGTGTTGACAAATTAGCTTTCACTAGCTTGCTCGATAGTACTGGCTGGAAGAGCTGTGGGACATAAAGTCCCCCTACCTTTTTGAATTTTATGATTGACATAAATGCACCACTCCTATTAACTCACATTTAAACCCAGCGATGGGTAGAGCGTAAGTTAATAAAGGCTAACCCCCCTAACTGACAACAAGATTGGAATTATCATCAGCCGTATTGGCGGCATTCAACATAGAACAAACACAAAATCAACCACATGGACTCGGGCCAAGAAAGCAAAAATGCAGTCATGATTTAAACGCCAAGCCACAAAAGTTCGAATCATTCAATTTATGACCTTGCAAATCAAATCTTTTTTGAGGGATGATTTGAGTGGATAATGTATGATGCTCTGGTAGTGCATGAGATTTTTGCTCTATGTTTTACAATTCAATCAAGAGGCGTTTGAAGAAATTAAAAACTTCTAATGAAAGTTGAACCACAGTAGCGTTACAATATAGAGACTCAACTAGCTTCCGTGGGATTCACAAGATGTCACTCTTAATTTATTTATTTTTTTTATGGTAAGGAGATGAATGGCATTGATGCACAGAGTTCGGAACCCCCATGCTCATAAGAAAACGACTGGACTTCCCATTAAATACTTCCCCTGTTAACCTTAGAACCAAGTCTGGGACCATTTGCCGTATTACTTCGGGCCAGGTGTCATTTTGCTACGCCGTGAGGCACCTCCAAGCTGGGGGATACATCTTCTAGCGGAATAGGAGAGGGGAAGAGGAAGTGCTAGACAAGTGATCCCCCAGCCGCAACACCCCCGGCTGCTGTGAGTCTCTTTTACATTTGAGGACTGCCCAAGCATAATGTGCCACCTGGTTCCATTTGTCAACCGATTCGAGCACATTATCTGGGGTGAGCTCTCCCGTCTCCTTGCAAAGGTCCCTTCGTAATCTGTCCCATTTTGTGGACGCAAAAAATATGTGGCGCGGATTGTCTTCCTCTCCTGGGCAAAATCGACAATCGGGGGACCGTGGCTTACCAATCTTGTGCAGGTAAGACTGAAAACACCCATGCGCGCTCAAAACTTGGATCAGATAGAAGTCAGTTTCATCATGCCTTTGATTTAGCCACGGTTTCACATCTGGGATGAGGCACGCAGTCCACCCACCCTTCGAGCGATTCACCCAAGACTGCTACCAATCGTTGAGTGAGCTCTATCTCTCCTCGCGGACAACTATCCCTGACTTCGATTCAATTAGTATATCTATAACACTGACTAACTTTACTCTAGGGATTTACTTTTTATCAAGATGACCATTTCAGTTTTCTCCAGTGCTACATCGAAACAGTAAGCAGTCATCCAGTCTCTCACTTGGGCATTAGCCTACCAAACCTAAGTTGCACTTGTTCAACGGTGCGTCCAGCGGCCAGAGCCACAAAATCATCCACGTAGGCTATCAAGTGCATCTCACCTGGCATCTACAGTCTAAGTAGCCCACCGTCAGAGACGTTTCACAGGTCTGAACTAAAAATTAATACCTAGGCGACAGTCGATGCTACTTCCATCCTTTGTTGGCTCTGTGTTGTGTCGTAAAGCAGACTTCAGTCTATCAGGTAGTCATTCAAAAGCCATATTTGATATTCTGGAAATTTAAAAGGGTTTTCCAGTGTATCCAGAATATCCACCTATCTAGCAGAATTGAAGTTATTCCTGACGTCGAGTGTCATCAAGAGGACGATCCATTGCTTGGTGCGGCTTTATGCCTCTGCCTTTGGACCGCGCTTAGCATCTCTACAATCGCATCAATGGTAAAATATCCTCTCTAATGCCGTACTGCCGAGGAGATAGGTCCCCAAAAGCACGAATCACGTCCATGAGTCTTTCCTGAATGAGTTTCTCTAGCACTTTCCCAGCATTGTCTAGCATGCGTCACTTCCCCTTGCAGATCAGCACGAGCCTCTCCACCTTCCATCGCACCAGAAAAAGAACCTCCAATAGGCAAGTGTTGAATTTGCTCAGCAGTAAGTCAGGACAATGGTGATAGACAAGTTGCAATACCTCAGCTGGAACACCATCTAAACTTGGAGCCTTCCTAACTTTCAGTGAAAAGACTACCTCTTCTAGTTCTGTCTGTGTGAAGAGTGGACACTCGAATGCTGTTTCACCATGGAGAGCGTCAACATGGACGGAATTTGTGGAAAAGACTGCCCGCACTATCTTGCCCATCTTTTCCACATCATGTATGCAAGGTTTCCGTAGGGCACCAACCTTACGCATAAATAGCTTGTAGCCAAAGCCCTATGGATCCTTGTTCACATTGTCACTTGATTTTGCCAACAGCGTGCCTTGCTGTTGTTGATCACTTTGCGATGGCATTTCCTGCCCAACTTTTATGCTACTACTCCGTTGCATCCGTCGTCACGGCTCCATGCCCATTGAGCCCAAAACAGAAGCTTGTGCCACTCCCGTCACTTTTCAGTGATGTTAGTTAACCACCAGTGCACTAGGGGTTTGGCATGTCAGGATTTTGGACAGGGCATAGAAGCGTTGTAAGTAGACGTAATTATGCTCATAGTTGAGTTCAACACACCTTGAGCTGCCAGTTCTTCTGTCCCCTGCGAATCTCCCTGCAGCGGGGCACCTGCTGTGAGCACCTCGACGAACCTCCCAACATCTATCCTTCTCATGTTCCAACCAATTGCCGAAAGCTGATAGTACGGACGTCGGAAGACAACATCACTGATCTCAAGCAGAATACACTACCTATTGTGTATCTTTCGTGCTAAGGTCTCCGAGGCAAATAACACGTCAGGTATCGTTCCTTCACTGCCAATACCGTGGAAAGTCGGCGTATTTCCGGTGTTTAGTATGACGAATGCCATCCTGGTCGCCATTCCTAGGATCAATTTACCCCATGGATCTGTTTGAGGCATGCCCCATTCAATTGCTTTAGCGTTGAAGTCTCCTCCAAAGAGAATTTTGCCGTCTGAGTTCAAGACAACGCTATTCACACTAAAGAAGGTGGTCTCTGAGCACTAAATCCACACAAAACCATAACCTGTCCACAGCCTTCCACCTGGAAATCACTATTTTGAATCCAGATGGTGGCAGTACCAATTCGATCAGAATACCATTATGCCGAACTTGTATCATGGTGTTGCTCACTAAGCAGCAAAAAGTCGGCTTTCATGTCCCTCGCATACTGCTTTAGCAAATTTTGGGCGGTTTAACTGCAGTATAGGCTTAGCTCCAGGATGCGTGTCATCAACGTTCTGATTTTGCCTTAGCTAGGGCTTCCTGGAACACCAGGCATTTTCCTGATCCCAAGTTGTGCCCAAGATCAGGTCTTGGCTCAGCATCCTGGCAAAAAGTACAGTGTGCCTCCCTCGTGCACTCTTTCCGTTTATGTCCCGTTTTACTGCATTTGTAACGTAGGGAACTCCTATCGGGTCCTTTGTATACTTGTGCAATGTGGCTATAGCCAAGGCATTTGAAACATTGAAGAGGTGCTACTCTTTACCGTATCTTACAGACATCCCACCCTATCCTTACTTTATATTAAAGAGCTGCTACTCTTTACCGTATCCTATAGACAACCCATCCTATTCTAACTTTGCCCTTATTTGGCAATTGTTCGGCGTCCTTTTCGGTCAAGTGAATTATGGCCATGCGTTGTCCCCTATGGTTTTCTTGTATCAGCCTCGCTTTGATCCTGCCCAATCAAAAGGAACTACCTTTTGATGGCCTCTTTTACCTTGGCCAGATCCGTGACGCCGTCAATGTCTCTTATTTCGATCGTTGCTATTGGCTCAAGTGAGGCTATAGTCGTGATTTTGGGAGGATTTTCTTTACAGTGTCGCAGAATGCTTCCCTTTTGTTGGCCTCTGCTCCGAATACGACCAACATGTAGCCCAACCACGTTGGTCGTACTTTCCGTGATATTTTGCAGCATCTCTGTGGAGGATCAACCATTTTGCAAATTGCTGCTGGGGTCTTCGTCAGATCTTTTTTTCTCATGTTTCTGGCATTTTTTGAAGGAGTTTCTTTGCGGCTTTCTTCGCTTCTATTGTTTGCACTATCAGGAACCCCTGATCTGGTGTTCCGCACCCATCAGGTGCCTCTTCCTTCTTTCTTCCAGCTCGATCTCCTTTAATTGGGCTACGCGCCATTTTTTATTGATTTTTGATAGTGGAGCTATCTGCGCGCGCCCTTCAGACTTAGCTCTCAGCACTTCTTTAGCCTTCTGCTGTTCTTCGGCCTCCTGGTCCTCTTCAGCATTTAACCAGCTCCTCCAATAGTGCTCTTTGCGGACTAGGAGCTTCTCTAGTTCAAGGAGCCCCATCTTCACTGCTCTGTTCATTTTTTTGTGAGTCACATGAAGATTGTATTCTTTTTAGAATATCTTCTGCTTTTTGGATTAGTCTTTTTTCTTCATATTGCTGGGCGACAATTGTACTTTTAGGCAATCTTTGTTGGGAGAGGTTATTGGCTTCCGTTTCTGAATTCAGTACTTGCGCCACGTTTTCGACATTGGCGATGAAAGCATACAACGTTGATTTACTTGTCTGGTCACTCCTGTCTTTTCCTGCCCTAATCTCATCGTGGACTTCAGAATGGTTCGTTATTACTTCGGGAGTTACGACCCTTGCTTCAGTCGATTTGTGGCTATCAAATTCTCGATGTTCTTTATATTTTCGTTCCCGCTTTTCCTTATTAGGACGCTCTGGCGTTGGCATCATATTTTTGCTGCGCCCGAATGCCGCAGGAATCAGTCTGGACAAGACTGTCTTTTAATCTCTGTTATTTGTCCGTCTTCACTGTCATTGTATTAATCGCCGTATCAAATCTAGAAGTCACTAGTGATGAGATAAATCTCCTCGATAGAGCTGGTATCGAAATTGATAGTACGACTCCGGATAGAAATGGAAACAGGATTATATGTGAGAGATTGCATAAACTTGCCCTGACTGGAACACATTTTGAATTGGTTCATCTACCAAACCCTGAGAGAGGAAATGAAATATTATCATATGTCGTTGAAGCAAAAGTGTCCGACTTCAAATCAAGCCTGAACCGTTAGTCAATTATTCATTTCAATGAAACATTAACATCTGACCTCATACTGAGCTTGAATCTTGTTGTTTTGTCAGCTATGAAGACTTGTGTTTTATATTTCACAGGATAAACAACAAAAAATCATGTGGTACTGATGGTGTTCCAAATTCCTGAGGCTTTATTAGGAATTCTAGCATATTGTTCAACAACATGTTGAGCAATTCATATTTCCCAAATGAGTGGAAAATGCTAAGGTATTTCCGATCTTGAAAAAAGGAAGAGAATCTTCATGCCCCAAAAGCTACGCACAATCAGCTTGCTGCCTAACATCAGCAAGGTGTTTGGTTTGAAATGATACTCAACAAAGCATTAAACGCCCACATTGAGAAATATGAGTTGATGCTTAATTGGCAGTTTGGTTTTCGGGCCAGGCATTCGATCAGACATTCAATAACGAAAGTAACCTCAGATATCTGTTGAAAACTAGAGAGAATGTGTTGGAGCGTGTCTCATTGCTATGGAGAAATCCTTTGGTACAGTATGGTTAGATGGACTAGTTTTTAAACTCCTTCAGGACAAGTTCTCCAGACACCTTGTTGCTATGATGTGCAATATGTTGTACGGGAAATCATTTGTTGTAACTGATTGAAATCTGACGACAATGCGCGAATTCAGGGTCTTGAATGGTCTACAGTAGGGAGCAGTTACTGCGCCTCTGCCTTTCTCAATATTCATTTGCAAGCTAGTGAACGGCTTTGATTTTAATGTCTTGCTAACGCGATCATTGGTGGCGAAAAACTACAATATTTCAGAGCAATCTTCAAAAAATGTTTAATGATATGCAGCTCTACACCGACATTTGGAGAATGAAAATCAATGCACAAAAGTGCAAAAAATCTTGTTTCCGACAACGCTACAGGGGGTCAGTCAAGACCCGAAACGTAATTGGAAGGATTCGCACATCATGGCTAGCGATGGTAGTTCAGAACGGTTTCCACATAAATCCTGTGTTTGGTACCTCGGTGTTCATCTCGATCAGTATCTGTACTATACTCAACATGTCAAAATCATGCTCAGAGGCCCAAAAAGTAATCATGGCCCTACGAAGACTCTTTCGTTTCAGATAAATTGACCAAAATGTCAAAATTATCTGTTACAAGACCCTGGTTAGACCAGTTTTGATATATGGATGTAAGATCTAGTACAATCAGAGTGCTAGTACTATGGAAAAATTAAGAGTGTTTGAAAGAAAATGTCTTCGTGCATGCACTGGTTTGCACAGAAAGCCTGAGACGGATTGGAAGCATTATATATCCAATAGAAGAATTCATCAAACTGCTCAAGTAACAAGAGTCGATATCTTCATATTGAAACTTCTTCGGAATCATATCGCAAGATCTGTGACTGAGTGAAAACCCTTGAATTTCACAGCCGTTCCACCCTACAGACGGGTACATAGCGACTTGCCTCGCTACTGGCTTCGTTTCTCCAGAAGCATTCGTATATTTGGACATGAATCGATATGTTTTTGATTCTGATGGCGTCCCAATCATATATCACATACAGGTGAGTAGATGGGTCACCAATAAGAAGATAAGATAGTATATTAGGTTTAGAGATAAGTGTAGATGGGAATTTGTATTCCACTTCACAGATTAAATTTCTATATCGGAAAATGAAACTCAACATACGACTTTACTGTTTTAAACTGTTTTGCTAACTCGAATATGCGATGAAAATCATTTAACTTCTCAGTTTAAGTAAATAAAGTATGATTATTGATTATTAAAATTTTATCACTCTCGCTCTATTTGACATAGTTTTATGAACTAAAAAATATTTTAGTTTTTCTTACTTGACAATTCATCTACGCCTACTATTTCTTTTTGTGTGGGTTTTATGAAAATGTGGAATTTAATTTATAAGTAATGTAGAATACGCTACAATACTCCCTTCCCAGCGTTAGTATTGTAAAAGATAAATAATCATATATTTAATCGTTATCATTTATTAAATTATTATTAGCTCTGAATTCTGATTTATTTCTTTCAATAGGAATGGTTTTTAATTCTCCGTTAATTTGAACAAGAAAATTCTTTGGGTTCCTTTTAATAACTTTATAAGGTCCTTGATAAGGTGAAGACAAAGATGATTTTTTATTAACTACTTTAATAAACACTCTTTTGCAATCATCAAGGGACTTAGGCATATGAATTTTGACTTTTTTTGCTTTCGTTTCTTTACTAGTTAATCTTTTAAAATTACCTTTTAGAATCGATAAAAAATTTTCTGAATCTAAATTATTTGATTTCGTATCTTGGTTAAAGAAACTGGCTGGAATTTTAATATTTTCACCATATAGCATCTCAGCAGAGGTAGCGTTGATTGATTCCTTCCATGAGGATCTAATCCCTAAAAGAATGACAGAGAGTTCATTGAACCAGTTAACATTATCACGAGTTCGAATTGCCGTTTTTAATGTTGGATGAAATCTTTCAATCATTCCATTTGCTTGTGGATGAAATGCTGATGTATGAATTCTATGTAAACCCAGAAGTTGTAAAAATTCTTTGAATAAATTTGACTCGAATTGAGCACCTTGATCGGTCGCAATTTCCAAGGGTGAACCAAATCTCGAAAAATATTCACGCCATAAAGTATTTACAATTGTTTTTGTTGATATATCTTTCAATTGATAGCATACTGGTCAACGAGAGAAACGATCAATAACTATAAGAATATAGGAATATCCTTGAGAAGGGGACAATGGACCGACAATATCTAAATGAATATGTTGAAATCGTTTTGAAGGTATCGGCATTTGGTCTATTTGCGTTTTATTGTATTTATGTATTTTGTTCTTTTGACAAGCGTCACATACTTGTGTCCAATTGTTAATATCTTTATTCATTTTAGGCCAAAAGTAATCTTTTGTGATAGTTTTTCTGGCGGAATTAATACCAGGATGTGAAAGGTTAGGATTTGAGTTGAATATAGTACGTCGTAAATTAATAGGAACAAAAGGTCTAAATGCGTCCAAATTCTTATTACACCATAGACTTAAGTCTTATCAGAAATTTCAATTTAAACTAATTTAGTTTTAGAAATAAATTTAAATGAATCTTCTTGGAAGATTTTAAGTTCTGGATCCTTTTGTTGACACTGCTAAAAATTTTAAGTCGATTTCTTTTAAATTAATGACGTCTGTGTCTAAACGAGATAAAGTATATGGTACTGTATCAGCTGATCCTTTGATGTATTGAATATCCGTCGTAAATTGAGCAATATAATCAATGTGTCTCTCCTGACGGGGATTCATTTCAGATTTTGATGTGAAAATACTAATCAAAGGTTATGGTCGGTTAAAATTGTAAAATTTCTACCTTCTACAAAGTACCTAGAATGTTTTACAGCTAAATATATAGTTAATAGTTCACGATCAAAATCAGAGTATTTCTTTTGTGCTGGATTTAATTTTTTCCTAAAGAAGGCTAAAGGTTGCCAATTTCCATTTGAGAACTGTAGTAGAACTGCTTCAACACTATTATTTAAAGCATCCGTTCCGATTGAAATGGGTAAATTATTATTCGGATAAGTTAATAAGATGGCATTAACTAGACAATCTTTTGCTTTCTCAAATGCTACTTGGCAAATAGTAGAGCAATGAAAATTCTTATTAGATTCACCTTGTTTCTGCAGAAAAATTAAATGATCGTAAATTGGAGTAGCAATATTAGCTAAATTCGGAATGAAACGGTGATAATAATTTATTATTCCCAAAAATCTTTGAGTTGATTTAATTGAACATGGTGTTGGAAACTTAATAATTGTTTCTACTTTTGTATTTGAAGGTTTGATATCTTCTGACGAAATATCATGACCCAAAAATGTTAATTTGGGAACACCAAAAAAACATTTTGAAAGTTTAATTTTAAGTCAAATTTTGATGAATGTTCAAATACTTTTCCAATATGGTGCTTATGCTCTTCATTTGTTTTACTAAAATCAATGATATCATCAAGGTAAACATAGGTAAAATCTAGACCACATAAAACTTCACGCAGCATTCGCTGAAAAGTTTGAGCCGCATTTCTCAAGCCGAAAGGCATGCGGGTAAATTCAAATAAACCAAACGGAGTAAAGTTGGCTGTTTTAAAAATATCCTCAGGAGCACGAACTAAATCAATTTTTGAAAATATGCTAGAACCACTCAAATGTATTGAAGAATCCTGGATATGAGGAATTGGATTACTATCTGGTTCTGTTACGGCCACCTCGATGCTGTCGAGAGCCCTTGTCGTAGCACATTGAACGTTTTCCAGAGTCCCGAACCACGTCCCCTTAAGGTGTCTCTTGATCTTGGGGAACAGAAAGAAGTCCGCTGGTGCCATATCCGGGCTGTAAGGAGGCTGTGGCAACGATGCCCTCGACTGTTTGGCCAACTGCTCGGTGACGAACAGGCAGGTGTGTGACGGAGGATTGTCGTGATGGAGGATCCATGAATCGGCAATCTCCGGACGGACTCGGCAAACCCGAGCGGTTAGTCGACGGAACACCTCTCTGTAGTACTGGCCGTTTACAGTTTGGCCGGGTGGCACAATCTCTTTGTGAACAATGCCTTCCACGTCAAAGAAAGTAATGAGCATCGACTTCACCTTCGATTTGCTCATGTGCGCTTTTTTCGGTCGTGGTAACGCCGGTGTGTGCCACTCCGAACTCTGCTCCTTTGTCTCAGGATCGTATGCGAAAATCCACGTCTCGTCTCCTGTAATAACGTGGTTAAAAAACTCTGGTTCGGTTGCTCGATCGTACGCTCCATTTTCACTCCGACGACGTAACTGAGCATGCACTCCGCTCTCGGTCGATGCTATCTCTCCAAGCGCTTGGAAGCAACTCCTGCAGCCCGGTTCTCTTTGCCTAGACCCCCGCCACCACAATAGCACCAGAAACCGGTTAGCAGACGCTTTGACGGCGTGGGGCAGGCTCAGTCCGGTTACTTATTATAAAGATCCTGTATATTCAAATTCAGTGCGAGCTATTTTTAATTTAGAAGCGTTAAGTAGTCTTGCTTTAGAAATAGGTAGTTGTCCTTTTGTCATTATTTTATGTACTACAAAATGTTTAACTGGTATATTAAAATCTGTTTCTTTAAGCAATTCTGGAAATTCTTTAACAATACCTCCAAACTCAGATTCAATTGCATAAAATTTTAATGAAGAAACATTTCCTATTGAAACATTTCCTTCAAAAGCGATATTAGTCTTTGGATCCATAATTTTCTAACCTTTTATATCTATTAATAAGTTGAATTTCTCAAGAAAATCAGCTCCAATGATTGGTTTGGAGACTGATACTATCATAAAATCATGATGAAAGGATCTCCGAAGACCTAAACTGAGTTCTAATACTTTCGAACCATAAACGTTAATGTTTGATCCATTTGCAGCCGAAAGAATTTGAGTTGGTCTTTTGAATTTTGAGAATATTGTTGAAATGGGTAAAACGGAAACATCAGATCCTGAATCAATTAAAAATGTTAACTTAGTTTAAGGATCTTTTATAAATAAGCGGCTAGATTTAATTTTTGTTAATCCGTTATCTGTCGCTTGGATAGCGGATGGCTTTAGTTTAACTGATTTGACCCATATTTACATGGTGATATGTATTAGCTAGCTTTGTCACCAAATTTATAATGATAACAACAAAATTCATGTTTAATTTTATCACTTTTATTGTTATTGTAGCTACGATTTCTGCTTCTACTTCTGCTTCTAGAGTTAAAACGATTACTTATTTTATAATTGTAAGATTTCTGTAAATTCAAACTCAGATCTTTGATCATATTTTTTAATTCAGCAATTTCGTTTTTCATGTGCTGATTTTCTGTTATTAGTCTAGCGATTGTAAAATCGGTTGGACTAGATGTGCTAGGAGGGATTGAATCAATTGAAGAATTTTGAAAAGGATGGATTTCTAAGATATCATCTGCCGATCTTGTTAAAACTTCTGGGTTTGTATTTGGTTGGGATTTAAGAATTGCCTGAATAAATGTAGGCAATTTGCTCAACCAAAGTTTTAAAATTAATTCATAAGATACGATTGCGGATTCTCCTGCTAATTGTTTCAATTTTCTATAAAATTCTGATGGCTTTAAATCCCTAATCTCAGTTTCAGAAAGAATTTTTTCAAGTCGTGTATTTTTTGAAAGAGAATGCCTATCAATCAACACTTTTTTAATTACGGTATACTGAGAAGTAGAATTAGTAGACGCATTTTGAATAATATCGTATACAGAATCTATCATTTCAGGAGCTAGAGATGAAATTACATAAGGTAGGAGCGCCATGAAAGGCCCACCTTATTGTTACAGTTAAATAAATAATAAATTAAGAATAATTAATGCAAACAAACTTTATCACAATATTCACCATTTAGTTAGGAATGAAATGAACATAAAAATCAGAAGATTCAACTATATTTCGTCTAGAAATCAACCAGTTTTCAAAACGTCTACTCTGGGCCTTTTTAGGAACGTGCTTATCATGGCCCGATTTAAATCGCGTATGTTATAGGTGCTATCAATACAAAAAACATGTTTATACGTAAAAATTAAATTAAAATACGAGTTTCTTAGGTAATCTTTGTGTTGCAATAGTTTTTTTGTTAATAATTGTACGTTGGGCCATCTTAGGCTTAAGGAAACTTAATCTACCTACAAAGCAAAAATCTCTAAATAAATCAATAAAAAACGATTTTCTTCTGTTATTATAACAATCCTTCAAGCAAAAATCAAAAGAAAATTTTTAAAAATTGACATAAAAAATACTTTCGCAATTTCGGTGGGCCTTATTAGGAGTATAGACAATAACAGATCGAAAATTATTTTTGTTATTGGCAGAATATGTTTCATTTGTGTCAATATCTCTGTGATTTTATATTTGTGAGCGCAATTGTGTTCGGTTTTTCTCAAATATTTCCTTCTCCCCACGTTCACTAGTTAAGCATGTGTTGTACTACGGAAGGGAAAAACGATAGGCCCTAGAAGTATTCAAATGGAAATGAAACCGTATTTCGATGCTAATGGAATAAAAGTGTCTTCAAATAAAGCTAAATTTGTGGTCAATAAAATAATTTCGCTTTGTTTATATCTCGAAATTAAACATGTTTTATTTACATTTTGTTCACAAATTTTTAAGGATGATACCTAAAATACGGTAAGTATGTTTAATAAAAAATAATATCACATCTTCACTAGTGAGTATGTAAAAAAAAAAGAAATCCAAAGCCTAAGAAACTTTTAAATGCATTCTGGGCATAATAATTCCTCTTTATCATTCTCAGTTAGCCCAACACATTCTTCGTGGTACCACGAATGACTGCTAACGCATTGTCACATATCTACGACTCGATCAGCTTTACAAGCACGACAATACCAACTACAAGCCTTTTTTAGGGTTTTGTAAAATAATTTTACAAAACCCTTCTAAAATCGCGTCCTGTCTGTCCGTCTGTCTGTCCGTCCGTCCGTGTGTCACAGCAGTTTTTCTCGGAAACTACTTAAGCTAGAAACATCAAATTTTGTATATAGGTGTAAAGTGGTGTTCTCTTCAAAGTTCGAATAAAAAAAAAAAATTTATAAGGTAATTTTATCCATATAGGGGAGTGACCCCCCGAAAAAAAAATTTCATTGAAGATGGCCGATATGGGTATCAAATGAAAGGTCTTGATGAGAACTTTTCAAAACAGGTCTTAGTTTGGCAAAATTTGCTTCGAGGGGCGCACAGGGAGGGGAAATACACGAAAAATTTGTGTCCCCCCCCTCGCGTTTGGAAACCTGTGATCCGAAAAATCTGAAAAAAATCAAGAATGTAGGTCTTGATGAGTACAACAACAACAAATACGCTAGAAGTCACAATTCACTCAACTTTGTTAGTAATAGTATGATTTATCGATTATATGTTTTCTTGAATAAAATCTTAACGGTACCCTTAAATTCAATGAAATTCAGTACACAGATGACTATTTATAAGATTGATCTATTCTGAAAGTTTCATAAAGATTGAATCATATTTAGCGAAGTTATAGCGGTTTGAATTTTCCTGTATTACTATGGAACAATATGCGCTGCATGTATTACTATGGCAACATATGGCTATGGAACAACATGCGCTTTTTACCGACTCAGACACTACAGTTTTGCTAGGATTTGCATGAAAATTTCAGGAATGATAGGTGTCATGAATACCTTTGAGAACCGGTTCAGCTAGTAGTATCAGTAATCGTAAAACAAATTAGTGGCTGTTTTAAATGCGAAGATTGAATAATTTTGAGTTATTTTTTCCCAACTTCAACGTTTAAGGTGCATGCTTTGAACACTTGATTCAATTTAATGAATGACTGAAGATGAGTACCTACAATTAATACTCATAAGCGAAACAAGTCAAGGAGGCGGGAGAGAGCTCCTAGCAAAAGGGCTTTGTAACCATTCTAGGATTCGAAAAAATTGGCCATTAATCGATGATAACAGTACAGGAGAGTGGCTCCTGAAAATAAAAATTCATCAAACGTAGCCGATATGAGTATGAAATGAAAGTTTTCATGGGAACTTTTCAAAACAGTTCTGAAACTTTCAGTTTTTGCGTCAGTGGGGGCACAGGGGGGAAATACATGAAAAATGTGTTTCCTCCCTCGCGAATGGATATCTGAAATAATTATCAAGGGAGATATTTATGAGTATAACAATAACAAAAATCTCAGAAGTCGAAATTCGTTCAACTTTGTTAATAATAGTATGATCTTCAAATTTCATATTTTCTCCAATAAAATCGTCTTTGACATGTTTCTTGATTTTATTCGATCTGGTGACTGCATTTTGTAAATTAAATACAAAACCCCTCTGACATGAGCGTAGGTCTGTTTATTCTTCGCTTGTTTTTGTTCCTGTATTTATTTTATTTCCTCGATTTTCTTTTAGCTTCTTTACGATCTTCTGCTTTTGAGTTTTTTTTTTTCGTAATGTCTTTTTTATCATTTTTGTTTTTTGGTGATTTATTTGGCTTCCAGTCTTTTTTGAACTCGGTTTTGGTACTTTTGAAATATATTTGTTCTTTTTTTCGACAGGATGGAATAAATCTCTGGTCACGTTTTGACCAATATAATTAATTGATTTTCGTTTCGGTTTACTTTTAATGGTCGCAAAGTTAGGCGTTGGCATCTGTGCGTGAAACGGAGACTTCTTTTTTACTTTCTGATTATGTTGCGTTAAGTTTGACAGTGGTACATTGTCAGAGTCATCAGAATTATGATCCTCTGTTTGGATGCATTTTGTCTGTTGTTTTTTGTGACAAGGTTTTGCGGCAAATAAATCCAAATTTTCTTTTTCTGATTCTGACGATGTATAAATTTTACATTTCTTGACAGGATATTGAAAATATTTTTCCAAATTGTTTATATTAATATTTTCATCGTCTGAACCTGATGCAGAAAAATTTATCACTGGAGTGCGTAGTACATTATGACCTGGTCCAGACGTGCTGGGGATCAGAGAATTAAACTGTGACGACCTGTCACATAAATTCATGGCTGTTGCTAGAGTTTGTTCTACATTATCTTCAAAAGCAGATTCAGAAGAGGAACTATAGTCAACCAATTTCTTACGTGCGTAAGTTGATGAATTATTCTTTGGCTGAAGAGGAAATGGAGGCAAATATTTATACAAAAGCGTAGGCAGAGGCTGTAGTGTACTTGGTCGAAGACAACAACCAGATACGTCAAAATTTTCAACCTTAAGTGATGGTGACATACAAAAGTTTTCTTCAGAATTGGCAACAAAGTCATTATTGTGAAGCACAGATGACTCTCCAAAATCTAGAGCTGCTGGAGCAACTGAGTTAGAAGCCCTTTCGTGCGGAACAGGACGCTGAGCGAGGATAGTAGGTGCAAAAACCTCCTCGGGAATCGCATTTGGATTGTAGGGATGGAGCCCAGTAGCTCAAAACCCGTTTTTAGGGTTTTGTACTAAAATACAAAACCCTATTGCAATCACGACCTGTGTCCGTCCGTCCGTCCGTCTGTATGTCACAGCACTTTTTCTCCGAAACTATAGAGGCTACAGCCATGAAACTTTGTGGAAAGGTCAGAAGTGGTGACTTCTTGAAAGTTCAAGGGTAGAAAAATGTTTCAAAGGGGTTTGAGGGGGTCTCCCCATATAGGGAGGTGACCCCTAAAAAAAAAATCACCATTGGTAGTCGAGTAGGGTATCATTGGAAAGGTCTCAATGAGATCTTTTCAAAACAAGTCCTAAAATTGCCTTATGAGTACCGAGGGGGGAAGGGGAAGGGGAAATGTACGAACTTTTCGCGTACCCCCCCTCGCGATTGGACACCTTCCATCCGAAAAATCTGAAAAAAATCATGAATGTAGGTCTTAATGAGTACAACAACAAAAAATACATGAGAAGTCAAAATTCACTCAACTTTGTTAGTAATAGTATGATATATCGATTTTATGTTTTCTTGAATAAAATCTAAACGGTACCCTTAAATTCAATAAAATTTAGCAAACAGATGATTATTTATAAGATTGATCTTTTCTGAAAGTTTCATAAAGGTTGAATAGTATTTAATGAAGTTATAGCGATTTGAATTTTCCGGTATTACTATGGAACAATGTGCCCTGTATTACTATGGATACATATGGCTATGGAGCCATATGCGCTTTTTAATGACTTAGACACTACAGCTTTGCTAGGATTTGCATGAAAATTTCAGGAATGATAGGTATCATGAGTACATACAATTGAAAAAAGTCAAAGAGGCAGGAGAGAGCTCCTAGCAAAGGGGCTTTGTAACCGTTCTAAGATTCGAAAAATCAGGCCATGAATCGATGATTGCAGTACAGAGGAGTGGCCCCTGATTAAAAAATTCATGAAAGGTAGCCGATAGGAACATCAACTGAAAGATGTCCATGAGAGCTTTTCAAAACAGTTCTTAAACTGACAGTTTTTGCTTCAGGGGGGCACAGGGGGGCGGGGGCCGGAATACATGAAAAATGTATTTCCTTCCTCGCGAACGGACACCCGTGATCTAAAAAATCTGAAAAAATTATCAAGGACGATATTTGTGGGTATAACTATAACAAATACCTCAGAAGTCAAAATTCTTTCAACTTTGCTAATAATAGTATGATACTCAAATATGACATGTTTCTTGATTTTATTCGTTGCTGGTTACTGCATTTTGTAGGTTGAGTACAAAACCCTTCTGACAGAGCATAGGTCTGTCTACCCAGCTTGTTAATATTATCTTGTGTAACGCGCTTAGGCCATACCTTTGAAAAAAATTTTGTTGAACCTTGCCTTCGTGAGTTTACGGTCTGGATGACGATAGGCGTACATTAATAGTTCTTCATTCCAATGATGTTCGTAGGGTTTGTTCACGGATTTATCTAACGGTTGCAATTCGTGGGTAGTATTTGATGGCAAACAATATAATACTATGTTGTGTTCATCTGCAGCATCCACAATCCTAGCATCAAGGTGAGAAGCAGCCCCATCAAAAACCAGCAAATATTTTCCGGGTGATTTATAGTTAGCAAGATGATGGATAAAATCTATAAACAATTCAGTAGTCATGCTACCTTTTGGTGCCATTCTGACTACTGTGCCATCAGATAAATTGTCGTTGAATTCCAGCCTTAATCTTTTGCCTTTGAATAGTATCATAGGTGGGACCGAATTGCCTGAAGCGTTGACACACATGGCGATGGTGACGTTTTCAGCATGTTCCTGTGCGATGAAATGGACTCTCTTGATCCCCTTTTGTGCAAGAACTTGCTGTTGGTGGTGTAAAGTTAGGCCGAAGCCTTTTTCATCCATGTTATATAGACGCTCTGGATGTCGAGGCATGTCTAACTCATCATGCAGTTTTTTAATCGCCGTGAAATGTTGTAGAACAATATGTTTGTTAAATTTTTGAGCTCTTGCAGAGTTCATGAACTGTGCCTTTCAAACAGAAATTTCAGGATTTCGTTTCAAAAAGTTATTTAGCCATTTTCAACCTGCAATGCATCTTTTTTTATTGAACGCATTGGTTATTTTATGGCCTTTACAAAATAAGAAGGCGTGTTTGCTTACAATCCTGCGTGACGATGGTACGCCTACTTGAGCTAGTCGAATGATTCGTCTTGCTAAACCCTTTTCTTGGGCATGAGTTAGTGTAGGTGCTCGACCAGTTCTTTTTTCTTCGATGCCCGAGTTCAAATGTTTTCTCAAAGTTCTTCTTGGGATACCGAAAGTAACTGCCGCCTTTCGTTGTAACATACGGTGGTATTTTACAAATGCTATAGCTGATTTAAGCTGCTCTTCAGTCCATCCCATACCCTGCCGCCTCTTAGATGTTTCCATTTTCTGAAATCTAAAAATAAATCACACTTCAATTTCAAATGTGAAACGTTCCGAAAAAATAAAGAAAATGCTCTTGTACTTGGCGCCACGGTTAATGATCATATCAAAAATAGCTGGAATTTCACATTAAATACGCTTTTAATATCATATCTGAAGTAGAATATAGTATCTATCCAGTGTTATACTATTATCCTAACATATTTATCTAAAATTTAACAAAAATAACTCATAATCATTTTTATGTCTCAAAGAAACGATGACATTTCATAGCCCCAATAAGGCCCGGGCCATCTTGGGAGTCAATGTGGTGGGCCTTCATAGGGACCTTTGCCGGAAACAGGTACTACTTCTCTTAAAAGAAAATAAAGAAAGAATACAAACAACGCTTACCTTCTCAGGGGTGCCCTTGAGTCTAATTTGCTTTAAACTAAAAAAAATCCGGAAACACTTTGTTCTTTTAATGAAACACTAAAAATTTGGCTCGCGCGATTTTCTAAAACGTGACTCTTTTGCAACGTGATGAACAAACAGTCAAGTACTACAAAAATGATGGCTCCTTACCTTTGACTTGAAGTTGCAGTTTTATCTATGACACTAAATGAGCATTGGCGCGAAATTTTAAATCATTCAAACTTTCAAAAGCATTAAATTTTGATGGTGGGCCATCTTAGGGATAGGGCCATTGGGCCGGCAGTTGACTCCAAAATGGTGGTAATTTTAAGAAAACCGCGCTAATAGAATTTGGTATTAGATGACTTGAAAGGGAGAAATCACCATTACCAATTTCAGAGTTAATTACAGAAGCTGGTTCATCCGCCATTTTAAACGAAATTAAAATTATTAATAATTCCCACAGAGGAAAAGACTTGTGTGTGAAGGTTTTATATAGCAAATATAATATTAAAAATTGAATTAATTTATTTGAACCATATATGTATTTTCAATTTTCGTTGTTTTTTTTTGCTGAAAATGAATTTTATTTTAATTATATATGTTCAAAATAAAAATAAACGATAATTTTTCTATGGTAAACCACACAAAAAGATATATCAAGCTCTGGTTGTCTAATGAAAAAATGGACAAATTTGAATTCTTCATCCTAAGATTTTTCTGTGTTGGATAACTTTATTCATATAATGGTGTCACTATACATCAGAAGTAAGCAATACAAATGTTCCATCCGTTGTTGGGTATAAAGGTAGAACGGCATTATCATTGAACTGTTTGAGAATAACTATTCCGATAAGTTTGCCCCTCAATAGTCACTTCCTGTGCTTCATCTCGAAGAGCCACTTTTGAATGAGTTCGATGGTTTGTAGCTATTTTAAATTTGGTAATAAGTTAAATAATTTGTCCAGATTAAATACGTTTTCTGAAAAATCATCAATTCGAATCATATAAGAGAATATTTGATATAAAAAATTGATTATTATTTATTACACCTATCTGATTAACATTTTTAAAACAAGAAAATTTATTATTTCCCACAATATTTGCTGCTGCCACCGGAATCAGATGATCTTTTAAAAATATTCATAGCCACCTTACAATCCCTCGTCCAAGATACTTGAGTATCTAAACTAGCTATCTAAGTATCTACGAATCTGCATGAATATTTCGCAATTTTAAGAAAAAAACCCTAACTGTCTTTCATTACGACTTCTTGCACTGATGACTGACTGACTGTCGCGCGGTAACATGGAACGTCTTATGGACGTCGAGTCGCGTCGCGTCACCGCGGCAATGCAGTTGCGGTTGATATGCAAATGTGTGAGCGGATCTAATGAGTTACCACTGCACTTGGTGCTGCTGAGGACGCATTGTGCTCGCCATGAATTTGTAAGCATCTTACATAAAGTTATGTCACACATATGACCTACATCGGTGGAAGCACACTTGACGGAGTGACAGACAGAGCTTCTACGCTATTCGAGTTAAATTTCACGATTTGCTGCAACGACATGGGAACGACAGTAGTCAAAAGATACTTTCGGCGAATCTTGACAAGAAGCAAAAGTGAAGCATGAAGTTAACAAGACACTCAAAATGCTTCTCATAAGGAAAATAGTACTTAAATGTCTCAGATGGACTTATCCGTGATATATTTAGAGGCTAGTTGGCTTTTCCACTGAAACGATTTCAGCCAATAAATTATCTCACGTTGCGCGGCTATCAGCAAGTTACATTGATAAACTGCGTATGCGCAAATCGCAGAACAATATTAATCTCAGATACTCGTCGACCACTTTGGCCATATTTGTAAGTGCCATATCAGCTTGGTTGGAAATTCCAATTAACTCCGATAGTATGAATCAATTCTGCTGTCTGCAATAGCATAATTAAAGCCATGAGTCTGCCGAGCTGTTGGGCAACGGACAAACTACAATGGTCAACGCAAGTTCACAGAACCGCAGTGAAATTATCTGTTTCAGAAATTATCTATTCCAGCGCCGACTACCTTTCGAGTCAGTAAGGTCAAGAACTTGTGTCGGTTTCCTTGCAGTCAGCAAAGATCTTGCTCAACTCCTGATTTCAGGTTGTCCGAGTTCACTAGGTCTTTTGGGGGTCTTTCGGCTTGATGTCAATTGGAATTGACATTCGATTTTTTGTGTCTGCTGATCCTGTGGGTTGGTGCAGCCAACGATAGTTGCAATGGCTGATAACAATTATTTTGATTAACTTGAAGCTTAATTTGATTTTCAAGTCGGATACCAGTAAGAAAGATATTGCTTTAACAGCTGCAGTGATAAAGATACAGCGAAGGATTTATGTAGCTCTCTCGCTTATGGAGATCATCACCAGGAAATAAATCTCTTTGACTTTGATGACTTCGTTGATTGATTTTTCCTCAAAGTGGTGACAGACAGATTCGACCTACGATCGAAACATTGATGAAATCTACGTTAATCTCAATATTTTTTCCTTTTGAATATTCATCGCTTAAGGTCCCAGGCATGACAGCCGCCTAATCTCAGTTCCAAGCGCTGGAGCTGCATCTCCTCCTCCGCGTGGCAGACAAAACTTCACTTTTTCCTCCTGGTTAACGACTATTCATTATTCGTTAAATTCTATTATTTACTTACTTATTCAGATCTTCGCGTTGGCGGCACGGTGTAGCCGCGGTGGCTTGGAAGTTGGATATAAGTGAACAAAAAAGGCTCGAGGAGAAGCAGAAGAAGAAAAAAAGAAAAACACATTTTATTTTTCTCAATCACGTTGTGACCCAATTTTCAAGCCACGAAAAGCCGGCTACATCGATTCGAGTGTCTTGAAAAGTGAAAGAGGTTTCCGTGCTAATAGTGGATGGAGCTAAGAGCCCGGGCGATGGCGAGCGGGTAGTAGATAGAAGAAAATTGCTTTGTCGGCGAAGATGGTTGATGGTAACTACTGCAAATGAAAATAAAAGTGAATTTCGTTTTCAATAGCAATAGCACGCTAATGATGCTATTGTTACTTTTATTTCATTTTCGTGCAGATCTTGGGTGAATAGAGATATTATGTGATGCAAAACAGCCGGGAATAATAGGAAGCTCATATATGAGACTAAAATGTTTGATAAGATCAGAAAATTCTGGGAAATATGTGTAAATTGAAGCAATGAGGATTCATCCACATATTCGTATATATATATATTTTTTTTTTGTGGTAGGGAGGTGAAGGCATTTACGCCCGCCGAGTCTGGCAGTGTGGGACTCCCATGGAGGATACCCTTGGACTACCCACTAAACACCTCCCCTGTCAATCTGAGAACCTAGCCTGGAATCGTTTGACACATAACTTCGGGCTAAGCCTCATTTCTCTACGCGTTTAGGCGCCACCGGGCTACAGGGATCCCTTTTCCAGCGGAAGGAGGGGAAGGGAGAGGGATTTCTAGAAAAGAGACCCCTCCGCCCTGGACGCCTCCAGGTGCTCAAATATGTTCCTTTTTATCTTAAGGACTGCCCGAGCGTAATGTGCCACACAGTTTCATTTGTCAACGGATGTGAGCATCTCTCCAGTGAGTTCATCCGGAGAGAGATCTCCCATTTCTTCAATGAGGTCACCGCGCTGCCTTTCCCACCTCTTGAATACAAAAAATGTGTGGTAGGCATCATCGACCTCTCCAGCATAGAATATGCAGTTAGGAGACCGTGACTTACCAATCTTGTGCAGGTAAGACCGAAAGTATCCATGTCCACTCAGTAACTGAGTTAGATAGATGTCAGTCTCACCATGCCTTCGATTGAGCCACGGCCTCAGGTCACCAATAAGGCGTGCGGTCCACCTACCTTTTGTATCGCTCACCCAGGACTGTTGCCAATCACTGAGTGAGCGTTCTCGTTCTTCGTGGGCGACAGCATCTCTGTCGCATTCGTTCCTCCGCAGGTAGATTCTGCGGCGCTCCTTGGCAAGGAGGGCAATGGGTATCACTCCTGCGATGACCAGCACTGCCGACTCCGAGACAGTCCGATATGCAGATGCACCCCGCAGCGCTCCTCGTCGCTGCACCTGTGCCAAGCACTTTCGATACAGCTCCTTGTTGAGAGCCTCACACCATATTTCCGATCCGTACAGCAGCACAGATTGTACTGCACTCATCAGAAGTCTCCTTCTTGATGAGGTGGGACCCCCTATGTTGGCCATTAGTCGGCTGAGAGCCGAAACACTCGCTGCAGCCTTTTCAGCTATTGCCCTGATTTGCTCGGAGGAACGCATCTTCGAGTCGATCAAAATGCCCAGGTACTTCACTGCTAGTTTAGTCTCAACGAGTGCTTCCCCAACGTTGATCATCCTTACTCTAGGGATTCTCTTCTTTGTCAAGAGGACTACTTCGGTTTTCTTCAAAGCTAGGCTGAACCCGCGAGCAGTCATCCAGTCCCTCACTCGGCGCATTAGCATACCCAGTCTGAGTTGCGCTTGTTCAACAGTGCGTCCCGCAACTAGCGCCGCGACATCATCTGCATAGCCGATCAAGCGCGACTCATCCGGCAGCTCGATTCTCAGTAGCCCGTCGCACGTGATGTTCCACAGGTCTGGGCCAAGGATGGAGCCTTATGCAATACCCGATCTGACTTCCATCCTCCGCCGACCCTCCTTCGTCTCATAGAGCAGGTTCCGGTCTGTCAGGTAGTTCTTCAAAATCCGCATCAGATATTCTGGAACTTGAAAAGAGTTTCCCAGTGCTTCCAGAATATCCGCCCATCTAGCGGAATTGAAGGCGTTTCTGACGTCAAGCGTCACGAGCAACACAACCCTTTTGTTTGACTGGCAGTGAGCCTCCGCTCTTTGGACCGCGCTCACTACTTCCGCTATCGCGTCAATAGTGGAGCGACCTGCTCTAAAACCATACTGCCGTGGAGATAGGTCCCCGGCAGAACGGACCGCGTCAGTGAGTCTTCCCTTGATGAGTTTCTCGAGCACTTTCCCAGCCGTGTCTAGCATACATAACGGGCGGTATGCAGACGCCAACTCGGAATTTCCCTTCCCCTTGCTGATCAGTACGAGCCTCACCACTTTCCAGCGTTCCGGAAATACACCTTCGTAAAGGCAAGCGTTGAACATACTGAGCAACAAGTCAGGACAAAGCTTGCAGACAAGCTGCAAAACCTCAGCAGGAACGCCATCTGGTCCCGGTGCCTTCCTTGCTTTCATGGATAGAATTGCCTGCTCCAGTTCCATCATTGTGAAAGGTGAGCATTCTAATGGTGTTTGTGCATGAGCTGAATCGACACGGACAGGGTACATATTCGTATATTGGTAAGTCTATAAATTATTAAGCTTTTTTGACATTTTTCGATTGAATATTTCCTTTATTTAAAATGACCTTTTGCCATTTTTGGGGTTGAGCTATTATTCCATTGGTATAGAATTTCTGTGGTTTATCGGGGAAAAATTTCACCAAGTGATTTTCACAGTCCCTTTTTGAAGTAAATTTCTTTTCATTAAGGAGGTTTTGCAGAGACCGAAACAAACGGTAGTCTGATGGTGCAAGGTCTAGACTATATGGTGGATGCATCAAAACTTCCCAGCCAAGCTCTGTCAATTTTTGTCGGGTCATCAAAGATGTGTGTGTTGTGGCATTGTCATGACGGAAGACAACGCCATTTCTATTGATCAATTCTGGCCGTTTTTTTGGAATTGCGTGTTGCAATCTGGTTAATTACTGACAGTACAGAGCCAAATTGAATGTTTGGCCAGGTCTTAGCACCTCATGATAAATAATTCCCTTCCAATCCCACCATACACACAGCATAACCTTATTTGGTGTCAATCCTGGCTTTGAATTCATTTGTGATTATTCACCTTGTTTCGACAATGATCTTTTTCGAACGAAATTCTCGTATCTTACCCATTTTTCATCGCCCGTAATGATTTGCTTCAAAAATGGCTCGATTTCGTTGCGTTTTCTTAGCATTACGCATTTCGTCGAGCTTCTTTGTGTATACTGTTACGGATAAAACAGAAGGGCACCAGTATTACCTCGTCCCGAACACTATCGTAGCATTCGCGTGACTCGGTATATTCAGAAAGCTAAGCCGCACCTGACTGTTGCCACTCATACATTGCGAATCATGTGGTTCTGTTCCAGGGAATGAACGAGACTTGCCTGTTTTATTACCGAGAAGGACACAATTGGATGAGACGATGAAGTGGATAATAATGTAACATGTCCTAAATGTGGGAATACTGAAGCGGAAACAGAAACAGATACAATGGATACTACTGTGGATAGTTCCTGGTACTTCCTTTGATATCTTGATCCTAAGAACGACGTAGAAATATTTGATAAGCGAAAGATGCACAGATTTATGCCAGTAGACTTGTATATCAGCGGCGAAGAACATGCGGTTTTACATTTGTACTATGCAAGATTTATAAATCACTTTTTGTGTAGCAAAGGCTTAGTACCTCACCCGGAACCAATCAAAAGATTGCTGGTTCAAGGAATGGTTAGAGAAAGATCCTATCGCGTAAAAGGCTCGGGAAAGTACTTGAGAGAAGCCGAGGTAGAAGTCATTGATGCAAAAAGGAATCAAATGGTAGAGAAATCAACGGGAGAGCCAGTAATAGTTGCTTGGGAGAAAATGTCAAAGTCCAAAATGAATGGAGTGGATTCGACTGAAATGATATCTGAATATGGATGTGATACATCTCTACTGATAATATTAGCGGATGTAGCTCCGATGTCACATCGGAATTGGTCAACAACAACATTTCCGGGAGTATTAAATTGGCAAAAGCGATTGTGGTTGACAATAAATGATTTCTACAATGCAAGTATCGCTCCTGATGTTGATATACCAAAATCAGAATCTTTCAAAACCAGTGACTATAAACTATACGATGCTCGAAATTATTACATCAAGGGGGCAACGTTTCACTATAAACATACTTACAACTAAGTGTGGCTATTTCGAAAATGCAAGGACTTACCAATGCTCCACGGCGATCACCAAAAGATGTAATAAAATATGGAAAATACTAAGAGCGTGCCCTGGCCTCGCCGCTGATAATGTTAGCGCCTATGGCACCACATTCCGCGTCTGAATTGTGGTCGAAGTTCGCAATAACTCCAAATGCAATTAAAGTAGTCTCCCAAGGCATAGAATGGTCGCATGAAGTCCTCGAACAATTATGGCCAAGTGTTGATGTGGAATACAACTTGGATTTGATAGTTAAGATAAATGGAATTGAAAAAAACAGCTTTGACAATTCCACGAGCCAATCTAGATTCAATGACTTACGAAGAAGCTTTGGAAATGGCATTAAATACGGATGTAGTGAAATCTTCAATTAGTAACAAATTAATTCGAAAAAGTAAACAAACACCACTGACAGGCCAAACTGTCAGTGAATTATGTTCAGCTAATTCAGCCGCACTTGGAGTGATCACCACTAGAGGGGAGCGGAAACCAAGTGGCGGTAGAAAGAATTTACCACGCTGAAGAGGTGGATGACCGGAGACAATGACTTTCGGTCGAAGAGCGGAACATTAGCCGTTAGGAGGAGGCTATAAAAGCGCGCGAAGAATGACGCGCCTCCTCTTTTTCCTTTCCTATCGTGTGCGACAAAACAGCAGCTGAGAAATAGCAACAAGTGCGGAGGTAATTTGAAGTGCAGCGGAAATCATAGGTGTACGACAGCAGAATCAGCAGTTGCGGAAGAAAAGGGAGATTAAGATCGAAGCAAAGGGAGATTAAGATCGAAACGACGAGCAAAGCCCAGACGTTGGAGGAAAGATTACCAAGTGCACCAACGGATACAACCATCGAAGGGGCCCCTTGTAGGTACACAGTAGAAGTAAGTTTTCTTGTTGTTTTCAGTGTATCAGATGTTAAATTATATTGAACTTACGAATTGGATTACATGTTTTGTAAATTTTAACTAGTCGTATTTTCATTGAAACGAATTAACGCTTTTTGGAAGAAATTTACTTCTTTAGACAAGAACGGATTGTAACGAGTGCGGTTTGAAAGTGAGACTAGTGTTATCGAAAATCAGAGTGTTCGGGGGTGGTGTAGTGGTCCCGGTGAAGGTTAGTGCTAGGAAGAAATATCGGAGTACGGTTGTGCAGGTTTAGAGTTGGAGTGAAAGTCAGTGTGTGCTTGAAAGATAGGGTTTCGGCCGAATAGCGTCGTGATTAATCCGGCTAGCCGCATTCTCACTTGGCGGCTAATTGGGGCCTTGAGGGACAAGCGAGTGGCACCCCACGCCTTTCTCCGGATGAGCTAACCGGGTCCATAAGCCCCGCCGGAGCACCCCAATTTCCCTGAGGGCCATAGTGGCTCTCGTGGAGTAAAAAGTGGGTGTAACAATACGGCATTAGACAAATGGTTCAAAACTGTTTGCTGATAGATATTCAGTTTTTTAGCAATGTCATGGCAGCTTATATGTCGGTTTCCTTCATTTTTTTGTAAGATTCCATCGACTTTTTCAGTGATAGGTCGACCTTAGCAAAGTGCATCTTTGAAATAAAAGTTTCCAGAATTAAAGGGAGTGAACCATCGCTTGGCTGTGACTTTTGATAAAGTATCTTGACCGTAGACATCACGAATTTTTCCATAAGCCTGCGATGCATTCTCACTTTGATCGTAGAGATATTGTAAAATAAAACGATTTTTTTCAGAAATTCAACTCATTTTTAAATGAATACAACTTTTGACACGAATGACGAAATACAAGACTGTCCGTATTAAAATTGTAGACTGGAATGTCACATTTCAAACGCATGTCAGCTTGACTCAATCTGATTAGTATTGCCCGATTTATAACAACGAACACCATCTAGTGACAAAAAACGACTACTACTTTTTAGACTATCCAATATAATGTTTGATAATTGATTCTATAGGTTTTTATCTATGTTTAAATTACGTGCAGCAAAGTAAAAAGAATGTTTATCACACCTCAAGAACTCCTGGCAGAAATTTGATAAATTTATTACGAAGACCCCTTTTCTGTCAGACAATAATTGGAGATTCTGTGAAAAAATTCACCCCCACCGGCTACACTATAAACGCCAGCTGGAGACAAATTTTGAGTGTTCCTTACCGAGAATCCACTAAGTTCATGGTACATTGTTGAAATTGAATTTCAGGCACAAACAGATAAGTATGAAATCGTTGGGATACATCGTGTCTCCTGCTTCTTCTGGGTCCAAAAAGAAAAAAACTCAGTATGAAGTGAATAATTAAAGAATTCAAAACTGGAATTGATCAAAAGAATTGTTTATATTAATAATGACTGTAATCTTGGCGATAATAGATGACCGAATTGTGAGAAGGCAGTGGTGACACAACTTTTCCCTGAGGGTCAAAACGTCTCCTGCTACAACCGCTAACTCAATGTAAGAAGAGGGAGCAACTCTTTTCAAATGCACAATGGAGGCAGAAGGGACGGAAAACATTACTCTAACCACAATGCTCCACGGGCTATGGGTAGTCAGATAGAAGCCGGTATGATAGTATTCATCCCTTATTAGGCCATCTACTGATTGTGATTTGCAAACTTCAGTGAAGGAGCTTGCTGTAAAAAAACTTGGTAAAGGAGAACGACTGACACAAAACATCAGCATGAACTTCAAAGTTATGAGAAGTGCTATCAAAATCCAAAAAACTGTTTTAACAAACACGATCCAAACGCCATATCAATATGCAGAATGAAATACAGTATGAGTATGATGGCATCTAAAATCTTGTCTTAGAGCACCAACTTATCTGTATCTCAAGCCGTACATCCGTATGTTCCTCCTGATCGGCACCGTCCTTCTTTATCTATAGATCTTATAGTCGATGAAATTAAATTTAACAAACCTCATCCTACTCCAAAACTTAACTTTTTTATAGCTAACCATGAAGCTATTAATATAGAATTACTTTCAGTCAACTGGCTAGATTTTTTAGAGGCCTAAATTGTGAGGCTGCTTTAGACAAATTTTACATGTATATTTATAGTCTTATTCACTGTTTTACGCCTCTTCAGACATTCCGTAAAGCAAACCAAAAACCTTTGTTTACAAAGCGAGTGCTTAGTGCCCTACAAGCAAAAGATAAGGCACATCACGTCTTCAAAACACTCGGCACTATTGAAGCAAGATGTAATTTTAGCAGGCTGCGTGCTGTTGCCAAAAAAGAGATCAGAGATGCTCTGAAGACTTATTTCAGTAGTCTGGATAGCTCTCTTGTGACTAATAATACAAATCCTTTTTGGTCTTATATAAGGTCGCTGAAATCTTCTTCTTCCAGTCCTAGTAAGGTCCGTTGGAATGGTGTAGAGGTTTCTTCTCCTCAAGAAGTTACTGACTCATTTGCCCAATTTTTCTCTTGAACTGTTTCTTCTCCCGCTGCAGCTGTGCATTGTGTTGTCTTGCCTAATCATCTTTCCTTCCCAATTTCCTTTATTTGTACAGATGCATTTGAAGTCGAAGCTTTGATCAATGCTCTTGATCCTAATATCAGCCCTGGGCCAGATGGTTTGCCAAATATATTTGTAAAGTTGTTAGCCTCATCGCTTGGTTTTCCTTTATCTCTCCTCTTCAATCTAAGCTTGAGTACTGGTACTTTCCCTAACACTTGGAAAACAGCTAATATTGTGCCTATTTTTAAAAGTGGTGATCCTACATCAGGTTCCAACTATCGCACTATTTCCTTATTTTCCTGCTTTCCAAAGTTGTTTGAACGGTTGTTTCATAATCGACTCTCAAACTCATTAGGTCCTATTATTGCTCCAGAGCAGCATGGCTTTCTCAAAGGATACTCCACTACCTCTAATTTAATGGTGCTCACTAACAGTATTGTAAGAGCTTTGGATAACCAAATGCATGTTGATGTGATCTTCACAGATTTCTCCAAGGCATTCGACACTGTGAATCATTTACTTCTTTGACGTAAGCTTGAAGCTTTTGGCTCTTCTATCTTAGATGCCATCTTATCTATCGCGTCATCCCTGTCGAGTAAGTCTCTCTGGTACTACGTCTAGTCTTTTTTATCCTTCATCTGGCATTCCACAAGGTTCAATTTTTGGGTCTCTTCTCTTTCTGTTGTTTATAAATGATCTTCCCTTTGTAATTAATTCCTCTTGCCTCTTGTATGCTGATGACTTCAAAGTATTTCGAGCAGTCAAATCCCATTTAGACTGTCAGCTCCTCCAAACTGATCTAAACGCTCTAAATAAATGGTGTGCTTCAAATTATCGATGTCTTAACACTACTAAATGCCATGAAATGATTTTTTCTCTCAAGGACTCTCCTATTGATATTAATTATATATTAAATGATGCTTTGCTCTCTGGAGTGTTCAGTTATAAAGACCTTAGCCATGTGCATAATTTCAATAGCATCTCTTCTTCTATTCGCGTATTTGTTTGTCTTGTTCGCCCTTTGCTTGAATACTGTTCTTCTATCTGGTCCCCCGATATTCTTATATCGTGTCTTCTTTAGAAACTGTCCAAAGAAAGTTCACGCGTTTTCTTTTCCTTAAGTTTAATTTGCCGTATCAACCCTATGAAAGTCGTTTATCCTTCTTATCTCTTCCATTACCATTGTTTTTTGTATGAACTCTGCTACCATCAAGTCCCGTCAAATGTTTATTCTAAGCTGTGGTTCCGACAAACATCTCGTTCATCTCGGATGAATTCTTATTTCGTTATCCCATATGCTAGAACTGATTTATATTTCCACTCACCCATTTTAAGAATCGTACGAAATCATAAAAATCTCGAGATTGGTCCTTTCCCCTCATCTTACATAGCATTTAAGAAAAAACTGAGAGGCTTAATACTAGTTTAACTTTCAGTTATCGACATTTTATTATTCTTTTTCATTTAAATATTGCTGTAATTATTCTTTGCGCTCCATTTTGTTATTGGCTTATTCAGCCTGTAAGATGGAATAAATAAATAAATAACATTATTTGAGGAAAGGATTTACAGATTTCAGGCTAGTTGTTCAACGTTGAAAATGAAGGATTGTGGCTAGAGCGAATTAAAATCCCAATATTTGACGGGAACTACAATAGCTGGATCGCTTTGCGGGACTTGTTCAAACGTATCGTTCACGAGAACCAAAGGGTCCCAAGCCTGCAGAAAATGCAGTATCCCCGCAGCAGTCTGAAAAGAGTAGCTGAAAAATTGATAAGCCACTTAACAATCGTAGGCGATAATTATGAAGCTGCATTGTCACTTTTATGCGATCGGTATGACAACACGAAGATTATAGCCCAAGAGCTTATGCAGTACTGGCGGAAATGTTGGTCTCTACCAGAAAATCACGCGGCTGCATTACGGGAGATGGCCAACACGACCAATCAACTAATAGCAAGTCTCAAAACACTCAGCATTGACGAATTTGACCTTGCTATCGCATTGCTGCTCAACAGCAAGCTCGACAACTATTCAAGGACTGAATGGCAGAGAATGTTCAGCGAAAGCAAAGATTTACAATATTGAAAATATTAACTCTAGCAAAACCATGCTCAGAGGTGAAACCACAGAAACAAGTGACCACGCATACTACTCATGTTTCGATAGTCCAATGCGCCATGTACCACGATCAACGCCGTCTTTTCGAATGCGAGCAATTCCAAAAAGCAACAGTAGATGCAAGGCGGGAGTTGGCCAAAAAATCACGCTCGTGTTTCAACTGTTTATCCGACAAGCATGCAGTGAAACAATGTCAGTTGATGAAGACTTGCAAGCTTTGCTCTAAACGGCATAACACTGTATTGTATACAATGGATCTTAAAGGGCTAAAACCATGCCTATCGGAAGTACCTTCTTTGAAGCCAGTCACTATGCAGACACATGTTGTGCAACACACAGACCCTGCTTGCAACCGCATTGATGTCAGTCAAAACCAGTGAAAATCAAACCGTGACGCTGCGATTATTATTGGACATTAGGTTACAACGTTCGTCTATAACAGAATTTGCTGTCTAGCTACTGGGCCGCAGCGCAGCTATTCAAAATTATCGTCCCTACACGGGGAGTTGTCAATGTTACCGCAACCATCGGAAGGTGAAAACCATCCAACTTGCTACAATTTTCAGCTCTGATCATCCCAAAAATCACAGCAATCTTGCCTACAACCAGCATAAATGTAGTTCGACCCACCCGCATCAAAAAGTTGAAATTAGCGGACGCCGAATTCAATCGTCCTACATACATCGATATATTACTACGAGCTAACATCTATGGCAGCATCTTAGAACATGGCTTCATTTCATGGATTCAATACACACAAAACACCGAACTAGGTTGGGTTCTCTTTGGATCAACTAGCAGCTCGCAAACCAACGCTAACTCCATTACGTTTGTAGCGATTAAGGAGCTGGGTAAGGAGGTGAGACGATTCTGGGAGATTGAAGTACTTCAACAAACAGCAGAATTATCTCTAGACGATGTACAAACCATGATGTCCCCTTTTAAGGACCTCGATCGTAGTAAAATCCTGAAGGAACCTCTATGCACAGCACACAACACAATTCGAAAATTAGAGCAGCACCTTTCTGATCATCCTGGACGTCAGAAAGAGTACCAGGCATTTATGAACGAGCATCTAGCTCTTGGCTATAAGAAAAAGTTGCCAGGTCACCTAGTGCATATCTCAGGCTGCTACTACCTTCCGCACTACGAAGTTACTAAGGAAACAAGCTCGAAAACAAGGTTAAGTGTCATTTTCAAGGTATGTCAAAAACAAAAGGTGGCAAATCTCTAAACGATGTGGTGCAGGTTGGTCCAACTATCAAAATAAACCTGCTTTATCTATTATTAAGATCGCTTACTTACAAATACGTCATCACTGCCAATATAGAAAAAATATACCGGTAGATTCACGTTCACAAAAATGATCGCGATTACCAACGCATTATATGGAGAACCTCTAAAAATGAGCCAATCGGCCACTACAAGCTGACGACAGTCACTTGTAACACCGCTGGTGCTCCGTTCCTAGCCATTTGCAGAAGCTCATAAAGCACTCTATCCTCTCAGAAGTGGCCAAGTTGTTTGATCCACTTGGCTATCTAAAATCCTCCATAATCACTGGAAAAATCACCATTAGAAACATTTGACAACAGCAGCTAGGCAAGGATGAAGACGTTCCTCCTTTTGAAGCGAAAGATTGGCTTGACACACGTAGCTAGCTCTCATTACTTGTATAGCTCAAGATCTCGAGGTGTATTGGTTTCACAAGCAGCACAACCAAAGAACTGCTTGGGCTCTGCGACGCATCAAAACTAGCTTTTGCATGCGCTATTTAATTACGTATCTTGGAACCAGATGGACATGTATCTACCAGTTTACTCACCGCAAAAACTTATGTCACTCCTACAAAGAAAATTTCCGTTCCGAACCCCCTTATTGCACGACTTGAACTGTGTGGAGCAGTCTTGTTGGCAGAAACAATGAAGCAGTTAAAACTGGCCTGAACATGGACTAGCGCAAAAACTTTTTTTGGTCCTACTCGAAAATTGTATTGGCTTGGCTCCAAAAGCCAGCAGCAACATGGGGGCCAGAATGGCTTACAAAGATAGATATTCCTATAATGACCAGTAATTCAACAGGAAGCCATACGAAACGAAGCACGCTCAATTAATATAGCGGCGAGTGAGCCTAGTCCGGAACCAGAAATATTCAACAAATACTCATCGCTGCCTAAGTTACTCAAGGTGATGGCGTATACATAGCAATTTATTCACAGCGCATTTCATCTAAACAACCAACGTCTAGGGCCGTTAACTCTCAAGATACAAGATCTTTAACTCCACACATTGACACACTTAGAACTGTGATGGTAAGTGAAAGGTAGCACTACGCTTCACTCAGCGAAAACGCAAGCCATCCAGCAATATAGCAATTGTTCGACATGCTCATTTAACTACCGTGCATGGGGGACCACAATCAGTATTGGGAACGATTCGCCAATAGTACGGGATAACCAAAGCGTAGTCATTTGTGGAAAACGTAATGCATGAAAGATTCACATGCTTCAGATCCACCGCATGTCCTGAAAATCAATTAATGGGGCAACCACCACCTCCAGGATTTCAAATGGAAAAACCATTCTCCCAGACAGAATTGAACTATGTTGGGCGATAAAATAGAACGGTGGACGTGCAGCAAAAACATCGAAAGCCTACATCGCCGTGTTTGTATGCTTATCTACCAAAGCTTTTCATCTTGAAGCAGGGAGTGACCTCTCCGCAGTGCCATGTATCGAAGCAATCCGCGAATTTACTGCTCAAAGAGGAAAATGCCACACAATTTATAGTGGTTGTGCAACCAATTTTCAAGGCAGTGAAAAACAATTAAAGGAAGCTTTCAGAGAAACTACGAAACATTGCCAACAGTTTCTTTTGAATGGAGAAATTCAATGACAGTTTATTTTTCCTGGTAGTTCACACTTTGATGGGCTCTGGAAAGCTGTCGGTGCCGTGCAGAGACAGAAATGTCCTGCCTAGTAAAATCTAGAACAAACTGTGCATAGCCAGCCGAAATGCCATCTAATGAGTAAGAAGAGTCTGCCATAATTCAGTGTCTATGACTGCGGTAAATACCATTGTAGTGTAGCATTCTAAAACTTAAAGGGGTTTATGGAGTAGGGTTTCTCCACTATTGAGATGACATTCACACCATACTCACAAAAAATTCGGGTATTCGCTTCAACAATATTCAGTGCCTTAATCGCTTTGAGGATTATTAAGTTTCTGTAGTCAATCACGACGGCCTTAGATCAATCACGGGGGCCTTAGAGTCCGGGCTAAGCCGTGGAGACTATGTAGATTCGCGCCGCTCACCAATCTTTGAAATGCCCCCAGGAGCTAATTGGTGAGTTTGAGGCTACACAGAGCAACTGTATCTTACACTACCAACAACTCTATGGGTTTCACTCCAGTATCACTAAGAAGCTAAAACTCCTAAAACATTTGCTTCACCCGAGACGATTAGCACAAGTGACGATTAGCACAAGTGTGAATAAGTATTTCCAAGAACTCAAGAGCACGAAAGATATAGCACGTTACTTCTTCTTCTCGCTTGTAGCACTGCAGCCCCTCTCGGGCCTTCGCAAATAGCGCCTCCAATTGTCTCGGTCAGACTAACGTTTCCTCGATTTCCCCATTGGCCTCCGGCCTTCAGTTCACTCAACGAATACCTCTGTTGTTCATTCATACGATTCATGTGCCCAGCCCATTATAGCTTCCACAGTCTGACAATCGTTGACTTCTCAGACTCATCAAAAATACCACACAACTCATGGTTGTATCGAATTCACAATTGGTCCCGTCTAGCTTCGCTCCGATTATTCGCCTCAGGACCCATCCCTCAAATGCGTTAAGTATGTTTGCGGTTGCTTGAGTTAGGGTCCATGTTCCACAGCATGAGATAGGTCTTATCACCATGTTTTGCACCCAATGCATAACACAGGTCTTATCATAGATTTGTATACTTGGAGCTTTATTTTCCTGTGTATGCAGCTGGTCTTCAAGATCATCAAAAATGAATAAAATATTTTATTTGCGAGCTGTATTCTTCGGTGTATTTCATCCCTTTCATTACCAGCCCTGGTTATTTTAGCACCTGGATACACAAATTCGCTCATATTTTTGATACTGTATTCGCCAAGTGTGATATTTTGTGTATTAGAGGTATATATCCTCGACTGCGTCATGAGTTTTGTCTTATTTCCATTGATTTGTAGCCTTTCTGCTTTCGCTTTGCTATGGAGTTTCAGGAAGAGTTCTTTGGTAGTTGTTAATGACTGTGACAAAAGTTTGATGTTGTCTGCATAGGCTACTACTTGGCTCGACTTTTAGTAATGTACCTCGTGTATCGACCGGTAGCTTTCTTATGACGTACTCCAGCGCCAAATTGAATAGCAGTGGGGCCACCCCATCTCCCTGTTAGTCCAATATTTGTGTCAAAGGCATCGGTGAGTTGCTTATTGATGCGGATTTGGGAGGACGTCGACGCCATTGTCATTTTGGTAAGATGAAATAATTTGGCTGGGATGCCGAAGCAAAGCATTATTTAATGCAGTACATAACGATCAATTTTGTTGTATCTATGCTCAAAGTCAACGAAAATTTGGTGTACGTCTACGTTGAAATCCCAGCATTGTTCAAGTATTTGCTTGCCTGTAAACAATTGGTCTATTCTCGATCCACCTGCTCTAAAACTACCTCTCCAATAATACTGTTGGCGTTAGACCCAATTTTATTTTTAAAGATCCTTGAAAATGTTTTGTATTTTGTACAAAGTAGTGATATGCCTCTATAAATTTCACCCTATTGCTTGTCACCTTTTTGTGGATAGGGAATACGATTGATTGGCTCCACTCTTTCGGCATATTTTTTTGTTGCCAATGCTGGATAACTTTGTGAAAAGCTTTATGAGCACTGCTGACCTCATTTTTGATGAGCTCCACTAGAATGTCATCGATGCCTGGCGCTTTATTATTGTTTTGTTCTGTGATGACGGAACACCTTTCATCCAGAGTTAGTGTGGCCAATGGAAGCTCTCTGCAGACATCTTTCGGCTTTGATGTTCTGGAGCTGTGTAGAGGATTAAGGATGTTCTTGAAATATGATGCCCATCTTTCCTTAATCTTGGTTACATCAGCGATGATATTGTCGATGTCATCACTACAGAGCGTGTTTTTAGACTGATAACCAAGTTCCAGGCTTTCCACTACTTTGAATTCTTGTCTTGTCATCGATACTTCTCGATAGATCGTCATAGTATTTTCTTTACTTAATCCTAATTATCTTATTCGCTACTCTTCTGAGATTTTTATAGAGAGATCTTTGTCCTGGGTTTCCTACCTACGTAATCTTTGTACGCCTGATTATTTTTATCTAACGCATTTTGGCACTCATCATCGAACCAATCATTTCTCTTGCGCCAGAGTTGATACCCGATCGTCTGTTCTGCCGTGGTCTTAATATCCGCTTTCACTTCCATCTAGAGCTTGTTGCTCGTCTTTAACGATGCGTCTGATAAGATGGGAGCCAGCTAGTTGTCGAGCGTCTTCGTAAAATTTTGGGCCTTAAACGCCGCTTGGAACTTTTCGATGTCAAATTTTCGTAGCGGGCTGGTCTTTGCCGAATATGCCTTTGAAATACGACATCGATAGGTTAATTTGATCAAGTAATGATCTGAATTATAATTGGCTGCTCGGTATGTACGGACGGCAAGTATGCTGGAGGCCCAACGTTGATGGATCAGAACATGCTCAATCTGGTTTTGTGTGTTGCCATCTGGTGATATCCAGATCATTTCGTGAATGCGTCGATTTGGGAGGAAAGTCAAACGTATGACCGGATTTTTGCTACATGTAAGGTCAGTCAGGCGCTGGCCCGTGTTATTTGTTTCATTGAGGAGGCTATATCCTCCATTTGTTCTCCGATGAGATATCTCATTGCCAACTTTAGCGTTGAAATCACCCAGAATTATTTTTGTGTCGTTTGTTTCCAGGTGATTTTAGAACATTTCCTTCATTTCTTCATCCGTTTATTCGGTCGTGGCGTAAGCATTCATCAGCCAAGTTTTGAAGCATTTTGCTCTTATGTGGATCGCACACAATCATTCGTTTATTACCTTGAAATCAATAACTCACGATTTGAACTCCCTTTTCACAATGAAGACCACTCCGAATTCTCGTTTTCCAGTCATCTTCCCACTTTTGAATATTGTGTGCGATCTCCTGTCTTGAATATCTTTTCCAGCCCAATTCTTTTCCTGGATTGCCAGTATTTTTAATTGATATTGATCGGCCTGTTGTAAAAGGTCCTTAACAGCACCAGGGTTAGTTGAGTGACCTTACACTTCAGGATCCGATGCCATAGTCCTTTTTCCGTTTGCGAGGTCGTTGCCATGAGTCCAATCCATTCCGAGGCCCTTGTGCAGGAAACATTTAAAGGTTTTTCAGGGACGGGGAGTTAGTCCGTTGCCCAACCTCCATTCCGGTGGCATCATTATTACTTTGATTTTATTACAGGGTTATCCATTTCGTGATAGGAAAGTATAACCCTGCCTTTTGACATCTGTCAGAACTAAATGTCAAAGCGTGTTTTTTTAAATGCAAAGCGTGTTTTTTTTGGTTGAAAGTTTGCCATTTAGAAATATGGATCGTTTAACAGTCGAAGAACGCGTTAAAATTATTAAATGTTATTAAAAAATGGTGATTCTGCTGTATCAACATTTAGGGCTTTACGAACCAATTACGGTCGACATAATCGACCTACACAGCAAACAATTTCGAACACAGTGAGAAAATTTGAAGAGACTGGATCGGTTATTGATATCGCAAGGTCTGTGCATCATCGCAACATTTGTTCTGCTGAAAATATCGCTGTCGTTGCTCAAAGTGTGGAGGAAGACCCGAATTTGTCCATTCCTCGACGTGCTCAACATTTGGGCTTGTCTTACGGCTAATTGTGGCAGATTTTGCATTTGGAATTGCATCTCCATCCATACAAAATCCAACTCACTCAAGAACTTAAGCCTCAAGGGCTGTATACGAATGTATGCGAATTGGGTGATTGAATAACAAGCCATTGATAACGATTTTTCGAACAAAATTTTCTTTAGTGATGAGGCTCATTTTTCGCTCAGTGGTTACGTAAATAAACAGAATTGCCGCATATGGGGCTCTCAAAATCCTCAGGTGATCGCAGAAAGGCCTTTGCATCTGGAAAAAGTGACCGTTTGGTGTGCATTATGCTCTGGTGGTGTTATTGGCCCGTTTTTTTGAAAACGATCAAGGAAGAGCCATTTCAGTCAATTCTGACCGCTATGGACAGATGTTAACCGATTATTTTTGGAGAGAAATTGAAGATTATGATCTGGAGAACCTGTGGTTCCAACAGGACGGAGCCACAAGCCACACAACACAGGTTAATTGAGCACTTTTGCAAGAGAAATTTCCAGGATACGTAATTTCGAGATTGAGTGATGTCAATTCGCCCGCAAGATCCTGCGACCTAACACCTTTGGATTTCTTTTTATGGGACTATACAAAAGATCGTGTTTACGCGAACAATCCTCAAAATCTTGAGCAATTGAAAACCAATATTCGTGAAGTTATGGCCGAGATATTGCCGGAAATGTGCCGAAAAGTCATTGAAAATGACCTCAAAAGGATTGAGCCCTGTAAGAGGTCCTGTGGAGTACATTTGAATAATGTTGTATTTTACGTATAATTGCAAGGTTCAATCTTTATATTCAAGAAAAAATTTTGTTTCCATCTGAATACTTTATGAGTTTTCTTTAGCTTTACTTTCCCAAGCATAAAATGGATAACCCTATATAAGGTATGAAGGACTCCTCTTCATCATTTTACGTCCCCACAAAAGAGGTGTAAGTAGGATTTAGTAGCAGAGCTGTAAATGCATTTGCATTTTGTACCATTATTGGGGAACCAGTAAGCCCAATCTGCCACCCCGAGAGCATTTAGTACCATTTAATTGGAGGGTTTGTGATGAGGAATTATGGACGCTGTGGGTCAGGGAAACAAGGGAGTTCCCTCCTCCTTTCTCAAACGGGCTTCGGACTGTCTACGGCGGAGTTTCATCGCTGCTTGGATTTTGAAATTGGAAGACGAGGCGATGGGTCGAGGCAGTTGGAGGCGTTATTTACGGGAAGCGAATGCCCGCTAGCACGAGTAACCAAAAAAATCAACTTGATGACCAATATTAATCGTGAAATATATGAAGAGACAAATGTAATTGCATGGAAAACTAGTGTCAGAATAGGATGTGGAACTCAAAATAATAGTTAAATGGCTGTAAAATCTTGGAAGAAAAAGCTCCTTTTTAGAAGTTGATTTGAGTTTTTATTGGTGGACTGTTTTTTCATTTTTAAAATTAAGAAGGATTCAAAGTTTTGCTTTTAGTGACCACAAAGACATAATTGATTTCCGATAATAGACAAATCAAGCATTATCTATTGGTGGGAGTTTTGAAATTAAAAGTTTAAAAGAGACTAATAGTTCAATAGGACTGATACATGAAATTACAACAAAGTGCATCAACTAGTGTTTTGTTTTCATGTAAAAATGGATTGTCAATATTAAATTAATGTATTTTTTGTAGTACTGAAACTGTTGGAGAAAATTGAATGGTTCACAAAATTAAGGGAAAAAATTCTGTACATCTCCTAATGGGGATGAATTAAATATTAAGTTCAGCTCGTTTAATTTCCCATGTCCTTTCCCTTTCCTTTCTATGTATCTAAATGAAAGTACCCCACACATGCTGAAATTTACCAGAAGCATCTCGAACAAACTGGGCATAGCCAGGTCAAAATTCCATCTAGGAAGTAGGAACCTCTGCCGCGATCCGGAATCTGCGACTTTCGTAAACACCACTATGTATCATAATGAAATCCCAAGCAGTTTGTTGTGCAGAATTTCACCACTTTTGAGATAACGTTCACACCCTGCTCTCGAAAAAGACTTGTATTCACTTCAATAGTATTTAGTAACTTCATCGCTTTGCGGATCAACAGAACAATTGAAGGGGTATTTGGAAAAACAACCAATGTCAAAAAAGGAAAAAAAAAACGATATTTTGATGTCTATAGTTTCTATGTAATCATACCAATCAAACCTAAAACACAGCTTTTCGTAAAAGTGCATTAGTCAAACGATATTCTGGGTAAAAGTTTGTTTGATATTTGGAAAAACAACCAAAGTCAAGGCAATTTCAACCGCCTAAGTCAATGAGTCAACTCATGACAATGGTTGTTTTTCCAACAAAAATGGAAAAACTGCTTGTTTGACGTATTTCATATGTCTGCTCATTCTGTTCGTGGCTTACAGACAATCTAGTTTTCTTTCTCGGTGGGATTGTAAGTTGTTGTACTGTTGTGTATTTTTTTCTTAAAAAATGGATAAAATACCACGAGATGAATCTAGCAATGTACATTGGAAGGCCAAAAGAAAGAAAATAACTTCTAAACGCGAAAAAACAAAGAGATGCAAGGTTGGCGGAGAGCCCCACATTGATCACGTTGGTCGTCTAAGAAGTGGTGTTTTGACGCGCCCTGACTGCAGGTAGGTACTGTGTTTTAATCTTATATTGATAACAATATTATGTTGATAACTTTTGGCTATCGCCTTCGCTACGTACGATGACCTATAAAGATCTTCATTGTTTTTAGGTGCAAAAGGTTGCAATGTTTCACAAAATTAACGACAGAACAAAAAAAAGAAATACTAAGAATCTTTTCCAACTATGAAAGTAAAAATGACCAAGACGCGCATCTTACAGGACTAGTATCGTACACAAGTGTCCAACAAAGAAGACCTAGACATAACCGTGATGTAGAGGATGATTCATTCAGCCATGATTTAGCATATTATTACAAAGTGCGAACTAATGATGAAGAGTTGCCAGTGTGCTCCACAGCGCTTATGAATTTGCATGGAATTACCAGAGGAAGGCTGCGTACAATTCAGATCAGGATTTCTTATATTTCATATTACACAGTATTTACAAAACATTTTAATATTAAATATGGCCTTCCAAGATCTGACACCTGCAGCATTTGTGACGAGCTGAATTTAAAAATAATGAGTGAAAATGATGCTGCTAAAAAAGTGAACTAAATATTCAAAATACGTTACATTTAAAGAAAGCTAAAAAAATTCGTGAATTGAAAAATATATATAAAGAGAAGGCAAGGCAAGGAGAATGCATGTTGCTATCATTTGATTTTATGCAGAATCTTCCCCTACCACACATTTAAACAGGCGACGTGTTTTACTCCCGACAGATGTGGTATTATGTGCTCGGAGTGCATAACTTGTCAAACAATGATGCAAAAAACTGTTACACGGAAATGACAGGAAAAAACAACAATCTTATTTTACTCAGTGATGGGTGCAGTGGGCAAAACAAGAACCACGTAATGGTATATTTTCAATACTTTTTAATACATGTACTAAAAGTATTTAAAACTGTAAAGCATGTATTTCCTGTAAGAGATCACACATACGGGATCAATAGACTTTCGAGCATGCATGGACTGACGGCAGAGGAAAAACAAAAGATAAGAGCCAGCACTGCAGATACACTGAGAAAAGAAACTAGATGGGTCGGAAAGCAGGACGAGAATAGGATCATCAAGGAGCTCAAAAATCTACCGGTTTACTACATGAAAGCGGATAAAGGGAATGTCGTAGTGATCATGGACAAGGCCGATTACGACAATAGAATGCGGCAAAAAATAAATACGGGACCAAACTTCAGTCTACGAAATAATCCGCTTCCTGAGTCAATAAAAAGAGTGGAAAAAGTGCTGAAAGAATGTGAACCATTGATTCAGGAAATCAAGAAATTCTTAAAAGTAACCAACCCATCGCTGCCAAGGATCATAGGACTTCCGAAGATTCACAAGCCAGGCCATGAAATGCGTGAAATTGTGTCAGCAGAAAACGCTCCCACTCAGAAAATTGCGAAGTGGTTAGTCAAGGAATTCAATAACATGGACAAAAAATTTATTTATTTATTTATTAGCCAAGCAAGGCACTGATACAAGAAATAAAAATATACAAATCTTGTACGCTAACTCACAATAATTACTTAAAAAATACAAATTAAAATTAATTAGATTGATACAATATAAATATGGTGTCAGGGTTGGATACATGATGGGATTAAGATGCTAGGGCATTTGATGGCAGAGCTTTGAAATGGGTTCTGGACATGTCTGGGGAGTAATGCGCACCGTGTGAATTAAACGTTTTGCAACATCTATTGATAGGCTCATTATCGGCATAGATTGTGTGGTGCCGCTCTTCCACCAACAGACGAGAGTGCCTAGTGACTCGCAAGGGCTCATGTACTTTTATTTTATTAGTTAAAAATGGAACATTTATCGAGCCTCTGAGGACATCAAACGCGAAACAGCAGGTTATCGTAATTCTCCGGGAAGCAAGTGATGGCATATTCAAAATTTGCAGCCTGTGCTCGTAGGGGGGTAAATCCTGAAAATTTTTAGGATCATATAGCGACCTCAATGCAAGCAATACAAACTGTTTTCGAACCGATTCAAGTCAGTCAATGTGGACATGAAAAACAGGATCCCAAATAAGACAAGCATATTCAAGCATTGGGCGAACTAACGCGACGTACAACGTCTTAGATACCCAAATATTTTGAAACTCTTTGGATCGACGTTTGATAAAGCCGAGTAGCTTATTGGCCCTAGAGATAACTTCATCGTAATGCAAGTTGAATCGAAGTTTATTGTCCAACATAACACCGAGGTCTACGACGCTGTTCACTCTGTTAAGTTTGTGGTAGTTGAGATGATAATCGCAAGCAAGAACGTAGTTTTTACGGGAAAAACTTATTACCACACATTTTTCGAAATTCAGAGAAAGTGGGTTTTTTTCTGACCATTCTAAAAGAGAGTTTACCTTGTTTTGAAGGAATGCTGTGTCCTTAGGAGACGTTACTACATTGAATAGCTTAAAATCGTCGGCATAAAATAGATGGGGAATATCAGACAGCATAACAGAGAGATCAGAAATAAAGATGTTAAAAAGTAGGGGACCAAGATGGCTGCCTTGAGGTAAACCAGAGCAAACATTTATTTCTTTGGACACAAACCCTTGAAATTTGACGAATTGGGTCCTATTTTTGAGATATGAGTCGAACCAGTCTAGCAAAGGACCACGGATTCTGAAGATTTTTAATTTGTTTGTTAAAATTTCGTGGTTAACACGATCAAACGCTTTGCTGAAGTCAGTGTAAATCGCATCAATTTGGTTACCTTTTTCCATTTCACAGAGGATACTAGAAACCATTACTGTAAGATTTGTAACTGTTGAGCGATTTTTTCGGAAACCATGCTGTTGATCGTTTAACAGAGGCTCAATGATGGGCGATATTTTTGAACAGACTATTTTTTCAAAAAGTTTAGGAATTGCTGATAGTATTGCAATGCCTCTGTAGCTTTCAACTGATGCCTTATCTTTACTTTTATATATTGGAATCAAATGGGATGTCTTCCATATCGTTGGGAAAATTCCAGAAGAGAGGGATTTATTGAAAATAATATGCAGAGGAAGAATCAATTGCTCTTTACAGTGAAACAAGAAGCGAGGAGGGAGTAAATTAGGACCAGGCCCTTTATTGATGTCAAGTGCCTCTATTGCGTTGGATATATCATTTTCAGAGATGCAGAGTTCCTCGATGGGAGACGCTGAGTTTTCGACTGATGAAGGTATGTAGGATGAGGAGTTGGTTGGACAGTACACGGATTGAAAATGACTTGCAAAAAATTCGCAGATGTCTACGGGATTGCACGAGCTCTAGTCTTGATACACCATAGAATTGGGAAAACCTTGGGACTTACGTTTAATGTTTACAAAATCAAAAAACTTTTTTGGGTTATGGATAATGTTTTCACCAATTATGTTAACGTAAGAATCATATGCTTCCCGAGATTTGAGTTGCAATTCTTTAAACAGCGCATCATATTTATTTTTCATTTCTTGGCTAACGTTGGATCTTTTTTGAATTAATTTGTGTAGCTTATTCCTTTGGTTTCTTAAATACCTAAGGTCGCCATCAAGCCAAGGCTCAGAGAGCTTATTTTTCTTTTTAATTTTGGGCACGTACCTCTCAACGGCGTACATGAATATATTGTAGAAAAAATCTACTGTGTCGTTTGGACCTAACGTTGAAAGCGTTCCAGTCCAATCAATAGTATGAAGATGATTGTTAATGCTATCATAGTCAGCATTATGGAAGTCAAAAACGATAGAATTATTGTAAGAAAGATGGTATACTCTACCCGTAGTGGCTAATTTAAGAGAAATTGCGGAATGGTGGCGGGTGTTAGAAAACAAATGCTCCGCATCGCTAGTTGGAATCACCACAACTTCGTCATACGCATTTGTAAAAACGAGATCTAACCAATTACCATGAAGGTTGGAGGTCGAAGCAACTTGCTGCAAATCATTGCCATACATGGTGCTAATAATGTTGAAATCTATACTGTCTAGAAAATTGACTGGGAGGAGTCCATTATCAGATTCATCGACAGTGAATGTCAAATTCGGTCGATTAAAATCCCCAGTGATGATTATTATGTCTTCTTCATTGATGGAAGCAGATAGTGACGATATTATGTCACACGCATTATTGTAAACTTCTTCATTGGATCTTGGAGGGATATAAAAAGCCCCTATATACAAGTTTACATTCGCAATTTTGATACGAACAATTTTATGCTGGTAGGAATTGTTAGAGACAGTACTGACAGGCTCACTGAAAAACGAATTTTGCACTGCAATCAAGACTCCTCCTCCGCGCGATTGCCCAGTGCTGTGAGAATCCCTGTCGTCTCTAAAAATTGACCAGTTTCCATCCAGAATCTCTTCATTGACAAAAGACTCATTCAACCACGTTTCAGTTAAGGTAAGAACGTTGAAATGGCATGATTTGGCGTCCAGATAAAGTTTGTTAATTTCCCCTCTCGTACCACCGCAATTATGGTAAAAGAGGTTGAGGCGTTTAGAAGTGAGTGCGTTATTGGGGACGAACAAATTTACGATGTTGTTCTCTAGATCGTTGAAGTGCTGATATATAATTGGAGCTCACATGCGACGCCTAAGTTTCCAGATCTTTATTAGTTTGTGCTGATGTTAATCCTAACTCTTCGTGGTATTTGATATAAATCCTACGGAGGGCCCCAATATCTATAGGAAGGCCTTCCCGCTGGATCATAACCATAATGTTTGTCTTTGTTTTGCCATCAATGCACGTTGTGTCCGGAGCCTTGTACATGTATGCCAGATAAAGCCTAACATTTTCAAAAATTTTATGATCTCTAAGTCGGGATAAGAGATATTTGCCTTCCATATCATTGCTGGCATTGATTGTGGCTTTCACCACTGGAGGTATGAGCGGGTTCAAAAATGAATTCGTCTCAGGAGATGGTAAGGTGGAGACTTGTACACCACCATGTACAAAATTAGGGTATTTATCCACGGATCTCCTGTTTTCAGCGGCTGAAGTTGAGGTGAACAATAGAGCTGTTTTGTTGCTAATTTCTAATAGTGCTATCACTTGGTGTTTCGGAAGTTGAGTGATGCTCTAAGAGATCCTCCGTTGGGAGATTAGGAGGGGAGCCATGACTTATTTGATTGGAATCTGGATTAAGATTAACATTAACATTGTTTTGATTTAATGTATTATTAATACTAATATTTTTGGTATTTAGTCTACGTGTTATTTCTTTTACCGAAAATTTATTACTTAAATAAATACTTGGGTGCTCTGAATTTGTTGATCTTTTTGCCGCTTGCCATTTGCTAAACACCATACCATTCCAGACATACTTTCCATTCTTGGCTCTTAGGTTTGTAAAAAGCCATGCATACCTGCTTGGTATAAAAACTTTGAAAGCGCGTCGATGTTTATTCCGATGCGGTAACTCCTCCACTTTGCAGCTCTGTATTTTGAGATCTCGTTCGAATAACTGCTGCAATCCGGTGGCATCGAGTTTAGTTGATGCTTTTCTAAGATAGAAAATCTCCCAGGATGCTTGGTTGGTAAACTCCAATTTCCTGATTCTGTTTCTCCAGTCATCCTCAGACCAAAATGTGCCTAGTTTAAAAATTTGAGATTGAACGACTGGAACTTGAATCGAAGGTGTTCATGTAGCGGCATCGACATTTAATTCCGATGTATGATCATGAGCTTCGTGTGTATTAGCACTGATAGGATATATAGCAGTTTTTTGAGCAACTGTAAAGCTTTGCACCTTTTCTTCCAAAGTGGCAAATTGTTTTTGCAGTCCTTCGATTTTTGTTAACACTTGAGAAAGGTGTGTATCGTTTTGCTGATGTGGTATTTTATTCGATATATTGGCCAGCAACTCCTTCATCCTGTCTTTGTTCAAAACTTCAGTACTCGGCGGATGTAAATTCGAAATCAGGTTTTTCATCGCAATAAGATGTTGGTCGACTGATTCTAGAGCTTTAATTATATTATTATTGCTGCTTGAGAGCTTCTAGCAAGTTCATCAAAGCAGGTTGCCATTTCCACGAAGCTTTCATCGTTTGCTCGGGATTTCGAACTCTTGCGGGCAATTAATTGGTCCTTTTCATTCATGAGGACATCTATGTGATCAGTTATTTGATCATAGAAAGTTCTGAATTTGTCCTCAACGTTTTGGCAGTCTGAACAAATAAAATGTGCCTCCAAATAGGGATGAAACCAATCCCTTGGCGCATCCATACAAGCACCATGTAGTTTTCATGACATTACATGACATTTGTTACCAGATCAGTAGCAAATTCGGCAGAATTTACTTCAAAGGTTTTGTCCTGGGGACCTTTGGAAGATGGGGATACGATGGTGTCATTTGACGTTAAGGCACTTTTTCCCAGTATTCCGGTCAAAGAAGCACTTACGTTACTTGAGGAGTGGATTCTGATACAAGGATCAGGAGAACAATGGAAAGCACGAGCCAAAATGTATTTGAAACTGGCTAGACTCTGCATGGGTGAAAGCTATTTCACCTTCAGGGGAGAATTTTTTAAGCAAACACGTGGTGCTCCAATGGGAAATCCTCTTTCCCCGTTTCTAAGCGAAGTTTTTATGGCATTTTTGGAGGAGAAGTTAGCACAAGAAGGTAAACTGCCACATCGATGGGTGCGTTATGTAGACGATATCTTCACGATCATCAAAGAGGATCAGGTCCAGCAAACTCTCACGGCGATCAACTCAATACACAACAACATCAGTTTCACCCACGAGCCGGAGTCGGAGGGGCGGCTACCATTCCTTGACGTAATGGTATGTAGAGGAGCTAATGGATTGGAATTCGAAATATACCGCAAACCAACGGACACCATGCGGATAATTCCTTTCACTTCGAACCATTGCCAACAGCAAAAATGGGCGACATTTAGCTGGCTTGTGAATCGAATGCTCACGCTTCCATTGAATAAGGAAGGCCTGAAAAAAGAAACGTCCCACATTTATAAGCTAGCCGAGTGGAATGGATACCCTACGGATGAAGTTACCAAATTGATAGCCAAACGAACGAAGGAGATCTTCAATAAAAAGTTCACAACGCTAACTGCGGAAGTCGAGCAACGGAAGAGGTTGGTTGTAACGTTTGACTCAAGGACGGAAACAATGAAGAGGGTTATGAAGAACGTAGACATCGACCTAGTTTATACGAGCCGGGCCACAAAAATACAGAACTTGCTTGGATCAACCAAGGACCCCATTCCCAAAATGGAGCGCAGTGGAGTCTACAAGGTATCGTGTACGAAATGTAATGGATGTTACATTGGACAAACGAGGAGATCACTAGGTGTCAGATGGAATGAACACTTAAGGGAAGCAGTCAACAAAAACAAAAAGCAGGACGCAAAAAACTTCAAATCAAAAGTAGCAGAGCATATAGTCCTTGAAAAACATGACATCACTGCGGACAACGTAAGCATGCTGAAAACGGTTACAAACGCATGGAAGCTTGATGTAGCAGAAAGCTTGGAGATGTTCAATCGGAAGACGCAGGACATTTGGAACGGCGACCCAGGTAACGGATACACCTGGCTATTCAAGCTTATAAAATAATGAAGGTAGTTAAGTAGTAATTAAGGAAAAACAAATTTTTGAATGGTAAAGGATCAGGTTATTAGAGATTAAGTAAAAGTACTTTGAGGGATTAGATGTAATTAGAGATTCATATTAATACGTTAATGAGTTTAGTATAAATATTAGGACACTTATAGTTTAGGGAATAGTAGTACTGAGGAAGTTCTCAAGTAGAGAACGAAACAATTGTATACTAAATTTAAAATAAATAGTAGAATTAAAGGGTATATACTTTCTTTCATTTTTTTTATTCACACATACCTGCCAAATGATGCAGATTTTGCATTGATTGGAAAGAAAAAAGGGGTGTATTCTCCGGAAGTACCAGCAGACTGGGATGAAATCATAAAAACAGCTAGAACACACCCTTCTCCGTTCAAAGTGATTCCTGTCACACAAGAACTACTTTTTAATATGAAAGCTGCATTGACCTGCTCTAAGACTGCATCAAGCACGTATTATCATGACTAATGAAAAATACCAGCAAATAAAAGTAAAAGAAACATTTTCAGGACCTTCTATTTGTAATCAAGTTCGTAGAAAAGTAACTTTGCCTTCTGAACTTGTACTGAACCCTCTTTATAGTGAACCAATAAAAATGACTGCTGAAAAAATTGAGAATTTATTAAGTCTCAGTAAATATTTAACTAAGCCTGAAAATCGCGATTACTACCGTCAAATCTGTGGTGAAGGTGTCATTGATGATCACAACGAAGTTGATGAAGAGGATCATAGCGATGGTTGTGAATAATAATGAATAAATATTTGATATAATAATAAGCCATAGAATTTGTTTTATTTGATTTTAATATTTAATTATTTGGAAAAAATGCCTATGTCAACATTTTATTTACCTTTTTCGGAAAAAGTGCCTATGTCAAAGTTATTTTTAACATTTTTTATTACTTAAAAAGAAATTTTTTCATAACTCCACTGATAAAGTACATGTTGATATATGACCTTCCTATCGAGTACCTGTACTTAATTCCATAAGAAGCTATTCTTCTTAAAAACGTTATTTACTTCTAGTTCAAAATTCAATAAAACTGACAGTGGCGGTTTTTCCAAAAAGCCCTTCAATTACCAAACTAATTAACCCTTATTGTTTTTGATTTTTAATTAAATTTTTAAGAAGATATTCACCTCTGGGTCACCTTATCCTCACATAACCACATATATGAAGCTTGTTTACAAAATGCTTGTTTAGGTCAAAGTATTATCATCATTTACCATAATAGCTAAACGATGGATCATGATTTAAATTCAGAATCAGCTATATAGCTTTTCGTAAGTGCTTGCATAAAACAAAAAAGAGATACCAGGATATGCATCAAACTTTTAACTTAAGTGGTATACTGAATATTTTTGTATCTAGACTAAAATTGTTGCCCCAAATTCAAAGAAGAAAAAATTGCCATTATATATTTTTGCAAAATACTGATTATTATAATGAACACAATTCTTACAATCCAACTTCTTGCTTCTTCTTCTTCTTTTCCAAATTGAGCCTCTTCAGCTGTTGAGTATTTGAATCGGAATATCTATTCTGCTTAGTTGAAGCTTCATTGTGCTCTTTTTCAGACCATGCTTCAGCGATCGGTTACGTAAGTTAGTTCGACTTTGTGGCACAGTTTCCAGTCTTTTGTGTAAGACAGTTGGGTTTTCTTTACTCTGATCACCGTCGTTAGTTATGTTATTTTTTTGTTACTACTTTCGCCTTCGTTCCAACTCAACTAGACTGGAAATAGATCTTTGAAGTTTGTTGGATGGTTGGTTATGCGGATTTTTTCTGAATATTTTTATGGTTATTGTTTTATGATATGCTCTGCTCAATTTTTATAGCTAGATATCTTTGAGATATTTTATATTTAGATGGATAATTGATTGCGTAAGCAGTCTTGCATGGATTTTTGTAAGGAGTTCAAATAAATCTTACTCCTTTTTTTAGATTATTTATCTATAAGAATATTTTAGCTCTCTAATCAAAGACATTTTAACTTCAAGTCGTTTTTGAAATTCTTGCTTAAGAAATTTTTCTCAAAGCACAAAATTTTTTATTAGCTGCACTGAAAACGCATTTTAAAAACACAGAAACGAAGGATATTGATATTAAGACTGTACTAATAAACTTGGTGCACCTGAAAAATCACCTTTGAATTTATCTTATCATACAATTTACTCATATCATTTATGCGTTTCAGAAAACGAAAAGTTTTTTTCTTATCCTGAAAATTATTCTTAAGTTTTTGCAATGCTTTTCTTGAATCTACCATCTAAAGTAGTAAATGACTAATTCATAGCTACCATTTCAATATCCGATCAACATCCTTCTGCAATTGCCACTACTAGGCCTTCACGTTACGAAACGTACCGATGTTAAGGCTATTATCGGTATCGATAGAGTTAGATTTTTTAATCTCGTATCGATATCGCCGATATTTTTTTGTAAATTCATTGTATCGGTATCGATTTTGAGGCAATATTGTTGTTCTGGTTCGCAGAAAGTGGAATTTAAATAGGCTATTACAAGGAGTGATGAATATAACACGTCTGGTTGTGGCGACGGACTGTAGAAAAAAAATGGCTAAGCAAGTTTATTCTCGTGTCAAAAGTTTTAGAACAATTTTGGTACATTAGTTTATTAGTACATTGAGGTGGGTTTCATATTTCAACACCCCAACTCATTCGGACAAAAGACAATTTGATTCAATAGATAAAAATAAATGCAAACTGATTCTACGTTAATTCAAGTAATCAACTCCATTCTACGTTATCTCAAATGATCAAATTGACAAATTACTTCAAACGATAATCAACATTGATTTTACAATAGTTCATTCTTCATCATTTCATCTCTTGTTTTGTCTGGATGCCCATTCCATGAACACCCACGTTCAAAATCGGTCCGACGACGGCCTTCGTCAAACAATCTGCAATGTTGTTCTTTGATGGTACGTATTTTACATCGATGATTCCAGCCTTCACCTTCTCACGGACGTGATGGAATCTTACATCGATGTGTTTGCTACGCTTTCGGAACGCATCGACCTCGGCAATCGTTATTGCACTCATGTTGTCACATCTGATCACCACAGGATCTTCCGTTCTCTTGAATTCATTGCGAAACATTTGCAACCATATGGCCTCACAAGTAGCAAACGATAAGGCCATATACTCAGATTCAGCTGTTGAAAGAGCCACGGTATTCTGAAGCTTACTGGCCCATGAGATTGCTCCTCCAGCCAACATAAACACGTATCCAGAGCAGGAACGTTGCTTATCGATGTCGACACCCCAATCAGCATCTGAGTAACCATGAAGTGGTTGGTTACCCGCACGATACACAATACGATAATGCATAGTACCCTTCAAGTACCGCATTATGCGCTTCACGGCGGTCCAATGAATCCGCCCATAGCATGAGTTGAATCTGCTCACGTAGTTGACAGCAAATGCAATGTCTGGTCTCGTTCCTTGAAACAAATATAACAACGAACCGACCGCTTGTTGATATGGAATGTTATCCGTTGATTCATCCTCCTTCTTCATGTCTGTTGACAATCTTTGACTTGGATCACTTGGAGTAACCGCTGGCTTGCAGTCACTCATTCCAAAATGCTCGAGAATGGTTTCGATATAATGACGCTGATGTATAGCGATTCCATTCTTGACGTACTCGATGGAAATGCCAATTATACTGTTCGCTCTACCAAGGTCTTTCATCTTAAACTCGGTACTAAGAGCCTTCTTCAGTGCCTCCATCTTGTCGCGTTGCTTCCAAATAATCACAACATCATCCACATACACTGCCAGAATCACTTCCAGCGATGGCAAGAGGAAGATACACGAATCAAGCTTTGATTTGGTTAGCCCAATCCCGATGAGAGCTGCATCTAACTTTAGGTTCCATTGACGGCCCGCTTGCTTCAAGCCATACATCGCACAATTCAACCTGCAGACCCGTCCGGTCCCGTCATTGAATCCCTCGGGTTGGTCGGTGAAGATCTCCTCGTCGAGATCCCTTTGAAGGAATGCGGTCATCGCATCCATTTGGTCAACATTGTAACCCTCTTGAGCGGCCATGGCCAGCAGATAGCGAATTGACCCATAGCGTACAACAGGAGAGAAAGTTTCCTCATAATCTATGCCGGCCTTTTGGGAGCAACCCTTTGCCACCAACCTCGCTTTATGGCGATAAACTTCACCAGCTTTATTACGCTTCAACTTGAAGACCCATTTGGTCTTGATTGTTTTTCGGTTGACTGGTAGCTCAACCAAAGTCCATGTTCGGTTCTCTTCGTGTGACGCCAATTTTTCCGCCATCGCCTTCTCCCAATGTTGACTCCTGTTGCCTTTGACAGCTTCATGATATGATTCGGGCTCATCGATTTCCGCTACAAAAACGAAATTTGCCTCCACATTCCTTGATTTCGGGGGACGCGTTGAACGCCTTACATCCCCAACTAGAACTTGCAGTGTACTGGGTGGGACATAGTCCTCGTCCGACCCATATTCAGACTGCGATTCAGCTAGTGTTTCGTCGAACCCGTAGGACAAATCACTTTTGACATTCGTTGTTGATTCATCGCCATCGCCCACAATAGACTCATTCCGGGAAGTTGGTGAGCGAATTATTGATGCACCATCGACAGCTGACTCTGTCATGGGAGACTCGACTTCATGATTTTCAAGCCCTCCGGTCGACTTTTGCTCTTCGACTTCCCCTAGAATGAAATCATCGAGAAGATTAATTTGAACGTCATCATTTACCTTCAGTTCTGGTGCATTTTTGAAGACGACATCCCGACTCGTATGAACTATTCGAGTCTCAGGATCAAAACAACGCAAAACTTTTTGCGTATCGGTGTATCCAACGAAAAACATCCTTTTCGATTTCGCATCCAACTTTTGCCGCTTCTCCTTTGTGACATGCACCATCACCAGCGATCCGAATAATTGCATCGACGAAAGATCGATGGCTCCTTCTCTCCAGAATTGCTCCGGGACCTTGTTCCCGAGCGTGCGATTCGGTGAACGATTTGTAACGTACGCAGCCATATTAACCGCTTCAGCCCAAAGCGGCTTCTCCAAGCCCGCATCGAACAGCATGCACTTTGCACGTTCTATGAGCGTTCTGTTCATACGCTCGGCCACGCCGTTTTGTTGTGGTGTGTACACACAACTGGTCTGATGCACGATTTCACTGCGCTTGCATTCTGTTTCGAACTCGCCGAGATACTCTCTGCCATTATCGGAACGGAACATTTTAATTTGTAGTCCGGTTTGCCTCTCCACAAGCATCTTGAACTCAACGAAAATCCTCCCGATCTGACTCTTCTGTTTGGCAAAATACAGGAAGACCTTTCGCGAAAAATCATCGATAAATGTTACGAAGTATTTTGCGCCCCCAACTGAAGGCGTATCCATCGGGCCGCAAACGTCGCTGTGAACTAATTCCAGTATTTGACTTGTCTTGATTTTGGCACCTTCTTTCTTGAATGGACGTCGGCTTTGTTTGCCTTGCGAACACGGAATACATTTCGCCAACGCTTGTTTGTCGCCGTCAACTTTGATTCCATTCAGAATTCTACTCAGTTTAATCAGCTCACCATGCGACAAATGACCCAATCTCCGATGCCACGTCATCAGATTGTCTTCGTCTTTGCCTGCTAGCAGCCCACTAGCCTTCGACGAATTCGTGATCTTGTATGTACCGTTTTTGGATGGTTTATTCAGTAACACATCACCCGCACCGCTTCGAATGACACAACCACTGCTGTCGAAATGCACACTGTTCCCAGCTTTCACAATGCTCGATACTGACAACAAATTTGCCGCTATTCCAAGGACTAGCAATACGTTATTCACTGGAACTATGTGCTCCCCAACATTTAGCTCGATGGAACCGGTGCCAACAACTTTCAAGCGGGTGTTGTCAGCCGTTGTTATGTCAGCGAATTCATTGCTACTGGTGAATTGCTTGAACATCTTCTTGTCCGATGTGAGATGAAAACTCGCACCCGAGTCAATGAACCACGCGTCCATTGAACCAGTTGCCGTCATAGCATAGAAGGCTGGTTTGGCGCTTCCGCTTTTGCCTTCATCATTTTGTGTGTTGGTTTTGCACTGGAGGCTCTTGTGCCCTTTCTTACCACATGTGCAGCACTTGATCGGGCCGCTTCCCTTCTTCTTCTTGCTTTTCGACTCACTCGTAGCTGGTTTGGATGCAGCTTTGTATGCGCCTGTGGCATTCCCTTCGCTGTTCAACACGCCTTTCGAATTCGCATGCTCCAACAGACTTCTCTTTAGCGTTGCTGATGTTAATCGATGTCCACTTGAACCGTCACTTGTGAGGACATTGCTACCATCAAGTCCACCGATGAATGCTTCATATTCAGGCGTTAGACCATAAATTATAAGCCCGCACATTATTTCGTCATCGATCACAAAACCGGGTTCTTGTAAACGGCACATCGCGGCTGTATGTTCGTGCAGAAATGTCTCCATTGAGTCAAAGTTTGATAAACGCAACGATGTGAAGTCCCCGAGAACCTTTGCTTTGCTAAGCCAATTGTTATTACGGTACAATTCCGAACACTTTTTCCACCGATCCGCTGCCGTATTATGTTTACCAATTTCATCGTGTAGTTTTGGATCTATTAGCATCATTAATCTTGCTTTAGCTTGTTTGGATTTCTTCACACGGTCACTTACTGAAATCGCATCACGAATGATTGCCGCATTTTCTACATATCGCGCACTTTTAACCGCTGCTTGCAGTGTGGCATTGTCCAAATCAGCCATCAATGCGGCCACTGCAACATCCACCGCCGCCGTTGCAGCGGGTGCCGTTAATTTACTGTCCGTCGCGTTTTCTTCCAGGAATCCATCGTGATCGTGCCACTTCAAAACAAGCCTGGCGTTCCGACGCCACGATAAATAATTATCTGAGCCTGTCAGCTTCGCCACTTTCGTGAAATCACCTTTTTCGCTTTCCATAATGATGACCGAAAAACTCGTAATTTACGACGACAACAAATGTCGGTTTATTGCACTTTTTCTGGGCCACGGAAATTTTATCTTTTAAAATGTACACCGCACCTTACTCTATTTATTCCGCAAACCTGGGCCCATAACCTGTTGTTCTGGTTCGCAGCAAGTAGAATTTAAATAGGCTATTACAAGGAGCGATGAATAAAACACGTCTGGTTGTGGCGACGGACTGTAGAAGATGCAAAACTAAGCAAGTTTATTCTCGTGTTAAACAATTTTGGTACATTAGTTTGTTAGTACATTGAGGTGGGTTTCATATTTCAACAAATATCGATACGATAACCGATAAAATATGGATGTTTCATTCTATTCCCAGAAAGCAAAGGCCCGAGAGGGGCTGTAGTGCTAAGAAGAAGGAGAAATATAAATTTTACATTTTTCTCAATAAAATTACAAGGATGCCCTTAAATTCAATTGCACTGAGTATTAAAGTAGTTCTATAGAATATCCTTATATTCAGTATGTTTAATAAAAAACAAAACATATTTACGGCAGTCTTAGTCATTTGAAATTTCTCCGAGTACAACAACAATTGCACTGAATTTTTCGACCACATGGGCTCTCCATCTACCCACCCACTACAGCTTTGATTGAATTTGCTCAAAATTTTCAAAAAAAGATGCTAACGTCATTATCTTTGAGATAAAATAGTTTAAGTAGTATCGCATCAACATGGCGGTCGCTCGACGGAAGGTAATATTTGTTTTTCCTTTAAACTAAATATTTGATGTGAATGTAATTGAAGTATTTCTTGAGTTTGTTCATAATTGGTGACTACATGTCACATTTTGAGTATTAAACGCTTCTGACACAAACTTAAGTCTGTCTCCCCGACTTGATTTGAACTAAATACCTGAAGGCGGAGGCTACATTACAAAGCTTAGAAATGTCTTGAATATATTTTACATGGAAATTTCTCAGTCCCATGAATTTTCATGTATTGTGCACAAAATATTTGAATCACTTTATTATACACACTCACACACACACACACACATATGTGTATTCAATAGAAAAAATTGAATCAATACTAAATCACATGTTGTTCGCGTGAAAAATGTAAATGTTGTTGGTAATGTTTGCTTCTTTAGCTTTGAAAAAGACTGTATCAAGTCACCTTTGAAGTCTGATCCTTAATGTGCACTTCTTTCCAAAATTTGACTTTTAGGACCCTTAAAAATCAGTATAAAATCAGCATTTTCCCAGTTTTGTTTGGATTTGATACTATTGTATCAAATTTCACCCTACTCGATTAATCCATGTAATTATAATCAATAAAAAAAACTCTGAGCGTATTTCGAATTTATAACACTCGCCATTTTGAAAATTTGGTTAGTTAAATGATACCAATAACTACCTCTGTGTCAATTTTGATTGAAATCGGTCAATAAATGTGGCTATTTTTAACCAAGCAAATTTTTCTCACATTGAGATATTGAAGCAGCCACGATTTTCATCACCACCGCTAAATCTGCAATTTGTTTCCTGAAAACTTCTTCAAATATTTATGTTAGCCTTTGTACCAAATTTCATCTTAATCGGAGCTTTACTTTGTCCGGAATTTTGACAAAAATGTCACCGATTTTTGACAAAAATAACCACCATTTTATTACTTCTCGGGCGATACGGCCGGATAATTAACTTTGTCGAGATATTTATACTTTACAAACGATCGAAATTGCGACTTGTTCTTTTCAAGAAAAAATTCAAACTAATAGGTAAAATGCCTTATACATCGGTCCTCTTATGCCACACTGCCTTCGCTATTTGCAAGGCATTTGTCAGTTATTCCTAGAAAGGACTTTTTTTTCGCCCGAGGAAGAGTCGGAGCAAAACTTAGCCGTGATTTCCCAGGAATGCGAACCTAAAGTTGGAACGTAAGTTGGAACGTAGTACGAGTACCACCAGTGCTTTCGACGAAAAAAGAAATCAACTTTGCAATCCCTAATAGAGGAACGGTATCATATTTTTACTGGACATATTTTTTTTAATCCTTAAAATCGATATCGATATTTTCGGTAAAATCGGGACGTGTTTATCGGCGATACGATAATATCGATAGTTTCCTGAATCAATTGATCGTATCATTATTTGTATCGTCACACTGAATATCGTATTGTATATCATATCGAAAATCGATAAGATATCGTTAATCGATAAGATATCGATATTTTTATCGATTATCCTGAAGGCCCAGCCCAGCGATCAGGCCTTTTGACCGATCATTTCACAATTATCACTTATTACAGTTAATTATAGAAAACTAAGTGATATCCTTGCTGTTAGCCAACATTCTAATGATAATATTCTGTGCTTTCCATATTCAATAATGGTTGGTACAAACAATCAAATTTTCGCAAAATAAAACAAAAGACTTTGATGCTCATGCAAGCGAGTAACTTTAATTGGGTGAAAATTCTGCACACACCTCAATTTCAAATGGTGTGACGCGCAGCTTTTTCATGAACAAAATATCATTTACAATTCTTACATGAGAGGACATTCTTATATGACTTTGTTGTTTGGAAGGGACCAACAAAATCTCAGTCGAACATTCAAACGAAAGGGAAATCGCCTAGCAACGCACCTTCCACTAATCACGTAGGAAACAGCTCAAACAAAAGACAACGCGTCGCGTGTCGAAGCAGTGCGCAATACGCGGAATTGAAAGTAACAATGAGTCCAAGGTCAGCTCTGAATTTTCACCCAAAAGCTTCACTCTCACTGCCTCCACCGCGCAATACGCTAATCATTTTTTTGTTTCATTACTTTCGTTCGTTATTCGCACCTCAACTGGTTGTGTGCGTTGGTGCGACACATGCACATGCTTGAAGGCATGTGAAGAGAAAGAAATAACAGAAAATCTGTACGCCGACAATTTAAAATTACTCATATCGTGAATTCCAGAAGTTGTAGCATGCCGCGAAATGACCACTTTTAACATATTTATTACAATTATTGACGACCACACGTCGCCATCGCTGTCGCATCGCATCAAGTTGTTTCCAAAAAGCATATCAAACAGACCTTTTATCACAGTTACCAGTAACAGGTCCGTCGCGTACGCCTTTCATTCCATCGATGGCATACATACAAATTTCTCGAGAAAAAGCGAAACGTAACAGATTCGCTTTTATTTTGATTTGCATCCACCTACTAACATTGCTGATCGATTTAGTCCACGTTGTTTGCTGTTGGTTTGCTTTGTATGCATGGATCTGTGTTAAATGCGCGGTGACCACGGCCTTGAAAGTGAAAAGATGTCGCACTTTCGCTTTTCATTTCGATTTACCATTTAACTCGGTTGAATTCAATCGAATCAATGAGGAAGCCGTTGGGTGCATACTTTGCTTGAACACGTCCGCCATGCAAAGTGCCTTAGTAACATCGTGACCGAGGCTCATTTGTAAATCTATTCACATTGCATGAGCGGGTAAAACGGTACGTTGATGAGTAGATAGTACTTGATAGCTACTTGATTTTTCTGCGGTTTTACATATGATTATGTTACATTTGATATCGTAAGCTGAATGAATTGGAAATGTGTAAGATGCATTGACTGGTAAACTTTAAAAGATAGATTTAGAGTACTTTGGTCTTTTGAAGATTTTTCATACTAAATTCATGTAATATTTTTAAAAGTATGAGTATTTATTCAAATATAGAACTTTTCCACTTATAAGCTTTGTTAGGAAATAGTTTCAAATCTTTCAACTTTTGAGGGAAATAGTAGCAGGATTGAAGAAATTTAATAAATATAAAATAATCTGATTCCAAGTTGCAAGTAATATAATGATTCTGATTATTTAGCTACTTTTGGGCTTAACAAAATATTGTTACAAATTCAGATTTAACAGAATTCACTTGCGTTTGACATGGCAGTAAAAAGATGATTTAATGCAACAGTTTGAAATGTACTGTTGTAAAATTAGATGATTCATATTATTAGTGTTAAGATTTGTTTTATTCTAAGATATATTCCACAAAAGCGATATAAACTTCATCCTAATAATGTATGTAGAATCCGACCAAGATAATTATGTAAAATCCGAACACAATAATTACATCAGACGTAAAGAGTATATTGTAATTTTATTTGATGGCAATAAGAATAGTGTCAGCGTACCGACAATTTATAACAAAACGAAAGTCTCTTCACAGTTCATTTGATTAATTAGGTTTTGGGCGAACTCGCGTCCTGTCCGATTGAAGACTTCCTTTGAACTGCTGTCTGGGGACGATATCGTACATCTATCTCTCTTCCACACAGCCATCCTACTCAGACTCAGTCTCTGAGTTGTATAACCAAGGTTTCATCTGGTCGGCTGACGAAGAAGTTCGCATTGGTCCGTCGTGGAATCCCCTTCTTTCCAGATCGTAACGTTCGTTTCGTTTGGTTTTGGTTATTACATAAGGTCCTAAGGACTTTCCTCGTAGCTTAAGTCCAGTTCCGAATTGAGTTCGTTTGATCGCTACTAAATCACCCTCCTTATAAGTATTGGCTGGCTTCCTTCTTCGATTGAACTGACGCTTTTGTTCTTCTTGGATATCCAGGATCTTACTTCTGGCATGGTCTCGCAAGTACTCACGCGTTTGCCCAAAATTGTTTGCCCATTCAATTTGTAGTAGTTCCATTACCCGCAAATCTTCCTTGTTCTTCATTTTAACTCCTAGTAGAACTTCACAGGGAGATAAGTCGATACTACGGTGATATGCAGAGTTGATGCAGCGTTGTATACGATCCAGATGTTGATACCAGTTGGAAGGATTCTCAATAGTGAGTTTGGCCAATACGTTCGTGACAGTTTGATTTTCCCGTTCGACCTGACCGTTGCCTCTAGGTACGCCGGTGGTAATGGCATGATGTTCGATTCCTCTATCTACGCAATATTCTTCAAAGTCTTTTGATGTAAAAGCCGAACCTTTGTCCGTGATAATTCGATGAGGGTCTCCAAATACTTTCGCTTGTAGTTCCAGTTTATCGATAACTTCGCGCACACCTGTAGATTTTGTGGGGTAAATCCAACAGAACTTGGAAAATCCGTCCATGATGACTAAAATATAATTATACCTTTTCCAGTAGTCGTCATGGGTCTTTGGTGGTCGATGTGGTATGTGTTTAGCGGGGTATCGCCTTTGGCAATCGGGTGTAATGCACCTTCCTGTTTCCCTTTTTTATTCTTTACCAGAATGCATGGAACGCAGCATCGTATGAAATTTTCTATCTTCGTCTTTAAATTAGGAATAAAGAACTCATTGGAGATGATAGCTTCCATCTTCTTAAATCCAAAATGGCCGTTCTCATGAGTGCGCCGTATAACATCCCTTTGCAAATTTGTTGGTAACACAATCACGTCTTTTCCATTGACCGTCTTTAGCAGAACACCGTCTCGCGTCAGATAATCTTCATATTGGCCATTCTTTAGTACTTCCTTAATGGCACGCAATTTTTCATCTTTTTCCTGTTGTTCCTTGATAGTGGATCTAATGTTGTCGTTTATGCTCATGACGGGATTTCTGCTTAGGAAGTCGACATGTTTCATTTGTTGCGCTGACCGATGAACCATGACATAGTCGAACTCTTCCATCATGAGTGTCCATCCAACAACGCGACGAGGCATTTCTTTTTTGTTTACTGTTCGTTGAAAGGCCGCACAATCTGTCACTATTCTGAATCTGATTCCTAGCAAGTATGGGCGAAATTTTTTCAATGCTTCGACAATCGCCAATGTCTCCAATTCATACGAGTGGTAATTCTTCTGAGCATCGTTGGTCGCCTTACTCATATAGTATACCGGTCGAAAATGTTTTTCTAGTGGTTCTTTTTGCATCAATACTGCACTCAATCCATTTTTACAGGCATCGGTGTGTAGTTCTGTCTCGTTTTCTTGTTTAAAAATGCACAGGACAGGTTCTTGCGTCAACATTTCTTTAATGTGGTTGAAGGCTAATAGTTCTTCTTGTTCGAATTTAATCGTTGCATTCTTCTTAAGCATTGCCATTAATGGTGCCGCTATTCTTGCATATCCTTCAATGAATCTTCTAAAATAGCTTGTCAATCCCAGGAAGCTTCGAAGTTGTTTGACTGTCTTAGGGACTGCAAACTTGATTACTGCCTGAGTCTTCTTTTTCGTGGGTCGGATCGTTGAATCTTCAACTATATACCCCAAGTATTCTACTGATGTTTGCAAAAACTGACATTTGCTCCAGTTAATATCCAACCCATTTGCGGCGGCTACGTTCAACACGGTACGCAGTTTCTCTATACCTTCTTCTCTTGTATGCGATGGAATTATGAAATCATCGACGTATGGTATAATAATTTTATTTTTAATCAGTTCCTTGAAAACGTCTCTAATGAATCTTCCAAAAGCGGCTGGGCTATTACATAAGCCAAATGGGGTTTTCAAAAATTCATACTGATTATCAGGGGTTAGGAAAGCTGTATATTTCCTACTTTCCTTTGCAACTGGTACATGGTAGAATCCATTGCGTAAATCCAACAGTGTATAAATTTTGTAACCCGCTAACGCTTCAATCTGTTCCTCGATTATTGGCATTGGATACCTGTCCTTGATTACCACTTTGTTCAGCTTTCTGTAGTCGATACATGTGCGATAGTCACCGTTTTTCTTTCGCACCAGCACAACAGGACTTGCGAACTCTGACTCGCTGGGTTGTATTATGCCTTCTTTGAGCCACTCTTCAATTTGTTTGTCGAGAATCGCGCGTTCCAGTGGAGCTAGTCGTCTTTGCTTCTGATATATTGGCGTTTCGTCTACCAACACTATCTTGGTTTCGATCATCGTCTTGCTTTTATTTCTATCTGGTTCATAATTATTTATCATGGCCTGGACTTTCTTACGCCATGGTTCGGGTAGATCCAATTCGGTGTCGATTCCTGTATCGTATTCAATGCTCATCATACCAACACTTTCTTGCAAAGTATGTGTGTTCTCCTTTTCGCATTCGTCTTCTTTGGGCAACTTCTTAATTGCAATTTCGTTTCGGCTAAGAACGATTTCCGTTTGTTTAGTCCATTCTCTACCTAACAGCATTTCATATTGCATACTGTTGGTGGGTACAATGTAGAACATGGTGCTGAAATGTTCGCCATTAACGTTTATTGGCACTATGATTTGCCCCAGCGGTTGTATGGTGCTTCCTCCTAATCCAGTGAACGTACGATAGGTCTTCGTGTATTTTGGCTTCCCAATCGCTTCGTATTTACCATAACTCAGCAAGTTTACACGACTTCCAGTGTCCACTAATGCGTTCAAGCTTATGTTGTCTAATTGTACTCTGGTCATCATTTCATGTTTATCACTGATGTTGTTAAGCGTAGCATTATTGCAATTTTTGGATACATGCCCGAATTGGTTGCATCTAAAGCATTTGCTTCCCTTCTCTTTCTGGCTACAATCTGCTGATTTGTGTCCAATTGCACCACAATTAAAGCATCGTATTTTATTTGGTTGTATTGCTTTCATGACTGGTGATCTTGTTGATTTGCTATTATATTCACTCGTATTATTTTATATAACTTTGTTATTTTTGTTGTAGCGTTCGTTGTTGATAGTTGCGCATACGCACGCAGTTTTTCTTTGAATTCGGTGATGCTCTTTGCGTTATATAGTATAATTTTGTTTCCACTGTGGTCACGAATTCCTTCTATTGTATAATGCATCAGAGATTCATCGTCGATTTTGCCCCTATTCGCTATCTCTCTCATTTTGAGGAAGTATTCTTGTAATGACTCACTGTCTATTCTTTTTCTACCTCTGAGAAGAGCGTGTATTTCTGCGCTGTTTACGCATTTCCCAAATTCACTTTCCAACGCTCGTTTCAATTTTTTCCATGTAGTTAGCCCTTTCTCGCTTTTAACGAACATCTTTGCTATTCCTGTCAGTGATTTTTTGGCAAATATTACCTTTTGAAACTCATCCCATTGCATTATCTTCGCCATATCCTCGTACTCGGATAGCCATACCTCAACCACCTGGCAACCTTCACCATCGAACTGTTGCATTGATTCTTCTATATCACGAAACGTCACTGCGAACATGCGGTTTCGTGTGGATGGATGCATCGTTCGTCGCACTCACACACTCGCTTACGTCGTCCCTTTCGTCAGCGTCGTTATCTTCTTCTGTGCTGTCATCACCTTCTTCGCTGTCCGCTTCTTGCAATTCTAGTAAGCGCAAATCCATAAGTGCACTACATATGCGGCTCGCCAATTCATCGTTTTCACCGTCGTAGTCCATTCCTAGCAGATTGCATATTATTACTAGCTGCGACTTCGAAAATTTTTCCTTTATGAAATCGAGTTTTGCTATTTGCTCCGCCGACCCGTGACGAAACTCAAAACCCGAGAATTTTCTCAACCTGCTCCGATTTCCCCGATCGCCTTCATAACCAAAAATAAGTTGATGTAACACTTTAATTGTCTTCGTTGGGCCAGTCTTCAATGCCTCTTTTATTTTGAGGTTATCGTTTAAGCAATTCATTTTGCGTACTTCACTGTTATTATTATTTTTTAAGCAAACAAAACACACACGTTATTCTATTATTTAATCGTCGTTATATTAGTTCTCGTTGTTTTGTGGTGTTACCGTCGTATATCGCCTTTTTCACGTCAACTGCCGTCTTCACTTCGTATTTTTTTTCCTCGTCGTTATATGTTCTCACTGTCGTATATCACTTTCCACATTTCTCGCGTCTTCACTACTTATGTATATTTTCTCGTCGTAGTGTGCTCTTATCGTCGTGTAGCACATTCCATATATCACTTTTCACATTTCTCGCGTCTTCACTACTTATGTATATTTTCTCGTCGTAGTGTGCTCTTATCGTCGTGTAGCACATTCCATATATCACTTTTCATATTTCTCGCGTCTTCACTACTTATGTATATTTTCTCGTCGTAGTGTGCTCTTATCGTCGTGTAGCACATTCCATATTGCCCGCATCTTCACTACTTGTGTATATTTTCTCGTTTGTTTTTGCGGTCGCGTTTACAGTCACAAATCCCGGTTGAGCCCCCATGTAGAATCCGACCAAGATAATTATGTAAAATCCGAACACAATAATTACATCAGACGTAAAGAGTATATTGTAATTTTATTTGATGGCAATAAGAATAGTGTCAGCGTACCGACAATTTATAACAAAACGAAAGTCTCTTCACAGTTCATTTGATTAATAAGGTTTTGGGCGAACTCGCGTCCTGTCCGATTGAAGACTTCCTTTGAACTGCTGTCTGGGGACGATATCGTACATCTATCTCTCTTCCACATGTATGTGTTGTGAAGATGAGCCCTAAGAGCCGACTAATACTTGATAGCTTATAAGTAAAGGCCTGTTAACATAAGCTTCTTTAAGGGCCGATTACACAATTTTAAATTTATCACTATTCTTAACAAGCCTCCTTAAATTTAAAATTCATTTTCGTATTGCAAGAATCAAACAAAAACAATGAATTATGACAATCTGTTTACAACAACTTTATTTTTTCTCTAAAAAATTTTCAAACTTATTTCCACCAAAAGACTTCGTGAATATATCAGCAATGTTTTTTTAGAATCTATCTTTACTATATTGTCGCGTGTTATGGCTTGCGGCCAATAATTTTAATGTTCCGGGAAAGTGTAAACGCAACGTTTTTTAAATTAAGTTAAAAGAGGTCATTTACTAATAAATGCACAATCATTAATTTTACACTTTCACTAATTTTAATTTTCGCTTTGTCTATAAATTTTTAACTTTAACTGTCTCATCTATCAACGAAAATCACTTTACTATTACTCGATCAATATCGGTTTTCAATCCGCACTCCACACTATCGCAGTTTTTACTATCGTGGTTGTCATGAACCCCCAATTCATTCAGCTCGCCTTTATATAGGGTCTCTAGTCATTCAATCCATTTCTCGTACATTGCCGAACTACGTGGAATATTCGAGCAGCTTAATGAATGGGCAGTGACGTCACTTTCAGATGTTGATCATGCTTGGCAGGTTTTCCAGTACATTCGTTTGTTGATCATGATGGTTGTGAAAACAATTGCGACAGTAGCTCGCAGAATTATTTGTACATGTAACAATATCAATAAATGATAGTGTACTCCTATATATTTAGACTTCTTTGTAAATTTTCCCTAGTGACAAATATCAACTGCACCTAGATTGTCTTCAGAAATAATAATTGGATCTTTAAGTTTTATACCAAAGCCTTTTAACAAATTTCTTAAACATAAAACTTAAATCACTGACTCAGATGGAGCTTCATACTCAGGACCTCTTGAAGATTTAGTTCCACTACTAAGTTTCTTTGATTTCGAGTCAATTACATTGCCGTACATTCGAATTACACATCCAGTTATAGATTTTCTATCGCTAGGATCTCCTCCCCAAGTACCATTAACAAAACAGTCTAATATATTGCGATATAAATTTCTTTCAAAATTCAATTTCAAGTCTTTTGTTAAATATAAGTATTTTGAAATTTTTAATGCACATACTTATAGTGGCTTTGATCATAACAATTTTGGAATCTACTTAAATAATTCACGCTGTAGCTAATACAGGGCTATCCATTTCGTGGTAGGAAAGTATAACCCTGCCATTTGACATCTGTCAGAATTAAATGTCATCCAAAGCGTGTTTTTTTTTAGTTGAAGGTTTGCCGTTTAGAAATATGGATCGTTTAACAGTCGAAGAACGCATTAAAATTACTAAATTTTATTATAAAAATTGTAATTCTGCTGTATCAACATTTAAGGGCTTTACGAGCCGATTACGGTCGACATAATCGACCTACACAGCAAACAATTTCGAACATAGTGAGGAAGTTTGAAGAGACTGGATCGTTTATTGATATTGCAAGACCTGTGCATCATCGACACATTCGTTCTGCTGAAAATATCGCTGTCGTTGCTCAAAGTGTGGAGGATGACCCGAATTTGTCGATTCCTCGACGTGCTCAACATTTGGGCCTGTCTTACGGCTCATAGTGGTAGATTTCGCATTTGGATTTGCATCTTCATCCGTACAAAATCCAACTCACTCAAGAACTTAATCCTCAAGACCATACACAACGCAGAATGTAGGCGAATTGGTTGATTGAACAACAAGCCATTGATAACGATTTTTCGAACAAAATTTTCTTTGGTGATGAGGCTCATTTTTCGCTCAGTGGTTACGTAAATAAACAGAACTGCCACATATGGGGCTCTCAAAATCCTCAGGTGATCGCAGAAAGGCCTTTGCATCCGGAAAAAGTGACCGTTTGGTGTGCATTATGGTCTGGTGGTGTTATTGGCCCGTATTTTTGTGAAAACGATCCAGGAAGAGCCATCACAGTCAATTCTGACTGCTATGGACGGATGTCAACCGATTATTTTTGGAGAGAAATTGAAGATCATGTTCTGGAGAACATGTGATTCCATCAGGACAGAGCCACAAGCCGCACAACACAGGTTAATCGAGCACTTTTGCAAGAGAAATTTCCAGGACGCGTGATTTCGAGATTGAGTGAAGTCAATTGACAATTGTCAAGATCCTGCGATCTAACACCTTTGGATTTCTTTTTATGAGGCTATGCAAAAGATTGTGTTTACGCGAACAATCCTCCGACATCTTGAGCAATTGAAAACCAATATTCATGAAGTTATGGCGAGATATTGCGGGAAATGTGCCGAAAAGTCATTGAAAATTACCTCAAAAGGATTGAGGCCTGTAAGAGGTCTCGTCGAAGACATTTGAATGATGTTGTATTTCACGTATAATGACAAGGTTCAATCTTTACATTAAATAAAAATTTTGTTTCCATCTGAATATTTTATGTGTTTTCTTTACCTTTACTTTCCCAAGCGTAAAATGGATAACCCTATAACTGGCCTTGTACCCGAGCTTATATACGAGGGGCATTTCAAAAGTCCGAGAGATGGCACCATCGGCGCGTATCGAGGCCATGTTTAGTTAGTAGCATTTCTTGAACGCACAACAAGTTTCAGCCGTTTCTTTGTGTTTGGCATTCGTGTGAATCAAAGAAGTCGAGTGCATACACCAGCACACACTTCAACAGTTGTGGTCGCAAAATAAATGGAAAACGGATTTTTCTTCAAATTGGGGAATAAAAAGTAGTCCGAGGGAGCTAAATCTGGAGGATGGGGGGATGCGAAACAAGTTGTAGTCCTATTCCCATTAATTTTGCGACCACAGCTGCTGAGGTGAGTGCTGGTGTGGGCATTTGACTTCCTTGATTCACACAAATGCCAAATGTTAATGAAAATTATTTGAGTCGAATAATTGATATTGTTACATGTACAAATAATTCTGCGAGCTACTGTCGCAATTGTTTTCACAACCATCATGATCAACAAACAAATGTACTGGAAAACCTGCCAAGCATGATCAACATCTGAAAGTGATGTCACTGCCCATTCATTAAGCTGCTCGAATATTCCACGTAGTTCGGCAATGTACGAGGAATGGATTGAATGACTAGAGACCCTATATAAAGGCGAGCTGAATGAATTGGGGGATTCACTACAACCGCGATAGTAAAAACTGCGATAGTGTGGAGTGCGGATTGAAAAGCGATATTGATCGAGTAATAGTAAAGTGATTTTCGTTGATAGATGAGACAGTTAAAGTAAAAACTTATAGACAAAGTGAAAATCATACAAAGAACAAACTTAACTTTAGTCCTGAGTTGCTCCAGTACACCAAGCTTACGCCTGATGGAAAGACGAACAGATTGATTGCATCTTTTAAAATTACTCTTCCAGCTGACCTAGGTATCTTGCTTGATAAGAAATTTTGGCCACCTGGCGTATTCGTCAAAAAGTTCTCTCCGATTCGTAAGCGGAACCATCCTGTGTCCTTTCGCTCCAGAAGAAACATCTCTTAGGCCTAGGAATTCATTCTTAACTTGCTATTACCAAAATGTTCGTGGCCTGAGGACTAAGACTACTGAAATTCGCATTTCTTCCATCCTTTTTCCCTATTATATCATCTGTCTAACGGAAACATGGCTGACAGATGACATTATTAATAGTGAGCTACTTCTGAACCATTTAGTCTTGCGCAGAGGTCGAGACGGTGATGCTACTGGTAAGTCTGACGGTGGAGGCGTTCTAGTGGGTACACATGTTTCCCTTACCAGCAAATCCTGTGATGATTTCACTTCATATTCACCTGTTGAGTGTATAATTGTGCTAGTCTCTCTCTCTGACTCTTTTTCCTTCCTCGTATATATCCCTTGTAACAGTCCTGCTATTGTTTATGAACGATTCTTTGCAGAATTCTCGAGCTACATTAATACTCGTTTCCCTTCTACCCCCTATATTGGTCTGTGGTGACTTCAATTTGCCCTCTATTGCTTGGAATGATTTGTATGTCTCCATAGTTTCTGGCGGTGGCGTGTCTTTTGCTCTTTCTTCTTTTGTTTCCCTCTGTTCTTTCACCCAATACAACACTTTTCCCAATGCCAATAACAAATTGCTTGATCTTGTTCTTTCCAACTTGTTACCTTCTTCTCTGCCCACATCGGTGGCACTCTCATCCTTTGTCAAACCTGATCCCTACCATCCACCACTCTCTATTGAGCTTGCAATCTCATCTTCTCGTTCTTTGAAGAATTCCTCACCTTCCCGCTTTAATTTTTTAAAAGCCGATTTGTCGAGCATGGAAGCTAACCTTAATGCCGTGAATTGGTATTCCTTCTTCAGCAATCTTCCCGTTGAAGATTGTGTTGATAAGCTCTATATGTTTCCTCCATCCTTAATCTCGCAATTTACTCCTGTGTGTCCAGCAAGAAGACCTAAAGATGCTCCTTGGTTTAATTTAGATGTTGCCACTGCAATTAAATCTAAAGATGCTGCCCGCAGAAAATTCTTATCCAGTGGTCTTCCAATTGACCTCGTTAAATTTAAAGAGCGTCGTGCCGCGGCCAAGAAAATTGCCACTTCTGCACTTCATGCATATGTTAACCACATTGAAACCTCGTTAATGTCGAATCGAACTCGTGCGTTCTGGTCGTACGTAAAATCTTTAAGGACCTCTCATCATGCCCCTGATAATTTTAGTCTAGATGGCGCAACATCATCATCTTCACAAGAATCTTGCTTCTTACTTTTCTTCCTTTTTTAGTAGGGCTGAACATTCCCCATCCTTTAACCAATCTTCTTGCGCTTTTTCCTCTACTAATTTTCGTACAAACCCCTTGCAGGTTGAGCATCTCTTAAATAATCTTGACAACAGCACCAGTGTGGGCCCTGACGGCATTCCAAATTTTCTAGCAAAATCTTTATCTTCTTCGCTTTGTGTTCCCCTTTCAATTATTTTTAACTTGAGTTTATCCTGTGGGGTTTTCCCCGCCCAATGGAAAATTGTCCACATCATCCCATCTTTAGTGGATCAACAGCATAGTTTTGTCAGAGGCAGATCTACCCTTACAAATTTACTTTCTTTTACCCATATAATTGCAGCTGCCCTCGATCAGCAACAACAAGTGGACGTTATTTTTACGGATTTTTCTAAAGCCTTTGATTCAGTGGATCACTCTCTCCTATTTGAGAAACTTTTAGGGTTCAATGTCCCTAGTTGTCTCTATTCCTGGCTTCTCTCTTATGTCCTGAATCGTCAATGTGTAGTCACTTTAAACTCTTGCTTCTCTTTTTCTTTCACCCGAGCTCGGGAGTTCCGCAAGGTTCAATACTTGGCCCCATACTATTTTTACTTTTTAACAATGATCTACCTTCTGTTATCACATCCCCCTGTCTCCTTTATGCTGATGACTTCAAGATTTTTCGAATTATTGATTCCCTTTTAGATGTGGATATTCTTCAAACTGATCTTCAGCGTCTTAGTGGCTGGTGTGAATCAAACCATCTCTCCTTAAATGTTTCCAAATGCCATCAGATGACATTCTCCTGTAAAAAATGTCCTCTTTTCTCAACGTATAGGCTTGTTGGTATCTCTTTGAGCAATGTAACCTCCTTCAAGGATCTTGGTGTGCTTTTCGATTGTAAACTGAAGTTTGATCTCCACATTGCTCTAATTATCAAGAAAGCCTCTCGCTTAACTGGATTTATTTTACGATCCGCTTCGTCATTTTAACATATTACATCCTTCATGTGTCTTCACTTCTCACTAGTACGTAGCCATTTGGAGTACTGCTCCCAAATTTGGAGTCCATACCACAGGAAGCTCATCGATGCTGTTGAGTCAGTTCAACGCAGGTTCACACGGTCTCTATTCTTCAAATTCAACCTTCCTTACTCCCCTTATGATGACCGACTTCATACTTTGAACCTTCCTACGCTTGAGTCCAGACGATCTTTCCTTGACGAATGTCTTTTGTTCAAGCTTCATTATTGCCTTTTACCTCAAAATTTATGCAGGCAAATAAATACATTCGACGCGGCTCGCCCTAATAGATCCTCGCTTCAATTTCAGGTTCCGTATGCACGTACTAACACCTTCTTCCACTCTCCTTTGCTACGCTTACCTCGTATGCACAACCAGCAAAGTCTTGGTCCTCTACCACAATCTCTTGGCGTATTCAAAACTTCTTTGAAAAATCAAATTTATAAATATTCCTATTAATCTTAATTTTTAATATCGTATTGTGATCTTTTTTCTTTAATTTCTGCCATATTTTGGATTCATATCTTGGTATTTAAATTTTGTATTAATTGACTTGTAATTGGACTACTAGTCTGTTAGTTAATTTCTGAAATAAATAAATAAATTAAGAAATAGTTTGCTACTATATAGTATATGCGTCCATTCAAGAGATGCCACTAACTAGACATGATTTCGATACGCCTGGTGGTGCAATCTTTCGGAGTTTGCATGAACTTTTCAAACGCCCCTCGTATAAGAGCTCTCGTACTAAGTTTCTATACTTTATACCTTCACATGAATCATCAGCTAAATTATATTACGAATTTTGCTGCATTAGAGTAGCATACAGTTTCGCATTTTGTAATTCATATTTTTAGCTAATAACTCAATATAATTTTGTTGACTTAATGACATTTTTCCATTCTTCTGGTTGTAACTTATATCCATTTCTATAAGTTTTAATCTCTCCCATATCCTAGATTTTAAAGTGTATCACCAGCAAACTTTTTATATGATTTAAATTTTCTCGATGTTTACAGCAAATTAACAGATCATCAACGTATATAATTAGGTATATTTTATCATACCCTTTCTTTATAGTATATAAGCAGTAGTCATGTTCACTGCGTTTGAATCCTAACTAACAAAGCATTCATACCAGGCTCTATGGCTCTTGGTTAACCCATATAATGCTTTCTTTAGGGTTCGGCCACATTGCGATTTTACTGTCGTAACCAGCGATTCTTAGACGCAAATACGAATACACTGCAACAAGATTTCCAAAGGAATTTCAAGCATGCGCAGAACTAATATGCTCATTTGAAGGTATGTCTTTGCCAGGAACACATGCGCTAACTCATTTGTGCGCTATGCAAGAAACTTCCATGCTCGTCAGCGTCAAATGTCCAAATGATGTGCACCTGCGCAAGTATCACAAAAACTACCTACTAAACTGGTTTTAGGAAAAATCGCAAATTCCCGCGACTGCCGACATGGACAAAATTGTCGAAAATCGCAGTGTGCTGGCTTCCATTTAACCATATGTAACTTGCGACAGAAGTGCGACTATATAGTCGTTGTCTGATGCATCCCTTAATTTGTAAACGCTATCGGTACCATTTTCGTAGCCTTTAGACTGTTCAACATAGACTTCAGAAGTTGCATTTCTGGTCCAAAATGCTGATTCTATATCCATTTGATGTATAATAAAATTAAATTGAATACAATAGACTAATAGTACTTTCAGAGTTTGCATACTTGCTACTGGCGAATATAAGTCTGATAAGACCTCGCTCTGTTGAATCCCCCTTGCTACTAATCTTGCCCTGAATTTGTTGTTACTTTTTCAATTGTAAATGCATTTAACATCAGTAACCTTCTTAATTTTAGGTATTTCGACAAGTTTCCATGTATCATTTTTGTTCAGACAATCAATTTAATGGTCCCTTGCCTTCCATCAATTAACACTTTCATTGACTTGTATAGCTTCATTAAATGTTTCTGGACTATCTGCATTCACATAATTTACATACACATAACTTGTATTTGTTTGAGGTTTATACCAATCTGGTTGTTTCCTCACGCTTGCAGACCTTCTCAATTTAGGTGAAATATCATTAATTGTAGTGGGAGTTAAATATTCATTTTGGTTATTTTCATTTCCTTCATTATCAAGACTTTTAAGAATTTCATCTTTATTATTATCAGATTTTTCGTTTTAATTTTCTAAGTTTTCATTGATTTTCTCATCCCCAGTAAAGCCTACTAAATTATGACTATCTTTAACGATATCGACATGATAGGCAACAATGACTCTATTGTTAATTAAGACTCTATACCCAACATTTGCATAACCTACAAAAATGCTAATATCAGCTTTCCCATCCCATTTATCGCTTCTCTAACTTTCAGGCACTTTAATTAAAACTTTGCTCTCAAATAATTTTAAATTTCCGATATTAGGTTTCTTTTTCATAAAAATTTCATACGCTCTCTTTTTTTCAAGATTATTTGCTAATGTTCTATTCTTTAGATAACCTACCGTTATTACTGCTTCAGGCCAAAATCTTTTATTTAATTTCGAATCTGACAATAAAAATCTAGCACTATCCAGAATGGATCGATTATATCTTTCAGCTGTACCATTCAGTTCAGGCACATATTGTGTACAAATTTCAATGTCAATTCTTTTGTCTTTGCTGAGTTTATACATATTATTGTTCAAAAATTCTTTGTCATTGTTGCACCTGAGTTTTTTTAACTCCATTCCCCGTTAGATTTTTGATTAACTTGATATATTTTACAAAACAATCATGAACCTTATCTTTTGTTTTAATAGGATATATCTTTACTATCTGGCTGTAGTCATCAATGATAGTCAAAAAACTTTTCTCTCCATTGAAACCAAACGTATTAGAGGACCATTCAAATCTGCAGGAATAATTTCTAATATATCATGAGCCCTACGTCTCTTATTTTCAAACCTTACATTATGCATTTTATTTTGAATACATGTACCGCACTTCAAAAAGGTCTTTTCTATGTTTCCCGGTTAAGCATCAACTAAATTTTCATTTCACAAGATATATAAATTTACATGCCCAAACATTCTATGCAATTTTTCTTCAGTTGTCATTTCGTACACTACTTTCTCTAAGCTATGGTTGGCTTTCACTTCGACAATACATTTCATTATATATAGATTATTTACTTTATCTGCTACTGCAATGAGCTCCCTTTTTGAGTTAGAAATTTGAGAAATATTACCAGAAGTCGATACCGTATTATTATCTGTTATCTTGCCATAACTAAATAAATTTCTATCCATTTCTTTAATGAACAGTACATATCTGATTTTTATCTCACTTGTTCTCTTGCCGAAACTAAAATGGCAGACTACATCTCCAACTTTTGTTGCTTTTAGAATTCTGCCGTCCCCTACTTTAACACTTATAGGATTCTAGAAAATGTTAAAATTAGTATAATAACTATCATTATTTATTACATGATCGCTGCAGCCACTATCTAACAACTACCTTGCTGTCAATATTGTTTACTTCTGTATTGTTGCTTTCATTGTGATCAGTTTTTGTTGCTACGTAGAAAGAATTACCGCGTTGATGGTTTTGATCTTCAGCGTTGTTGCAACTTAGGCTGATCTGCTGAGTGCTGCCATTCCAATTGACACTACTCCGTTGCCATGAGCCCTGTTTGCCATTTCCGCCTCCTCGCTGTTGGTTATTTTTTGCACGTCTTCCAGGGCTCAAAGAAGAATCTACACGTTGAAGTGTAGAAGTGCTACAGATGTGGGAAATACGGGCATTACAAGATTTAGTGTAGACTCAATCTTGTAATGCCTGTATTTCCCACATCTGTAGCACTTTCCGTCTTTCCTTCTCTCACTGTTAAATGCATTGAATGTATGACTGCTTTTCTTGCCAGTGTCTTTGTTTTGCTTTAGAATTTTTATTTTGTTCTCAACAAACTTGACTGTCGGATCATCCGGTTTTAAAACATCTATTAAACATCGAACTGGGCAATGCTCTTAACAAATAGTTCAACTTTTATTTTTCATCGATTTTCGCACCAGCATTTTTTATTGATCAATTTTCTAATGCATTGAAAAATTCACCACTTTTATAAAAGTCACTCAATTTAAGTTTTTCCAGCTGATTCTTTACATATGTTAAATTTGCAGAGCCGTTGATTCTTGCAAGTACATTTTGTCGAATCTCTTCATAATTGCGCGTGGGGTTTCTTTGTCGCAAATAAATTCCATTTGACGATCCGAAAAAGCACTGTATACATATATAGTTAATTGCTTTCAGCTCTTTTGTAGTTAGTTAATTTAATTATTCTCGAATTGAATTTTAGTTTCCATTCTGTTATTTGCACTTATCGGCCACATTTCTTTTTGCCCTTTGTAGTTCACTTATCATGACCGGTTTTGTCCCATAATTTAACCACGGCGTTGAATTGTCCCACGAATCTGCTACCATCTTAAGATTTGTGTTATTCTAAGATATATGTCACAAAAGCGATATAAACTTCATCTTAAAAATGTATGTGCTGTGGCGATGAGCACTAACAAGCGACTAGTACTTGCTTGAGAGCTTAGAAGTAAACGCCTATTTACATAAGGTTCCTTAAGGAAGCCTAATGAAGCAACGAAAAGTGTGGAGACTAAATTACAACGATGAGTTGTATAGATTATTTGACGAACTACATGTATCTACTTGCATAAAGCTATGCCAATTGCAATGCGACTATTAAAAATCATTAAAGGGTGAGAGATGATATACATCCAGCTATAGGAAGACATGGTAGAAGCTGCCAGCACCTCATTGCTCGGAGTGATCAACTGGCGAACGAGATAATAGAAAAGTGATGATTGGAGGAGATTAATCATGGAGGCCAAAGCCCGGTTTGGGCTGCCACGCCATAGATAATGATAATAGTTCAAAACTTACTTCTATAAATAGCTCAACCCAACAGTGATGAGCCTAAACAAAGAAAATCTACACCCAATAAAAAGACAGATTATTTTTATATACGAGTATGTACTCTTCAAAAGTAAATTAGTGAAAAACAACTAATTTTCACTTATTTTTCACTAATTCAAAAAGACTGATCACTATTTGAATTAGTGAAACAGACTACTTATTGGAAAAGAAGTAGAGCTCATTTACTAAGGCGTGGTCGAATATTTAGCTTGCGAGGATACATTATGAGTTCGTGACGCAGTATAACTCAAACGAGACTGTTACTTTCGTATGCTATCTGGTCTTCCATCTTTATATACCACATGCGGACAGTACTGCTTGATCGAGGAATGACAAAGCCGATGAACTAGAACTGAATGTTGAGTGTTGACGCTGTTAGGACACTAATCGATATTTGATCTGAACCAATGATCTGATATAGGGATGGTTTTTCGGGTTTCCAGTTTTTGTCATCTTCGGTTAAACCTGGAAATTTTTTACAGCCAAAAACCGGTTTTTAGAAGAACCGGTTTTATTTTAAAAGAACCGGCTTTTCTTTTTTTTCAATCAAAAAACTCGAGTCAAAATTAAATGTATATGTTGATTAACTTTAGGTTTGAATGGTTTTTCAATTTTTAATTCACCAAATCATTTGAAATGTTAAAAATGAGAGATTAACGTATTGAAATCCAAGCCGATAGGTTACTGTTAAGCTAAATTTTCCATTTACAGTATAAGGACGATAGAGCCTTCAGCTCTCTTCCCAAGTATTTTGCATTTAGGGATGCATCAGACTACGACTATATAGTCGCAAAACTGTCGCAAGTTACACATGGTTAAATGGAAGCCCGCACACTGCGATTTTCGACAATTTTGTCCAGGTCGCCAGTCGAAGGAATTCGCGATTTTTCCTAAAACCAGTTTGGTAGGTAGTTTTTGTGATACTTGCGCAGGCGCACATCATTTGGACATTTGACACTGACGAGCATGGAAGTTTCTTGCATAGCGCACAAATGAGTTAGCGCATGTGTTCCTGGCAAAGACATACCTTCAAATGAGCATATTAGTTCTGCGCATGCCTGAAGTTCCTTTGGAAATCTTGTCGTAGTGTGTACGTATTTGCGTCTAAGAATCGCTGGTTACGACAGAAAAATCGCAATGTGGCCGAACCCTTACTGTGCATCGTAAGCTAGCTACACTTCGCACCCTACGTAGAGTCCTCCACATCAAGCAAAATATAAACAACTAATACCAAGAACCAATCGAACATAGAAATTCACTTTGATTTGGTGACTGTGCTTATCAATGCTTTTCTATTCCTTTGTATCCGTTTTTTAACCGGTTCTTGAATTTGAAAGAATAAAAAAATGGTTTGAATCGGGAAGAAATACCTGGGTTTAACCGGTGCGGTTTTTTCCATCCCTAATTTTTGCATAAAAAATTTAGCAAAATTTTAATTTATTTATATAATTATATGTTATATAATTTTCACTGATATGATCACTGAATATAGTCCAATTAACTAATCTTCTAGTGAAACAATAGCTCACTGAAAAAATTAGTGAAATTTTTACTAATCCAATTTGGTAAGTTTTGTTTGTATCTATTTATTCTTTCCCAGATTTCATTTTACTAAACTTTTATTCATTTATAATTTTCAACATGAAAAATATCAAGCTCCTTCTAGGTATACATGGATTATTCTAGCATCCTAAACTGCCGATCGATTGCTCCTTCTTCCATGAAGTAATTGGCTAAGTCATCTCTTTTTTGCCTTGCCTCTGGCAAATAGTTTCACTGCAAAGTTCTTCTCAAATCAGTCAGACCTCTTGGTCGGGGATAATTTCGCCAAGAACCAGGAATTATTCGCTCAGTTTTATGGTCTTCGATATCAACAGTTATCGTACTGTCCTTCCCCGTTCTTCTTATCTAGTTATGCAAGGCGCATGCAGCTTTGACTAACTTGACAGCTGTTTGAGGAGCAAGTAATATTGGTGTTCGGAATACTCGAAAACGAGAAGACAGTATCCCAAGGCCATTTTCCACTATTCGCCTTGCTCTAGAGTGTCTATAATTGAATACTTTTTGCTCCACACTTAATTGGTTTCGTCGAGGATACGGCTTCATTAAGTATGGTTTAAGTGGGAATGCCTCGTCGCCTAATATGACAGATTCATTGGGAATGTTTAATAGGTCGTTCTCAATGGCAGTCTGTAGGGATGAATTTCCAAAAACTCCACCATCTGAACAGCTGCCATATTTCCCAATGTCGATAAATATGAAATTATAATTGTGGTCTACTAAGGCCAATAAAACAAGACTGAATGATCCTTTGTAGTTGAATTATTGTGAACCTGAATGTAATGGACATTGTGTCATAATATGCTTCTCATCGATCGCTCCTACACAGTTTGGAAAATTCCATGAAGTTTCAAACCCATGTATAATTTTCTTCCACTCGTTTTCACTCAGAGGAACCTGAAAAAAAAAAAATAAGTCATTATTTTTTCGTTTTTATTTCAGAAATTAACAGAAAGAGAAGCAGAAAATGGGGAAATTGAACCAGCCAACCATCGACGAATAAACTCAGTCTCAGTTTCTTCACCGGGAAGGTTCCAGCTATCCCGTAAAAGACCTGCAACGTTTGGCCGGATAAAAAAAAATCAAAAGTATATGACGCATTGGACAATGCTGTTGAAGTGCTAAAGCAAGTAGAAGCTCGACCACAGCGGGGAACAAATGTGTTTGCAAGTTTTGGAACACACGTTGCTGTTCAGTTGAGCTGCCTACTACTGGAGGAAGCAGTTTTACTTCAAGAAGCAATACAAAAATCAACTACAGTTGCCCGTCTTCAGCATTTCAGAAATACTGATTTTCAATTGTCCAGCTCAGCAATAGCTACAACGAGTGGCAGCGAACAATGTGAGAATCTTTATTCATCAACCGCCACATCTGCCAACAGCTGTACGTCAGGCATTGATTCTTCCAACACTTCAAATGTGCTACCTCATCACACTGAATCTTTTGAAAATTCTTCCACTTCAAATGTGCTACCTCATCACACTGAATCTTTTGAAGAAACTGCGGTAAACTTGTTTGAGAACTGGGAGGGATGAGAGCGATCGTGTATACGAAATTTTAAGCCCAAAATAATACACGAAATTAATATTGCAATTTGTGTTTTAATAATTACCTTTATATATTCTTCCAATGCAGCATATATGACATCAAAAACATCTGGCAGAAATTTACTGATTGAGCACTTTGGCGCTCGATATAGATACTGCAATGATCCCAGTGAATCCCCAGTAGCTAGATATCTGCAAGCGACTTCTAATTTCAATTTTGCTGAGAGTGAATCTCGCATTACGGTGTTTGCTTTTTGTATCCTTTCTTATCTTAAAAAAAAATGAAAAAAAAACTGAATTGAATTTCCGTTTCTATAATAAACAGTAGCCTTATAGCCAGATATTTACCTTTTTAAGTAATGTATTGAACATATCCTCGTTCATACGTAGAAAATTGCAAAAGCTTGCTGGATCCTCAACAGCGAGCTCCTTAACCAATTTTTCAGATGCACCTAGCCAGGGGCGGCTCCAGGAGAGTTTCTCGGGGGGGGGGGGGGGGGCGTGTACGGGAAAGTTTGGTTGAAACTTTTAGTCTCCCCCCCCCCCCCTCCAATACATTTTTATTAACACTTTGTTATAGATTGTAATAATTTCATGATTAAGAAATTTGTTTATTATTTTATTATTATTATTTTTTTTTGTTGAACATTACTGTCATATAAATGTACTTCAACTTTGTTTTGATTGTACGTTTAGTTCAGCCTGATATGTTATCATTCCAAGTCTTGAATGCCAGAAAGTATTTTAACAGATCAATTACTTACTCTATGGTCTGGGTAGTTAAAAACCTATTTCAATCCACACAAACTGGAAATAAGTACCACTTTCAGAATAAACATTAAATGTTTTATTTATGTTACAAATATTTACATTAGTTAGATAATTGATTAACACTAAATAACAAAATCCATCCTTCTGTTACCAGACTTAGCAAATCTATCAATCACTTTGTTAATATCTACCTCTACATCTCGGTGTGTATGAAGTAAACAAAGTCCACTTAATCTTTCTTCACCCATTGTCGACCTTAACCACGTCTTCAGCCTACGCAGCGTGGAGAACGACCTTTCAGCAGACGCTACACTTACTGGCAAAGTAGAAAATATCTTCAACAAACCATGAATTGATGGGAAAATATCTGCGTCGCAAGCATCTAATGCATCAAGTGCTGTATTCGGCAGTTTTACACCAGACGGTTTTTCTCTAATCCATTTAGCTTTCTATAAGTCGAATTCAGCTTGGACTTGACTGCTTTCTAGACCGAGTATCGGTGAAAATTTGTCCCTCAGTGCACATAGTTTCTCTTGTATCGGCTCTGACTGGTGTAAGGCCCAGGCTCTCTCACGATACTTGTTGGCATTAGCAGTTGAAGTCCGAAACATTCTACGGTGTCCTTAGGAAAACGAGACTTAGGGTCAAAAACAATGTTTTCTAGGAGAGGAATGTATATGGATTTTTTAAAAAAATCCTCCGGATCAGATGTTGCATAGTTCGGTCGATTTCTTTGGACACCAGCTAATCGTGGCATTTTTACTTCGACGTCTAAATCCGAACATAAATTTCTCACTTCAACAAAAATCTTTGCAAATACAACACCACATTCTTTTCGCTTTGATTCTAAAACTGAAATGGTATCGAGAATCACATCAGAAGCTTTCTTCAAATCTAATGAAGGAAATTGAAGCATCTTACTGAAAGGGAGAGTCTGTTTCAAAACATCTATTAAAGATAGTAGTGTTGTGATGAAATGCACATCACAGAGAGCCTTTTTCAGGGCGTTGGCTTTCAATGAAGTATTAATTTCTGACCATTCGGAAATGGATAAAAGAGCTTTAACTATATAAGGCAGAGCTTCTTGAAACTTGATCACACTGTCATGCCTCTCTACCCATCGGGTTTCACACAGACTTGATAATTTGGTGCCCTTAAATTCTTCGAAGTCTTCATTTCTTTTTTTCAGTGCACTTCCGAGAACCGTGTTTCTCTTTGCAGATGATGAAAAAAACTCAACGACAGACTTTATGGTGCCGACTAGGTTCCGTACACTTTGAACGTTATTGGATTTAGATAATGAGTTGTTCAATCCATGATTTAAACAGGGACATCTAACAGCATGAACAGCTTCTTTCAAGATTTCGGAGATGGCACCCTTAACATCCGAAGACATCACACTGCAGCTGTCAGTTCCAATTCCAATACATTCTTTGATATCCAAATGTTCTTCTTTGATTAGTTTAACAACTATCTTTATCAACATTTCACCACTAATTTTGGGCTCCGCACTTTTGTCCTCCATAAAATCAATCAAACTTTCATGGACATCAATAAAACAGAAAAAATCTTCCCTAAGTAGCCCGTTGCAAATGTATCTGATAGTTAAGAATAATTGTGATGTATGCGATAAATCAGTTGTTTCATCGAAGATGATACTATAGCATCCAGCCTGTTTTACTCTGTTAATGAGCTCAGTTTTGATTTCTTCACCACAACATTCAATAAGCTGATTTTGTGTATTTTTCCCAATATAGGTCGCTCTCGAACTTGTGTTTTCCAGATGTTTCTTTAAGACGCCATCTCCTGACGCTACTCTAAACCTGAGGAGCTCCCTAAAGTTTCCTTCGTTGGTCAGTGCGGGTTCCGGTTCTAAAAGCTGACCGTCGTCGCGGTGGCCACGCAATAGTATGTTTTGTCGACCCAAAAACATGATTGTTTCAATAATTGGCCGCAGTTTTTCTCGATTTTCTATCACTTATTGAAGCCGTTGAGTATTTACTTGATTTATAACTGCTTCTTCAGGCGACAGGTACGCTTTAATAAAATTTTTACCAATTTCGACGCTGTTTTTGTGGTAAACATTTTTTTCATGATTTTCTATGAAACCCTCTTTCCCTAACAGCTTTGCAAATGAGGTAAAAGGCTTTGTAACAAACGATTGCAAATGAACAGCTTTATTGTGGCCACTGTACTCTTCGGAGAATAGGGCGCAATACTTGCAATAAAGCCCTCTTTGTACGTAAGATAGAACAAGCCAGTGTCCAAATGATTCCTTCCCAAATATCGCTTCACCTCTTTTCCACCCTTTTTGTGAATTGAAAATGGAAATGAGTAATCTTTTGGAGGTTGCCAATGGTTTTGTAGCACGCCGAACTTAGTAAATTTATCAGCTGGTTTACCAACATAATTTCCTTTATCAAAAGTCGATAAGAGGTTACTTGAATCGGGAATAGAAGAAACGCCTGAAGAAGAAATAGATGGTCCCAGAAGCATGCCAGTGTCTTCAGGAGCTTCAGAATTATTTAAGAAGTCATCGTTTGTAGGTTGCTCAGATGTTTTTGGAATATGAGGCCGTACATTTATATCAGGACACGAGGACGTAGAAGGCTGTGGTTCTAATGGGCTGCTTTCAAGATTTTGTTTAGGTAATTTTCCAAAGTAAGATTCAATTGGGTTGGTGGATTGCCTTTTCGTAATTTTTCCAGGTATATTCTGAAAAAATATACATAAAAATTATATATATACACATATATATATATATATATATATATATATATATATATATATATGTATATATATATATCTATTTATAATATATATATATATATATATATATATATATATATATATATATATATATATATCTATACATATATATATATATATATATATATATATATATATATATATATATATATATATATATATATATATATATATTTAAACATATTTATATATTAACACAGTACTTACATTTTTGGAATCCATCAGGACTCGGAGACAAAACAAACACACAACAGTAAAAATCACTTTAAAACACAACAGAGGCTTCGAGCATGCTTCGAGCCCTTTTCCACTGAGAATGAGAAAATGATAACTTTTTAAAAATTTTAATTTCAACGAAATGACAATTTCAATGGACAAAAAACTGCACGCGCGATGAGTTAAAAAAGAACGAGAACGACCGGTAAGATAAACAAATGAATTTGAAGGCCACTGCGATAGTTTAAAGAGTTGCCATTCTGCCCTTAAAGGTTAATTTTCATTGAATTCTCAAATTAGTTTTTGGGGAAACTTAGAACGACACCCCTGATTGAACATGATTGGATGGATTTTCAATGTGATGTTAGGTAAAAACAACTAAAATGGAAAACGCAAATGGAACAAATTTTAGCAGAATATGTTTGGAATAGGAATTTTACAGCCCAAAAAGAAAAAGAATAAAATCATTCTTTTTCTTTTTGGGCTGTAAAATTCCAATTCCAAACATATTCTTAAACTAACGAAAACATTCGATAGTACAGGGGACTATCGATAGTGGTGCGATAGTGAAATACTATCGATAGTGTCGATAGTGCTATCGATAGTTTTCCTTCACTACCTCTCAGTATAATATCATTGGTGTCGACGTAGGGACTGCAAGATCGTTGCTCCATTGACTCTCGGCAGATATCGGTTTGGGTCGTGCAAAGTCGACAAGGCCCAATTCGGATCTCGCTATCGTAGATAATAATTTATTTTGATCAATTTTGATGATGAATTTCCATTTTAAAACGAAGAAACAAATAAATGTATAATTGTTATTGTTAAAAACCGTAGTAAAATTGCCGCTGATGCAGGTATTCTATATAATAACCCAAAAATGTAAACTTGAATTAGGTGTATATAAGTTAATATTATATAGAAATAAAGAAATAAGTTTCGTCTTTGCAATTCATGTACGAAATAGCTTTTCCGATATTGGGTCAAACATAATTTTATATACAATTTGAAATACGAAAAAAAGAATTTTTCTGAGCTGTCGGGGGGGGGGGGGGGCCATGGCCCCCATGGCCCCCCTCTGGAGCCGCCACTGCACCTAGCTCCTTCTTTTTCTGAATCCACTGCCTGATCCATATTCTCTTCTTTTGTTTTTCATTTTTATGTTTTATTTTTAAAATCTCACCGATTACGGCAAGCACTGCAGGACAAAAGTTGTCATCCATGATAATTCTCGTTATAAACTATCGCTCTATTCTAGTCCACGTGTAAACAATAAACTATCATGTCAGACTATCGAGTAGTACTATCACGAGAGTACTATCGTGATAGTACTATCATCTTGTAAATGAGGCTTTAATGAAACTTAAACTAAATTCATGACTCGAACGAGGAAGAAAACTTAGTTCGACAAAACCTGACCATTGTCGACTACAACCTTGAGAATGTGGATAATTTTGTGTATCTTGGAGTCAAGCTGAATAGAAGAGACACCAAAAAGGACGAGATTGGACGCCGCATAAACGCCGCATAAACGCCGCAAATAAAACCTCATGCTCCGCACTTCTCATTTTAAGGTCCAGAGTGGTACACAGGCAAAATAAGCTCCGCATTCACAAATTATGAGTGAAACGTGAACGTTGAAGAATGAATCCAAAAAAGCAGTGGATGTCTTTGAACGCAAAGTGCTCCCGAAAATCGATCAAATCGAATACGGCTCAGTGAAATAAGGAACAAAGTGGCGACTACGTTACAACGATCAGTTGTAGGAACTTTTTGATGATCTACCTGTTTCCTTTTTTTGTAAAGTTACGTAAATTGCAATGAGTGGGCCAAGTAGAAAGAATGGCAGAAAATTGGCTACTCAAAAAACATTGACGGGTAGAATACAAGGTAGACGTCCAGTGAAAGGACCGAGAACTCGATGGAAAGACACAATAGAAACTGGCAGCAGATCCTTGTTGGGAGTAAACAGCTGGCGGACAAGGTCGCGGAACCGTGATGATTGGGGGAAATTAATCCTGGAGACCAAGGCCCGGCTTGGGCTGTCGCGCCGTAGATGATGATGATCTAAGATATTTGGCATTATTGTATTCATAAAAACCTACCCCAATGATTTTTCTCATCTCCGAAATGAACGTTCTTATCAAGAGTAAACAGCCAGCACTTTCAGTTTAGAAGATAAGGAAAAACAGTCCGAATTCATCCAATATTCTCATTTAAAATGGCCGCCATTTCGTTTTATGATTAGTGATGTCATTTCCTATACGAACTCTCAAAGGTATGTGTGATATAAATTCTTCCTGAAACTTTCATAGAAGCGCATATATAGGAAAACTCAAGCTACCATAACCTCGTTAAATACTATTTGATACTTGCATGGTTGGTCAACGTTATAGATAGCCATGTAGACATTCAGTTTCCTTGAACGTGAGGGTACACTCGTTATTTTATTGACGAAAGTCTGAGATTTAGAAATAATATTATTACTAGCAAAGTTGAAGAAATTTAACTTCTGAAGAACAAGTACTTCAGAAGTTAAATTGCTATTTTACTCAAAGAGAATCACACCTGCGAATTTTTTTGATTTTTCAATCCAAATTGCCTATCTCGTTATCTTTATTGCAAATTTTACAAATGATCCTCAAAAACCTTCCATTTGATACTCTACTTGACTATCTTCGATAAATGTATTAAGGAGTCACATCTTACTATGGGGAATCCTCCGAAATTTTTTTTGACTGTGAAACTTTCATTAACCAGAAACTTCTGACTTACATGAGATTCGATGACTGTAACTTCTCTTATCCCTGGGATATCTGACGCACTGCCAATCGGACGGACCGACAGGTACAGCTTTGAATCGGGTATTGTAAAAAATTTGTTTACTAAGCCCCAAGAAAAATAAAAAGTAGTCTACGTGGTGTAGTGCTTAGAGTACTCACTCCGTATGCTGAAGGTCCGTGGTTCAAATCCCGTTGGTAACAAAGAGATTTGTTTGGAGCGATTATTCAGACGGACTATAAGCCCATTCAGTTATGATTCGTGCCCGCTTAAAATCAGAAGCGAATCAACGCTGGGGGCTAGACATACGGCTAAGGGTGGTACTGACCATAGATACTCGTAACTATCTCTAAAGGAAGGCCCGAAACGAGCTATAGGGTTTATTAAAATAACAAATATTACGTTTGACTGGTGAAAAATAGTAACAAAAAAATTCAAAAATCATCCTTTACTAGCCAATATTGAATCACCAAACCAACCAAATTAAATGTCTAATTTAAAAGCTACTGAATTCCCAATTTTTAATTCAACAACAATTTAATGCTTGTCCTAAAATTGCAAATTGATTTGTTCTATAATATACAATATTGGTCATTTACTGCTTCTTCCAATTTTCAGAGAAACAGAATTTTCTGGTCTCATAAAAATAAATCCTTATCACATCAGATTCATGAAATAAAACCAAAAACCACAAGAAATGATGGAGTGTAAATAAAGTATTCGCGATAAATGTTGATGAACCAGACATTGCGATTTATTTGTCATCACCTGAACTTACAACGTTTAGCCAGCAAAACGCATTTAAGAATTTGGTTCGTTTATTTTACAATAACATTTTTACAATACTCGCAAAAGCCCCCAATTCAATGCACTTTTCAACTGTTATCACATACGAGTATTGCACTTATCTGCAGCCGATAAAAAAGCTGTCTGCTTGATTGTCGCATTGCTTAGGTGAATCAACTGCAACGCAGAATGCCTAAAAGAGAATCGAGAAAAAATTAAACCATTACAAATTATTTTTTCCAGGAATTCATTTTATTAACATTTATTAGAAATCTGTACTACTTGCATAAGCGTATAAAATACCTGCTGATGGGAACGAACAAATCACATATGACTTAATTATGCTAGTCCTCGACTTAACCGTTTTATGACTGTCGAGATGCAATCATCATCGATAAACCTGCATTCAGTTGTCTAATTGCATGTGTACAGCACAAAAGAATCATTGGTTCGCCACTGTTAGCATTCACGGATTTGAAGTGGTGCCAAAACATTGGTACCCTTCTCCGCTGGAAGATTCAATTTATTAAATAACATTTTACTTGGAGACCAAGTTGTTATAATTGCATATTCTGTTGTCACGAAGTTCCGAATGGCCAATTAAACGGATTAACATGCCTCCGTTTCCGACATGTACCGGCACATATTGCAACTTGCTCAGCGCTTAGATAAAACAATGTTCTGCTCGTTTTTCACCTACGTTTATTATTTGCACATATGAGTATGCTCGCACTATCATACTCGTACATACGAGAATGCAGTTCCATGATATTCGTGATCGCTTTACGAGCCAAATAAAAACGGATCGCAGCCAACTTCTTAGCAACTGCAATCGTGACTCGTCAATTACCAAATAAGAAGAGACCCTCCACAATGATTTGAAATGGATTTATCTAAAGCAATATAATGATTTACAGAAACTGGCATTACCGCGAAACATCATTCTTCAGACCATGGTTGGCTGATTTAAGGATTAACAGTGAGTTTGAACATCGGCTGAAGCTGAGGGGCTAGGAAGTGATAGTAGTTGGGTTAATATATTGGTCCCTATTATCTATATTTTCGGATGATTTAAGACCCTGAAGACGTTATATATGTTAAGGGAAATGTCAATCCCAACATCTTCAGACGTAATGATGGTTCCAGCACATATGGTACCTACTGAGAGGGAAAGCAAAATTGATACAGCCTAGGATAGGATTCAATTTTATTGTTAAAGGTGAACATACGAGCACTGTATGATAACTCTTATATCTCCAGGAACCGAAAGTTACACTTGCATCTATTCGAGTCATCAGAAATCGATTTTGAAAGCAAAATCATGACCAAATATGAACAAAGTTATGCAATTTTGGTTAAGGGAAAGGACCGTATGGCATGAATTTTTTTGACAGTTTCTAATCAAGTTATTGGAAAATGTTTTTAATCGTTGACATTATTTTGTACATTCTTAAATTTGAGAGTGATTGAATAGTTTGGTTCAAATCACCTGGCACGATAAAGGTATCATTATTTTTTTGATCATCTCTCCACACACTTTCATGTATCCAACCGCCTATTTTCAAGAAAATATCATTAAGCATATGCCAGCATGTTCGAATTTGTTGACAAAATACTTAAGACCAGAAAATTTTGGACAAAATAGCACGTGAAATATGAGTTAAGTGAAGACAACTGGCACGCCTCTTCAGGCTCTCAAATGCTGCTTCATCTTTGAGGCAGATCGAGGAAGCAACTTCGTCAAATATAAACTTTGTCATAAGATAAACTAAATTTGAAATAAAAATAAAATGGCGTATTAATTTTAACATTTGTATATACAAGGTGGTGCAAAATTAATCATCCAATTTTGTTTTAGAATAACTTTTTTACTAAATCAAAAAAAAATTTTAGTGATAAATGAAATCTTTATTTGGATCTTTACATTTTTTTCCCTTAAGTTGAAAAGATTATATCCATCAAATGGCTGCCGTCAGTGTTGATACACATTTGTGCCCATTTTATCGCATTTTCCATGGCTTTCCGGGGATAACTATTTCTTTAAGGCTCGCGATTGTCTCAGGCTTGTTGGCCTAAGCCCGCGACTTCCAGTAGCCCCAAGATAGAAGTCTGGGTTGGTTAAATTGGAAGATCTTGCTGGCCATGCCAAATCGCCAAAACGGGAGACTAGGCGACCAGGAAATGCTTTCTTTACAATATCCATTGTGGCTCCTGGCGTATGTTCATGCAATTACGGCGGTAAGTATTTATTTATCATAGGCCGATAGCATTCGCCAGTAATAGCGGCCGTATTGCCGATGGTGTCCTCAAAAAAAAGCCCCGATCACTCTTCCCTCGTGAATGTCGCACGACACAGTGTTTGTAATAGCTGGTCATGCATCACACGCGGATTTTCAGTACCCCAAAAATGAAGGTTTTGCTTATTGACGTAAACGCTTAAGTGAAAATGCGCCTCGTCGCTTATGATGATTATCAATATAAAATTACTTTTCGTTGTTGAGGTTGAGAATGGCTTTACTGTAATTCACATGCGACTGACGGATGCACTATTTGCACCTCGTGTGGGAACGTGTGTAAGTTTTTCACTAAAATTCGCTCTAGGGTCCGTCTGGTGATGCCCAATTCCGTAGCCCGTCGCCTGGTTGATGTTTCATCGTTCTCGGTGACATCGGCAACCACAGCCGCGACATGCTCGGTCAAACGACCGGTCCAGGTACAGGCACACCCTGCAAAGTCTCGTGTGGTTCCAGTCTGTTCGAGTCGAGCAGCTAAGCGCTAGATCGTTTGCCTAGTTAGCGCAACATTATGCGGAAATCGACGTCACGCTTCACGCTACGCCAACACCACCGACTGATTTTTGGTCAAAAAATCGACACAATTATTCCACATTCTTGTGGAGTACAGGTCTCCATTGCTTGTTTGTTTGCATACTGCAGCTGTTTAGTTCAGGAATATAAAATATGATTCACTTATGATGCTATTTCCAAAGAGTTATAACATCTTCCGAAAGGGTGATCAATTGTGCGCCACCTTGTGTATAGTTAGATGTACTTTTACGGCCGCAATGGTTTTAGGAGGCAAACTCTAGCTTAAATTTAAGGAAAAGAGAGTTTTAGTAAAACAAGAAATGTATTTTTTTCTGAACTTTATTGCTCAACAAATTTCACCCGACTGACCAATCCGGCTTCTGATTATTTTATAAAAACTCACCCCTAAGATAAAAAATGTTAAATAATTTATCAGGACGAAGATGTTTTAGCACATCTAAGAACTACACATATCTTATTCTTATCGCTACTTCCACAGAAGATGAAAACGTATACCAATGTTTAAAATGCGTTTTGCTTAAGATATGTTTGCCTTAATGTATTTGATGAATTCATATCTACGATTATTAATGTACTAGCATTTTATTTATTGGAATAAGATCAAAATCATATCAGAGCTGTTGATTCACGTACTGGTGAATCGTTTGGTGTTGATAAAGTCACTGTATGATCACAAAAATAAGAGAAAAGCTTCTATTAGCTTCCATAAATTGAAATTGAAAACATATATGTATGTACATTTTTCTACTGACCAAGAGAAAACGTAGCCAGAAATACAATATATAAACAACACAGACCATATGAAATTTATTTTGGCTCATTGGCTAAAGTTTAAAAGTTCACTTTTCGTGATAGTGATACGGCATTTATCACTTCACTGATTATGACAAAAACATAGCAAGAGCTAAAAATGGTCATTATAAATGACGGTGGAGAAATACTTAGAATACAAAGCCTATGCTCATAAGATGGCAAACTGAGTTGTGATTATCTTTACCCTCTTAAGATCGATTCAAATGCCTTTTTGTGGTTGGGAGGTGAATGATATTTGTAGACTGAGTGTGGGGGTACTATGCTTGCAAGTGGCTGGACTACCCACTTAACACCTCCTTTGTCAACTTGGGAACATAGCCTGGAACCTAGGGACTCCGGATCCGGCTTGCCATCGGAGACGGTCATAGGAGGTGCCACTCGCTTATCCCCTGGTCCCAAATAGCCACCAAGCGTGAAATGCGGCCGCTGAACACCCCTCACACAGCTGGAAATAAGTCCTACTATATTGCTCTTGTCAAAGCCGAGCGACCACTTTGCACTATTTCGCCGGTATCAGTTTACCCGACGTAACTCGCACTGAGAACCTGAGATAAAATCTAAAACACACCCGAGCTAAAATCTAAAACACGCCCAAGCTAAAATCTAAAACACAACGGAGCCAGTTGTACAATTCACTTCAGAATATAAAATCCACGATTTTATAAATGACAAAACACCATTCACAATGTTAAGATAAGAATTTTAGTCCACCAAAATCTCCTTATAAATACAAATCTTTAACTTACGTCTACTTCTCCTATTTGGTGGCCCCCGAAGTAACTTGCGTCGCAAAGTTCTCCTTCCAGCGCGCTACTTGTTAAAATTTTATCGCCAACCTTCCCTGTCTCTGATGTTAATTACTTCGCTGTCGCTGTGGTAAAGCACGTCCCTCTGTTGCTGATGTAATTTTTTCCTTCGATGAATTCCAACATAAAATTTCTGTTGGTCGTCGCACTCGATCCTCCGTTGTTGATCCTGGTCCACTAAAAAGGGACCCGCTCTTTATTTCCAGGTTTTTCATCGGCTCGGTTTCAACCGGCAAGCCGTTAATTTTACTTCTGGGCGATTCAACGTTCAATTGCCATGCGATTTGCATCAGCGATCCCACAACTGGTGTTCATCCGGCAATTGAAATCCAAAGTTCCCTTCATCTAGTACATTCGCCCATCGGAGTGTAAATGCCAAAGTGACTGACACTCTGTCAGTATTGTGTATCGTCGGAGTCTTCGCTTTCGAACGGCTTGACTGTATCATTTGAAGTAACTTTATCATGCGTTGTTTTCAAGCTTTGTGGAGAGCGGTCAAGCTGCAATTCTAGCATTGATTCAATTAAGTCTGCACATAACAAGTAATTTGGCGTCATTGTATGTGTTGTCGTCTCGATAAGCAATTGATTGAATTCCGGTAAGATATTATCAGGTATATGCAGAATAAGTGCTTTCAATTAGAGAATCTGCTTTATGCTTCCTTCATTTCTCTTCATATTTTTGCTAATTTTTATGTTCTTTAATTTAATTACTTTCCATCTTGTTGCACCGGTTGTCTCGGCTGGTTTGGTTTATCGTTATTACTATCACCTAGGCCATCTGTTAAGCTCGGTGTATTTTCACCATCGGTATCTTCCTCTTCATCAGCGAAATCATCAATGGACGGTTCATCATCCTTATCGAGTCCCATATCTATGTGACTAGCTTATTTAATGAATCCATATTTTCGCCTTCTTGCTCCATGTCCGAGTCATCTTCCTTCTATTTATTAAAGTCTACTTTTAAGAACTGTGGCTTCTTTTTTTCGTTTGTCAACGTTGGTCAAAAAGGTCCTGATTCGGCTTTATAAACCTTGAATTCCAGTGATCGCTTATTTGAAATTCGCACTGTATCTGGATTGATGTTGCGAAGGAAGTTTAAGGTGACTTCATAAGGTTTATTCTCAACTACAGGTGTCCCCTTGAACTGCATGCTATTTTCTATGAATTTATAATTGACGTCTTTGCAATCAGCATTGCTGGGGCCATGAAACCGGTGGTGGTACCGCAACGGCTGGCAACATCGTATACTCACAGTTTTACTATTGTTTCTTCCGGTTGAGTGAACGCTAATATGTAGATAAATGAACGCTGATATGTAGATAAATTCAATTAAGTATTATCATATCCATTTCCCTCTGAGTTCCTTTAAGAATCTTTCCATGTATCTGTGACTTCAAACTGTCATTGGGTAGTTGTGAGGCCTTGGAATTGACACTTGTAGTCTGCGTGGTGTAGTGATTAGAGTACTAAGCCTGTAATCCAAAGGTCTCTGATTCGAGTTTCGTTGACATCAACGAGATTTAGTCCGAGTGATTCTTTGGACGGACTATAAGCCTGTTCAGTTATGATACGTGCTGGTTTAAAATCAGGACGTATCGCAACTGGCCGGGCACACACATGGCCAAAGCGAGATACTGATCAGATCACCTTGTGAAGCGCCGATACATTCGATCATGACAATGAGATACCCTAACATCTCTAAGCAAAGGCCCAAAAAGGGCTATTGAGCTACGGAAAAAAGAAGAATTGACATTTGGAGATATATTCATTTTATGCTTCAACCAATCTCCGACTTCTCGAAGAATCTATTGTATTCAACTATCTATTTTACTCAACTACCTTTTTTGTTTAATGTAATCAAATTTTTTCCTTTTCGTTTATTTTTACTTTACCATTTTTATTTTAACCTTTATAACCTTGGCTCGGGTGATCTTTTAGCGACCACATGAAAAGAGTGCAAAGGGTTTCCGTGATAACCGTTTGGCACATTACTTCAGGCCAGGTCTCGTTTTGCTACGCCTTAAAGCTGGGGGATCCATCCTCTAGCAGGATAGGAGGGGGGAAGAGAAACTTCCAGACAATCGATCTCCCAGCCCACAGCTGCTATTTCTCCCTTTTATATTTCACGACTGCCCGAACATAATGTGCCACCTGGTTCCATTTTCCAAGAGATCTCAGCATCACCACGACTATACTATCTAGGGGAAGCTCTCCCGCCTCCCTGTAGAGGTTCCCTCACAACCTGTCCCATTTTTCATATGCAAAAAAGTGTGGTAGGTATTATCTTCCTCTGCACAGCAAAATCAAAATCTGGGGATCGTAACTTACCTATCTTGTGTATGTTGGGCTGCAAACACCCATTCCCGCTCAAAAGCTGGTTCTGATAGAAATAAGTCGCACCATGCTTTCAATTAAGCCACGGTCTCAGATCCAGGATGAGCCGTGTAGTCTACCTTCCTTTCATGCAATTTACACAAAACTGCTGCCGATCGTTGAGTGCTTCCTTGATTTAATGTAGATGAATAGCGTACGGCTCTCTTGTAAGGTGGGTGACAGTTATTACGCCTGCAGTAACTCTCACCACCGGATCAGAGACTGTCGGATATGAACATGCAATCCTCAGTGTCCTCTTCTCTGTACCCGTAGCAAGCGTTTTCGGTACACCTACTTACTGTGAACTCACCCCATATTTCTGCTCCATACATAAGCACTGACGCTTAGCGTGTTTTAACAAGATGATAATTATCTGTTGAGGACTGCGGCGGTTTTCTGACGGAATCAGTGCTACGTTGGAAATGGCCTTATCTGGGGACGCGTAAGTGCACTAGCAAGCTACCTTTGCAGTGTCGTGAGGCGGGCTGTTCTCCCACAGCACAAGGGCCCATTGCAATATATTTTCGCACCTATGAATTAGCAGTCGATCGGAGTCAAAATCCGAGGCAACTTACAGGGAAAAACGCGACCGCGAATAACCTGTTGGCTGCAAGCGATGCGCAAGACCATTCCGTCCTTGCTAAGGATGATCATGGCCAACAAATATGAGTGAGGCATACAGAGGGGGGCGGTGCCTCCACGCACCCTTCCTAACTGAATCGAAATCCAATATCATGGACTTGAGTAAAAAAAATCGCTGGCGCAAAAATTATGCCATTTGGTTTTCCGTTAACAAAAAAAAAAAACAGAATGAGAAGTAAGACGTTCGTACCATTATAAATCAAAGATTTAAATTTTTATATTTCATGATTTAATAAGTTAAAAGAAACAAAAGGGTACTTGCCCCCTCCTTCGACGAGCGCTCATTGTTGGGAGGGGGGTAAGAGTGCCAAAAATCTTCAATTTTTATCTGGTGCTTATTTTTATTATGAATTGGCTTTTGTTTTCTTTGTTGTTGCCTGCAGGGCGTGGTTTGGTTACAAATTTCTCGGTCAACAATCTCAAAACTTTTAACACTTTTGTATTCATTGACTAGCTTGAATCCGTTTAAAGTCTCTTCAGTAAGAACCAATTTATCAGATACCAAATTGAATCAGTTCATTTTTGGGTCCTATGGGTTGTAAAATGGTGGAAGTGTTAAGATAAGCCCGACTTTAGTTGAATGAATACCAATATAAATTGATATCATTTCAAACAACCGACGATCCGTAGTTAAAACAAGCACTTTCATTTGCTAATTGGCTAGTATATAGAAACTAACGCTTTGAAATATGATCAAGCATCGCTAGTGAAAGTATAGATTTTATGTAATAAGTTGAGTGGCCACAAGGGACTTAACTTTAACAAAAGCTCGCACGATAACTTTTACCACTTTCTCGCAGATGTTTGACAGATCTTCTTCGCGCTCAATGAAAAACGTGATAGTTTGTAAGCTATTACAACTTGGCGTGTGTACACATTTCAACGATATGTGTGTCATTTATACACTCAGATGCTAGCACATTTATTAGCCGTAATGATAAAACATTGGAATGAATCTAGCACGCCACAAAGAACCTTTGCGGACAAATTCACGACAAACATTTCAAACTGAATAGGCCAAGGAGAGTTGAATGCAATCCTCAAATTTTTCATTTTGTATTAGGGCCACTATCGCACCATGTTACGCTTAACCGCAAATCCAGTTGGACTCAACTGGTTCATTTTGGCTCTTCCACTATGAGCACAAGGATAGCCAAAAAGTTAATTTTCACAAATCACTTGTCGCATTTATGCTTAAGCGAAAATTAACTTTCTTAATTTTTACTACGAAATTCTACCGTGGGTTTTCACATGGGGCACAAGATTTCCACCATCTAATTATAGCTCTGCACTTTTTCCACTAATTTTGCCTTATACCTGTAGCGAGCACTAGTACACAAATTCCGCCTACAAAGAGGATGAACGAAACGTCTAGGAGTAGCACACGACCTCAAAAAAAAACTCATTTATACGACCGTACCACTTTTTTTTTTCTTTTCGGCCCGTCACCGTTGTCGACCAACTTACTTCCCGCCGTAGTCGCCAACCACGCAGGTACTTGTCCTCAACGAAACCGACCTTTTTTTCTCATTCTCGCGCCAGAACGGGATCTTTCCAACTCGTTTTATCTTTAAAAATACCACTCAACATTTATTACTATCAGTATCAGTAAATCTCTGCTAAGGTTATCCGCCAAACTGTAGTTCACATTGAAAAGAACCCTTTCGGTATTATAATAGCATCTTTTCTTTTCTTTCTTTCTTTTCGTAGCACTACAGCCCCTTTCGGGCCTTCGCTTAGAGATAGTTGGAGTATCTCATTGCCATGATCGAATGTATCGGCACTCCACAAGGTGATATGATCCTTATCATGCTTTGGCCATGCGTCCGTCCACCCAGCTGCGGTAGGTTCTGATTTTAAACCAGCACGTATCATAACTGAACAGGCTTATATTAGTAATTATTATAATAGTATATTAGTAAATCTCGTTGACGCCAACGAAACTCGAACCAGAGACCTTCGTGCTCTAACCACTAGACCACGGGGACTTCTTGTAATAGCATAACAAGTGGATTTCAGAGAGATAAAAAATAACTGGGCAAAAATGAAATAATGGAGTTATCACTAAATGGGAACATGATATGCGCGGGCATTTGAGGAATATTTCGAACTCGAATCTGGGGGCTCCTCATTGCATTATGCATTTTTGTCCCGGATATTGTGTTAGCGTTTTGCGTAAATTTGATGCTGGTATAATTCCCCCACCGATTACTGAGCCTGGTAATATTATATTTGACTGTTTTGGTTTAGATAGTAATCATTTGACCGAGCCTTCTTGAACACATGATTTTCCAGCACAGTAGCATTCTTTGATGTATCAGCTGATCTGCTTTGTTGCATCTCATTACTTTTTTAAGATGCTTTGCCGGACTTGCTTTAATTGCCGATCCTCACTCAATTTGATGTTTTACAGATTACTTTCGGAGGAAAGGTTTTGAATATATGATGAAATTTTGTGAAATACAAATACCAAATACAAATGCCAAATACTTTCAAGGTAAATCTGGCTTATTGCAATAGTATCCAGAGACAAGGTTTCAGAGCTGGCACATTGCTTCTTAGTATGTAGTTTTTGGGCCAGATGCAAAATTAAGGGTCATACATTTCAATAATACTCTCCACCTTCTCTCAGTGTCTGACACCTCTGGTATACATTTTTAACATCTGATTCATTTCCTAAACATGCATCATTGAAGAGATTACAAAAGCATCGGAGTGCCTTAAAAACAATCATTTTTTTATTTTGCTTAAAATCCATACTATGCTGAACTTTTAACAAACTATCGACTTCAAGGGTCAGATATTTTATTTTAAACAAGTTTAAAGTTAGAGTTTTATCCTTGCCATTTATATTAACTTTTTAGGCAATTTTAAAATCACCACGCTCTTGATGGCACTCGTTAATCAACTGGCAATATTTGATAGTTTGTGTTTTTTGATCCACAGTAATGTCGTTCTTTGAATTGAATTCAATTGAGTTGAATTTCTGTCAGGGGGATCAATATTGCATATTGAATTTTTCAAGTGAATTGAATGGTATAATGCTCTTAAGAGGCTTCGTTTGGTATTATGATGCAAATCTCGGGTACGACTTTGCACTTGATAAAAATTTGCTAGTTAATACTTATCATACGAATGGCATAAATACAGGTAATGTTTTTCTGCAAACATATCAATCCAAATATTATTTTTTAAGCACATAATTTCCAGCAAATTATACATTTCCACATCGGTTTATGATTTTTTGAGTCCCGCCAATGTCATGTCTTCTTTCAAAGTTTGAGATCTATAAAAAGCACTTGCTGGGATTTCAAAACTGTCGCTTTATTTAAGTTATGCATCACTCAGTGAATTTGATGTTTCTTTGGTTTGGAACTGTTATCACAAAAACTGCTCCAGCTACTACCGTCCAATTCCGCCAAATCAAAAGTAGAGCATATCTATTTCAAAAAATACCAAACACCGTCTAAACAATAGCTGATTTATATTTCCAGGACCAGGCGATAATGACCCAGCAAATAGTTCTGGTAAATATTCTTGCGGGTAGAATGAAGTGTTGAAGTGAAGGGAATTATTTAACAATTGCGAATAGTGTTTTTCTCCCATTGTTCTTTTCGTGAAGGTTCCTTGAGCAGTTTGCCTAGGTAGACTGCTCAATTACTACACCCTAGGGCATTCATCAAGAGGCGTCTTCTTGATGAGTTAGGTCACCCTTCGCTCACCACAAGTCGACTCAAAGCTGATTCGCCTGAAGTAGCTTTCTCAGCCGTTGCCCTGATTTGTTTGGAGAAACTCATCTTTCAGTCGATCAGTAGCCCTAGGTGCTTCACCATTAGCTTCAATATGTTTCTAATATTGATCTTCTTACTCCCTCTTTCGTCAAGATGACCACTTCAGTTTTCTCCAGTGCTAGATTGAATCCACGAGCAGTCATCCAGTCTCTCAATTGGCGTATTAGCATACCTAGCCAAAGTTGCACTTGTTCAACGGTGCGTCCAATGACTAAAGTGGCAACATCATGGACATAGCTCACCAAGCGTAACTCATCTGAAATCATCAGTCTCAGTAGCCCATCACAAGATACTTTCCACAGGTTTGGACTAAGGATAGATCCCTGGGCAAGACTCGATGTGACTTCCAATCTTCGTTGGCCCTGTGGCGTGTCATAAGGCAGGCTTTGGTCCTTCAGGTAGTCCCTTAGAAGCCAAATCATATATTCTGGAACTTGAGAAGGGTTTTCGAGCGTATCCAAAACATCAACCCATCCAGCAGAGTTGAAGGCATTCCTTAAGCAGAGTGCGATTGGTCACTTGTTGCAGCTATGTGCCTCTATCTTTTGGATCGCACTCAGCATCTATGCAATTACATCAGTGGTGGAACGTCTTATACCACAGCCGTACTACTAAGGAGATAGGTCCCCAGCAGCACGATTCGCGTCGGTGAGTCCTCCTTTGATGAGTTTCCCCTGCACTGTCCCAGCAATGTCTAGCATGCATAATGGCTGGTATGCAGACGGCAATCCAAAGTTTCGCCTCCCTTTGCTGATCAGGTTGAGTCTCAACACCTTTAATTGTACCAGGAATACAACATCTCATAGCCAAGCGTGAATGGGCTGAGCAGCAAGTCAGGACAATGGTGATAGACAAGTTGCAATACCTCAGCTGGAACACCATCTGAGCTTGGAGTCTTCTTTGCTTTCAATGATAGGACTGCCTCTGCTAGTTCCGGCTTTTTAAAGAGTAAACAATCGATTGCAGTTTCACCATGGAAAGCGCCAACATGAGTGGGATGGGCAGGAAAATTGCCAGCACTATCTCGTCCATCTTTTTGGTTTGTGTATGCAAGGTGTCCGTAGAGCACCTAGCTTGCGCATAACTGGCTTGTAGCCAAGGCCCCATGGATCCTTTTTCATACTGCCCACTAGACCTTGCCAGCAGCGATTCTTGCTGTTGTTAATCAATTTGCGAAGGCTTTTCCGGGTCAACTTTTATGCTGCTACCCGGTTGCATGCTCCGTCGCGATTCCATGCCCGTTGAGGTTGCGATACTCCCTTCACTTTTTAGTAATTTCAGTCGACCACCAGTACTAGTACGCTGAGGGGTTGCCGTGTCGGGGTTTTTGAAGGGGCATAGAAGCGATTTAAGTAGTCGTGATGCTTCTCATAGTTGAGTTCACCACACCTTGAGTCGCCAGTTCTTCTGACCCTGCCAATCGCCCCTCAGCGGAACACCTGTCCTGAGCGCCTCGATTAACCTCTCGACGTCCATCCTTCCAATCTTCTGCCCAATTTAGAAGCTCAAGAACACAGACGTTGGGGAACAGCATCACGGCTCTCAAGCAGAATGTATTGATGATCTCTGGCTGAGTAGTCCTCAAATACTCTGCAATTATGTATGCTCTGAACCAAGGACTCTGAGGTGAATGTCACGTTGTTATGGTTCCCTCACAGCCAATATGTCGGCACGTTACCGGTGTTAAGTACGACTAGCGCCATTCTAGCCACAATTTCTAGGATCCGTTTTCCCCGCGGATCTGTTCAAGGCATACCGCATTCGATTGTTTCAGTGTTGAAATCTCCCCCAACGAAAACGGTACCATCTGCGTTCAAGCAGTGCTCCCAAATTATTAAGCTTGACTTAGAAAGATGATATCGACTCGTTTGGCATTAGGTATACACCCATATTGTATGTACTCTTCGTTGCGTTTCCTTGCTACAACTTTCTTTGGTTTATTTATACAACACTTGTGCTGGGATCTTCATCAATAAGTAAAGATAAGTTTTTTTAACGCGAAATTTATCCAAACTTGAGGGGGCTTAAGACTACATATGATCCCGTAAAGAACGCTGGCCCTGTAGACGGGGAGCGCGTGATAGATTGAGGTTTCCAATTTTTTATAGCATGCCATGTTGAGGGATGATAGGTAAGTGATATGCTCATATAGCAAAAACTTCTGACTTTGAAAAGCCTCCATTATGAATTAAAATGCTAATCTCTAAAATCTTCGTTTTGTTGACAACAATAACAAATCAATTAAGTGGTGCGGTCATAATTACAACAACAAATATTGTGCATTTATTCACCTTTTCACGGCTACAGTTTCGTTTCAGATATTTCAACTCCCTACTTTTCATTGAAAGTTCAATTATATGTACACTTTCAAGATCACTCGCGTCAAATTTCGTCATGACCGGTTTAAAAGTTTGGGCAGAACAGGCAACACTGACATTTACTTAAAATTGCCACCATTTTGTTGAACTAGATGAATATCATCCATCCTTAGTACAATAACATTTTAATGCATGAAGTTCGACAGTGGTTTATTGCAAATTAACGAAACGAAGAATTTCAATGATCTCAAACTCGTAATTGAATGATGACGAATTCCGGGAAAAGGTTTTAATTTACAATGGATAATATTCGATGTATTCAATATTTTTCCTACAGTTGCCAAATTATAGAGTAAGAACTAAAAGGTTTTCTTTGAACCTTTTAAGATTTTTTCAAACGAATCATTGGGCTCAGAGAATTTTTCCGCGGATTAACCACAAATATGAACATAGGGACATTGCCCGCTCATTCCACTGAAACAAACCTCATGTCAAAGACCACCGTGAGGGCCAGTAATAGTAAGTTTGTTTGCATATAAATTCAAAATTCCGTTACAGTTTAAGTGCTTTCATACAGTTATGGTTACAACGAAAATGTTCATGTTTCTGTACTCATATATTACCTTTTTGTGCTTTACAGAGCTTCAATCAACCAAACAATAGTCTGCTCATTCCTGAACTGTTTTCCGGACAAGAACTGGCGTTGCCCTTTGATGTCAGCCAAAAAACATTAAAAATTATAATAAAGATAATTTTTTCAAGCGTCTGCAAGTTTGAACGGTGTTTTCTTCTCCAGATTATTATTATAGTATGTTGACTTCAGAAATATGCCGCCAACTTTCTTTTCCTCATGGAATCACTCCAGGTCAAAGTTTTTTTGACAATGTCCGATGGTACCTGAAAATGTGCGAAACAAATGAAATTGTGCTAAGATATATATCTTGTATTTTTGCATATGGTCATGTAAGAAAGAATTATTTTTTATTTCGTTCATAAGTGCCACGAAAAGAATAGTCAGAATTTGACGGTACTTAATAATTTTTATTAGGTCGGAAGTTTTTATTCTAGTTCTGCATCCACAGTGAAGCTAAATCAAATTTGACCAAATATTTAATTTAAGACAATGAAGATGACTCAAAGGAATCGAAATGCGTCTACTCCCGCAAAAATGCAAGGGGCGACGGCTCTTCAAGAAAAAAAAAAAAAATATATATATATATATATATATATATATATATATATATATATATATATATATATATATATATATATATATATATATATTGTATATACATATTTCATTAAAATATTTAATTTATTTTGTTTTTTTTTATAAGTATTTTTGAGTTAAGTAGAATTATAGAAATTAAAAGAAATTCCAAATATTTGATAGTTTTAAAATGCTTTAAAATGCTTCCAAACAATGACGGAACCGAGTGACCTCTCGATTGATCCCTTCACTGTGCGAAAATAATAGTTTAAATTTTCATAATTTACTTACATTTGTGCGCATAAAATTCTTTCGGCATGTTTAACTACCATATGAAACCATTCAGTTATGGAATTTTCGGATTATGTCTGGAATAGCTGAAAACAAGCCGAAAATCTAGATATTAAGACGTACAGAGAGAATTTACCGACAAGTCGACGTTTCACGTCCATGTACTCGTATCAAAACATCTAACATATGAAATAACAGTATCGCGATGTAAGTAAAAATTATTTTTAAAGTATGGGACATTATCCAAGTTCATAAACAGGTTTTACTGCATCCGTTACCTTTAACACATGACTAGTTGTAAATATGTGAAGAGTGATATAAACTATGAAAAATTACAAATTAATTACAGAAAAATTTATTAGGATGCCGTCAATAAAAGTTTAATGGTATATGAGGAATGAAATGAATGCAGGAATGTAATGGGAATTGCATGGACGTTTGATGGCTATCTGTTAATTTATGTCCTAACATATTACAAACAAAAAGTAGCAAAAAGAACAACCATTCTGCAATATTATAAACAGATCTTTCTTCATATCAATGAACACTGAAACGCAACGGATCAATGAAATAATTAAAGCATGAAGCCCATTTTTAAGGGGTTTTATCCTAAAATACAAAAACCAATTGAAATCACGACCTGTCTCCGTCTGTCTATTCGTCTGTATGTTACAGCAGTTTTTCTCCGAAACTATAGAAGCTACAACCGTGAAACTTTGTGGAAAGTTCAGAAGGGATAACTTCTTGAAAGTTTTGGGGTGGAAAATTTCTTGGAGAGTTTTAAGGCGGGTCTCCCCATATAGGGAGGTGACCCTTCAAAAAAAAAATTCCACCATTGACAGTCAAGTAGGATGTCATTGGAAAGGTCTTAATGAGACACAAGTTACCTTATCAGTAGCGAGGAGGGCCGGAGAAGGGGGAATGTACGAAATTTTCTGATGTCATGCATCGATGCCCTGTATTATTCATCATTTATTTGTGTAAGAAATGGTTCAAATTTATCCAAAAGGATTTTGGCCCAGCTTAAATAATTTATCTGAATGCTCGGCTTATTGAATATATTCAAGTAAAACACTATTCCTTAACCCGGCGAGCGCACAGGTGGGTCTATGAGACCCATGACATTTTTGATTACGTATATTGCATACAATAATCATGCGACGTTACTTTTCCGCTCGATAGCTGTAGCTAAGATACCCTTCTTCTCGTTTCTCACACCCATATAGCCCAGCTGCATTTGCACAGGTAAATCCATGTTGACAAAAAGGCGAAGGGTACGTTAGACCCAACTGATTTATCTTGTTTTTAACATTATTACCAAAATGGACCGACAAGAATTCGACTCTGAGAGCAAATTCAATTTATTAGTCAGTCAAGAGGAAGAAGATCACGTCAGTTTTCGTAGTCGACAAAGCAACACGGGTCAAAATACTTGTATATCTGATGACGATAGTGAAATAATACCGTTAGTAGAATTACGGTGTCAAATGCATACTTCATCTTCATTCGTGGCTTCGGAAACTCAGGCAAACCAGGCACAGTTGCAACACTATCACGGAAAATACGGGACAAAGCGCGTTTTCGACAAAATTTTTGAGCTCGTTCGGAGAATATTATTATCCAAATACTAGGTGCACAACAAGCAGCTAAGAATATGAATTCAGAAAGAGAATGCTGGAGCATTTTCATGAATGATTTAATAATCGATAAAATTTTAATGTGTATAAATGCTCGAATAAAAACCATATTAGCGGCTTTGCTGGACGCTTCAAAATACAGCTAAATGAAAGAGTGCTGTCGAAGCGAATTTTTGGCTTTTTTGGGGCTTCTAAATATTGCTGGTGTGCATCAATCTGGCACACAGAATTGTAATGATTTTCAACTTTTTTAGTTCGAACGCGGAACCGACCTCTCATCGGTTCTAGACGTTAAGTCTGAGTAGTGCCAACGGATGGTACCAACCGGTCAACCAATCCGTGCACCGTAACCCATTCACGCGGTGGCTGCTTGTCGGCCAGCTAGTTCGGAGAGGATTTCGGTCGCGGGTCTCCGAATGGGTTACGCTCAATTACAATATTTTCAGCCACCTGAACACGCCCGTTTTCAAAACGCGTTACAACACAAAACCATACGGAGAAGAAACCTATTCTACGTTACTCCGTATTTCTTCCTATTACCAGTCAAAGAACAAAAGCTAATTTTTATTTCGCGTTCCCGAATTTCCGACGCGGTACCGAAAAGTATTCTACTCTAAGTTAACCCGACGAAAACTACTCTAGTAAAATGTGAAAACAACAAAGGTACCGCGTACCGCGCGCGACGCGAAACCGACCTCAGCGGATTTGTCAAAACCCTACCCTCGCGACGGCATACCTACCCTGCACTCACTTTCCCGCTGAAACAGAAAGAACCACTGAAAAGGAAAGTCTTTAATTAATTAGCATTTCATAATTTCATTCATTAATTTTAGCAAACATGTGTCTGGATACCGAGAATATCATAACTCTATTTAGACCATATCGTATTTAAAAAAAATATATAACAGAATAATTCCGAACAAATAAATATACATATGTACTTAATAAATGTCTAAAGTAAGAAGTCGATAAAGTTCTAGCAAAATATAACGAGAGTAGGCTATATTATTTTCAATTGAATTTGCTTATTACGACTATTATTAAGAAAGATAAGTTGGATCGCGTAAATTATTGAATTTCAAAATAGAAGACAATTAAAATGATAGGATTTCCAAAAAAGGAGGTTTATTAAGAGGCTTTTGAAATTGATAATGCATTGAATGGAATTGAAAAATGAAAATGCAAGAACTTAATCGGTTTCATCAAAACAGGATTTACTTAAATTGAAATCTATCTTGATCGGAAATCTGATTTTATTGAGCTTGACTGTAGTGAATGCGTTATTTAAAAAAATTTACGAATATATTAAAGTTTACCAAAAATGATATCCAAAGTGCACTCTATTTTTATTTGTCTTCACCTAGATTGTTTTTTTCTCGGATTTTTTTTCCTTTTTTTTCTTTTTTTAATTAATGGTGCAAACGGTGCGTCGGATAATAATAATATAAATACTGAGCATAAAAACAATCAACAATTCTAAACATATTAAAGGCAACTCATTGTTTGATCACATTTATATCGGCATGGAATAAACCTCTTCTTCTTTTTTATTATTCTGTGCTGTCTTTAACTGTAGCAATAGAGTTCAGATGCAAATATGGTCGACAATATACAACATGAAACTAACGGGATATATCGTAGCCAAAGACTGATCAATTTTTTCGTTACACGGCGCGCTCTCCAATGCGTCGTGATTTCAAACGACTTATTGAGAACCCGTTAAATGAATTCGTTAGGTTTGAAAACATTAACTATCGTTTTATATAAAATTAATTAAGTTCATTTTCTTAAGACAAATTCATACATTGTACACAATGATTGTACAATTTTATCAGAAAGACTTCTAGTTAATATTTTGGTAATATTTTAACCCTAGTAAGGCACTTAGTGACTACCTTATGTGAGTTTCGTAAGAAATTAACAATTAATAAAACTTTCAATAGAAACATGAGAAAATAGTTACGAGTTGCATAATTTGGCGATTAAATATTCGGCATGCAATTATGTCAATACATTGTCTATAATATTTAAATGTGTTTCCCCTTTTTTTATATATGTCGATAAGAAACGGTTAGATTGTATAGAACGGCAAAATCGTTATAAAGAGAATAATTTTTTTTGTTGGGCCCAACAAGTCTACTTCTGATATTTTCATTGTTGTTGGAAATTTTTTTTTCTATTATTTTAGTAACGTTGCGTTTTAATTGCTTTTCTTAAGAGTTTCCGTTTCCAACCTTTAAATTCAAAATCGACTACTACGAGATTTCGTATTTTCTAGTCTGAGATCTACGAAATTGTCACGCAACTAGGCGTGAAGTTAACTATAAATGAAGATTAATTGAAATAATTATAAATCCCAGGCCAGATGCGTTAATGCTAAATTAGTTATACACTTCAGTCTTAAATCAAAATACTGGAATTTTGTGTTTCAGATTCTTTCAATGTCTATGAGATTCTGTATTCGGTGGCCAGCACAGAAAAACTCATCAATGCGTTCTTTTATGAACTCCTCATCTGCATACTGATCTATTAGGACTATGTTATGGGCCAGTTTCTTTGCTAATTTTTTGAAGATGTATCGGTTCGCTATGAGACCCTCCTTTAGGGGATGCATCAAATACTTAACGATTACCGGCGCGATGCGTTTCATACAACTCGACATTAAAATTTCATTTAATTCTAGACTAGGACTGTACGGGGCGAATTCATCTTCACTATCCTCCCCGAACAGCTGCTCGAACCGAAAACGAACAATTTCATGCTGACGGATATCCAATTCAGCCAATTGTCCCAAAATATCGCGTAGTCTTTGTTTCTGCATGTGGAGCTCGCAAGGCCATAAACTTTGTCTCAGATCACAGCTCACTGGAGTTAATTTGTATCGTTTTCTTTTCTTACCTGTACCAGCAGGCGCATCTTGTGTAGTTTTTGATTTGGTGACACTCGATGCCTTCGCAACACATTCACCTGGTACTATCGAATTTTCAATTGCGCGCAAAATCTGTTCGATTTCCGGGTTGTAAGAACCGTCACCGAAAATATCTTCAGTATTGTTCTTAGGTAGTTGCCGTTAATAATCAAAACGTTGTTGTGGGTCTTCTGTTAGGTCGTTGGCCTGAGGATTCGTCTTGCTATCTTTTTCCCACCATTTTTTCTTTGGATTTCTGCCTTGAAACACAATCGCTCTTCAATAGTATATATCTTGCAATCAAAACACCAGTGTTGCTCACCTTAAAAAATCCATTTGCAAATCAGCAGCAGCACGAAATCCGTTTCGCATCTACAAATTCGTTTTAAAATCTGCTTTTTTACGAAGGGCGCATAGAAAATCACTGCAGAATGTTTGTTTTTAATCACTTTTTAGCACAATAGAACGTTGAAAAAATCACTGGCAACCGTTTCAGATCTTGTGAAAATACGCACTTTCTTTCCCGCGTTTTCTCTCCCTCATGGCGTCGGACTGTCAAGCTGACAACCTCCGACCAAACAGATGTGGACTGGGCGTCGTCGCAACTGACGCGGAATGGAACGCCACATGGCGGCAATGTGCATTTTTATTGGTCGCCAGTGGCATAGTGTTTTGATGACAACGGTGGGGGGGGCATTACCAGATGGATATGTCTCGAAATGTGTCGGGGTTTTGATTAATATTATGTTTCAAATATTTATATCCACAGATCTAAATATTTGGAAAGAAAAAAAAATATTTTCTGCGCAACGATATCCGCACGAAAGATGAAGTCCGCTTGCACTTCGAGGTCATACCCATCTGGCCGGGTGCAAGGGTTCGGGATCGGAATCGATTCCCGGGCGTAGGCGTCACATTACAGAATCTAAAAGATGTTTGGGCTTCAGATGGCACACAGCATTGATATCGTTCGGTTAACGATGTTGCAGCGACGTTTCCATTTTATTCAAAATAATCTTTATTTTGCTGACTTGACAACGCACGAAGGGAGACGTTCTGTAGACAATTTGGCTCCTATCTGGGAGATTTTTGAAGCATTTGTCGAAAACTGTCGTAGAGCCTACTTGCCTGAAGAAAATCTTACGATCGATGAGATACTGATATTTCGCGGCAGATATAACTTTAGGCAGTACATTCCATCGAAGCTGCCAAATTCGGAGTAAAAATATTTGCACTAGTAGATGCAAAGTCATTTTACGTTTTGAATCTTGAAATTTATGCAGGAAAACAAGTTGAAGGTCCATATTCTATTAGCGATAAACCATTCAGTGTTATGGACCACCTCACGAGGCCCGTTTCCAAAACAAACCGAAACATCACTTTTGAATTGGTGAATCACTTACTCAAGGAACACAAATTAACATTTGTGGGTACTATGCTAAAGAATAAAAAACAGGCGCCAGCAGTATTTTTGAAGACACGACAAAAAGACGTTTATTCATCGAAATTTGGCTTTCAGTAAGATCTGACAATAGTATCTCATATTCTGAAAAAAAAAACAAAGCAGTTTTGCTTATGTCAAGTTTAAATCACGACAATAGGGTTGATGAATTCACCGGTGAAAAAAGAAAGCCCGAGATAAGAATAAACACATTTTATAAAGTGACTGAACGTGAGGTAGCTGTTGTTGACGAACTGTCTTTCACTTATAGTGTAGCTTATCCTAACAAATCATCATTTTTTATGTTATTTTGAATATGTCTAGAATTAATGCGCATATAATCTACAGTAATAATAATACGAGCATTTGCATAAAATGGAGTAAATTTTTAAAAAATTTGGCTTTCCTCTTATTCATAAGCATTTGCACAACCGTAAGGATGTCGCTCAATTGCCACGACTGACTAGAAAAAGAATGCAAGATTTCTTGGGAGAACCTGATGAGGGACCATCTGCAATGGTTTTCAATGTTAAACATGTTGAGTTAGCAGAAGAGTGATCCTACCAGAAGGTCTTTGTAAACATTCTAGGGTTAGAAACAAGTTTTCTAATAGCATGAATCGATAACTTGAATTATTCATCCATTATTTGGATACGAAACCGTTCAAACTTATGCAGAAGATGCACAGTTTCTTTCATAAGCACAGTGCAGCCGCCATTTTGATCTAGCTTAAATGATTTTTCTGGATGCTTGGCCGATTGAACATATTCAAGTTAAACAATTGAAAGAAAATAACAGTGCCTAGGTCAATTTGAAATATGTATCAACCATAAACATGTGTTATTGTTGTTGTAATGCCATACAATTGAAACGGCTTAAACTCACTTGATTACGATTCGATCTCGATTAAATTTTGAGAACGTACATATCTTATATTGGTCTATATAATTTCAAAGCTTCAAGAAGCTTAAAGGTACCGTTTTGATTTTATGGGCGAAAATGTAAAATCTACAGATCATACTATTATTAACAAAGTTGTGTGAATTTCAATTTCTGAGGTATTTGTTGCCCTTGTACTCATCAAGGCCCACATCCATGATAATTTTCAGATTTTTCGGCTCAAAGGTGTCCAATTTGTTACATTTTGCCTCCTCCTGGACCCCTAACTCATAAAATGATTTTTGCACTTCAGATTCTAAAAGTTCTAATCAAGACCTTTCATTTGGCACCCCATTCGACTACCTTTAGTTTAAAAAAATTGTTAAGGACTACTTCGTTATTAGGGGGGACCCCCTTAAAAAATTTTTAAATTTTTGATAAGGCCTTAACTTTTGAGCAACTATCACTTCTGACCTCTTCACAAACATTTTTTACAAAGACGTAAAAAGATACCTTAGTAGCTGTAGCTGATGCATTCTCGAGACCACCAATGAATGTAAATTTGGGGAAAGATTGTAATATGTCAGCAATTTAAGGAGACGATGACGATGAGGTCGATGGGTTTTGTGACATGGACTACGTACTAATAGATTTCCAGCAAATATCGAAGGCTACGGTAAATGACAGAGAGCGGTTGGCCAGAAAAATGTGCAGTGGAGACACTATGTCCGTATTTTTGACGAAGGAAAGAACTGTCTATGGAAAGCAAAAGTGTGTTATGGGGCATGCGCGCAATAATCCCTAGATTTTGACAATACGAAGTTTTGAAATGCTCGCAAGGAGTATCGTGGGTGGCCTGGAGGCGATTCGGATATCGAAGAATTCTGCAAAAAGTGTTTAACATATCAACTACTGGGTGAATTGGAACCGTCAAAGACGTCAACTTGGCCGAAATCGAACCAGAATTGGTATCGTGTACATGTAGACTTTTTTCATTGCCGAGGAAAACGTTTTTTGTTGTTAATTGATAATCATAACAAATGGATGGAAACAATACATATGCATCGGACGTCAGTTGCAGCAATAATTGGATAACTTAGAAAGATTTTTCTGTCAGTAAAATCCGTCACAAATATTGTACCTCCTTACAATTCAGCAGAATCAATGGGATGTATAAAAGCTAATGGCGGCTGGCTGATGAAAAGTCCTCTGTATCATCACCAAAGCAACGACCAGGCAGAGTGAGTAGTTCAGACGCTTACACAATGCTTGAAAACGCACAAATTCACCCGGGTGTGTGTTCATTTCAATTGCAAATATTTATAGATCAGTTTCTATTCAAGTATCGGAACACATCATGTACTGCAGCAGGTAAGGCACCAGCTAAAACCATGTTGAATACAAAGCCAAGGAATTTATTTCGAACGCTGAAGCTTCCTGTTGAATAGGATGAGTCTGAAACGAATGAAAGGGAATTACCTACGGAAAAATATTAAAAAATGGAGAAGAGATATGGGCGCGCTTAAATAAGAACGAGAGATGACAGCCAGGCACAGTCGCGAGAGCAACATCACGAAATAAGAAATCAGTATGAGCGTATTTAGTTGAAGACTACGGCATTTGCAAATCAGCTCATATTTATCAAATGAGGAAGCATATACGAGTAGTATACCATTGGCGCCGCCTCCACATATCGTTGAAGGAGAGGGGTTTTGGTCGAAAGCCAAGTGAACCAGCACCACAACCATTAGTATTAACAAACGATGTAGACCCATATTGCAACCCGAATGCACCCTCAGCTGAGCAATTTACGCCTATTCGACATAAAGATGCTCAGAAAGAAAGATATTTACGAAGGCAACCTAACCGAGAAAGAACGCAACCTGATTGAATGACGTATCGATGGAGTTAAAAAAAATGTATATTTCTATTGAATTAAAATCACGAAAGGTGTTGTGTGTTACTTACACAACCACACTTGTAAAGATCATTGTATCACCATTGCATTCTATACTGAATAAAATAGTTGATCCCTGACTGTCTAAGCAAATAGTTCGTACCTTGCTCAAGCATACAAATTGAAAAAGCGATAACTCACTTTATTATAATTTTATTTATAAGAGATTTCGTAAGCATAAGTGTCTGTAACTGTAAAGTCTTAAGAAGTTCAAGGAAACCGTTGCGATTTTTGGGGGAAAATGTAAAATTCACAAATCATACTATTATCAACAGAGTTGATTGAATTTTGATTCCTAAGGTATTTATTGCCCTTGTACTCATAAAGACCTACCATCTAGATTTTTTTCTGATTTTTCGGCTCAAAGATGTCCAATCGAGACGGGGCCCCCTGGACCCCGAAAATAACTTTTTTCAGATACTAAAAGTGCTAAGACCTTTCATTTGATACCGTACTTGATTAAATTTGATGGGAATACATTTTTAAGGGTCAAGTCATTATGAGGGAGGTCCACCTTAAAAAATTTTGAAATATTTGTAAGACCTTAACTTTCGAGAGACCACCACTTCTGACTTTTTCACAAAATTTGAACCTTATAGCTTCTATAGTTTCTGAAGAAATTTCTTGTGACGCACGGATGGATGGACAGACAGACGGATGGATAAATGGATGGGCAGACTAGTAGGTTTTTGTAAAAAATCATATAGGTACATCATAATAAATAACTTAGACGTTGAAGTTCGCTGAACTTTGCTAAAAATAGTAGGATTTAGCCGAGATAACGAAGATATTATCCCCCATCACCGTTTGCTCTATCGTTTTTTACGAATTCAAAATCGTTCAACGCCATTGAGTGATATGAGTAGAGGTGGGTTTCAGTGAGAAGCACGATGTCAGACGAAACAGTCGCGTCGACGTAGAATAACAATGGAGTTGACGTTGATTGAGATGAGATGAAACCCATCTAAAGGAATGTGGCTGAATGACAAGTTGAAAAACAGAGTTGCTTTTCGAGCTTTGTTGTTGATTCTTTCCGATAGAAAAACCAAGTTGTTGGTAAATTTTCAGAAGTAGTTCATCGTTGCTACTTACATTATTTATAGTATTGTCTGCTGGTCCTCTAGTGGCGAGTGCAAATGAGACCCCGGATTTGACGAAGTTGGAAGGTATTACACTGCGGCAAGGCAAGTACAGCCTTTTTTGGAATAATTTTAATCTTGTTATCGGAGACATCCTCGATATGATGCCGTATGACCTAATAAAGGACAGTTGATGCGGTAAAATTATTCTCCTTCTGAGTCAGTTACATGAATTTCTTTGTGCTTCATGCACTTGTAATACAAAGTGGAGTTGCCTGCCGAATGATTCAATCATTGATATCGGTAACACTGGTTGAATTCTCTTTCCTTGAGGTATTTCCATATCACAGCGCTGAAAATTCATGTATCTTATTTGTTGAAACGCACTTGGACTACTTTTATTTGAAATTTATTCTAAACAAAGCTATAAATTCCTCCGAACGATGGTCGATCTATTTATTGCAAAGGTTTTGACTGAAACGAACTCAATTTTTGGTGAAGTTTTTTTTGTGTACTTGGAGATTGACCGTATCTTCTCTGCAGTTCAGATCCTTCAACAGAAATGTTTGATTTTTTCGCTTTTTGGGGTGTTAGTAAAGCGTGGAACCTCCTCAGAACTCAGCGCATCTTTGGCTGACTTGAAATGAATCAGTGATTTTGTTTTAATTGTTCATTTCTCTGCGCTTATTCTTTTGATTTCAAAATTGATTGATTTTTAGTCAAAACCATATCTCTTCGATTATGTCCGAGTACGTTTATCGGTGGAACTTTTTCTGCTTTGTTGCTGGCTTTTTCTGAGCAACCAGCAGAAATACGAGTTGGTTTCTTCTATTTGGTTTTATTTTTAAAATTTAAATTAAAATATTTATCCGAATTACCTTTGACATCTTCTTTGATTTCCATTTCTTCCGCCAGTCCTTCCAGCGCCACACAATAGTTTTGACTGTCATTAGTGCCACCAGCAGTAAGAGTTTCTTCTAGAATCGTTTGTATCTCCCTTTTCTCACCTTTGTTTCCTGTTTGAATCTTCTTCGAGTACATTTTGTGCTTGTATAATATATGTATGACTCAAGTTTTGATATTCGAAAGACTTTGTTTGAGTTATTAACCCATATATGCCCAGTGATTCGAAAACAAAACAAAAGATATAGCTTTAGTTAACCTCTCGGAAATTAGTCGTTAATACTCGTACGGTAAAATTCGCATAAGCGACACAAGCTCACGAAACACTCTGGTAAGTGCAATAGTCAGATTTGATTGTGGTAGACGTTTGGTTCAAATAACGGACAGTGCAAGTCGTGGTGTGTTTTTCATCGTGCAAAAATCATGTCGTCTGCAGGAAACAAGTAAGTACTTGTTATATGGAATAAAATTTCACCATTATCAAACTTTTTTAGTAAATTTGAATATACTATGGATAAATACTAAATAATAAATACATAGCATGTCTTACAACTTTGATGTTTTGGAAACGATACATCAGGTAAATATGCGGATGAAACTTGTACTAAGATTTCTTTTGTATTTTAGACGGCGTGTTTATTTGACTACATAATTGACATTCTCAATGAGTTAGCTTCAGCTGATGTGACGACAGGAACTGACATATATAGTACGTTGCCCCTCCAGGTGATGGACATGTGTCAGATTCGGACTCGGAGGATGAAACACACATAAATTTTGCAAATTTATCGCATCGTTAACTTTTGGCACCTGCGGAACTGACGTTACATGGAACAAATATTAGTGATGACAGCGATTCTGAGGATGAAGTAATTTCGGAGTCCAATAAGTACAGAGAAGTGTCCCTTGAAAGACGGTAAGTTATGCAAAAAGGAACAGCGAGGTTACAATGATAGTCGGCTCGATACAAAAAGCGGTGTTTGTACTGTACGCTGGAATGATAACAGCGTAGTGACTCTGCTATCCAGTGAATATGACGTGGAACTGCTGCAAACTGCAAGGAGATACTCCGCAACTCAAAAACAAAGCGTAAATGTACCACAACCCAACGTTTTATACCAATATAATCATTTTATGGGAAGGTCGATGCAACCAGAGGCAAAAAGTGGTATATTCCCTTACTTTTCTGGTTGATAGATGTTGCAGTCAACAATGCTACTCTTCTGGCACGGAATTACTCTAATTGTGTAGACACGCTGGAGTTTTGACGCAGCATTGCGTAAACTATGCTTCAAAAAAACGGTAATGATAAGCAGTATCCGAGACCTAGCAAACTGATTTCTACCAACGTATCTACTTCAGTATTAAAGCATAACGCCGAGCACATGACCGATAGGGCACCGAATAGATTGCGATATGCCTATTGCAAAAACCTAACAGTAACATTTTGACAAAAATTTGAAGTCAATTTACATTCTAAATGTTTCTTTGCATTATATTCTTAATTATTTAGTACAAATTTGATTTAAAATAATAATTGGTAATAAATAAATACATTATAGCTTCATTGTTTTATTTACTTATATATTTTATTTTTTAATTTTTGAACCCCCCTGCAACACTTATTTCTCGATCTTTATTTTTAATAAAAGTGTTCAATGCTAATAAAGGCCCTTATAAATATGAACATATATCGGTTTAACTAAAATCAGAATCCAAAATAGTTCTGGGCATATATGGGTTAATAACTTTAGAGTACCCTCCTGGCAGAAAAACCTTATGCAACTTCAACTTGTTTTTTAGGGTTTTGTACTAAAATACAAAACTCTATTGCAATCACGACCTGTGTCTGTCTATCCGCCCGTCCGCCCGCCTGTATATCGCAGCACTTTTTCTCCGAAACTATATATGCTATAGCCATTAAACTTTGTAGAAAGTTCAGAAGTGGTGACTTCTTGAAATTTCAAGGGTGGAAACATTTTTCAAAGGGTTTTAAGGGGGATCTCCCCACATAGGGAGGTGACCCCTCAAAAAAAAATCACCATTGGTAGTCGAGTAGGGTGTCATTGGAAAGGTCTTAATGAGATATTTTCAAAACAAGTCTTAAAGTTGCTTTATCGGTACCGAGGGGGAAGGGGAAATGTACGAAATTTTCGCGTACCCCCCTCGCGATTGGACACCTTTCATCCGAAAAATCTGAAAAAATCATGAACGTAGGCCTTTATGAGTACAACAACAACAAATACATGAGAAGTCAAAATTCACTCAACTTTGCTAGTAATAGTATGATTTATCGATTTTATGTTTTCTTGAATAAAATCTTAAATATACCCTTAAATTCAATGAAATTCAGCATACATATTAATATTTATAAGATGATCTTTTCTGAAATTTTCATAAAAATCGAATGGTATTTACCGAAGTTACAGCGAATCGAATTTTCCTGTATTACTGTGGAACAATATGCGCTGTATTACTATGGAAACATATAGCTATGGAACAATATGCGCTTTTTACCGAATTAGACACTACAGCTTTGCTAGGATTTGCATGAAAATTTCAGGAATGATAGGTAGCATGAATACCTTTGAGAATCGGTTCAGTTAGTGGTATCAGTAATCGTAAAACAAAATAGTGGCTGTTTTAAATACGAAGATTGAATAATTTTGAGCTATTTTTCCACAACTTCAACGTTTAAGGTGCATGCTTTGAACACTTGATTCAATTTGACGAATGACTGAAGATGAGTACCTACAATTAATACTCATATGTGAAACAAGTTGAAGAGGCAGGAGAGAGCTCCTAGCAAAAGGGGCTTTGCAACCATTTTAAGATCCGAAAAAAATTGGGCATGAATCGATGATTATAGTACAGGGGAGTGGCCCCTGAAAAAAAATTTCATCAAACAGTATGTATCAAATGGAAGTTCTTTATGGGAGCATTCCAAAACAGCTCTTAAACTGACAGTTTTTGCTTCAATGCGGGCAAAATGGGGGAAATACACGAAAAATGCGTTTCCTCTCTCGCGAAAGGACACATGTGATCTAAAAAAACTGAAAAAAATAATCAAGGGAAATATTTATGGGTATAAAAATAACAAATACCTCAGAAGTCAAAATTCGTTCAACTTTGTTAAGAATAGTATGATCCTCGAATTTCACATTTTCTCCAATAATATTGTCTTTGACACGTCTCATGATTTGATTCGTTGCTGGTTACTGCATTTTGTCAGTTGAGTACAAAACCCTTCTGACATGAGCGTAGGTCGGTCTTCCCAACTTGTTTCATACTGACATTCATTTGAATGATGTTTTATAGTAGAAACCCCTCCTCAGAGCATGACCAAATTTGAAAATATCGTTTTGGTTTATCAGTTTATGGACGTCACAATAATTGGGACGCACGTTTTTTTCTTGCTTCCTATCCGATTGATAAAATGAATTTTGAATGAAATATGTAAAAGAAATTCCATGCATATCTAGGACCATACAAATCACCTATTCAGCTGAATCTAAAAATCCTCATACTTGAGTGACTTGTGAACCTTAGTTCACTTTCTCTCGGCTAGTTCGTATGGATTAGATTTCATCAGTTGCATTCTATAAAATACCAACTCATTTGATTTCGATTCTTGATTAATTAATTCAAAATAATTTGGCACTATATAGTCTAGCAGATAAATCTCATTTGCATATCCGTGGCTAAAAAAGGAGCGAGTTTCCTCCAACCATATTTACGCGAATGATTCATGCCCTCATTATGCTTATGCAAAGTGTCAAACCTCTTTATTACTGAAGGTGTGCCAGAACCTTAAACTCCATGTATTTGAATGAGCCTACATTGACGATGGTACCGCTTGTAGTTGAAGAAGCATTTGCAACAACCACACATCTTAACGCGAATCAGCATCATTGATATCTCCGTGAATCACCTGGGAAAACGTGTAGGACGCACCGAGCTCCATAATTGAGCTGCACCGTATCATTACTGAATACAGAAAATTATGGGTCCTGATGCCCCCGTTCGAATTAAAAAAAGTTTTATAAGAAAATTCAAAACAATTAAGGATCATCGCGATATTCAAGGCTAACTGTTTTAATGTAACTGATAGCTTGTCTCATTCGTGATAATAGAATTTGGCGGCACAACAGTAGGATGATCAATTGTAGATACATATTCAATTGAATCAAGCATCATGTTATTTCTAATACCTAATTTGTATTCATATCCATACAAAAGGAAGTAAAAGTGCTACAAGTTCCTCACAATCCTTATTTATTTATAATAGCACATACTTTCACCTCCTCCACTACTCTAAACCTAAATCAAACGCCAACCGTTTTGTCCATTTATGATTAAATAGTTTTACTTTTAACTACAAATAACATATGTTACAAACAAGGAAAACGGTTCCTTTTCCGACAGCGTACAATAACTCCTTGTCGTGGATTCCAACCAAAACTACATACAAGTACTCGTATATCTCTTAATGCGTACACTCAGTACCTTACTACACATCGATTACAAAGTCAATCAAAATTTTATAGGTATGAATTATAGTCGGCTAACAAATTATAATTAAGAATTTGAAATCAAATAGATAAAGATCATATGTTATGTCAGCATGCAGTTTGTTGTGGTTTGTGTTTGCATGTTGCTGCGATGGATTAAATCAGCCTACAAATTGTAATAAATTCAAACGAATTTTGCTAAGTGCAGTAGTATACAATTAACAACTGCAATTATTCCGTTTTTGGATTGTTTTTGAATGAAATTTATGAAACAGACATTTTGAATTCCACAAAGTTAATAAATGAGAAATGTATTGAATTTTAAATAGATAAAGTTTCATTAGAGGAAATAATAAACTTTCTGCGACACGGACATAACATATTATAAATAGGTAGTTTGTTCGGACAAACCCAGTAAATTAATATTTGATTGAAAAATAAAATAAAAACAAATATAATGCAAAATAAAACAAGTAAAAGGGGCAGGGAGTGCTCTTGCGAGAAAGGTATTGTAATATAATTCGAAATTGAAACAACGTCTGCTGAATACCAAAACTTGGCATGTAAAACTAATATATGGTTATTATGTACGTTGATTTGCCGCCATTTTATTTTCAGTGTTCTACTCCCAAGGTTTGAGTAGTCCTGATAATATATCAACGTTACAAAATATTTTTGAAATTTTCATCACAATCCTTACACATACTCGTATGTAGTGTTTGGGTCCTTTGCGAACGTTTATTTAAATAGTATGACGTGCAATTGGTGTTGAAATTGATAAATTTTCAATCGTTTGTAACGTAGCTGTTTACAGCTCGATTTTTATGAAACTTTCAGAAAACATTCGTTTAGCACTGAAAAATTTAGGTAAAAATTTTTAGGAAAATTTAAGGGTCATCTTTCGGTTTTATAGATGACAACGTAAAATTCGTAAAATGTACTATTATTAACAAATTTGATAGAATTTAGACCTTTGAGATATTTGTTGCCCTTGTGCTTACAAAGGCCTACTTTCTTGATTTTTTCAGAGTTTTCTGTTCAATGATGTCTAATCGTAAAGTGGGGACACCAGTTTTTCGTACATTTCCTCTTAACCTGCATCCCTCCATGCAAATACTTATAGTTTAAGACCTTTTTTCGAAAGCTCTCATCAAGACCTATCATTTAACATTGGTAACCTTTAGTAAAACATTTTTGGACGTTTGGCTTCCTTTATGGAGTTTCTAACGAAATGTAAGCGAGAGGAGTAGCCCAGAAAAAGCGTGAAATGTACCGAACGTACCGAAAAAATAGTTCGTCCGCTGCAGTACACTTTCCAAATCATTTTTTGCTGACGCTATCCCAGCTCGCCAAATGCTGTTTTTGCTCCCCAACGCCGTTTTAGCTCCTGCAATACTGTCTTCGCTTGTCTTCCCTAATGGTACTCCGCATTCACTCGTCCCAATGTCGCAACTCCTTCACACCACAAGAAGATTGTGCCAAAATAGCAGTGAGGCACTCTGGGAGTGTCCAGTGGGAAGTTTGGCTTCCTTTTGCAAATATTCATGTATGTTAAAGGTTAAAAAGTTGTACGAGTATACAGTGTCTGAGCTGGCGTCATGAGGACCCCCTGGCAAGACTTGAATTTTCCGCCCTCCAATACTTATTTTCTAATGGGAGAAGAGAAACGACAATACAACTTTGGATGTCTTATTTAAGATTTTATAAGAAATAAATAAAGACGTACAGATCAAAAACAGCACAACCGAAATTTTTTTATTATTATGCTTTAATTTAATTTTCTGGCTTTTTCCGAGGCCAATCGGTCTATTATTTGATCTAAATCTATACAAGTACTTTTTGCAATATTGTACTCAATTGATAATATGGCAAGGTTGCTTAAACCTTCCTGGCCAATCTGTGATCGTAAGTAATTTTTATTAGTATTAATTTGCTGACAGATTTTTCACAGCTTACAGAAGTGACCGGAAGCGTCAATGCTAGGCGAAGTGCAATCCCTATGTTGGGATATGTAGTTACTAAGCCATATTCTTCATGACAGTTCAGAATTGCAATGCATTGTAAATTTGTTAAATCAGGCAGCAATGACTTTATTTGGTGTTCATAGCTTTCAATCTCTAAACATAATTCATTGGCATTTAAGTCATCTTTGTACAGGTCAGTTGCTGATTTTTTAAGTTCTTCAGTGGATGTATCGTTTAACGAAGGTCCTGTTAGGAACCCAAAATCAGAAGCCGCGATAGCCAAACTTTGAAATCTCCACTCCATTTGCTGAATAAGATTCTCTAGTGCTCAGTAAAGCTGAACCTTAAATTTTTGATGAGGAGTCATTATAGTCGCTTCATCCTTGGCCTTTTCGTCGTACATTATTTTAACCTTTCGTTTAAATTTTTTCAGAAAATTCTGGTTCTATCAGCATTTGATTTGCTATTTTTCGGGGAATTATTACACGGCTCTATCTGATTATTTCTAAAATCGTAGAAAAATCAACAAGGCCCTGTAAATGTTTTGATGCAGCCTCAATGGAAACGGTTTTCTCCTATAAAATGCGATTAGTTTTATCTATACTTCTAAGAAGATGATTTGACCAATAAATAGATAAATTCGAAATTAATCATTTTTTTTTTAAATGGTTTTTGCTGAGGATGCAGCGTCAGCTGTAAATGTCGTGTTTTCATCAGTACCATCTGCAATGGTATCTAATGGTTTCGTTATCTGCGATAGTTGAGTAAGCAATGCATGATTTGAATTATATTTTGATGACCATCTCGTATCAGAATGGGCTTTCAGAGCCCATTCAAATTTCATAGAGCTTGCCAACGTTCAATTGATCTGGAAGAATTATTGAAAATATTTTGCACTGTCCCGAAAAATGTAGTTAATTCTGGTGTTACAGGCGACACATGTACTCCAATTACAGGGTTTTCCAATAAGATGTGTTATTTTGATATTCAAAGAAAAATACCATGAGGAAGGTATGCCGTTAATAGTGAAAAATAACACCAGGCAAATGACCACCACGACCACGCTTACAGGACCATATCGTTTTCATGAAATTTTCCATTACCAAATCGCAAAGTGGCTGCCCTATGTCCTCGATAGCATCACGAATTCCATCTTTGAGGTTTTGAATCAACGCTGGACTGTTGGCGTATACCTTCTCTTTCACGTGACCCCAAAGGAAGAAGTCAGAAGGTGTTAAATCACAAGATCTCGGTGGCCAATTGTGATCACTTCTTCGAGAGATAACACGGTCCGGAAACATTTCCCGTAACTGATCAATGGTTTCGTTGCTTGTGTGGCACGTAGCGCCGTCTCGTTGAAGGTAAACGTTGTCCAGATCAATTTAATAATACCATCCAATTCCGGCCATAAAAAATCATGAATCATCCCTCGAAAGCGCAACCCATTCACCGTAACAGTTGCTCCAGCCTTATTTTGGAAAAATTAAGGTCCACTCACTCTGCCGGACCATAAACCGCACCAAACAGTCACACGTTGAGGATAGAGAGGTTTTTCAACAATCGGGTGTTTCGAGCCCAAGATGTGACAATTTTGCTTGTTGACGAAGCCATCGAGGTGAAAATGGGCCTCATCACTCAAGATGATTTTTCGATGGAGTTCCAGATCATTTTCATGCATTTCAAGGACCCGATCAGCAAAGATACGACGTTGTTGATGATCGACCAGCTTGAGTTCTTGCGTCAACTGAAGTTTATAAGCCTTAAGACCCAAATATTTATGCAAAATACGGCGTAATGACGTTTGTGGAATGCCTAAACACTTTCCGCTACAGCAGCAATATTCTCGACCGTTCTTGAGTGACGTGCACGGGTTTTATTCTTCACATCACTAAGTTGTCCCAAGAGGTCAAATTTATCCATTAATTTCTGTATTGCGGTCCGACAAGGTGCTACACGACGACCCAAAAATTTTCGAGCTTTACAAACCGTCTCTGCCAAATTTCCACCATTTTTATAGTGAATTTTAATAATTTCAATGCCTCGTTGAAGTGTGTATTGTTTCATTTTTGACAAAAGCGTAGTTTTTACTTGTCAAATGTCAAAAATGACAGCTTTACAAGTAACATCTACTGAAATAGCGGGCTATTCAAAATAACACCTCTTATTGGAAAACCCTTTAAATTAAGTGAGGGAGCACTACATGGTAAAAATCTGCCATGCTGATTCAGTTGCAAGATTCACGCTTGAACTCCTTAATATTTACCCGCCACATTAACGCCATTGTCATATTACTTTCCCCTGGAGTCATATAATACCAGACCATCTTGGCTTAGTTTGTTTAGGATTTTGTCAGTAAGTCCACCGCTGGTTTTTACATCAGTTTTTATAAAAGCTGAAAAACTTTCTTCATCCGTACACTTTCCATTATTTGTATCTACGTAGCGTACAATTTCTGACATTTGTTCTTGGTGGCTTATATCCGGGGTATAATCAAATGAGATACTGTAATATTTTGCTTGCACAATTTTTGCCACAATTTCATTTCTGACTTCTAATGCTAGTGCTGAAATTATTTCATTTTGTATGGCTGGCAAGAAGTACGAAAGGCTTCTTTTGGTAAAAGAGGACACGTGTTCCTTCATTTGTGGATTGTGTTTGGCCAGGAGTTCCATACTACTCAAAAATATACCAGATTTCAGATGTCCAATTTGTGCCAGATTGTTTTTGGCACAAAATATTACGACGTCTATTACTACCTTTAGAATGTATCTCCGCTTTTATTTATGAAAACCTTTTGTGAAAATTGTTTCTTTCATACTATATAATAAACATGGAAAACAAAAAACAGATTTAGCATTATCACTGCCTGCCTTAAATCGCAGTCTTTTCTCTGTTCTGGTCCACGTTCAATGAGACAACATCTAACCTTGTCATCTATTTTGGGCCAAGCCCTGGGTTCATTATAATTTATGCACACACGATTTTCAAAGTCATCATCTTCCGAATCCAAAGTATTTAATGTCGTTACATCACCTGAAAAAAAGCAATTGTAAGACCGCTATAATAAACTACGTATCCTCGTGAAGACATTTCACTCAACGAGATTGATTGCAAAGCACAATCTGCGCTAAATGTTCGCCAGTCAACCTTATCAATAGGCTAGATTTTATCAAATAAACAAAATATTAATAATCAAGCGTGACGAGCTTTTTGCCACATGTAGGGAGTGGAAGGTACCTCTATATGCATAATTTATCAATTCAAAAATTCTGGTGACAATGAAGCCTTGCAGCGGCCGACGAGCAAATTATTCAATAACACTTATACGAAACAAAAATAAATTGATAAAAAAATAACTACATTTGAACAAAACAAGTAAATATCTGTAGGCAGAGCAGACTAAAGAGTGTGTCAAACCTGCGCCTATTGGTTGACATAAATGAGACCATCAAAATAACTAGGTGCCTTTTCTCCCTCACACTGCGTAGTTTCCATTTTAATCGACCCCACACACTTCTTTTTTGGATTAACTATGAACACTGTGAATGGAATTTGACACAACACGACAGTATGAAATAAGGCCGTTTTTGAAGCACCTATCTAAACTTATACTAAATAGCAGCAACAATATAATATATCAACGCATACCGTGGTTGTCGTTTTTATTTGAAGCTGTTTAATTATCAGTGTTACCCTTTTTTCGTCTTTATCAAGTAGCTCATCAATATTTTCTGTAGAAGTTGTGTTACTTTCGGACAGCGATATAATTGACATGTCACATTGTTCAGGAGTCGACGATATCCACTTGCTTAATGTGTGGGCTAATTTTTTTGTTCTACTTGCGTGAACTTCTGATCTTTCAAAATTGGGATCCAGACAGCTTTTTCGGTGGTGGCATTCTAAAAAGACAATCACAATAACTGAAATACCTTGACTTCAATTGTAATACTTAGTTTTGTGTTCACTTCACAAATAACTTGATAAGAAAGTATTCAACTGAAATATAGCCTATGTTTATTTCACTTTATAACGATAGGTATTTAATATCTTCCCCAGTGATTGATGAATTATGGCTCAAACTTTTTCACGAAAAACCCGAGTCACTGTTAACAACGATGCCGTGGCGGGTTTCTTACTTAGAGTGACTTGTTCAGCTTGTTCGATAAGAATGATCGTCATTCTATTCAAAGATACTAGGCGCTTGCAATATTTATGGTGGCATTCATGTTATGCCCTGTTTAGGTACTGGCCGAGAACAGACAAATAGACACGAGCACGAATATGTAAACAACTTTCAGGTTTCCAAGAGCCAAACAGTTACTTTTGATTTTCCAAACCGGTTTCAAGAGCACATCATGTGTTCCAATGTGGTCCCGATGCGCCCCGCATGCGAAAGAAATGCAGTTTTATGATTATGACTAGAACAATCTAGCAGAAGTGATAAAGAAAAGCTTTTTCAAATTTTCTGTTTTCTGTAAGGCATTATTAAGTTTATTATTTCAACCTAGTTGCCCTCATTACTTTCCAGTGACATTAGACTAAATATCATTTCTAATGTTAAAAAATTTTTGTTGTTTTCCTTAAAAAATCTATAATTTTTTGCATATAGAACGAAAAATAATAGATTATGCACATAGGTTATAGTCAACTGGGCTACCCGTGGGTTCTTATATGAAATATATATTAGTTTGTATGTAAAATCAGTTATTTAGGATTCGACAAAAAAGGTTGTGTAAGCTTAGGGCGCGTTTATAATCTGCATGTTTATTTTAGCTTCCCTTCTGCACAGTCTCATGTTATGGAAATGCGCCCCGAAATTTTGCACTCCTGGCGACCGCCCACCTCGCCAGCCCCACTGGTTGTAATAACAGATAAATGAAACAGAGAACCAGATTGAATACAGGTGCAATCTATATGGGTCGGAGTTCCCAACATACCCTAGGACAAATTCATATTTGGATCTCTGCATTTCTGACGCAAGACTTGAATTCAACTTTAATAGTCCTCAACGGAAACTGCAGGTGCTTCCTTACGATAGCGACCATAACGCAATCGTAATAGAAATCAATCATCAAAGGGATGATTTCTTCCTCATTCCAGTTCAACACGCAAATCATCGGTTGAACTTCAAAAAAACAGACTGGGGAAAGTTTCAAAAGAAGTTTAATCGGGAGTACCAGAAGCAATGTCCCCCTTCTGATGGTGGCAACTCTTGCTCAATGGTTCCTAATGACATGAATCTAACTAACGATGAAATAGATGTCGATTTGTCGAAGTTAGAGAAGCTGACGTTGGAAACGATTGAGAAAGTAGTTCCCAAGATTAAACTTCGAAACAATATGGAAGGACATGAAACACCAACCATCGCAAAGTTGAAAAGATTGAAAAGCCTTCTTCTCACACGCGTCAACAATATTGATCGACGATTTTTGGATTACAACCATCCCTCGTTGGCTTTGTTGAAATTACATCTGAAGAATGTCCGGAACTTAATCCGGTCATACTTCAGGAGTGAGGTCAGCAATCAATGGGCGGAAAAATTGAGGGGTATTAGCCCACAGGACCCAGACGGCGTGTTCACGAAAGTAAATAGCATATTCCGCAAGAAGTCTCGAGTGAAGGTATCGAATCTTGAAGTCACTAGTGATGAGATAAATCTTCTCGATAGGGCTGGTATCGAAATTGATAGTACGACTCCGGATAGAAATGGAAACAGGATCATTTGTGAAGGACTGGATAAACTTGCCCTGATTGGAACACATTTTGAATTGGTTCATCTACCAAACCCTGAGAGAGGGAATGAAATAGTTTCAGAGATCGTTGAAGCAAAATTTTCCGACTTCAAGTCAAGCCTGAACGGCCAATCAATTCTTCATTTCAATGAAACATTAACATCTGACCTCAAACCGAACTTGAATCTTATTGATTATTTTGTCAGCTATGAAGACTTGTGTTTCATATTTCGCAGGATAAACAACAAGAAATCATGTGGTACTGATGGTATTCCAAATGTAGTTCTCCGACATTTGCCGGAGGTTGCTATTAGGAATTATTGCATATTGTTCAACAACATGTTGAGCAATTCATATTTCCCAAATGGGTGGAAAAAAGCTACCGCCCAATCAGCTTGCTGCCTAACATCAGCAAGGTGTTTGAAGTGATACTCAACAGAGCATTAAACGCCCACATTGAGGAAAATGAGTTGATGCCGAATTGCCAATTTGATTTTCGTGCCAGGCATTCGACCACACATGCAATAACGAAAGTAACCTCAGACATATGTTGGAAACTAAATGATAGACAATGTGTTGGAGCATGTCTCATTGATATGGAGAAAGCCTTCGATATGGTGTGGTTAGATGGACTAGTTTTTAAACTCCTTTAGGACAAGTTCCCCAGACACCTTGTCGCCATGATGTGTAATATGTTATACGGGAAATCGTTTGTCGTAACTGATGGAAATCTGACAACAATGCGCGAGTTCAAGGTCTTGAATGGTCTACAGCAGGGAACAGTTACTGTGCCTCTGCTCTTTTCAATCTTTATTCGCAAGCTATTGAACGGCTTTGATTTTAACGTCTCGCCAACGCGATCGTTGGTAGCGTTTGCTGATGATCTGATCATCTATACGGCAACCGAAAAGCTACAATAGTTCAGAGCAATCTCCAAAAAATGTTCAATGATGTACAGCTGTACACTGACAATTGGCGAATGAAAATCAATGTGCAGAAGTGTGAAACAATCTTATTTCGAACAACGCTGCGGGGGGTCAGTCAAGACCTGAAACGTAATTGGAAAGATTTCCACATCATGGCTGGTGAGGGTAGTCTAGAACGGGTTCCACATAAATCCTGTGTTCGATACCTCGGTGTTTATCTCGATCAGTATCTGTACTATACTGAACGTGTGAAAATCATGCTCAGTAAGGCACTTAAAGTAGTCATGGCCCTACGAAAACTCTTTCATTCCAGATACATTGATCAAAAGGTCAAAATTATCTGTTACAAGACACTGGTTAGACCAGTTTTGACATATGGATGTCAGATCTGGTACAACCAGAGCGCTAGTACTATGGAAAAATTAAGAGTTTTCGAAAGGAAATGTCTTCATGTATGTACTGGTTTGTACAGAAAGCCTGAGATGGATTGGAAGCACTATGTATCGAATAGAAAAATTTATCAAACCGCTCAAGCGACAAGAGTCGATATCTTCATATTGAAACTTCTTCGGAATCATATCGCAAGATCTGTGACTGTGAGTGAAAACCCTTGGATTTCACAGCCGTTCCACCCTACAGACGGGTATATAACGACTTGCCTCGCTACTGGCTTCGTTCCTCCAGAAGCATTCGTGTATTTGGACATGAATCGATATGTTTTTGATTCTGACGGCGTCCCAGTCATATATCACATATATCGGGGCCACCGATAAGAAGATAAAATATCCTCCGAATTTGAGTTCACGAGACAAACGATTTCAATGGAGATACTCATTTGCTAGATTCGTTGAAGCTGATCGAGTTGAGACGGCGCAATCCAGGTATTGGTGGCTGAATGACAATGTCTAAATTATTCGTGTTTATTTTAAGTTTTGGTGTTTTTCGTTATTTAGTTTTTGAGTTTCAGCTCATTATTGCTACATTTAGTATTGTTGTTTATTTTTGTTAAAAATTAGGTATAGGTTAAGTATATGTAATGTTTACTATATTCCGTTAGAGATAAGACTAAACACTTAGGTTAGGAACATTGTTACAGAATTTTTATAGTATAAGATAAAGTTTTTGATTGTATTTTATTAGAAACAAGTTACAACATATTAGGTGTAGGATCAAAGTTTCACTGTTGTGTTTAAATTATAAATAATTTTAGGATAGTGTTGGTTGGTTTTTTCTCTTTTTTCCAATTAAATTTTAAAAATATGTAATAATCGTAATTAATTGAATTTGCTATAGTTTTTTTTTGATGAAATGAGTTAATGATAACGTACAAATTTAGAGAGCCATTTGGGCCATTAAGTTTTTTTGATTGTTGTTATTTGGAATTTGCTTTATATTCTTTTTAAATTTATAACGATTAGTATTAAATAAAGGGCTTTTGACTTTTGACTTTTTGAATAAGCGGACTCCTTCAGGACATAATCTTTGCAATGAGTGCTTGGCTATAAAACCTCCCGGGAAGGCCTTTTGATACCTGATATATTACGCTCTTTATTGACTTACTCCAGAAGAACAAATTAAGCCTTCCATCAAGATCAATAACTCGTACATTAGATTCAATGTCGTGTGGAATCATAGCCTTCCAGTGACAGAGAAGGTGATCTGTTGCTTCAGGCACTTCCTGAATAATCTACTGCCGGAGAAGGAAGTGTGGTGGTGCTAGGAGTGATGAAGTAGCTCCGCCTATCAACTGAGGGTGCTTATTTCAAAGTCACCACAGGTTTTCATTGCATACTTTGACTAAATACAATGCTTTAATTATCTTTTAAATGTATTCATTTAGAAACGTTTGAAATCTTCAAACAAGCCAAACCTTTTATATTGTAAATACTTCTCACATTTCCACAATATTTGAGCGTTTAAGTTTATACAATTCTGGAACAAACTTGCTGCGACGTACAGAGAGGCATGAAACAAAACCTCAAACAAAGTTTTCGTCGCTGATTTAGACACTGAATATGGCTCAAAGGAGTCGAAACGCATCTGCTTACTCAGTAAGGCAAGGCCCGGCGGCTTTTCAAGAAAAAATATCTATATAAGCTCATGATTGTGTGAAAATCTAAATAAATGGTTAATCTCCCATACAAACATACATACATATATGAAATGTTTCTGACTATAAAACTTCCATTAACCAGCAACTTCTGAGCTGTTCACAAATTTTGATGACTCTAGTTTCTGCGGTGGCTCACTGATAAATCGACGGAGGGACCAGAGGTTTTATTATAGTAGGGTATTGTAAAAGTTATATTTTAGTAGGGTATTGTGAACATTTTTGTTTCTTGAAAAGCCATCGGGCCTTACTTTGTTATGTAAACAGATGCATTTACACTTCTTTGAATCATCTTTAGTGTCACTGAAGATAACAAACCGCTACTGAATATTAAATAAGCCTTTAGCCAGCATCTACCATCCACCATCTGCAATATACCATCCATCATCATTTGCCATGCATCATATGTAAACGTTCAAAATTACTTGATATCAACCGCCGATATACGCCATCATTTACCACCAACCATTAGCCACCATATTTTACCTGCCACTAATCACCATCGTCAGTAATCATCTACCATCATATGCTTTCATCAGCCATCCTCCAATATTATCTGTCATCACTAGCAATCTCTATCATCATCCGCCCCTCATCAGCTATCATCCGCAATTATTCACACCCATTGCCATCAGCAGTCATCCGCAATAATCTGCCCTCATCAGCCATCATCTACTCTTATCAGTCAACACTCATCATCATTCGGTATCATCTGCCATAACCAGCAATCATCTACCATCATCAGCAATCATTAGTCCTAATCAGCTACTAACTAGAACGTTTTTATGCTATTTTTTAGCATATAGTCACTCCATTCGCCAGAACGTCCCTTCATAGCCTTTTCGCCCTTTGCAACTAACATTTTGCGAAATCATCTCTCAGTACGCATATAAGTACATTATAAGTGAAATCTTCTTCTTCGTACCACTACAATCCCTCTTGGACCTTCGTTTCCTATGAATAGCGCCTCCAACTGTCTCGGTTCATTGACCACATCCTCCAATTTTAAAATCCACACTATCTTCGTCGACCGAGTCAGACTAGCATTCTCTCGGTTTCTCCACTGACCTCGGCCCTTCAGTTCTCCCTACGAACATCTTTTTGGGTATCCGTTGTGCATCTATACGACTTTTGTGACGAGCCCATTGCAGTTTACACAATCCTACAATCGTTGAAACCTCTGGCTTGTTAAAAACTTCATACAGCTCATTGTTATATCGAACTCACCATCGATATCCATATGGACTTGCTACTATTATTCGCCTCAGGAGCCGTCGCTCAAAGGCATTCAATATATTTGCAGATGCTTGCGTCAGAGTCCATGTTTCACACCCATAGCGTAACACAGGTTTTATCACAGATTTGTATACTTGGAGCTTTGTTGTCCTGTGTATGCAGCTGGTCTTCAAGATCGTCAAAACTTAATAAAATATTTTATTTGCGAGCTATATTTCTTGCCGCATTATGTCTCTCTCATTAGCAGTACTCCTTATTGTGCCACTTAAATACACAAATTCACCCATATTTTCAATATTGTATTCGCCAAGTGTGATATTTTGGAAATTTGAGATGTTTTTCCTTGACTACGTCGTGAGCTTTGTTTGATTCTCATTGATTTGTTGCCCTACCAGTTTTGCTTTGCTGTCGAGTTTCAGGAAAAGTTCTTTGGTGGTTGCTAGTGACCGTGAAAAAATCTTGTTGTCACCCGCATAGGCCATCACTTGGATCGACTTGCGGAGTAACGTACCTCTTGTATCAACAGCCAAATTGAATAGCAACCAGGCCAGCCCATCTCCCTGTTTTATTCCGATATTTGTGTCGAAGGTGTTCGTGAGTTGTTTATTGATATGGGCTTGGAAGGTTGTCGACTTCATTGTCATTTGATAAGATGGACTAATTTGGCTGGGATATCAAAGCCAAGCATTATTTGGTTAGGTACTTTACGATCAATGCTGTCGAATGTTTGCTTGGAGTCAACGAAAATTCGGCGTACGTATATATTGAACTTCGAAAATTTGTAAGTACCTGCTTGACAGTGAACAATTGGTCTATTGTCGATCTACCTGCTCTGCAACCACCTTGATAATCCCAAATAATACTATTGGCATATGATCCAAGTTTATTTTCAAAGATTTTAGAAAATATTTTGCACGCCGTACAAAGTAGTGGTATGCATCTGTAACTTTCGCAATGTAGCTTGTCACTTTTTTGTGGATAGGAAATATAACTGATTGGCTCCACTCTTTCGGCATATGTTCGTGTGAGCAAATGTGTTGGATAATTTTGTGAACACTGCTGCCCCATATTTGATGATTTCCACTGAGATCTCATGGATGCCCGGCGCTTTATTATTCCTTTGGCTTTTGATGATGGAACAAATTTCATTCAGAGTTGGTGGGGCCAAAGGAAGTTCTCCGCAGACATCTAAAGGCCCCGATTTTCAGCAGCTGTGCGGAGGATTAAGGAGGTTTTTGAAATATGATGCCCATCTTACCTTAATTTTGGTTTCATCAGCGATGATATTGCCGATGTTATCACGACAGAGCGTGGTTTTGGGCTGATAACCACGATTCAGGCTTTTCACTACTTTGTATGCTTGTCCTGTGTTGTTGCTCGCTAAACTTTCATCTATACTTCGCGATTGGTCGTCATAGCATTTTCTTTTCTTAATCCTAATTATCTTATTTGCAATTTTTCTGAGATTTTCAAAGTGTTCTCTCTTGGTCTTGGTTTTCCTACCTACGTATTCTTTGTACACCTGATTCTTTCTATCTAACGCATGCAAGCACTCCTCATCGAACCAATCATTCCTCTTGCGCCGGACTTGATGTCTGACTGTCTGTTCTTAAGAGCTCTTTTCACTTCCATCCAGAGCTTGTTGCTTATTTTTAACGATGCGTCTGATAAGATGCAAGTCAGCTGGTTATTGAGGGTCTCCGTGAAATTTTCGGCCACAGGCGCTGTTTGGAGCCATTTGATGTCAAATGTTTGAAGCGGGCTGGTGTTCAGTGAATACGCCTTTGACATACGGCATCGATAGGTTAATTTGTTCAAGTGATGACCTGAGTTACAATTAGCTCCTCGATATGTACGGACATCAAGTATGCTCGAGGCCCAACGTTATTGGATCAGACCATGATCGATCTGGAACGTATGACTAGATTTCTGCTACAGTGCAAAATCAATGAGGCGCTAGCCGTTGTCATTTGTTTCATCGAGGAGGTTATATTTTCCAGTTATTCCCCGATGAGATATCTCATTGCCAACCGTAGAGTTGAAATCACCCAAAATTATTTTTGTGTCGTTTGTAGGCAATGAGTCGACTAGTCTTTTCAGGTGATTGCAAAACACTTCCTTAATTTCTTCGTCATTTTCTTCCGTCGGGCGTTAACGTTTATCAGCCGGATGTTGAAGAATTTCGCTTTTATACGGATCGCACACAACCGTTTTATTATTGCCTTAAAATCATTTTTTTCAATAAAGCGGTCATTGATCGTCTTATCCTTTACTTGTTTTAGGTAAAGTCTCAACACAGGATCAAATCGGGCTATTAAGTTTACTCAATCTATAAAGTTGCCGCTTGTCTCACTCGAATCTGTGTGAGATGTGAACTTCTCTCTATGACCCTTGAAGGCCAGATTTTGAGATGCTACAAGTTTACAATTGCAAGCGATCGCTCTTAAATATCTCTACAATGTTGGCTTTCTTGTCAAATTTGTGACTGGACCAAGGAGTCAATAGTGGAATAGCTTTTTAAACCATTCTCTAAATCAATCAACATGCAATCTTTGTGCTATCGATTAGATTCGGGAGACTTCAGGTAATCACCCAAGTGTTTCCAATCAAACACTCCTTCACTTGATCCAATCTTTGTGTTTTGTAGCCCAAATATTCGACACGGAAAGCAGTAAACGGCATCCCTTGTTTGTGAATAAATCATACAGCGCCCGTTGAGCTTTCCATTGCTGGCTAGTATCTTATTATAATGATATTCGCTGAATTGCCGTACATTATCAGTTACCGGAAATAAATCCACTTTAACCCGAATTGGACTACAATCTCAATTCGGTCTACAACAGTAATTGCTATGGGCCACAAACCAGGGTCATTTTGAGGACTCAGATTTTCCATTCCAGCAGTCATGGATGTAGGCATAGACTCGAGCTCAGATCCGAAATTTCTTTTTGTTTTGACTCTTATCCTTTGGAAGTCAGTTAAAAGTGTTTTTCAATGTTTGATTTATTAAGAGTAGCAACGTTTTAGCAGAAAAAGAGAATTTGTTACGTCATTGGAACGCTGAAGTTCCCGATTGTGTAAAAATTGATAAGCCTTAAGCTAGGTTTTGGGATCGTGTATATTTTCCTTTGTGTATATATAGAATTATCATAGTTTCATCGTTCATAATTATTGTACTTTATATCATATATATATATATATATATATATATATATATATATATATATATATATATATATATATATATATATATATATAAATATATATATATATATATATATATATATATATATATATATATATATATATATATATATATATATATATATATATTGTCGCGTGTTATTCGGTTCGCGGCCAATAATAATTTTAATGTTCTGGGAAAGTGAAAACGCAATGCCTTTTAATTTAAGTTAAGAGTTTATTTAATTACAAAAAGTGCACAATGATTAATTTAACACTTTCACTAATTTTAATTTTCACTATTAAGATTCTAACACTTGTCCATAAATTTACTATCGCAATTGTCTTCTAAATCACTTCACTATTACGAAAATCACTTCCCGCACACTATCGCAGTTCTTATCGCGGTTGAATGAATCCCCCCATTCATTCAGCTCGCCTTTATATAGGGTCTCTAATCATTCAACTCAGTTCTCGTACGTGCGGGAACGTTCCAGCATGAATGGGCAGTGACTCACTTTCAGGTGTTGATAATGCTTGTTGGGTTCTCGTGGGTTCGAGTAAATTCAGTTGTTGACGTTCTTAATGATTGTGAAAACAATTGCGACAGTAGCTCGCAGAATTATTTGTACATGTAATTATTTGTACATGTAACACTGCCCCCACCTCAGTTCTTTTCGCACCGAAAAGATGTGTCGCTATTTGTAGTCAGTTCTCCCTGGGTGTAATATGGGGCAAGACGGTCCAGATGCACGATTTTCATTTTAGCTCTCGGCTTACGATGTTCCTGTATCCGGTATACGACGTCGTTGATTCGCTTTGTAACTCGGTATGGTCTCTCCCAATTATGTTGCATCTTTGGAGACCTGCCCTTTCGCCGTTGCGGGTTATATAGCCACACCAAATCATCTTGCTGGAAGCCAGTAGAATTCGCCTTTAATTCATACCTGGTCTTCATGCGGTCAGTAGCCGATTCGAGGTGTTTTCGTACTGTCCGATGTATCTGGTTCAACCGTTGTCTTAGATCACTTGCGTACTCCGAGATCTTTTGGGGTTTCTCGGGGGGTGTTCCGAACTTTATATCAGCTGGCAGATGAATAGTCTTTCCAAAAATGACTTTAGCTGGGGCTTGGCCCGTCGATGCATGTTCGGCAGCTCTGTACGCCATCAAAAATAGCGGGATATGTCGGTCCCAGTCCCTTTGGTTCTCGTCAACCATCTTGGTAAGGTTTTTATTGAGCGTACCGTTGAAACGTTCGACCATACCATCAGATTGGGGATGCAGCGGTGTTGTCCTCGTTTTCCGTATTACGAGCAGCTCGCACATTTCGCCAAAAACTAGTGACTCAAAGTTTCGGCCTTGATCCGAATCTAGTTCGCAAGGCACGCCGTACCTACTGACCCAATTTAACACTAGCTGTTCGGCTACAGTAGTTGCTTCCTGGTTGGGAAAGGGGTAGACCTCAGGCCACTTGCTGAAATAATCGGCTATAACTAGCATATATCGATTTCCCCAATCGGATTCAGGAAAGGGTCCTGCGATGTCAACAGCAATCTTTTCGAATGGTACCCCCACGCTATAGGTTTGCATTTGTCCTCTCAGTCGTCGCTTTGGGCCTTTGACGGAAGCGCAAATTGTGCATCTGCGACACCAGTCCTCAACATCCTCTCGAGCGTGGAGCCAGTAGAACCTCTCCCGCAATTTCGCTAAGGTCTTGTTAACACCAAGGTGGCCTCCCGAGGATCCTTCAAGCATTTCCTTAATCACACCGTGGATTCGGCTTTTGGGTAGTAAAGTTTGCATCCTAGAGGAGCTGCCATCCACCGCTTCCCATTTCCGCTTGAGTACGCCACCCTCCACCCGAAGGGAGTTCCATTGTGCCCAATAGCTTTTCAGGGTTGCGTCATGCATCGAAACGTCCTTCCACTCCGGTCGCCCAGTTGTCTCCTTCCATACGAGCAATGGTCCGATATCTTCATCGGCTAACTGGGCATTTCGAATCTCCTCCGATGACCAACCTTCATCGAATTCGGCCGTTATCACTCGCAGATCAACGGGCGGCTCCTTTTCCTCAATCCGCCGGCAAAGCTTGCAGTTAGCTGGACATGGATGACGAGATAGGGCGTCAGCATTTCCATGAACTCTGCCCTTGTGAAGCAGTTGGGGCCTCACTAGGTCTGGTCGGATCGTCGATCGGGTTGTACTAGTGTCGTTTGTTAGGGTGCAATGTTCTTCATCAACTTGACCAGGAAGGCATCTGTCTGCTTCTCCACGATGTTGCCTTGGCACGGTGCTGGGAATGTCGATACTCCTAGCCAACGTTCGCCCCACGAAGTTGGCCCTTGCAGTTTGATGGGCCTCTATTCTAGCCTCCTGACACGGTCTAGATCTCCACCACCCTGGACAATAGCTCGGTCTTCCTCCCTTCTTGCAGTCTCTTTGCAGGTGCCCTTTTTCCCCGCAATTCCAGCATCTAGGCGCACCATTCACCTGCAGCTCTCGCTCAATCCCCACGCGCTCACACCTGCAATTATCTGCCACTACCTCGCGAACCCGGGCAGTGGTACGGGTCACATTTTTGGCTGCCTCAAAATTTAAACTATAAGCCAATGCATCCTTGACTGTTTGCTTTTGAGCTAACCGCACGGCTTGTTGCAATTCCTTGTCCTTCAAGGCACTGATGAATGCTTCTGCTGCTACGTCATCTCGATGTTCTGGGTCGTACGCTGGGTAAGCCAAAAGTGCCAGTCACTCAATGTCTTGTGCTAGCTGCTGCAAGGTTTCGCCAGACTTCTGCATCCGATGCCGTAGCTGTGCCCGGTAAATCTGCTTCAGATGATCGTCTCCATGACGCATGTCCAGCGCATTCATTATAGCAGCCGGGTTTGAATGCAGCTCAACGGGGATAGTCTGCAAAAGCTCGGCAGCTGGGCCTCTTAGAGCAAGAATTAATGCAGTTGCTCGTTCCTGCTCATTCCAGTGATTTATCCTAGCGGCTGCTTCAAACTGGATTTCGTAAATAGTCCAGACCGTTTGCCCATCGAATATTGGTGCTTGCACATTTTCAGATGAGCTTTGCGCTGCGGTTATAAGCGGGACTGGTGAAGTGGTTACTACTGCCTTCGCTGCTTCCAATTCTTTTTTCACTTTTTCCATCTCATGGTTTATTCTCTCTTCGACCTGGCTGACCTTTCCCTCGACCTGGCTGACCTTTTCCTCAACCTGGTAAACCTTTCCCTCGACCTGGTCAACCTTTTCCTCGACTCCTTTAATTTGTTTGTTCAGATGACCGAGCTCCGCTTTTATTTCGGTTGACTGTTTCTCCAGCTTCTGTGTGATGTCTGCCTTGATGTCTGCCTTGATTTCGATCGCTTGTTGGTCCAGCTTCACTGATTGTTCATTTAACTTCGATGATTGTTCATTAAACTTCGCTGATTGTTCATCAAGCTTCGTAGTTAAATTGGATGACTGTTCACTTAGCTTCGCAGTTAAACTGGATGACTGTTCATCTAGCTTCGCAGTCAGACTGGATGACATCAGCATTAACATTTGCATCAGCGCATTTTCTGGCTCCTTTGATTTTGGTGTTTCTACTTCTCCACCTTCTGCGCCTTTTTCCGCATCTGAGAGCTCACCCGAATCCAGATTCACGCCTTCCGACTCGATCGCGTCACGCAAGCGTGCAATCAGTATGGCCTTTGTACCTTGTGTGGCCAGATTCCGCTGTTCCAACTCCTCCTTGAGCTCCGATATGGTCAATTCATTAATTTTTAAGTTTAAGCTTCGTGGCATTTTTAATGTTTCTTTAAATTTTACTATTGTGCACTATAAAAATGTTCAAATTTTCACTTTCAAAATTTTTCTTTCTCACTTCTTGACACCATTGTCGCGTGTTATTCGATTCGCGGCCAATAATAATTTTAATGTTCCGGGAAGGTGAAAACGCAATGCCTTTTAATTTAAGTTAAGAGTTTATTTAATTACAAAAAGTGCACAATGATTAATTTAACACTTTCACTAATTTTAATTTTCACTATTAAGATTCTAACACTTGTCCATAAATTTACTATCGCAATTGTCTTCTAAATCACTTCACTATTACGAAAATCACTTCCCACACACTATCGCAGTTCTTATCGTGGTTGAATGAATCCCCCCATTCATTCAGCTCGCCTTTATATAGGGTCTCTAATCATTCAACTCAGTTCTCGTACGTGCGGGAACGTTCCAGCATGAATGGGCAGTGACTCACTTTCAGATGTTGATAATGCTTGTTGGGTTCTCGTGGGTTCGAGTAAATTCAGTTGTTGACGTTCTTAATGATTGTGAAAACAATTGCGACAGTAGCTCGCAGAATTATTTGTACATGTAATTATTTATACATGTAACAATATATATATATATATATATATATATATATATATATATATATATATATATATATACATATATATATATATATATATATATATATATATATATATATATATATATATATATATATATAGCTATCATATTTTAATTGCATTATCGCTATCGTATCGTATCATATATCTTTATAGTATCGCTATCATACTGTTCTATAATCCTTATCTTATCGTATTACATTATTTTTATTTCAAGTAATCATAGTTAACATACCGTGCATAATTATGTTATATTATTACCGTACCTTTGTTCTTTATTCATAGCTTATCACCGCCCTGTATTATAATTATCTCTTGCTTTAATATCATATATTCATTATTTTGTATTATATTATCCTTATAGCATATCATTAACTCAATTAGTTATCTCTCCATAATAATATATAACTATTATCTCCCTTTTCTTCTTTTATATTATTTAGACGTATCCATTGCCATTGAAGTTCAAGTGGATTAGCTTTAGGCACCCATCCCCTAACATGCAATGACTACACCCCTGTCCAGATTTTTGAGCGCTGCTGACGACGCGGATGGCCTATGTGCAAAAAGACAGTTCATTGAAGACACCCGAGAAAAGCGCTTGTGCGCCGAGCGCGAGAAAAGCTGAAATTCGAATTTTTTTAGTCAGTTTTGCTCGCGATAGTTAGTCGAATTTAACGCTGATTATTTCTCAATGGGTTGGAGTTTCTATTGACTAAGTTGCGGTTTGTTTAAGTGCAGGATGTGAGGAGTCTTGAATTTTGGTAAGATGTTAATAGCCAGCTAATTCATCGTTTATGTCTACTTTGCGTCCGTATCGATAGTCGTGGTTGTGGATATCGAAATGTGATGTGCCTACCATAAAAAAAATTATTTTACATTCGAATCGTTACTCTCGGAGTTGAAAGTTTTCTGAAAAGTTCTCGATCAGAACTTCGTCTAAATGAGGGCCATTGATAAAAATTGGCTTATTACATTACTGTTTTGTTCATATGTTGGAGTACTATTAACCAAGGAGGAATTTCGCAAAGGAGTGTAAATGATGACGAAGATGAAGAACGAATTGATCTTGATGAGATCTTGGACGACGTAGAGAACCATATGCATATGTTTTGGCGAGTGCATTGTTTGGGATCAGTTGCAATAATTTGCATCCGAATCAATCCAAAATTTGGTGTGGTTCAGAATAGTGCTTGGGATGCCTTTCGCGGTCGCGGGAGATGTCAGCGCATGCGGCGCAACATATTTTTCGCTTACGTTTCAAGGAAGATATATCTCAATGAGTGTGAAATATTTAATCAGACTTGAACTGAGTCAGATTTGGACCAAGGGCAGTTTATTTTGGAATTAAAATTGTCCAGTTAAGCATATGTAGTCTCATGTTGAATGTCGATAGTAAGCATACGTCGAAATTAGGCACGTCATTAAATCAATAAAAAATTCTGTATTGACTTTCGTGTTCTGGCCCTATACAAACATCATATCGCAAATTATGATCCTTATCGCAACACGAACAATGTCCAGGTAATTATAGATCGAAATATTCACAGTTTCCCGTTGATTCCAAATGAAAAAAATCACATTTGGTGAAATGTTCGGTTTATTTAATCTATGCAAATTTACTGTTTGCATTCCGCCCCATTTCGAAAAGCATAAGTGCGATCTAATTTTTCACTTAAGCAGTTAATTGGACTCGTAGACCGTTTTTAAGTATGTTTGATAATTTTATGGGCTTATTGCGAAAACGAATGTAAATTGACAATGACCAAAAGTGAGCATCTTTTAAACGCTTACGAAATGGAGACCACAAATTCATGTTTATGTGTTAGGATTTGATTGTAGGCATTAGTTAGTGTCCTTGAACTTGCATGAAGGGCGTTTTCTGTTCAAGTAAAGTTCCAGCTAGTAGTGATATTCCCAGCCTTTGTGAATCAGTTTGTCCGATTTTTTTTCGAGTCCAAATTTTTATTAATATTAATAAATGCTAAAGAGTTAAAAACATAATTATCGAGACCATTTTTACGAAGGCGACTTTGATGTTTTCCTAAATAATTTCCAATACATAAATACTTTTTTTACGTTGTTATTTCCAAGGAGTTTTGTAAAAACCAACCAAGAAAATATTTATGAATGAATCAAAAATCAAAGTGCACGAAATCTTTTTCATTCTTATATTGATTGAAGAAAAAAAAAAAGGAAATGAATATTAACAGAACTAAGAAAGTGAATTTTTGCAATAACATAATATGGAAAGCAAATTAGTCACAGGTGATGAAAGTGACTAGCTGGTATGATGTGACAATAATAATACACACGTTAATTGATACATATTTGTATTGAACACAATAGACATGTTACATCGGGAAAGGCCGATACGAGATTGACTGTCAAAGGAACGGCACATAGAAAATAACGATTCACAATAGTCTCCCCCACTTAATTAAAACATATAGAAACATAATTTTAATTCTATTATTCGGTGACATAGTCTTTCAAGAAGTTTGGAGGACATCGTTGACGAGCAAATCTGCGTGGTGGTAGCGTCGGATTGTTTGTGTTCCCACCTGCTGGTGTCTGTTGGTCAGGAGTGCCAGTAAGTGTTTCTGGCTGATTGACACCTGGCGCAGTCAATGGCGTAGGCTGTGTGTCCATTGGTGGTAACTCATCAGCTGGCATGTGTCGATATGGAACACCTGGGCTTGGGGCTGGTCTTTGCTGAGATGAAAAGGTGACTTGTTTCTTCGGGACTATTGTTGAAATTAGTTGGTTGATGTGCCTTTTTATAGTTCAGCCTGAGTCTAAGTCAATGATATAATGGTACTGACCCAGTTTATGTTCGACAGTCCCGAATTGCCAGCTATCTTGATTGTTCAGGTGCATTCTTGCCTGGACTATCTCTCCCATTTGGAATGAGCGGATGTGACAGCTGCTTCGGCTCGTTGGCATTACTGCTTTTCTGTAAGGCAGGAGAGCATCAAGGCGTATTCTAACTTTCCTTTCCAGGTAAGGTTCTGCTGGTGACCGTCCGGAGGCTAATGGTGTGGCACGGTATCGAAAAAGGATATTTTGTACTTTTGTGGCTATTGGTGATGAGTCTTCAGCTGCAGCTTTCAATCTTCTTTTCAGGGTTTGTATATTTCTTTCTGCAAGGCCATTAGTTGATGGGTGGCCTGGCGCAATAAACTTCTGAAACATTCCCCTTTCCTTACAGTGTGTCTGGAACTCTTCACTTTTAAATATGGCAGCATTATCTGATACTAGGACAGATGGGTAGCCATGCACAGAGAATATGGTTTCTAGGAGTGTAATAGTTGATGCTGATGATGGTGCTTCGTCGAGTATTCGAACTTCAGCCCACTTGGATTTTGCATCGACACACATTAAGAAATAATGGTTGTCAAGGGGGCCTGCATAGTCAATATGTACCCTCTCCCAGTTGTCATCTGGTGGGTCCCATGGATGAATAGTGGCTTTCAGTGGATTGTGCCGGACTTGGGCACAGGACTCACAAGTTTTATCAATTTGCTCGATGTCCTTATCTAAACGTTCCCAATATACATATCGTCTGGAGAGTTGTTTAATTTTTGTAATGCCCAAGTGTGAGGCATGCAGTTCTTCCAGGATTTGGCGTTGTAGAGATTTTGGTATGACTAGGCGGTCCAATCTGAAAAGCATACCGTTAAAGATGGTGAATGGTTCATCTCTTTGACTGGTTCTGACGCTGGTCATCAGGGTTTGAAGGTTTTCATCTTTGGCTGTTTCTTCAATAATAGTTTCTAAAGTTATAGCTGGGCTGGAGGTTTGAAGTATAGTTTCAGCATACAACGCATTGACTTCTTCATTCATTGATGTTTCAGATGTTCTGAGCAGTTCGGGAATTGGAGCCCGAGAAAGACAATCTACGTTCTCGTTGTCTTTTCCTTTTTTACAGCGTACAGTGAAGTCCAATCCACTTAGAAAGGAGGCATAGCGTAAAAGACTGGCCGATATCATCTGAGGTAATGCTCGATGTGGATGAAAGATACGAGACAGCGGCTCGTTATCGGTGACAAGGGTGAAGTTTCTGGCATAAACACAGCTGTAGAAGTGTGTGGCTGCGTAAATGATAGCCAAGGCTTCTCTATCAAGTTGACTGTAATTGCATTCAGCTTTGGTCAAAGCTCGAGAGGCATAAGCAAAAGGCTTTTCATGACCTTCCACTTCATGACTCAAAACAGCTGCAATACCGGTCGGGCTGGCGTCTGTTGTGAGGATCAAGGGTTTTGCTGGATCAAAAGGTGTTAATACCCTTTCGCTACACAACTCCGACTTTAGGTTTAAGAAAGCAGCTTCAGTGGAGGCTGACCAAACGAATTTTCCATCTTTTTTGAGTAGGCGTCGTAGATGAAAAGATTTTGTGGAGAAATCAGGAATGAATTTTGCATAATATGTCACCATACCCAAGAATCATCTTAATTCCTCTACATTTTGAGGACGTGGCATATTGAAGACGGCTTGAATTTTCACAGGTGACATTTCATGTGACCAAGATAGCTGATACTTTCTTTGAAGACGGAACACTTATTTTTATTTAGATGGAGATCGTTTTCCTTGAGTCATTCTAAACAAGCAATCGGGTTTCTTGTACATTCTTCCATTGATGAGCCATGGCAGACAATGTCATCAAAATATGCTTCAACGTTTGATAGGCCATTGAGAATTTGTGAGAGTATTCTATTGAATTCAGATGGTGCTGTTTTGATACCAAAACTGAGACGATTCATTTGAAATGTGCCCTTGTGTCGTAATTGTTTGGATTTTCTGTCCTTCCGCATCCACTTTGAAGTGTAAATATGCCTTGTACAGGTCGAGTTTACAGAAGTACTTTGAATTTCTGAGGCTGTGCAAGACTTCATCAATGCGACGAATTGGATGATTAGCTGAGACTAATTTTGCGTTGACTCCACATTTGTAATCAACACATAAACGAACCCCTCCATCAGGTTAAGGTATTACGACGAGTGGTGATCCCCAGTCGCTTGAGGATACTGGAGTAATAATACCTTGTGACTCAAGAGTTGCAAGTTCTTCCTCAACTCGCTGGCGCAGTCCAAAAGGGACATCGCGTTCCCTAGTAAAGATGGGTTTTACTCCTTCCCTGAGCTGAAGTTTTATTTCTAGGTTTGGCACACAACCTACACGTTCTTCGAAGATAGTTGCGTATTGTCTGAGTATGTCTCCAAGAGGAGTGATAGCGTTGATTGTAACTACATGATCTGAAGTGAGCCGTTCTTTATCTTTGAGATCAATTCCGAGAGTGCGAATCCATATTCAACCGAGAAGTGCATCAAATCCTGCAGGAACAATGAATAGGTCCGCAGCAATTTCTCTATTTTTATATTTTACCGACAGTGAGACTTTCCCTAAGGGCTTTATTATATGAGCTGCGTAAGAGCGGAATGATACCTGTGTTGGTTGTAGTGTAGCATTGAGACCAAGACGTTTGAATGCTGTCTCTGATAGAAGTGAGAATTTGGCTCCTGAATCGACTTCAAATGCCTGTGGCTTGCCATTGAGAAACACTTTGACGATAAATTTATCAGAACCTGGGCTGAGCTCGTATAAGTCTTCAGTGCAGTGAATGTGACCAATACCATATTCTGAGTCAGAGTTTTGATCATTCTGAGAAAACTGTGTTGCGATGGCATGTGTCTTTGAATTTCGAAGAATGGTGGTGATACAGACCTTGGACACATGTCCAATTTTCTTGCAGGAAGCGCATTGCGGTCGATTTTGCATTGATTTGCCTTGTGGTTTGCCCTACCACATTTGAGACAGAGTCCATCAACGCCCAAAGAACGATAGTCAACCCGTGTCATGTGTTGGGACTGTGAGCGTTGGTGTGAACTAGGACTTGTATTTCGACTTTGGTTGGGTTGTGAATTCCTATGTGACCTGTTGACCCTTGAGACATTGTTTGTGTCACTACTGGGATTGGTGAAATTATCTGGGATTTTTGTTAACTGGTTGCTTCCAAAACGTGATGCTTCCAATGCTGTGGCTTTGTTGAGCAGCTCATCGAAATTTTTGAACGCATAGTGTTGTAAGAGCTGTTCTCGAATCCAGTTTTCTTTTACTCCTCTAACAAATTGGGCACATAAAAAGGTGTCAGCAATGGTAATCACTGATTTGCATTTAAATTCAACATAAAAATTACAATCTTCGATTTCTCCTTCAGGGATGCAACGAATTCTGATATTGATTGTGTTGGCTGCTGAGTGACATTTAAGAAATAATGCTGAGCGACTACAGTTGAGACAGGCGGTGACAACATATTTTTGAAAAGTTTGATTAGCTCAACAAATGGAATATCTGTCATGGATTTCTCAGGACCCAATAATGCAGCTAAGTTGTTATAATGCGTAGAGCCAATTGATGCACACAACAACTGAGACAGTGTGATAGGGGAATCCACATTTTTGAGACTACAGTAATTGTCAAAACGTTCTAAATAAGAAGTAAATCTTTCCTTCTTGGCGTCATATGATTCGAATGGTGAGACTTGGGGAGCTGAACCGGATCCACTTGTCCCCAATGCGGCAGTGAAGACTGAGAGAAATTGTTCGAATCGTTGTTGATCCCTTTTTTCAGCTGGAGCTGTCTCGGAACGACTCGAAAATAATGGCGGCTGAAAACGTGGCGGCTACGCGGCGGAATCTAACTGTTTCACTGTGTCACACTGGTTTTCACTGGCAGTTGTAAACGTTTTAATCCTCGTCGCCAACTTATTGTGACTGGGTGATGAAAGTGACTAGCTGGTATGATGAGACAATAATAATACACACGTTAATTGATACATATTTGTATTGAACACAATAGACATGTTACATCGGGAAAGGCCGATACGAGACTGACTGTCAAAGGAACGGTACATAGAAAATAACGATTCACAATACAAATCCAGTCGAAATGATGAAAATGCATGAATATAAAATAAATAAATAAAATAATACACGATACAATTATTCATGGATGATTACGAATCATTTTATTGTCAACTTCAGTTTTATATAGTCATTTAAGGTAACTTTTGTTAAGGCATAATTGTATTCAATGTGTATAGCGCTATCAAAAAATCAGGCTGTAAGATTTGTAAATTTTATATCGGGAAATTCTGAGAAGAAAAAAAGAATATAATTATGATTCGAAGGAGTAATGTGCATCCCGTGTTAGGTTCCCTTTAAAAGGCTTCTGGACATTTCGATCCACAATGGTGGATCCTTCTTACTTCTTTGATTGTAACCCTACGTTATCGCAGGTGAGCTACCGGGTGAGGTATAAACTAAATTTCAGGTTACCACCATGAAACCTACTGCTGTCCCTTTTTTCTTTCCATAATTCCTTTTCACTGAGAGGGTGAGCCATCGGGTTCCTCACCTTCATTTATTTTAGATTTTTTTTTCTTTTTTTAAATAGGGATTTAGCAACAAATTTATAAAGTTTATTGAAATTGGTTTCGTTTTGTTTTCCTTCAAAATTCGTGTTAGAATAATCTAATATTATCAGCCAAAAACCAAAATTTATTTTCAATACAGCATAACAAATTAATACTGATCGCATAATCATCTATAATTAACATTTCTTTCTGGTACGCTTGGCAAGTAACTACCATTTTTCTGTTCATATTTATGAAATCAATATCCCTAGATTACGTCTGTCTGTCAATCTAGAATACCAGTTTTCAATCTTGGCGTATCATAGTCTACTTCCATCAGCATTTTTTCCATACAGCTCATTCACTTAACATTACACTTAAGCTTTTCCAGTAAATAACTCAGCAACCGTCTTTAGCTGGGAGCTATTGCAAATTCATGACGAAGACGGATCGCAAAAAAAACACGAAGCTTGGTGCGGAACTATCGTAGAAACGAATCGCTCCGCGCCACAATGAATAGTCAATTCGCTGACCTAGTTTTGTTCATTCACTAACTATGTTAGATATTAGATTTTACTCTCACTATCGTTCGTCTGCGGACTGCGGATTCATTGTAGGTTTTTTCCACCACGCTGGCTCGGTGGTATCGGATGGAGTTCTTAGCGATGCCGCGACGACGATAACTAAGGTGGGATGATGCAATTCTCTAGATATTGTTGGAAGCAATTCGCTGAAGGGTATAGTTGTGATTTTTGACCAAATTATCTAGAACTTCTGTAATTAAACAGGTAAACCTGCAAAATATACCACAGATTTCATTATTTTTAAAATTTCCAGAAGCTAAACTCTTTCCCGAATAACATAAAGCATCTCGGAGACGAGGGCACCTCCTTAGCCGTAACGAATTTCCGTCCACAACTAATTTTTACAAGCATTCGAGAGTAACGACTTGATGTGAGAACGCGACTGCAGAGGCAGTCGGGCAAAAAGCGTGGTTCATCTTGTGTGCTGCAAAGGTACCGATTATGCAACACCAAGAATTCCATGCTTTTTCTTTGATTTTTGTTGTTTGGTCGCGGTTTCGTGAATACCCGCGCTGCACTCGTCCACTTCTCGCTCTAATGCTTTTGATCGGTTATCTCTTTTATTGTTATAACACTTCTTGGTTTCTTGGAGGTTTGTCTAATGGTCTTGGTCTTGAGTATCTTTTTGTCTGGATGGATGTCTTCTGTTTTTTGTTGTTTCCCACTCGGACGTGGATGATTCCGTCGCGACCGAATGAATGCATCAATAGATACTTTAGATATGTACTTAGATACTTGGATACTCGTACACAATTCTACAAATAGGTATTCGAATTATCTCATGCCAATGAGAAACGTGTTTTGTAGGTAAAGTGTGGGATGACAAGAGAACATTACGGGTTCGTGATTATCATGTCCGACGGCGGCGGTTGATCATGAATTACGATTTTCGTGCAAAAACAACAATGAGTTATGTCAAACTCACATATTGTCAGCATGAAGCTGGAAAGTGAAGTTGTTTGGTTGGAGGAATCAGAATGCATGCTGAATTTTAAGAAGGAAGAAAAATTGGGAAATATGCATGTTTCTGTTTGAATGTATACCTCGAGTTGTCTGGCGATGAACAAAAGAAGGGTTTGTATATCTTCACGTCTTTCCTATGTCGTGCTCTAAATATTACTTATCGGTAAATTTCGTGAGAACTTGTCTTCTTAAGTCGCAGCCCCCAGTGAAACTGAAAATTTGGGTAAACTTTACAGCCGTTCATCTCAGAAACGTTAGAAATATTTGCAAAAATTTTTTAGCAAGAAGTTGGAATGAACCTTTGGCTATCGAATCAACTCATTACATTTTGCAAAAAGTTTGTTGCAAAAGTTATTAAATTCAAACAAAATAGCATGTTTTCGTTAAAAATTGTAGTAGATCTCGGAAACTACTTAACGTACCGAGTTGACGTAAGCTACGGTTGTTAAATCTAAATTATTTGCAGTGAATTAACTCATCAAAAATGCAAAAAAGTTTTTTGCGAAAAAATTTCCAGAACAAAATGTGTAATTTGCACACACTGAACAAATATCATGCATGCACATTGATTTGTATCAAATTTCCACATTTTGTTCTAGGAAATTTTTTGCAAAAAACTTATTTAAATTTTTGATGAGTTAATTCACTACAAATAATTTAGATCTAACAACCGTAGCTTAAACCAACTTGGTACGTTAAGTAGTTTCCGAGATCTACTACAATTTTTAACGAAAACATGCTATTTTGTTTGAATTTAATAACTTTTGCAACAAACTTTTTGCAAAATGTAATGAGTTGATTCGATAGCCAAAGGTTCATTCCGACTTCTTGCTAAAAAATTTTTGCAAATATTTCTAACGTTTCTGAGATGAACGGCTGTAAAGTTTACCCAAATTTTCAGTTTCACTGGGGGCTGCGCCTTAAGTAAATCTTATTTTGTTCTATGAAAATCCATAGGTAAAATAAAGCAAAAATAAAAAAAAAATTATGGTATTTGTTAATCCGAATCTTATATCAAACAGCTTCCTTTATTATATCAAATTTGATTCGAGCATGCATTCGATTTTTGGTTTTTTTAAGTTTTTTCTTTTAAGTTTGGTCTAAATAAGCATGTACATATTGTTTTTTGATTATTTCCTTAGCAACTATTAGACTGCCCTTATTGCGTCTATGTTCACCAGTTTAATCAGTTCTAGTGAAATATTAACTATCTCTTTTCATGTCAATGTTTTTTTTTGTGTTAGCGAGGTGAATGCCCATTTATGCACAAAGGGTGGGACTCCCATGTTTGCAAGGAGGCAACTAGGCTACCCACTAAACGCCTCCCCTGTCAACCTAAGAACCTAGCCTGGAACCGTTTGACACATTACTTCGGGCAAGGTTGGGGATCCCTTTTCTAGCGGGAGAGGAAAGAGGAAGTGACAGACAAGAGATCCCCCAGCCCCAACACTCTTGGCTGTTATGAGTTCCTTTTGTATTTTAGGACTGCCCGAACATAATGTGCCACCTGGTACAATTTGTCAACCGATTCGAGCATCACCGCGACTATACTATCTGGAGAGCTCTCCCGTCTCCCTCTGGAAGGCTCTTCACAGCCTGACCCATTTTATGCACGCGAAAAATGTGTGGCAGGCAGTGTCTTCCTCTCCTGGGCAATACCGACAACTGGGGGACCGTGACTTACCAATCTTATGCAGGTAAGACTGAAAACACCCATGCCCACTCAAAAGCTGGGTCAGATAGAAGTCAGTCTCACCATGCCTTCAATTTAGCAACGGTCTCACATCCGGGATGAGGCGTGCAGTCCACCTTCCCTTCGTGCGATTCACCCACGACTGCTGCGAATCGTTGAGTCAGCGGTGTCTCTTCGCGGACAACCATCTCCCTCGCATCCTCGTTTCGACGCAGATAAATAGAGTGGCACTCTCTAGCAAGAAGGCCGACAGGTATCACGCCTGTAATGACTTTCACCGCCGCATCAGAGACAGTCGGGTACGAAGATGCAATCCTCAGTACTCTTCTTCTCTGTACCCGTGCCAGGCGTTTTCGGTAGTGAGAGCGTCGCCCCCTACCTCTGCTCCGTACAGTAGCACTGACCCTACAGCACTTATCAAGAGGCGTCTTCTTGACGGGCTGGGCCCGCTACGTTGGTCATAAGTCGACTCAGAGCCGATACTCCTGAAGCAGCCTTCTCAGCCGTTGTCCTGATTTGCTCAGAGAAGTTCATCTTCGCGTCGATCCGTAGCCCCAGGTACTTCACCGTTGGCTTCGATTCGACTTGTATGTCTGCAATACTGATCATCCTTACTCTAGCGATACTCTTTTTTGTCAAAATTACCACTTCGGTTTCCTCCAGTGATGAACTGAGCCCGCGAGCAGTCATCCAGTCTCTCACACGGTGCATTAGCATACCTAGCCTAAGTTAAGCTTGTTCAAAGGTGTGTGTAGTGACCAGAGCCGCAACATCATCCGCATAGCCGATTAAGCGCGACTTATCTGGCATCTCCAGTCTCAGTAGCCCGCGGTAAGACACGTTTCACAAGTCTGGACCAAGGATAGATCCCTGGGCAACACCCGATGTTCCCGCCATCTTTCGTAGGCCATGTGTCGTGTCGTAGAGCAGGCTTCGGTCCTTTAGGTAGTCCCTCAAAACTCGCATTAGCTATTCTGGAACTTGATAAGGACTTCTGCGTATCCAGAATATCCACATATCTAGCGGGATTGAAGGCGCTCCTGACGTCGAGTGTCACCAACAGGATGATCCATCATGCGACTATGTGCCTCTGCCTTTTGGGCCGCGCTTACCACCTCTGCAATCGCATCGATAGTTGAACGTCCTGCTCTAAAGCGGTAGAGGAGAATCGTGTGACGTTGATGAGTTTCTCTAGCACTTTCCCAGCCGTGTCTAGCATGTATAACGGGCGGTATGCAGACGGCGATTCGGGATTTCCCTTCCCCTTACTGATCAGCATGTGCCCCACCACTTTCAATCATACTGGAAACAGCCCGTCCCGCAGGCAAGCGTTGGATGTGCTGAGCAGCAAGTCAGGACAATGTTGATAGAAAAGCCGCAACACCTCAGCCGGAACACTATCTTGAACTGGAGCCTTCCTCGCTTTCAATGAAAGGACTGCCTCTTCCAGTTCCGGCTGTGTGGAGAGTCAGCACTCGACTGCTGTTTCACCATGGACAGCGTCAGCATGGACGGGATGGATGGGGTAAGGTCCCCGCACTATCTCGTCCATTTTTTTCGCATCATGTATACAAGGTTTCCGTAGGGCACCAAACTTCCGCATAACTAGCTTGTAGCCAAGACCCCATGGATCCTTGTCCATTAGGACTTGCCAGCAGCGAGCCTTGGTATTATTGATCAATTTGCGAAGGCATTTCATGGCCAACTTATATGCTGCCACCCGGTTGTACGTCTCGTCACTGCTCCGCACCCGTTGAGCCTCACGTCGAAGCTTGTTGACCACCAGTATACTGAGGGTTTGCTGTGCCGGGGTTTCCGACGGGGCATAGAAGGGCAGCAACATCTTAAGCTGCCAGTGCTTCCGTCCCCTCCGAAGCTCCTTGCAGCGGCTCACCTGCTGTGAGCACCTCGACGCACCTCTCGACGTCCATCCTTCCAATGTTCCATCCAGTTGTCAATGTTTGGGGTGTCGTTTGATTGCATCCACTTTAGATTGCCATTAGATTGTCATTAGATTGCATCCACGTGGGGTATTCTGGTTGATGCTAGATGATTTAACCCCTTTACATCAAGAGAAAAAACTGCAGTGAGGCCACTTAGGCTCGCCAACATAGCTTAGTTAAATTTTATAATATGAATTATTAGCATCATGAACTATGGCTTGATAGCTTGCCTCGGTTGCCAGGATTAATCTCATCCAATTATTACGATCTCACAAACTTGTCCACCAGTTATTCACTCCTAACAAGGATCTGCTGTCAGCTTCTATTGTGTCTTCACATCGGGTCCTAGATCTTCCCGCTGGACGTCTACCTTGTCTTCTGCCATTAAATGTTCTTTTGGGAACCCGGTTTTCTTCCATTCTTTTAACATGGCCAGCCCGTTGAAATTTACGTTACGTGCAAGAAGAAGCTGATGAATCGTCAAAAAGATCATACAACTCATCGTTGTAACGTAGTTTCCACTCTGTTCCTTGTTTCACGGGGCAGTCGATTTTTTGGAGCACTTTGCGTTGAAATATATCCACTGCTTGTTTGGACTCGTTCGTCAGTGTCCATGTTTCAAATCCATAAAGAAGTACTGGTTTGATAAGTGTTTTGTAAACACGGAGCTTATTTTACCTGGGTACAACTCTTGACCATAGAATGGGAAGTATGGAGTAATAGGCTTTATTTGCGACGTTTAGGTGGCGTCCAGTTTCGTCCTTTTTGGCGTCTCTTCCATCTATGTTGGCTCCAAGGTAGATAAAGTTATCCACACTTTCAAAGTTATAGTCGCTTACGGTCAGGTTTTGTCGAACTAGAGTTTCCTTCCTCGTTTGAGTCATGGTTTTAGTTTTAGTTTCACTAACTTCGAGCCAATTTGAATTAATTCAGGTTCTAGTCTCAGAAAAACTCTTTTGGCATTTGCAATTGCCATAATATTGACGTCATCAACATACGTTACTAATTGTGTGGACTTGAAAATTAGTGTACCCGAGGCTTCAGCTGATGTCTTCCTGATGACGTGTTCCAGCGCAATATTAACGAGCATTAAGGCAAGTCCATCCCCTTATTTTAAGCCCGATTCCATGATAAAGCTATCCATCAGTTCAGCGATTACCTTGATCTGGGACTCTGTCTTTAGCATTGTAAATTTGACCATGCAAACTAGTCTACAAAAAGTTGGTGCACATCGATATTATATTCTTAGCACTTTTCAAGCACCTACTTAGCTAAGAATATTTCGTCCAAAGTAGACTACTCACTTTGAAAGCAAGACGAGATCGCAATATAGTAATGATTGAAGGAGATTAATCCTGGAGGCCAAACCTGAACTTGGGCTGTCCTGTCATAGATGATGATGAACTAAGCATCTGATCTAAGATAAATTTACACAAATATTTTTAAAGCAATTCAGCATATAAAAGGTTTTCCAATAAGAGGTGTTATTTTGGATAGCCCGCTATTTCGGTAGATGTCACTTTTGAAGCTGCCATTTTTAGGGTTTTGTACTAAAATACAAAACCCTATTGCAACCACGACCTGTATCTATCTGTCCGTCCGTCTGTACATCACAGCACTTTTTCTCCGAAACTATAGAGGTTACAGCCATGAAACTTTGTAGAAAGGTCAGAAGTGGTAACCTCTTGAAATTTCTAGGGTGGAAAAAATTTTCGAAGGGGTTTAAGGAGGGTCTCTCCATATAGGGAGGTGGGCCCTCAAAAAATTTTTTTACCATTGTTAGTCGAGCAGGGTGTCATTGGAAAGGTCTTAATGAGATCTTTTCAAAACAAGTCATAAAATTGCCTTATCCGTACCGCGGGGGCGCAGGGGAAGGGGAAATGGCCAAATTTTTCGCGTACCCCCCTCGCGATTGGACACCTCCCATCCGAAAAATCTGAAAAAAATCATGAATATAGGCCTTTATGAGTGCAACAACAACAAATACATGAGAAGTCTAAATTCACTCAACTTTGTTCGTAATAGTATGATTTATCGATTTGATGTTTCCTGGAATAAAATCTTAACCGTACCTTGAAATTCAATGAAATTCAGCACACAAATGACCATTTATAAGATTGATCTTTTCTGTAATTTTCATAAAGATCGAATAGTATTTAATGAAGTTAAAGCGATTTGAATTTTCCTGTATTACTATAAAACAATATGCGCTGTACCTATTACTACGGAAACATATGGCTATGGAACCATATGCGCTAATGCTACATCTAGCACTCGTTGCGTGAAGACATGATTTTAATTCGCTCCTGTCAAGAATTTTTATAAATTAAAATAATTTTTAAAACGTCAATTAGATAGTAAATTTAGAAAAAAAACTTATTACATCGTTGAACTATTCGAACAATTTATCGAGTATCTGAATTTCACCTGCGAGAAAGTTTCAAAAAAGAAGAAACATTTTTTTTCACCGGAGGGATGGAGGAGCCCGATGGCTCCCCACCGCTGATGGACCCAGGGCCAGATATTTCTAATACAACGAATGATAAAATCACGGGCGGAAAAACGATCTAGACAGCTGTGAGTATGGCAAGCGTATTACGCTTTCAAGTGAAGAGTAAGAAAGAGTAACCAGAAAAAACGCAAAGGTTACTAAACAAAACGATGAGATGAAACTCTGAATACAAAAATTGGAGGAGATGGTCCAGACATTAACAAATGCAAACAAAACAAAAGTGATGAAGCCACAGAATACGTCCGGAAAAGAAGAAGCGATAACAAATAGTTCTTCTTAGCGAAGCGAGAGCAAACAAGACCAACGAAAAAACAGTAGCAACGCAAAAGGCTCAAAAACATAAAGCAAAATTACAAGATACGAGCAAGACATCAATCCATCATGCTGAAAACATTCTAAGCGCAGGAGGGGCAAACGGCAGCGCCAATTATATGCGGTGCTGTCTGCGATGAATGGCGAAATGAACATCGAGATGGAGTGCCAAGATAGCATAGGTAATATTAATGATTGTAGTCATAATTTGATTGAATATTTAAAATCAAAAAATAAGGAGAAGGAGAAGAACCCAACCGGTGTGTCTGCTGGTTCTCCTTTTTAAAATAATAAGATAAATGAGAAAGTTCCTCCAATTAACGTCTTTGGGTAGCGTGGAGGAGATATGGTTCGGTTATTGGCAGCCGAACATAAAATCGATAGCTTTGAAGTTAAGAGAGTGACCGCTCATAAACTCACAATTCTCTCCACTTCACATATACGCCAAAGGTGGAAAAAAATCAGACCTTCCTGTTGAAGGGCTTGGACTGTGGCGAGAATACAGTTGATCTCGTTGAAATGTTGCAGGAAGCAGCACCAGCTGTTAAGTTCATCAGTGTGTAAAATTTTGCTACATAGAGATCAACTGTTGAAGGCAAAATATTACCATTTTATTTGGTCCAAATTTCTAACGATAGCAGTCCGAGTGCCCTACAACAGGTAAGTTAGTTAAACTTTAGAGATGTGAGGTGGGACCGCCTCCAAAAACTGAAGGTCAACCAGTGTTACAGGTCCCAAAGATTCGGTCAGTTGTGCCATGCACTATCGCTGTGTTAAATGCAAAGATATTCACGCCCCGGTTAATGCAAATTGGCTCAGATGGAGCGGTATATTTGGTCATCCAGCATCATATTGAGGATGCCCTCGGTATCAAGATGCAAGAGTTAAATTTTCTCCGAAACAAACTCAAGTACGTCACAATTTGTTACCTTCCGACTTCGTCAAACCCGGAGTATCATTTGCACTTGCTCCCAGAAGACCAGCGGACAACAATGTAAATAAAATAAAAAATGTAATGCTCATTATTGCCAATGAGCTGCCTCTCAAAATTTACCAACGGCTTGAATCTCTTTCAGATAGAATCAATAAATAAGACCAACAAATCAATTTCGTTTTTCACCGTTTAGGCCAACATGCTTCAAAGTAGTCTGTCATCCAGTCACATTCCCATGGATAGGATTCGTCTCATCTCGATCAACGTCAACTCTATTGTTACTATACATCGGCGTGGTTATCACCTTGAATTCATTGTTAAGCAAAAGCCTGACATCATGCTTTTCACTGAAACCCCACCTCAATTCATGGCACTCCATGGCATTCAAGGACTTTGAATTCATAAGAAACGATAGGGTAATAGGTGATGGGAGAGTTGGCACCGGGATATTAGTTCGAAGACCCTATTGTTTTCAAACTATTGAAAATGTCGAATTCAAAAGCTTTGAACCTCCTTAAAGTGTCCATTATCATAATCTCACTGCCAGGTGGGGATACCTCTTTGTTATCTCTACCTATGCAACTGGTGGAACTGTTCTCCAGCTCAAAGAGGAGCTCAATTCCTTGTTTGAAATGCTCGAAATGAACAGGCTGCATCATTATTATTTTCTTGCTGGTGACTTGAACGCCAAGCATACATCATGGCTAAACGCCACTAATAATCCAAGAGGTGTATTCCTGAAATCGTGGATAACAGAGAACCAAATTGAATACAGGTGCAATCTATATCGACCCATATAGATTGCACCTGTATTCAAGCTCCCAACATACCCTAGGGCAAATTCATATTTGGACCTCTGCATTGCTGACGCAAGACTTGAATTCAGCTTTAATAGTCCCCAACTGAAACTTCAGGTGCTTCCTTATGATAGCGACCATAACGCAATCGTAATGGAAATCAATCATCAAAGAGATGATTTCTTCCTCATTCCAATTCAACATGAAAATCATCGGTTGAACTTCAAAAAACAGACTGGGGAAAGTTTCAAAAAAAGTTTAATCGGAAGTACCAAAAGCAATGTCCCACTTCTGATGGTGGCAACGCTTGCTCAATGGTTCCTAATGACAGGAGTCTAACTAACGGTGAAATAGATATCTATTTGTCGAAGTTAGAGAAGCTGACCCTGGAAACGATTGAGAAAGTAGTTCCCGAGATTAAACATCGAAACAATATTGAAGGATATAAAACCACTGTGAGGTTGAAAAGATTGAAAAGCCTTCTTCTCACAAGCGTCAACAATATTCATTGACGATTTTAGGACTACAACCATGAAATCACACCTAAAGAATGTCCGGAACTTAATCCGTTCATACTTCAGGAGCGAGGTCAGCAATCAATGGGCGGAAAAATTGAGGGGCATCAGCCCCCAGGACCCAGGTGGCGTTTTTGCAAAAGTGAATAGCATATTCCGCAATAAGTCTCGAGTGTAGGTATCGAATCTTGAAGTCACTAGTGATGAGATAAATCTTCTCGATAGGGCTGGTATCGAAATTGATAATACGACTCCGGATAGAAATGGAAACAGGATTATTTATGAGGGATTGCTTAAAATTTTCCCTGATTAGAACACATTTCAATTTGTTTCATATACCAAACCCTGAGAGAGGGAATGAAATATTTTCAGAGGTCATTGGAGCAATAGTTTCCGATTTCAAATCAAACCTGAACGGCCAATCAATTCTTCATTTCAATCACACATTAACATTTGACCTCATACCGAGCTTGAATCCTATTGATTATTTTGTCAGCTATGAATACTTTTGTTTCATATTTCGCAGGATAAACAACAAGAAATCATGTGGTACTGATGGTATTCCAAATCCAGTTCTCAGACATTTGCCGGAGATTGCTGTTAGGAATTATTCCATATTGCTCAACAATATGTTGAACAATTCATATTTCCCAAATGAGTGGAATAAAGCTGAGGTATTTCCGATTTTGAAGAAAGGAAAAGATACTTCATTCCCGAAAAGCTACCGCCCAATCAGCTTGCTGCCTAACATCAGCAAGGTGTTTGAAGTAATACTCGACAGAGCATTAAACGCCCACATTGAGGAAAATGAGTTGATGCCGAATTGCCAATTTGGTTTTCGTGCCAGGCATCCAACCAAATATGCAATAACGAAAGTAACCTCAGACATCTGTTGGAAACTAAATGATAGAGAATGTGTTGGAGCATGTATCATTGATATGGAGAAAGCCTTCGATACGGTGTGGTTAGATGGACTAGTTTTTAAACTCCTTCAGGACAAATTCCCCAGACACCTAGTTGCCATGATGCGCAATATATTATACGGAAAATCGTTTGATATAACTGAAGGAAATCAAGGTCTTGAATAGCGTACTGCAGGGAACAGTAACTGCGCCTCTATTCTTCTCAAAATTCATTCGCAAGCTTTTGAACGGTTTTGATTTTAACGTCTGGCCAACATAATCATTAGTAGCGTTTGCTGATTAGCTGATCATTTATATGGCAAATCGAAAAGCTACAATAGTTCAGAGCAATCTTCGAAAAATGTTCAATGATGTGTAGCTGTTCACTGACAATTGACGAATGAAAATCAATGCGCAGAAGTGCGAAACAATTTTGTTTCGGACAACGCTGCAGGGGGGGTCAGTCAAGACCTGAAACGCAATTGGAAGGATTTCCACATCATGACTGGCGAGGGTAGTGCAGAACGGGTTATACATAAATCCTGTGTTCGATACCTCGGTGTTCATCTCGATCAGTATCTGTTCTATACTAGACATTTCAAAATCATGCCCAGTAATGCACAAAAAGTAGTTATGTCCTACGAAGACTCTTTCGTTCCAAATACATTGATCAAACGGTCAAAATCATCTGTTACAAGACCCTGGTTAGGCCAGTTTTGACGTATGGATGTCAGATCTGGTACAACCAGGGTGCCAGGAAATGTACAACCAGAGTGCCAAGGAAATGTCTTCGTGCATGTACTGATTTGTACAGAAAGCCTGAGACGGATTGGAAACATTACATATCGAATAGAAGAATTTATCAAACTGCTCAAGTGACAAGAATCGATATCTTCATATTGAAACTTCTTCGGAATCATATCGCAAGATCTGTGACTGTGAGCTACAGACGGGTATATTCCGACTTGCCTCGCTACCGGCTTCGTTCCTCCAGGAGCATTCGTATATTTAGTCATGAATCGATACGTTTTTGATTGCCCCAATCATATATCACATATATAGACGGGCCACCGATGAGAAGATAAAATATCCTCCGAATTTGAGTTCACGAGACCAACAATTCCAATGGAGAAACTCATTTGGTAGATTCGTTGAAGCTGATCGAGCTGAGATGGAGCAATCTAGGCATTGGTGGCTGAATGACAATGTCTAAATCATTCGTGTTTATTTTCAGTTTTAGTGTTTTCCGTTATTCAGTTTTTGAATTTCAGCTCATTATTGCTACATTGAGTGCTGTTGTTTATTGTGTTAAAAATTAGGGATAAGTTAGGTATATGTTATGTTTATTTTATTAGGTTAGAGGTAAGATGAAACGCTTAGGTTGGGAACATTGTGATAGAAGTTTTTAGTATAAGATAACGTTTTTTATTGGATATTATTAGAATTAGGTTATAACATATTAGGTGTAGGATCAAAGTTCACTGTTGTGTTTGAATTATAAATAATTTTAGGGTAGTGTAGGTTGGTTTTTTCTCCTTTTCCAATCAAGTCATAAAATATGTAATAATCTTAATGAATTTGAATTTGCTATAGTTTTTTTGAGAAAATGTGTTTGATGATAAGGTACAAATTTAGAAAGCCATTTGGGCCATTTAGTTTTTGTACGGTTATTGTTTGGAATTTGCTTTATATTCTTTTAAAATTTATAACGATTAGTATAAAGGCTACGTTTTGGAAATGCAGGAAATTGCTGCACATGCTATGGTGCCGGAGGCTGAATTTGCTGGTTTTATTATTGAAGGGCTTGGAGACTGGAAAAACAATGTGGCGCTGCTGCATGGTATACCAAAAATTCGTGAACTCATGGTACTACTTAAGCGGTATGAAATAAAACGGCCACTCTCTTCAATTGTTTCGGGTGGCTCAAGAAATATGATTGGCGAAGTCAAGAAATAAATGGCTACTAGAACGATTGCACCCACGGGATCAATGGTTGCCAAATCCACTGTTGCCTTTACTTCAACATGTGATGTTTAACCGTCGCATTATTTTAATTTCTCTCGTTTTGGCTATTCCTAGGCCCACTCAACACTACCTCGTTACCTTGATGGGTCATATTTCAAATCTGGTCAAATGAATCATAAATACAAAGAATGTCTAATACTAGCATCTAGACAAATGCAGGCTTCCGCTGCTATTTCTATTAAGGATGCTGATGTCACCACTGACAAACTGAATAGAGAACAACTGGTATGTGTTGTCTTTAATCCGCAAAGCGCCAAGTGTACTGGTGCTATCAACTAATTCTCTCTTTTCGATTTGGGTAGTCCTATGAGCTTTGTAAAAGGTAGCTGGGTACCTGATGCCTTTAAATACATCTTGGGGCCCACTAAAAATTTTCCTCGGTAATTATAAACTGTGGTCATAGGAGGGGTTGTTCGATTAATTACAGAAGAATGACTACTCAACACAACTTCCTTATTCTTGCAGACTAAACTATGTTTATGCCTATGTTAATCGACCGTGATTTATTGCCAAAAATGCATATCTATTTATGTAGGATTGAATATTGATATTCAAGAGCAACTCTCACCGCGTCGTCATCCTGTGTCAAGAATATGAATCAGAGCAACCTTTGGCTTTTAAATTGGGTGATTTTTTGAGGCTACTATCCAATTTTGCAACAAAGTCGTCACTTCAGACACATATAATAAATTTGGAAAATAAAGTATTAGTGCATTTTCTCTTAAAAATGTTGCGAGACTCATGAATTCGATAATTGACACTCATGTAGAGCTACCTTAGGAGCGTAAGCAACGGCTCTTGTCAATTATTAATCAATCTTATTATTTGATCTCCCCCGACAAAATTGTGCTTTTTAATATGAGATGAAAATTGACCCTTACTTTTTGCCGCCCGTGGCCACTATCATATTCCGAAAGAAAAAGAGGTAGTCGTAAATGATTTACTGTACCGTGGTATCATTCGACCAAGTAACGTCAACTTATGCTTCCCTAAGAAAAATGGAACCACACGTAAATGTGTGGATTAAAGGCCCTTTAACAAATTATGGTATCAGATAATTACCCGATATCATTCATAGATACATGTTTAGAACAATCCGCAGAGAAGGGATATTTTAGTGTTTTGGATCGTAAAAGTGGTTACCATCATGGGAAGATACATAAAGATTCGATCAAATACACCGTTTTTGTGAGTCAAGACGGTCAATTCGAATATTTACGAATACCATTTGGGGTAAAAATGGTCCATCTGTTTTCTAATGATTTTTAATAACATTTTCCGAATTTCCGTTCAGAAAAAATAAATGGTAATTTATCTTGATGATATTTTGATTGCCACTAAGGACTTTAAATCACATCTGAGCATGTTTCCTCTGGGTTTGAAATGTGTGGGTCGGTTAAATCTAGAACTAATATTTGAGAAGTGCAGATTCGCATATCATGAACTCGTCTCTTTGGGGTATCTTATCAAACCTGCTGCCATTACCCCTAGTGATGCACATCCTCAATTTATCAAAAATTACCCACCACCAAAGAGTTGGATTACGACGCTGTTTGGGGCTATTCTCTTATTTTAGACAATTCGTGTCTTTTTTCTTATAAAGCCATTTCGGCTCATTTTAGTCATCTCCAGTATCTAAGGGATATGTGGAATGGCCTCCACACATCCCCACGTATTTTAAATGTTTCGGGCCACTTGAATGAATGTGCATTTCTTCCTATGTGTCTCTATTTTATGGCCTCAAGATACGATATTGGTTGTTCAGTTTTTGACTATTTGTCACAGCAATGGCTCCCTTCTTTATTGTTTTTCTACTTCTTCAGATCATGTAATCATATTTTAAATCACTACAATCGGCTTTGTATTCTCCCTATTCCTTCATATAGGAGTCTGAAACTGGAGAGCCAAAACATGTTGAAAATGGCGAAAACAATGAAATGGGTTTCTTTCAATTCTTTTTAATTTTGACATAAATCCACACAATTTATGTAATCTGAAATAAATCGAATAGTTTGAACAATAGATTAAAAGGATTCCATTTGAGGTTGTATTAACTTTAGACGTTTTTGAGAATTTCAAAAGCTTATCGCAAAGTGTTTTTCCTTTTGTTCTTCAGAAAAAGAAACTATGACTCTGCAATAAGTGGAAGGCAACTCAGCATTTCAGCTTCTATAATCTAACAAGCTGGGTAACCAGACCTACGCTCATGTCAGAAGGGTTTTGTATTCAATTTACAAAATGCAGTCACCAGATCAAATCAAATCAAGAAACATGTCAAAGACGATTTTATTGGAGAAAATATGAAATACGAAGATCATTCTATTATTAACAAAGTTGAACGAATTTCGACTTCTGAGGTTTTTAGAATTGTTATTCTCATAAATTTATTTATTTATTTATTTATTTATTTATTCAAACCAGTAAAAAATTTACATAATGTATTACAAAATACTTCAGTAAATCCTACAGAGATATGAAGACATCTGTACGTAGGAACTGGTATCTTACGTGCTAGTCTTATAAACTATAAATTACAAAAAATAAAAGGAAATTTAACTTTGCATTATTTTTAATCAAAAAAATCAGAAATATAATAATATTATCGGCATGAATAATACTTTTGTGTAATTAAATATTTTCTACAATCCAAGATCTTATTTTACTCTTTCTATGCTTATTATTTGATTTTCCACTTAAAACCTTCAATTCATTTGGTAAGTTATTAAATAGCGTTATTGCGACAATGTAACTGTTTTTATTGCTAACAGTTTTATAAATTTTTGGTAATAAAATACTTTTATATCTAGTTCTACTATTTGACATTTCATAGACATTTTTAAGCTCATTATAGTAATATACAACAGCTTCTAAACAAAATAATTTTTCCAAATTTAGTGGAATAGGGTTTATCTCAAAGTTATGTTTGTTTATGATTTTTAATAACTTATTCTGAAGTCGTTGCAACAAATTTCTATAATTGGAATATGCTCCACCCCAAGCAATTATTCCATAACTTATGATACTTCGGAAGAGAGCATAATAAATCAACATAAGTGTTTTGCTATCCATAAATTTAGATAATATGTAAAATACAAAAATCAGATATTTAGTTTTATTGATTATATGTTCAATATGCCTATTCCACTTTAAATTGAAGTCAATTATAACTCCTAAATATTTACAATTTTCTACTCTGTTAAGTAATTTTCCATTGATTTTTATTTCCATATCAGTAGGTACACTATCACAGTAATTCCCAAAAACAATATAGACTGATTTATCAACATTTAAAGTAAGCTTATTTGCTACGAGCCATGTATCTATCATAGTGAGAAACTCATTCATTTTATTTTTGGCTTCTTCCCACGTTTTACCTTCAGTTATTACAGCTGTATCATCAGCATATGAAACTTTATCATTCTCGGTTTTTTCAGTAAATATCTCCCTTGATAATTATTTTAGATGTCCATCCGCGACGGAGAAAACACATTTTTCATGAATTTCCCCCCTGTGCCCCCACTGAGGCAAAAACTGACAGTTTAACAACTGTTTTGAAAAGCTCCCATGTAAACTTTTATTTCATACTCATATCGGCTACGTTTGATGAATTTTTTTTTCCAGGGGCCACTCTCCTGTACTGTTATCATCGATTAATGGCCAATTTTTTCGAATCCTAGAATGGTTACAAAACCCTTTTGCTAGGAGCTCTCTCCCACCTCGTTGACTTGTTTCACTTATGAGCATTAAATGTAGGTACTCATCTTCAGTCATTCATTAAATTGAATCAAGTATTCAAAGCATGCACCTAAAACGTTGAAGTTGGGAAAAAATAACTCAAAATTATTCAATCTTCGCATTTAAAACAGCCACTATTTTGTTTTACGATTACTGATACCACTAGTTGAACCGATTCTCAAAGATATTCATGACACCTATCATTCCTGAAATTTTCATGCAAATCCTAGCAAAACTGTAGTGTCTGAGTCGGTAAAAAGCGCATGTTGTTCCATAGCCATATGTTGCCATAGTAATAAATGCAGCGCATATTGTTCCATAGTCATACAGGAAAATTCAAACCGCTTTAACATCGCTAAATATGATTCAATCTTTATGAAACTTTCAGGATAGATCAATCTTATAAATAGACATCTACGTACTAAATTTCATTGAATTTAAGGGTACCGTTAAGATTTTATTCAAGAAAACATAAAATCGACAAATCATACTATTACTAACAAAGTTGAGTGAATTGCGACTTTTCACGTATTTGTTGTTGTTGTACTCACCAAGGTCCACATTCCTGATTTTTTTCAGATTTTTCGGATCACAGGTGTCCAATCGCGAGGCGGGGGGACACAAATTTTTCGTGTATTTCCCCTCCCTGTGCGCCCCTCGAAGCAAATTTTGCCAAACTAAGACCTGTTTTGAAAAGTTCTCATCAAGACCTTTCATTTGATACCCATATCGGCTACCTTCAATGAAATTTTTTTTTTCGGGGGGTCACTCTCCTATATGGGGGGACCCCCCTTAAATACCTTATAAAATTTTTTTGTAGTTGAACTTTGAAGAGATCACCACTTTACACCTACACACAAAATTTGATGTTTCTAGCTTAAGTAGTTTCCGAGAAAAACTGCTGTGACACACGGACGGACGGACGGACAGACTGGTCCCGAAACTAGTAGGTTTTTGTAAAATTATTTTAAAAAACCCTTAAAAGGGGGAAGTAATTTACATGAGCTGATTAAAATTAAAATACCATCAGCCTGTTACCATATTTCCCTAAATATCTGCTGACAGCATCAGCACTTTCACAGTTCTGTGGCTACGTGCCCGCGTATATCTTTACTCACATCTAAATAATAACATAATAAATGAAAGTGATAAAATTGTTTATTACGCTCAACAGCTCTACTTTTATTTATTTTACAATGGTTGGAACATAAAACTAGTACAGGAGAGCGTATTTGTACGTTGTTCCGATCTATGTATCTAAGTTGGTAGATCGACTAGACTAAAGATACATCTAACAATGTTCAGTCCTGCTATAATTTGTACATTCAAAATCCAACAAGAGTTGACTTCAAACTTATATAATAGATATGATATGATTATTTTGCATAGTTAACGTACTTAGGCCGCTCAAAAGAAAACAGAAATCAGAAAACTGAAAACAGAAAACAGCGAATAGTCGTAGATAGTGAGTGCTACATGCTTCGATGAACAATTGGTCCAAGCAGTTATGTTATCTTAATGTTGGCAAGAATGGTGGTTTTAATTTACAATCGAAACCAATGAAGGAAGTCAGGAGAATTTAACTATTAAAATGAATTTCTTGCATGTTATATGAGCTTGCATATAGGCTCTCAGATGTATGTACGAGCATGTATGAATGCTTAAACGATATGAGGTTTATCTATTTTACATATACAAAGCTATTCTCAATCCATTTCAAACTCAGTCATAAATCTTTACTACTGTCCATTTCAAATTAATGGGTTTTGACCTGTATTGAATGTTTTGACTGTACATACTAGGAAAGATTATTAAATATATTGCAATTGTGGTTAATTATCGAAGTCAATTGCTTTGTCAATTTTCACTTCATATTTGGAACTGATTAAAAGGCATACACGTATCAATAATAAAGTATTAAAATGTGTTAGTTAATAAAAAGGGAGTTTGCCAAATCAGTTTTTTTTTAAATGTTGTTACCTTGAAGAAAATTGAAATAGCACCCTAAGAATTGATTATATTTGTTTGGCGCAGTATATTGAGGCCATTGTAGTAGATTGAGATGTATTCTTAGTTGGTGAAGGGCAGCAGCAATGTTAACTGCCAGCGCCAGCTAAAATTTCGGGCTTCGCTTGAATGATCTTGCCTGACGATGCGTACATATGCTGGCAGCCCGCTTTTTTTGATGCCACGGGGCGGATCCTTTCCATCAGCGCAAATTCCACACTACCAAATTATTTTTCACGTGTAGGGTTGAAGATGTAATGCGGCCTGACGGAAATTGAAGAGATGTCTTGTGTTTTGCTACCTTACTTACTGATGACACAAGTCATCCTTCCATTTTCAACGGGGAAGCTAGCAAATATAAGAAAATGAGAAACCGGGTGGATTTGGTACTGGCAGAAAGGACGGGCCCCATAAAACCGTAGAAAGCTAGTTTCCAGTACGCGTACGTCTCATCAAGCAAGGCCATTTTGGTAAAGCCCAAAATCTAAGCTTGTTGAGGCAGTTAACATCGCTTCTGTCCTTCATGGACCAACAAAACTCCTAATCCATTAAAAATGGCACCCAAAGTAGGGCCTGCCCCGCCGGTTCATCAGTCGTAAACATGACACAGACCAACGTCTCTAGGTAGTCCCACTGGTGCCAAATTACGGGGGGACGGAAAACCGAAGGGTTTTAGTCTTAAGGTGCACCCCGTTAGCACTTTGGACATGTGTTGCTTTTTATACATCAGTATGTCTTGCACCTGGTCTGCTTCTGTCCATTGGAGTTTCACTCCATTGACGGACTAGTGGATCAAGTGACCCAATCTGTAAGTCGACCCGAATTTACCCCTCCACGATACCCAAGTAACACCTTGCGTCTGATTGGCTGCATAGCTGGCCCACGACCATCTGTCACAAGATGTTTGTTACTTGTAAGTTTGGCTAGATAAGTTGGTCTATACTAACTAACTGATAGACACCGGTCATCGAAACAAATATCGGAGACAGGGAAGTTGGTGAATATTTGAAAAGATCCCTAAATTCAACCCAACGTAGCAACATTGGGATCTTACCTGGAGTAAGGAGAAGGAAGAAGACCAGTTTTCTATAGTCTCGACCAATTTTTTATGAGGATTTATTATAGCCCACCACTGTTGGACGCTCGAAATAATTACGAAAGATTCATATTTCTTTTATTAGCATAAAGTAATAAGTAATTTTCACTTACTTCAACAATAACGCTCATTAACCTTTTTGGAAAACTTTTACTCATACTGTTTGTATGTGCAATTTTAAAACAAATGCCCACCAGCCGGTGAAAGAAAAAGTTGCTCCTAGACTCTAGTTTGAGGTGGGCAACCCATGTTTGGAGCCCCGACTGGCACATAAATGCATCTATAGGCCCAAACAATGGCACGGTACTACGTACGCATAGAATTTCTCGCCACTACCACAACGAGGAAGTCATCGTATTGCAGGATCTATTCACCAGGACGCTTCAGTGCCACTATTACTCAGCAAAAAATTGGAACTTCCAACGTGCTCTATTTCACCATCTAAGGTGACACCAAAAATATCCAGGTGAGAGTTAGTGTTATTTGGACAAGACAATTCAGTGACCATAGGCACGCTCCTACCAAGAAGGGAAAATATGGCTTCCATAAAACAAGGAGGAGACATGCGACCAGTTGCCAGAAGTGCAGAATCGCTATTCACCGGAAGAGCCCTGCAATGTTGACACTTTTCCACGGTATGACTGGGGGACATTAAGAAAGGCCAAACTACGTCAATCCACACCCGCGGAAAGCAATACCATATTATAACAGAGGGTGCGGAGTAGACACTAGCTGGCTCTCGAGATAGTGGGCAAATACTACCAAGTCCTCTGTTGTTTATTAGATGTTCAATCAGCCCTAGATGTGAGATATTCAATCAGCCCTATGCCTGAATCAGAGTTCCTTAGTCTTTACTGAGAGGGAGTCCATCCAGAATTGCGCAAACAATTGGCCTTCGTTCCACGCCATAACCTACATGCACTCTGTGTTTCAGGAAAGGAGTTAAAAAGTCATGCAATACTTTCAGTGAGCAGCACCTCAAAGTAAATACCTTACTCGAAGGGTGCAACCAGGACGATGCACCATAGTGGAGCTTCAACCGAATTTACCCGCGTTACCTGCTCCATCCTATCTCACACCATCCACATACTGAGTTAGATGACCCCCATCAAACAGAAGTCCACGAGCTGATGCTGAAGATATACCCTAGTACATCTTGGAATATTCCAGCAGACAAGACATCATCAAACCGAGGCTACAATATTCTGTTTCCATTGCAGAAAACCCGGTAAGTATGCCCCAAATTGCACTCATTGCAGGAGGCCAAAAAACTTCCAGGAGAGTGCCCAAATCAGCTAGCAGCACTCAAAACCAGTACAGTAACGGCTCATGGGTTAGTAACGACGACAGGCGACTCCACTTCATCTGATGAAAACATAGTACCAAACACTTCAATTCACTTGCTTAGTCAGACGACAATGGAGGCCAAATCTTGATCAAAGAGCTTTCCAAAAGCTGTGTTAACACGACCCTCGAAAGTCACACACCGACTGCAAAGACACCATTACGTCAGACTTAGTGAATATAATACTGCCTGAGCACAAATTTTTCCACTGGAGAGGTCGTGGAACGCCCACATAATGTCAAAAGCTCAACTCGCCATTGAAGGGAGATCTCAAGGAAAATACACACTCAAAGCAAAGTCTTTGCCGTGTGAATTATCAGCGAAGTCAAGAAACATGACACCACAGAAAGCTAACTGCCAGCACGCGTCAGGCAAGATCATTTGAGTGAATCCCAAAATCTTAGCTCTCTGAGGCAGTTTATATCGATGCTGTGCTTGACTGACCAATAACACAATCATCATGTATGACATGATGGTCCAAGTCGGAGTTCGGCCTCCAGAATTAATCTCCACCAATCAGGACGATTCCGCGACCTTGCCTGCCAGTTATTCATTCCCAATAAGGATCTGCTGTCAGCTTCTATCTTGGCCTCCCTTACCTCATAAGGCAGATTTTTTCGATTTGGCATGACTGTTCCCGTGGTGTGAGTGTTCATGGCCAAAAATTCACACGCGTGGTCCAGGCCTGTGTAAAATCGGTCAGTAAAGAGTTGGCGCCCCTGCGCCCCGCAGTCGTCTTGCAGTTTTCGCATCAAATGCAGTACTATCCGGGAAGCGAAGGGCAAGTCAGGACGAACCAGGGATTATGTTGTTGGTTTGCCAAAGTAAGGCACAAACCCATCGATGTAATCGCTCATGGGATAGTCGATAGTGTGAACGTGGAGCCCCCATTTTGTGGGCTTCTAAGGATTGTACATTTTGAAGACAGTCCGGCCCTGAAACTGATAGTGGACTCGTCTATGGCAATGTCTTGTCCGGGCGAAAATAATTCCCTTTATGCCCTCGCGTTCGCAAATTTCAGCCCAGAGGCGGAAGGGGTGGAGCCAAGTGAAAGGCGCGATAAATCTGGAAGAATCTGCGACGAATGAACATCCCGGTGGAAAAGCTCTGCTTATACAGGCCCTCTTGGCTGAAATAATGGTAGATTGACGGTTTCTCGTTCAGGGACATATTTGTAATAACCCCTAAAAACACTTTCAGTTCCTCCACGTTTACATCTGTCCACCCGTACCATTGTGAACGCCGACTGTCAGGAGCACTCTTTCCAATTAAGTCATAAGCAAACCGATTTGTTTCTTCCACTATAGTTTCTAATAAGCTGTCGTCGAAAAATCGTTTGCCTCTTTGCACGGCCCCACATGCTGAGGTTCAAAACGGATCTTTTAAGGCTCCTCATCATTCCCAAAAATATCCCGCCACGTATCGGCTGCTCCTCTGGGTAATGGATCATCTTGATTTTCCTCACTATTTCCATTTATTTCGTAATCTGTAAAATCATCCACACCTACATCACTATCTGAATCCAAATCGCTTTCCCAATCCTCAGCTGGGACGAAATCATCGTCGCTTACAAGTCTCTCAGAGCGCTATAGTCAAAAAAACACAGAAAAAGCCAGTCAAATAACGACACTACTTCATACAGTCGCAAAACGCACAAAAAAATAAGTATTCGCAAGCGCCAAGGTGTCATGCCACCAGCTCGTAGTTCACTTTTTTCCCAACAAAGTGACTTGTCGCAGCAAAATCGCGCCACCGGTTGCCGAGTTATTAAAACAGTGCTGACTGTGGGCAACTAAACTCACCTGCGGTCTGTAAGCAACAGGCACGCAGGGCAACTAAAGTCGCCTACGGTCTCGAAAGGGTTAAGAGTTTTTCTCGTCGTTAGTACCACTCCTAACCTGCTGTAAAAATTGTGGTTGCAGCCGCTATTTTTATTGAATTCATCGTTATTTTATTCACCGTTTTATTTTTGCTTTCTTTTTTTTTGGACTTTTTAAATCTTTTTTTTTTTAGAGTTTTTTGACATCGTGGGTAGCACTCCCGATATGCTGTGAAAATTGTGGCTGCATCCACTGGTTTCATTGTATTCATCTTCATTGTATTAATGGCATTCATTGTCATTGTATTCATCGTTTTATTTTTGCTTGCTTTGTTTTGGTTTTTTTTTTTAAATCTTTTTAGTTGAGGGTTTTTAAGTTGCTCAAGCTTTGTTGGGTCCCCCTTTGGAGCCGCTATCTCCGTTCATGTGTGTAGTCGCGTTTTTGGTCCCATGGTTATCTTTGCATGCAGGGAGACCATACGAGGGTTGGCACAAGCCTTTATGGAGACACATGCTCAGAGCCAGGCGAGCGCTAATTGGAAGTCCATCTCAACCAAACCTGCACAATCAACCCAATGTTTCGAACTTCGAACGTACTCTGAGGCCTGGTTTTACCGGGACGGAGACGGAATGATAGTTGAATTGGGGCCGTTCACGTACAAATGTCTCCTCGGCGCTTGCGTCCAAAGTAATCAGAGAGTAACAGAAGCACTGAGTAGTACTTCCTCAGACTCTCTAGATGTCATATATGTATGTTAAATACACAACGAAATGATGCGAAATAAGGCTCATCCCCTTAAAGCCACTTACAACCTGATCCTGTAGATTTAACAATTTTTACATTCCAGCGACAATTGAAAGCATTCTAAATAGCTAGATGGCAAGTGAAGTACATGAAGCACATACGGTGATAACACAGATGGCTGCAAAATAAACACTGACAATCATACAGCAGCGCGCTCACTAATGTCAGTTTGAGTTTGCCAGATTATCTCCAAGGCGGAAATAATTGTGATACCAATGACGATGAAAATATATTGCTAGGCAGAAGAAAGAAACAAAACGATGAAAATATACTTTCAAAGTCAATTACTATGTAACAATTTTACTATCTGTGTCTCAAAGAGAACAGAAAAGTGGTTATTCATTGGATCTCATGAAATATAGGAATAGTGGGGAATGTATGCATGGAGCAAGTTTTAAAAAACTAGTATATATGTTTTCTTTATATGTAATTATTCTTTATTACAATGTATGCGGTACAGAGGTCTTATAATATGCTAGGTGTTCTGACAAAGTCATTTCACCATCGTTTGAATATTACTTCGAACTATGTGTACTATCATTTTTCCAATGGGAAAATTCTAATTAGCTAGAGGAAAATTTGGCAAAAACCTCTACTGAACTTATTATTAGCTTAACATAACTGAACAACCTAAAGGGTTTTCCAATAAGAGGTGTTATTTTGAATAGCCCGCTATTTTGGTAGATGTCACTTCTGTAGCTGTCATTTTTTAACCTTTGACAAGTTAAAAATTACATCATTAATAAAAATGGAACGATACATGTTTCAACAACGCATTTCAATTATTAAAGTTCACTATAAAAATGGCGAAAATTTGGCAGAGACGGTTCGTCAAACTCGAACATTTTTGGGTCGTCGTGAAGCACCTTGTCGGGCCGCAATACAGAAATCGGTGGAAAAATTCAAGCTGTTGGGACAACTTAGTGATCTAGAGATAAACCCGTGCACGTCACTCAAAAATAGCCGAGAATATTGCTGCTGTAACCGAAAGTAAACCCAGGTTTGTCCATTCCTCGTCGTTCTTTGGAATTAGGCATTTCACAAACGTTGTTACACCGTATTTTGCATAAAGATTTGGGCCTTAAGGCTTATAAAGTTCAGTGAACACAAGAACTCAAGCCGGTCGATCATCAACAACGTCGTGTCTTTGCTGATTGGGTCCTTGAAATGCATGAATTCCATCGAAAAATCATCTTGAGTGATGAGGCCCATTTCCACCTCGGTGGCTTCGTCAACAAACAAAATTGTCGCGTTTGGGGCTCGAAAAACCCAAGAGTTTTTGTTGAAAAGCCTCTCTATCCTCAACGTGTGACTGTTTGGTGCGGTTTATGGTCCGGTGGAGTCATTGGATCTTACTTTTTCGAAAATGAGGCTGGAGCAACATTTACGGTGAATGGATTATGCTCTCGAGAGATGATTCATGATTTTTTATGGCCGTAATTGGATGGTATTGATCTGGACAGCGTTTACTTTCAACAAAATGGCGCAACATGCCACACAAGCAACGAAACCATTGATCTTTTACGGGAAAAATTTCCGGACCGTGTTATCTCTCGAAGAGGTGATCACAATTGGCCACCGAGATTTTGTGATTTAACACCTTGCGACTTCTTCCTTTGAGGTCACGTGAAAGAAAAGGTCTACACCAACAGCCTAGCGTCGATTCAAGACCTCAAAGATGGAATTCGTGAGGCTATCGAGGACATAGGGCAGCCACTTTGCGATTTGGTTATGGAAAATCTCATGAAAAGAATATGGTCCTGTAAACGGGGTCGTGGTGGTCATTTGCCTGATGTTATTGTTTACTATTAACGGCATACCTTTCTCTTGATAATACAATAAACATTGGAATGTTTATATTAAAAACTGGCATTTTCCTTCTAATATCATAATAACACCTCTTATTGGAAAACCATGTACTTTGTTGCAACCACGGAAGTCACAGCAGTTGCAGACATTTAGTTTTGGCAAAGTGGTGTGTAGCCCGGGGTGGCATACTGAGGCCGGCTAGCGCCCAGTTTTGTCGTAGGACTTCCAGGCCACCCTCTGCTTGTGCTGAGCCACCTTACATAAAAACACTAACACGGAGGGAAAAGGACGGGAAAGGAGAGGTCATGTTGAGAAATGAAACATAATTTTTATCTTAGAATATTGTGGCCGTTTTCATTTCAGCACACAACAACAATTCGTTTTTTCCATAGTTTAGAGTTCCGGCACTCGAATGTTCAGCTATTGTTAAGACTAGCACTTGCCACTTAATTTTTCTTCATCCGTTTTTTTTAGTGCAATCACTGTATCCACTTGGTGTCGATTTTAAAATCCATTCATTCGGATTCGAAAGCATTTCATGGTCTATCTTCTGCTAAGAAGTTCGTTAGCTGCACTACAAATTCAACTATAATTCTTATTTTCCATCTATAAACGTGTTTTAATATTCTTTTTTTAAAATATTCAATAATAATGATAATCACAACAAACTATAAAACTTTGAATTCTCTCTTCTTTCTTTTTCTTTTCTTTAGCTCGCGATTTTTCATACACGTAAGAATTTTCTCACGGTCTTCACTTTTTCACCGTCACTATTCCAAACTGAATCATACCTCTACCCCAAAATCAAACTCGACACCGGAAAAAGCTCCCTCTTCTTCGCAAAACCAAATACTGAATGCCCTAAATTCAAGGACCCAATCCACCATTTCACCTCCAGCAAATCCGATCCCGCAATCATCTCATTTTTCATTACCGCTGCCGCATCTGGGTAACGTAATCGAAGTTCATTACACTTCGATTCCGCTACCTACACATCATTTTGCACCGACAAACGCAATAATTTCCATTTTTACATATATGGCAATTTGCATAATCAAAGAAGCGTTTGATTAGATGCAAAATGTCACATATACATATACGGAAACTATTGATTTTGCCGATACCCCAAAAAGAGTGCTTCCCTGCGCTCGGGGAACTTGAATCCAGGATCCCAGCAGACCCCCGGTCGAAAATTCACGACGCTACCAATGGAGCCATGCTCTGTTGATTTCCCATTCATCTAAGAAGCAACTTCAACTATGCATCTGGGTATGAAATTGAATTTTGTTAGTAGGGAAACGTGTACGAATTTTCGTTAGTATAAAAAAATAAAATTTGTTAGTGGGAGCTAGTGAATAAAATCAGTTAGTATGAAGGAAGGAATTAGGTTTTGTTAGGAAAAATGCATAGAATGAAATTTTGTTAATGAGAATTAATGTAAGGAGTGTTGTTAGTGGGAAAATTAAAATTATTATTACATTACTAGTTTGTTGTTATTAGAAATAAGGGAAAAGGGTAGGATTGTGATGATGTGGAAATTAAAATTATAGGGAAATCGGTAACATTTTAATAAAATTAAATGAATAACTGGGGAAAAGGTATAAATGTCCAAAGGAAGGTGGAGATGTTACGGCGGCGATTCGAAGTTGAGAATGAGAGAATCCTGGTACGCCGGAATTCGCAACAACCTATAACTAGTTAAAATCTATAAGGCTAGGTTACAGCTAAAGAGGTAGGTGGTAGCAACTGCTAGTTTTTAGTTTGCCAGGGCTCAAATTAGTGGATTGAGCAAATCATTTGCTTTCGCGATTAAGTTATCACGGCGGGATGCAATGAGTTTACAAATTAGACTAACGCCAGGGAGCACGTGATCTGAAACTTTGTTACTAGGTATTTAGCACATGGCATCAGGCCGGGCTGTATCGAAGGCTTCTTCTATGTCCAGCGTCACCAAACTCACAGGCAACTTATTGTATATCACTGCTTTGACGTCCTTCGTAACGCAGAAAAGCTAATGCTCTATCTTATATCTGTTTCTGAAGCCAAATTGGAAACCAGGTAAGATATTATTGTTAGCCAGTAAATCATTTAATCTTTTTAGGGTAATCCTTTCAAAGAGCTTCTTCTTTTTCTTCTTAGCACTACAGCCTCTTTCGGGCCTTCGCTTCCTGCAAACAGCGCCTCCAACTGTCTCGGTCCGTTGACCACGTCTTCCAATTCCAAAATCCGAGTCGGACCAGTGCTTCCTCGGTTTCCCCACTAGCCGCCGGCCTACAGTTCTCCCAACGAATACCTCCTTGGGTATCCGTTGTTCATCCATAAGATTCATGTGTCCAGTCCCATCTCCGGTTCGTCAAAAATTTCATATAGCTCATGGTTGTATCGAATTCGCCACTGGTCCCCATCTAGCTTCGCTCCGATTATTCGCCTCAGGACCCGTCGCTCAAAGGCGTCCAATATATTTGCTAGTACTTGGCTAAGGGTCCAAGTCTTATCACAAATTTGTATACTTGGAGCTTTGTTTTTCTGTGAATCCGGTTGTTCTTCAAGATCGTCAATACTGAATAAAATATTTTATTTGCGAGTTATATTCTACTGCGTATTTCGTCTCTTACATTGCCCGTTTTCATTATGTTGGCGCCTAAATACAGGAATTCGCTAACGTTCTCGATACTGTATTCGCCAAGGATGATATTTTGTGTATTCGAGGTATTCTTCCTCGACTGCGTCATGAATTTTGTTTTATTTTCGTTGATTTGTAGCCCTACTAGTATTGCTTCGCTGTCGAGTTTCAGGAAGGGTTCTTTGGCAGTTGTTAATGGCCGTGACAGAATGTTACCTAAACCTGGTAGTAGGCTAATAGGCCTGTAGTTGTCGAGAGAGAGAGCGGATCTCCTCCAGGCTTCAGGATAGGTATAACTAGAGTTTGTTTCCAAATGGATGGGAAGAAAGAGAGCCTAAGGCAAGCGTTGAATAGTAGAGATATGAAGACTATTACTTTTTTGGGTAAATTTTTAAGAACTGTATTTGGCAGGCCATCGATGCCTGGAGCTTTTCCGTTTTTAACTTTTTTGAACAAGCCTACCAATTGTCTGGCTTTTGTTAATTCACCAGAAAGTAAAGTTGTTTGGTTAGATAGTTGTTCCAAAGCTTTAGCCACCATCATTTCTGCTAGATTGTTGCAGAATCTATAGGAAATATTATGGAACTGACTCAATTTATTTTAAAATGCTCTTCGTTGTTATTTATCATCGAACATGGAAAGCCTACATATGTTGTGATGGAAACTCTAAATGAGAATCGGTCAACCTCGGCAGAAGTTTAATGGAAGGGTTCACCTACCTGGGTTTTAATATAAATCCAATGGAAAGAGGATTATCGAAAGAACGATGTTTTTATTAAGCTACCAAGAGCACCCTATTCACTGCTAAAAATGAGCTATACCAGCCACTGTTTCGTAGGAGCACATGTACACAGACTGGAAGTCTTTACGAGTCACATGAGCACAAACTGTAGGCTATCAGGAGAAAGGGAGAGAGTGGAATACCCATAGGACGTGCGCAATACTATACAATTGCGTTGCTCTTGCCCAGAAGAGATGAAACGCAATTAGGCAATGACGCTTCAGTGATCAAAATGAGGCCTCTGAATGAGGTATGAGCTAAGATCTGTAGTGAAGCTAGGCCACTGGTACCTTCGAGCTTAACCAGCAAATCTCTACTACCACAAACATGCATGCTCTTTCACATCAAATATGAGTTTAAAGCACTATTGAGCCTGAGGGTCTATGTGAAGCACAGTCTGCTATTAGAACCTACCTTCCTTAAGGTCCTTCTTTTGCCAATTTTTGAACATCTTAATTTATTTGTAATATTATTTCTTATATAATGCTAAATTTTAAATATTATGTTATCTCTACGAGAAAACTCTAAAATCGCAATAATGATGGATGAGCATTTTGTAGTTTAGATAACCAATCATAATACGGTCAAACCTGCCCTTGTATGCTCCTTTGACCATATAATACTGAGCTTTCCTAATATTTGTTTATTTATTTACAGAGTTCTATATACAGATTAGAAAAATCCAATTATAATATAGAAAAAGTAGAAGTAGTAAAAGAAATAATCGCTCAATACATATTCAAACAAAACTAGAAAAATTAGGGTACAAAGCAAGAAAGTTAAAACTAGAAAGTACCCTCAAGTTAATCTACAAAACTATAAAGAAGAACAAATTGTCTAAGTTTATTTTTATACTGCGCAAAAGAATGAGGTATCGGACCTTGGTCTTGACCAAGAGAGTTGTCATAACGTGGCAAACGTACGAATATTGAAAAATAAAACTCATTGGTTCTGGCAAAGGGAACGTTAAAAATCGTTGTCGATCTACTTGAGCACTGTGCAAAATAGATGGATATCTCGTTACAGAGATTCATTGGCAAGAGTTTGTGGTTCATTTTAAAGAGCAAGCATTCATCAAGAAATGTACGACGCGAGACTAAAGAAGGCATGTGCAAGAGGGATAGACGATCATTATAAGGGGAATGGGGGATACAAAATTTAAAGAGAAGAGAGCAGGTAAACCTACGTTGAACAGTCTCTACAGTACTACATAGACTGCGTTGACGAGGGTTCCAAATTCGCGAGCAATATTCCAATAAACTTCTTACCAGTGAGAAAAATAAACAAATACAGGAAGAAATAATTTTGAAGCCTTTGGTGGATCTTAATATTAAATCTGATCTCTTAATATTAAATCTGGCTTTGCCAACTACCTGGGCTATATACTGCCTATAATGCACTTAGTTTTATAGAGTACTCCAAGATCTTTATGGAGAATGACTGATTCCAGGGAAGTACTAGATAAGGAATAATCAAAAAAATGGTAAACTTTCTCAGTGAGTAAGTCATACCATGACATTTGCTTATATTTAGTTTCAGACGATTATTTGTACACCAATCTAAAAGAGATTGCAAATCTTTTTGTAAGCAGACACAGTCTTCCGAGGACTCAATTGCTCTTAAAAATTTTCAAATCGTCAACATACATAAGTGAATAGGATTTGAATAACGATGCAAGTTCATTGACACAAACGAGGAATAGTAATGGGCCGAGAATGAACCCTTGAGGCACTCCAGAACCCGGCATGAAAGGAGAAGAACTCTGGGAATTCACAGTGACTACACAATTACGGTTGACAATGTACGAGTGGAACCATCGACGAATTGATGAGCCCTCACCAAGATCATTTAATTTATTAATAAGTATACGGTGATCCACTGAATCGAAAGCCTTAGACAAATCTGTATAAATGACGTCTACTTGCTTCGCTCTGTCGAAGGCTGACGCAATAGTATTTGAAAATGAATGCAAGTTTGTGAGAGTGGACCGACCTTTGAAAAAGCCATGCTGTTAACTAGCAAAGGATGGAAATAAGAAGGGATACATCTGGTCTTACACAATTCTTTCAAAAAGCTTACTAAAACACGGAAGTGGGGAGATAGGACGATAATTAGATATATTAGAATCATCACTCGATTTGTAAACTGGAAATACATTAGCCTCTTTCCAAAGGACAGGGAATTCATTGATCAGAAAGAATACGATTGAAAAGAATGGACAGGGGAACACACAAAGAAGATGACAAAGATTTGGCAAAAATATTAGGAATTCCATCTGAACCACAGCCAATATTATTGTCGAGACCTTTTAGTAATGGCTCTATGTCAAGAGTACTTACATAGGCAAAGGAGAAATTTAAGGACAAACCGAAAGTATGATCAGAATTTCCCGCAGTTGAGGTACTATAAAATGAAGAAAAATGTTGAACAAAGAGTTCACAAATCTCGTAATCATTGAATGAGAAAATCCATTATAGTGCATCGAATTCGGCAAACCTCCTGATTTTTTAAGCTCATTGATGTATGACCAGAAAGGTTTGCTCTGAATCGTTCTAATAGAATCGTCCACATAATGAATATATAGTACTTTTTTGGACAATATTAATCAATTTTTTAACTTCTCTCCGTAAACTCTCAAAGCTAAGAAGATGAATTGCAAAGCCAGTAAGACGATACTTAGTACGGGAAGCATTCTTTGCTATTAAGATAGAGGTGATATTTCTATTTAGCCAAGGAGCGTCTTTTGATTTCTTTCGAAAGGAGACAGGTGTACATTGTAAGATCAGAAATTTAAGGAAGCTATAAAATTTTTGTACAGCACCATTAATATTTAAATTACAGAAAAAGGAAAATCAACTAATGGAGTTTATTTCAGCCTCCATTTGACTATATTCAGCTCTCACGAAATTAAAGCGAGGAGAAAAAACTTTGTTCAGAGCAGTTTTACAAGGCAAGAAAATAGAAAAATAAAGTGGAGGATAATGAGAATCAGGGTTAACGTATTGATTTAGCGAAGCAGAAAGAAAAACGGATGATTTAGGAATGTTAGACAAGACTAGATCTAAAGCTTTGTTAGTAACATTGGGGACATTGTTGAATTGGGCAAGTGAAGACATCGAGAGCAATGAAGAAAAGGAAATGGATTGACAGTCGATTGAGCTTATTTCAGAAAATGATGCATCCCACAGAACATTTCGGAGGTTAAAGTCACCACAAAAAACAAGCGAAGAAGAAGAAAGCGGTTGAAAATAAATGAGCAGAGTTCCGAAAAGAATGCTTCATAGACATCTAAAGAGCAACCAGGGGGTATATAGACGGTGAGGATCAATAAAGAAATGTTGGAAGATAGGGGAACTGAAACACTAATGCACTCTACAGGAGAAGGGGGTAGAAAGTCACAAGAGTAGGCACCATGAATTGATCGATGAACGTCAATTTGAACACCACCACCATCAGACTTACCAACGCTCAAGCGATTTCGATTATTACGAAAAACATTCTAAGAAGGCAAAATTTTATTATCATATATGCATATCTTCAGTGAGCCACGTTTTTATGAAGCAAAGAAAGTTGTCAAAGGACACAAGAGAGGAAAGTCAAACTTCATTGGTCTTGGTTTGTAAACCTCTAACATTCTGATAATAAAATGAGAACGAGTTGTCTAAATTAGTTTTTAAGTTCTGTTTCGCTGACGAACATTTGATCGAAAATTTTTCCGTATATCAGTGACAAATTCCTTAACAAACACACCAAACAGTAAACTTTGAAGAAGGGAGCAAAACAAAACAATTCTCAGAATGTCTGTGCCACTAAAAGCTATAGCAAAACAGCCTTTTTCAGAACAAAATGAGGATATTTTTTGGAGCATTTGACACGAGATACACCTTATGTTCCAGATGATCTTCTACGAACATAAGATTGTGACATGAAGATCTTTGGAAGATGCTGCTGTCCTAGAAGATACTCTTCCCCAATTTGAAAAGTCAGATTGATTGGCAGAAATCAATGAAATAATCCGGAGATTTGATATTTATCACGCTTCCTTCGCTTACCAAATACTATTAGGTAATAATTTTAGAAAAGTTTGCCTGTAACTCCACATTTATGCGGAATGTACTCGTACTCATGTTAATTTTCACTTCACTTTCATCGCCTTTTCACTTTCAAAGAACATCAACATAAGGTACTGTTCGAAATAAAGCAAAATATTCTTCTCACTTTCAATGTAACGAATGAGCTCACACTTTGCATGCATAATAGAAAGTAACCAAAGCCAATGCATACCATCATTATTATATAACCGAGCATATGTGCCTTGCAAAGGCTACCAGCAATTTTTATTCAATAATTTGCATTCAAAGTTCAATAGGTGACCAAACATGAAAATAAATCACCCACAACGCCGTACGTAAAACTCATTTAAGAAATGGCACATCGAGCCTCGCTCGCATCGCCATCATCATCATAATCATAATCAGCATCATCATCAACGCCACCATCATTATCATCACCAAAATGATGTGAGGCGATTGGAGTACTTACTCGTCTGCGAGTATGTGAGACGTGAACAACGCTGGGTGACTTTGGTTGATTGCAAGTCAAACCTTATTCAACCTTCTCACCGGGCGCGGTGGGTCTTCTTCAAAAGCTCTTAGATAACCTGTTGCGGCGCAGCTTCTATGCTTTATTGTGGTTTACAATCGCTTCACCACACTATTATCGTGTCGCATATCTTTGAACGCGAGTACTACATATATCGTAGGTACATGCGAAAGAGGTGGAAGCATACCCCAGACCTCCAGCTAGTCGAGTGTTTATAGTTTTGCTGTTTGCTAGCTAGTATCTAACTATCTAAATAGTTAGATACTCTTTTGTGCAGAGTTTTCGGACTTCAAGGCACTGGCGTAACTTCTGTGGAAAATTTTCCAAAGCAGTTCAGGAAGTGACGTTTGATCATTATACTTTACGAAATCTGCCAGTCTTTTGAACAATTTGGGTTTGGTACTGATTCCTCAGAATAAAAAAAAATCAATTTAAGTTTAAGGCTCTCTAGTAACTTAATTTGAGATTCTTTAGTAATATGTGGATCATAATTGGTTTAAGGCAGTACCATAACGGTGGCTCAGCAACGTAGAATAAGAAGAAACTCGCCCTTTATCGCTCGCAAGCTTCATCTTAACCAACACTGCTCACCATCATACTCTTTCGCGACCAGCCAGCCGGCTTAGCTAGCTTACTAGTGCGCTAGCTCAAAAAGCTAAAAGAAGCAGCAGAAATGGGAAAAGCGAACATTTCTTCGCGTGATTGTGTAACATTTGACTTTAGACGGAGTCGCGGTTGGCTGTTGGGAGTTATATCATAAGCATGCGGCCATTTAAATACGATTGACCCAATTTTTTCCTATTCAAGTAGCTGCCGCGGAAAGAAGAAATAGAGAGAGAAAGATAGGAAAAAATGAAAACAACATCATAATAATAATACCTGCTCGAATAGAGCTGCAGCGCAAACAACAATAATGCACTACCACAGCGGCACTAGCGCCGCAGCCGAAAAAAATTGAAACCAAATCAAATTTTTACGCTTTGGTTTTTGGGAACAACGAAATAGTAAAAAGTGAAAATTATCTAATCGACTCATCGTGGTGTCCGCGCTGTTATTATGACGCGATCAATTCGACCCGGAAGACTTTGGCGGTTTATAGTGAGGCTGGTTCGGTTTGAATTTTCGGCAACTAAAAAAGATTTCCACCACTCCACGGACGGATTAACACACTTATTTGAAAGAATAACCAATTTATTAAGTCGTAATAGATTTTTTATGCTCTAGCCGTGATGTAACAATGTAACATAAACTACCGGTGTTTGTTACATCAAACGTATTGGGGCCGAACGTAAATTAATAGAAAACCAGATTGTTGTCAACAATCGGGTAAGATATTAATGTTAATTAGCATGATAAAAAGAAAGTTGACATTTGGAAATAGCTTTGATTGAATCCTCCCGCACAGTGAACATTAAAGCATTTGAAAGTAAATTTTATCACAAACTGGAAAATTACGATCAAGCTTAAATCATTCTTATGTATGGTTTTAATAAAAAAATTAGAAATTCATATAAGTATTAAGAGACTTACGCTAGGAGTTACGAGATGACCGAAAGGATTGATTGCATCCATCATTTTTGAAAAATTCACAAACGGATATTTTACGCAAGCAGAACTGTAGACTTGAACAATAAAGTCAAAACTTTCAAATGCAAAGTGATTTTTTTCTAATAACAAAGGAGCAAATAAACTGATGTTTTCATAAATTGGGGAAATCTGCGTCAGATTTTGTTTTGAAATATTCTTTGTTTCTCAATCGAAATTTCACTATAATAAATATGAAACAAATTGAGTCGTGCATAAAAAAGTTCTGCAGAGCCACTGGAATGAAAAGTTGTACATAACCACTGTAAGAATTAACACTGAAGTGCGACCAAACTTGTTATTATTATTATTTATTTATTGGAGAAAACAACAATTACAGTTTCAGTTAATAATTCAAAAGAACATATTCAGGGAAAAAGTAGTAAACAGTAACCTTAAAAACATTTTCTCACTTAGAGATTTAATATAGAAATTGAATGTCAATGACAGTGTAGTACGTATACTTTGAAGCTCTTTTGAACTTTTTTAAATTTTTTGTTTGTATGTTTTTTTAATTTTTTTGTATTTTTCATTAATATTTTACTAAATACTAAACTTAATTCTACTATATACAAAACCAAAATAAATTTCAAAATATTTTAAACCCAATACAATATCCGTTACATTATGATTAGTTTAACTTCATTTTTGAAAGCCTCCCTGCTTTTATTGTAAAAATCACAGCTACTGAAATAACGGTTAAAATCGCTGCATAATCTGTACAAAGGAGCTCTTTGGCCTGCGTTAGCTCGACACTTAGTCAAGGCAAATACATGGGGCGATCTAGACGTGATACGTGGGACTCGAAATTTTATTTGAGCTAGAAGCTCTGGACAATCTACATCAGATAGACAAATATTTCTCAAGCTCATCGCATCAAGGAACAAACGTCTATTTTCCAGCGTCGAAATTTTCTCTATATTATTTTTATAAGTCTCATAATATGGATTCCAGACCGGAGATGCGTATTCGAGTTGAGACTTTACTAATGCTTGATAAAGCATCAAATACGTAGAACACAACTTAAATTTCTTCGTGGTCCGGTACAAAAATCCTAGCATTTGATAAGCTTTATTAGTCATCATCTGGGGATGGATTGTAGTAGTCTTTGCGTATAGACGTCTTTTAAATTGCTCCTGTCAAAAGTTTTCAAAAATTAAATTAATTTTTTAAAAACGTTAGTCCGAAGTTAATTTTAATCGGAGAAAATCTTATATTGTCGAAGTAATCGACTCAGGGAATTTCTATCGAATATTTTTACTTCGATTGGTAACGAAAAACAAATTCACAAAGAAAATTTCGCCGCTGGTATGGAGGAGCCCGACCTGGGGAAACGACAAATACGAAACTGGCGATGATTACCAAAAGAAAACATAACGAAGAAAACTCCGCAGATGGAGGGTGCAAGCTGCAAATAATAGCGGATAATCAACAAATGGCCAAATTGCAGAAAGAAAATGATGAACTAAGGCAAGAGATACAGTCTCTCAAGGATCTCTTCAAGAAAGGGATGAAGCCTCAAAAGACGCAGCCACAAAATCAATGGCAACAGGTAACAAATCCGAAGAAAAGTACAAATCAAGCAATTCCACAAGAAGTTCTTAGTGCTGGTGGCACCAACTAGAGCCAAAATTATTTTGCAGCGATGGAGGGTTTAACCGAAGATATGGAAACTGAAGAAAACATCGGAGGTAATTTTAATCAAGATAATGACTTTAATTTTATTCAATATTTAAAGAACAAAAATAAGGAGAAAAAACCAGCCCGCAATTCTGCTGGTTCCTCTGAAAAAGCTTCCAACAAGACAGAAAAAGTTCCGCCAATCAATGTGTTCAGACAGACCGGGAAAGATATGGTTCGGCTTTTGGCAGCCGAAAATAAACTGGCCAATTTCGAAATCAAAAGAGTTAATGCCGAAAAATTAACTATAAGGACGAAACCACTGGTTGATTTCAAGTCAGCCAAAGATGCGCTAATTTCTGGGGAGGTTCCACACTTAACTTATACCCCAAAAAGTGAAAAGAATCAGACCTTCATGTTGAAGGGTTTGGACAGCGGAGAGGATACGGTCGATCTTCTTCAGGTGCTCAAGGAAGCTGCACTAGATATTGATTTTGTTTCAATCAAAGCCTTTGCGACAAGAAGGTTGACCATAGTAAGGAAGAATTTACCACTTTACCTGGTACAAATTGCAAATAAGAGCAGTCCAAGTGCCCTTCAACAAATAAGGTACTTGAATTTCAGAGTGGTGAGGTGGGAACGCCTCCAGAAAAGAGAAGTCAACCAGTGTTACCGGTGTCAAAGATTTGGACATTCGGCTGCCAATCATGCCATGCACTATCGTTGCGTTAAATGCAAAGACGTTCATGCTCCCGGTGAGTGCAAATTGGCTCAGATGGAGCCTAAAGAAAAATTATACTGCGTTAGCTGCGGTGTTTTTGGTCACCCAGCATCTTATCGAGGATGCTCCCGATATCAAGATCCAAAAGTTAAATTTGCTCCAAAGCAAACACAAGTACACCGGAATATCATACCTTCCCACTTCGTCAAGCCCGGAGTATCATTTGCACTCGCCGCTAGAGGACCAGCAGAAAATGCTGGAAATAATCTAAATAATGTAAGTGGCAATAATGAGCTGCTTCTCAAAATTTACCAGCAACTTAATTCTTTATCGGAGAGAATCGACAAACAAGATTCAAAAGTTAACTTTGCTTTTCAGCGTTTAGGTCTTTCAAATGCCTAATAATAACTTGTCATCCAGTCATATTCCCATGGATAGGCTGCGCCTCATATCGATCAACGTCAACTCTATCGTTGCCATACATCGACGTGATTATCACCTTGAATTCATTGTTAACCAAAAGTCTGACATCGTACTTCTCAATGAAACCCACCTCAATTCATGGCATTCCATGGAATTCAAAGATGTTGCATTCATAAGAAACGATAGGGTAATAGGTGATGGGGGAGGTGGCACCAGGATATTGGTTAGAAGACCCTTTTGTTTGAAAAATATTGAAAAAGTCGAATTCAAAAACTTTGAATTTCTTGAAGTGTCCGGCATCAAAATTTCACTGCCAGGTGGGGATAACCTCTTCGTTATCTCTGCCTATGCAACTGGTCAAAATGTTCTCAAGTTCAAGGAGGAACTCAATTCCTCGTTTGAAATACTTGAATTGAACAGGCTGTATAGTTATTATATTTTTGCTGGTGACCTGAACGCCAAGCATACATCATGGCTGAACGCCACCAATAATCCAAGAGGTGTATTCCTGAAATCATGGATAACAGAGAACCAAATCGAATACAGGTGCAACCTATAGGGGTCGGAGTTCCCAACATACCCTAGGACAAATTCCCATTTGGACCTCTGCATTGCTGACGCAAGACTTGAATTCAACTTTAATTGTCTTCAACAGAAACTGCAGGTGCTTCCTTACGATAGCGACCATAACGCAATTGTAATGGAAATCAATCATCAAAAGGGATGATTTCTTCCGCATTCCAGTTCAACATGAAAACCATCGGTTGAATTTCAAAAAAACAGACTGGAGAAAGTTTCAAAAGAAGTTTAATCGGGAGTACCAGAAGCAATGTCCTCCTTCTGATGATGGCAACGCTTGCTCAATGGTTCCTAATAACAGAAATCTAACTGACGATGAAATAGATGTCGATTTGTCGAAGTTAGAGAAGCTGACGTTGGAAACGATTGAGGAAAGTAATTCCCAAGATTAAACATCGAAGCAATATGGAAGGATATCAAACACCAACCATCGCAAGGTTGAAAAGATTGAAAAGCCTTCTTCTCACACGCGTCAACAATATTTATCGACGATTTTTGGACTACAACCATCCCTCGTTGGCTTTGTTGAAATTACACTTGAAGAATGTCCGGAGCTTAATCCGTTCATATTTCAGGAGTGAGGTCAGCAATCAATGTGCGGAAAAACTGAGGGGTATTAGCCCACAGGACCCAGATGGCGTTTTCGTGAAAGTGAATAGCTTATTCCACAGGAAGTCTCGTGTGAAGGTATCGAATCTTGAAATCGCTAGTGATGAGATAAATCTTCTCGATAGGGCTGGTATCGGAATTGATAGTACGACTCCGGATAGAAATGGAAACAGGATTATATGTGATGGATTGCAGAAGCTTGCCCTGATTGGAACATATTTTGAATTGGTTCATCTGCCAAACCCAGAGAGAAGGAATGAAATATTTTCGGAGGTCGTTGAAGCAAAAGTTTCCGACTTCAAATCAAGCCTGAACGGCCAATCAATTCTTCATTTCGATGAAACATTAACATCACAGCTCATACCGAGCTTGAATCTTATTGATTATTTTGTCAGCTATGAAGACTTGTGTTTCATATTTCGCAGAATAAACAACAAAAAATCATGTGGTACTGACGGTATTCCAAATATAGTTCTCCGACACTTGCCTGAGGTTGCTATTAGGAATTATTGCATATTGTTCAACAACATGTTGAACAATTCAAATTTCCCAAATGAGTGGAAAAAGGCTAAGGTATTTCCAATCTTGAAGAAAGGAAAAGAATCTTCATACAGTGAAAGCTATCGCTCAATCAGCTTACTGCCTAACATCAGCAAGCTGTTTGAAGTGATGCGGAATTGCCAATTCGGTTTTCGTGCCAGGCATTCGACCGTATATGCGATAACGAAAGTAACCTCAGACATCTGTTGGAAACTAAACAACAAAGAATGTGTTGGAGCATGTCTCATTGATATGGAGAAAGCCTTCGAAACGGTGTGGTTAGATGGACTAGTTTTCAAAATTCTTCAGGACAGGTTCCCCAGACACCTTGTCGCCATGATGTGTAATATGTTATACGGGAATTCGTTTGTTGTAACTGATGGAAATCTGACAACAATGCGCGAATTCTAGGTCTTGAATGGTCTACAGCAGGGAACAGTTACTGCGCCTCTGCTTTTCTCAATATTCATTCGCAAGCTATTGAACAGCTTTGATTTTAATATCTCGCCAACGCGATCATTGGTAGCGTTTGCTGATGATCTGATCATCTATACGGCGGACCGAAAAGCTACAATAGTTCAGAACAACCTTCAAAAAATGTTTAATGATGTGCAGCTCTACACCAAAATTGGCGAATGAACATCAATGCGCAGAAGTGCGAAACAGTTTTTTTCAGACAACGCTGCAGGGGGCCAGTCAAGACCTGAAACGTAATTGGAAGGATTTCCACATTATGGCTGGTAAGGGTAGTTCAGAACGGGTTCCACATAAATCCTGTGTTCGATACCTCGGTGTTTATCTCGATCAGTATCTGTACTATACTGAACATGTCAAAATCATGCTCAGCAAAGCACTTAAAGTAGTCATGGCTCTTCGGCGACTCTTTCATTCCAGATACATTGATCAAAAAGTCAAAGTTATTTGTTACAAGACCCTGGTTAGGCCAGTTTTGACATACGGATGCCAGATCTGGTACAACCAGAGTGCTATTACAATAGGAAGATTAAGAGTTTTCGAAAGGAAATGTCTTCGTGCATGTACTGGTTTGTACAGAAAGCCTGAGACGGATTGGAAGCACTATATATCGAATAGAAAAAAGTCTCACCTTTTTTATTTGTTCCAGATTTTTTCAGGTCATAGGTTTCCAATCGCGAGGGGGGGGACACACACAAAATATTCGTACATTTACCCTTCCCCTGCATCCGTCAAAGCAAAAATTGTCATTTTAAGATCTGTTTTGAAAAGACCTCATCAAGACCTTTCATTTGCTACCCATATTACCTACATGCGATGAAAATTTTTTTCGGGGACTACTCCCTACATGGAGATAACCCCCCTAAACACTTTATAAATTTCATTTTGTAATGAAACTTTGAAGAGGGCATCACTTAGCGTCTACCTACAAAATCGTATGTTTCTAGCTTATGTAGTTTGTGAGAGAAAGTGGTGTGACACACGGACCGACGGACAGAAAGGACGTGATTTTAGCAGGGTTTTGTAAAATTATTTTACCCCTTTTTCACCCTAAAAAGTGAGGTACTACGTATGGGGTTGGTTGTCGCACCATTATTTACCCCGCTTGTGCTTGTAACAAATGATTGGCCTACAAACTGGAACGATTAACTTGAAAAATTGGATCGTAATTTCTACACAAGAATTTGGAGGGAACGGCCATTTGAGCATTCAAATCAACCTATGCCCAGAGCATTTCAAATGAGTTTTGAGCATTTCTGTCATTTCGGAAGCCAGTTTAGGCGCCGGTGAAGTGGTAACAGTGGTTACTGCGGTACAAAAGGGTAGCATCATTCCCCGATTCAACGAACAGCAACATTATTGGAACACACCATTTTTACTGTAGTCGCCGACGCATGGACCAATCGCTGATAATCCAGCGGAGCAGTGAAAGTACTGAAGGATTTATTTCCTGAATTGTTTAATTTTCGTCGTCGCATTATTTAAGATTAGTTTATGTTGATTTGTATTTGATGCACTTCCTGTTGCTTATAAGTATGTGGATGATAATAATCGATTATCCAAAGATGTGGCTGGAACCTCGTAGCTGGTGACCATGATTACCTTGATACATATAAAGAAATGGAAAAATTGGTTTCAAAAGGATTGGTATATAGCATTGGAATATCCAATTTAAAAACAAGTAAACTGATCAATTTTCAAAAATTGCACATTTAAACAATTCAAAAGAAATTGATCGACTAAGTTAACAACGCGATATAATAATGACTACCTATTCACTATTCGTCCGTTCAAATCCGACAGAAAAGAAGCATGCGTTCCTGTTTGACGAATTTCGGCAAACAGATATTGAAATGGCGAAATGTCGAAGTATTGATGGAGGATCCAAGCGTCCAAATTCCTTAGAGGAACATGATACTATGTGCTGACACTGATGTACCGAAATCTTCTCGAGACCGCCGATCTTGTCTGATAGAGCCAACGAAGACGTCGGCATTGCGCAGATTGATCGTAGAACAAAGCGTTGTAATATCTATAAGGTACGGATACGTGCCGCCTAGAATCCTTAACACCGCAGACTCAACCACGAGCATCAAAGCGGGAGAAGTCATCAGCGGCTGCCAGATTCTTTCCACCATCACCTCTTTGGAAGCTACTCACGACCATCATTGGAAAAGGAGGCAAGACATAGATAAAGCCCGGGAATCCACGTCTGCAATATTGCAGCAGACCAAATAGCCAGTGCAGCTATTCAAGCGAGCCTCTGATCTGGTGACCAAGTACAGTAACATCTCAACAATCCTGGATGACCAGGGTCCAACGAGTATGGTAACTCATGTCATAGATACACAGGGAGCCAAGCCGATTAGGCAAGCACGGAGACGTCTTCCTACAGCCAAATAAGGGAAGTGAGCGCATTTATCTTGGACATAGAGAAACAAGGTGTTATCGAACCTTCTGTCAGTCCATGGGCCGCGTCAGTAGTTGTAGTGTTTTTGTGTCGACTATAAGCAGCTTAACGACGTCACTAAGAAATATAGTTACCCGCTTCCACGCATCGACAGCATGATGGATACTTTAACCGACGCAAAATGGTTTGCTACACTCGATCTCAAGAGTGGCTACTGGTAGGTAGAAATCAACAAGAAGGACCATGAGAAGACCGCATTTTCAGTTGGGACCGCATTGTGGTAATTTGTGGTGATCCCATTTGGGCTTTGCAATGCTCCAGCCACCTTTGAACGCCTGATGGAATACGTGCTACGAGGCCTAACCTGGAAAACCTGCCTGGTGTACTAAGATGACATCATTGTTATCGGGAGAACGTTCGAAGAGCATGTGCGAAACTTAGAAGAGGTGTTCTCCCAATTGTCACTGGCGAATTTGAAACTTTGTCCCGACAAGTGTACCGTTTTTGCAGCTGAAGTAATATACCTGGGCCACATTGTATCAGCAAAAGGGGTCAAAACAGACCCTGAGAAAATTGAAGCCATGAAAATTTGGGCAACACCAAACAACAAGCGCCAACTACGAAGCTTTCTGGGCCTAGCGACGTACTATCGAAGATTCGTCAAAGACTTCACCAAAATAGCTAAAAGTCTCCATCGGCTCATCGAAAAAAATCGTCCGTATATCTAGTATTAACAATACCGGGCAGCCTTTGAGACCTTGAAGGAGAAGCTATGTGAATCATCTGTGCCAAAACCCGGAAAATGTTTGTAGTTGACACTGTTTCGAGCAACGGTGGGATTGGAGCTGTACTCTCCTAGCAGATCAATGGCGAAGAAAGAGTCCTCCCGTATTACAGTCAAGTGAGAGGAACTACTGCGTGACTAGGAAGGAGCTATTGGCTATAATAGAGGCAACCAAGCAGTTCCACAAGAACCTGTATGGCCAGAAATTTGTTCTTGAAACAGACCATGCATCGCTGAGATGGCTGCTTAACTTCAAAAACCCCGAGGGACATGTTGCGAGATGGATCCAAAGATTGCAGTCATACGATAACAGCTCTTGGAAATGCTGATGCCCTACCTGATCGTCCATGTCCACCTTACTGCAAGCATTGCCAACGGATTGAGGAAAAGCAGACGACCGTTGATCTGCGACGGATAATATTGGAGGAGATTCGAAACGCCCAACTAGCCAATGCAGACATCGGACCATTGCTCGTATGGAAGGAGATAACTGGGCAACCTGAAAGGAAGGACGTTTCGATGCATGGCGCAACCCTAAAAAGCTATTGGGCACAATGGAACTCCCTTCAGGTGGAGGGTGGCGTACTCAAGCGAAAATGGGAAACGGCGGATAGCAGCTCCTATAGGATACAAACTATACTTCCCAAAAGCCGAATCCACGATGTCGTTCAGGATTTGCATCTTTAATTAGTAAGGGTCACCTTACCACAAATGTAGCAAAAATTGTCTGCACTATTAACACATTTACGCAACATAACGAAAACTGTAGATTTTTCACTAAAAATGTCAAAAAAACGGTAACAATTTCATGTTTTAACTGTTGAACAAAACACAAAACACAGTCAGCGTTAAACGCAACAAACAAATGTGAAATAATAAAATTTTCGCGGGTAGCCCCTAGATATTTTGAGTTATCATCATTAATGTGATAAATCTGTCGCGCTACCCGCTATTATATTTATGTGGCATAAATGCACAATAAGAGCTAACTATGAATTTTAATTTGTAGATTTATGTTCAGCGAGTGAAATATAATCAATATAGTATATTTTCATGTAAAAGGCAATTTTCATGTAGACCAGTGTAATCAGAGATCCTTTTTTTGCTCAATATGTGAGTAATACAGCCAAGAAGCGCTCAACCAGGGCTCATCCTACACAGAGAGTATTTACTCGTTTTTATGCTCTGACTAGTTAAATTCGATAAATGCACAACCGTTGCAATATAAATACAAGGAGAAATTCTCCGCAACAAAATTTAAATTCGAAAACATGCACAACATTTGCAATATAAATAAAAGGAAAAAATTTTACGCAATAAAATTTAAATTCGATAAATGCAGAACCGTTGAAATATAAATACAAGGAGAAATTTTCCGCAATAAAATTTAAATTCGAAAACATGCACAACATTTGCAATATAAATAAAAGGAAAAAATTTTACGCAATAAAAGGGTACTTACCCCACATGGTCCTTCGAGCGCTCGATGACAAATGCGGGAAGTCCACTGAAACGTTCATTAAATACATTCGCACAAAAAATTAATAAATTTATCTCTAAAGCGAGAATTTCTTTACAATCGCTTGAAGATTTAAATAAGATTTAAATAGTTTACTTTAGAGAATTTTCAGCAATTTGCACTGGTCAAAAAAAATGTTTATTCTAATTAACATTCTACTATTATGTATAAAACCTCCGGAAAAGTGTACTCTACTCTATATTGCAGTTAGAAGTTAACTCAAAAATAATTGTATTAAGTTCCGAACGCATCAACACAATCCGAATCAAACACTGTTATTTCATTGCCATTAAAGATGCGACACACATTCATATATCCGCCAGTATAATAGTCTAAGCCACGAACAAGACTTGTATCCAGTACCACGTTCTTTTCCACGCCAAACGTTTTACAGTAATTCAAACGGAGTTTCATTTCCTCTAAGCCTTTCACTGCAGCCTTCACGGCTTTCCAACGTTCATCTCCTCATAGTTTTTCCACTAGATCAGACGTACAACCGTATTTCCTTAGCGCACATACAAAGCACTTCACCTCCAGGTTGCACTTGTCAAACAATTGCATTTCTCTTTAATTTCCAAAGAGTTTCTCAATTCCGTTCACACCAACTTTCCCTACGACAAAGCCGCCACTAACATCGTCAGTAATTCAATTCTGTCACCCGCGTTCAACTTTGTATTACACAATGTTGGATGGTTTTTCACTAACTCGGCCATTATTTCCGTTCGCATTTGACACTCCAACGAAATAAGAGGCTGCAACTTGTGATTATTGGCAGAAACTGTACAAAGTCAAGTTGTTTTTATTGAAAATTTCACAAATGTCCGATGCGGCTACTTGCTCGCTTTTCTCTCAATTCCCCCGTCCACGCGCATTCGCGGTTGCAACTCGACTCCCTGTCCACTTCACTCATCCCAATCTATCACAATCGATAGCGCGTGAAATTCTCGTTTTGCCGCTTAGCCAGTTTCCCGAACGATTCATCTCTTGCATTTGCTGTGCTTGAAGCATTTGTTGTTGCTTCAACGTTTGCAATTGTTTCTCCGGGAATATGCTGGCTGAAGCTATGCGAGTTACACTCCGATGTAACATTATTTTTATGTACAGTAAGTGTTGTGTATTTTAGTTGTATCGTTTATACGCATGTGAAAAGGCAGCTTGAGGCACCTTAAAAATGATATTCTGTGATAAATCGCATATAACCGAACTCCTCTTCGTTGTTGTGTATGAATTTGAATCGATTCTTTGTTTGATCTTATGAACATAACTGAGATTGCTTATTGTTCTTTAGAACAGTACACTTTCAAATCGGATTAATGCTAGCGTTCACGAACGGTTTTCAGGACAATATGAATTACTTTAGGAATGAGTAAGCATTATTTAGAATACGTATATTAAACGTTTAAGAGATACATTGCACTTATTCTTATTAAGTTTTATTACGATCACGTTTTTTTTATTTTACGTTAAATTGTTGATTAAAATCGGCGAATGGAACATTATTACATGCGTTATTAATATCCTGTCTGTTCTTCTTATCTCTAATAGCATTAAATGAAAATATTCAGAGTTCGGCTGTAGCTTGAAATATCACATGTTAGTGTTGCTTTTAACTTGTCTTAAATATCCACTGAAACATTATCACCGTCTTTTTCCGTTGTCAATTCAATTCGGGTATCTGATCCGAATCCAGCGTAGTTTGCGTGATCCGCAGAAGCTTGCTGTGCAAAAAGTACCTCGGCGACGTACAAAGGTGCGGGAGATCAGTCATCAGGAATGCTAGGTCGTCGCATTGTGCAAGGCTTGATCGGTGACATGAAAGCAAACAACGTTAATGACATGCACAATGAAAGAATGAGAACTCTTGCTCGAGCTTCAATGCCTTGACTTCTTATAGCTGCCATTGCAGCAAGAATCGTCAGCAAAAGTATCACAGAAAATTTAGTCATTGTCACGGCAGTTGAGTGGATTTTTCCACCACTTCGACTGACCATGTTGCTCGGGCCATATGCAAAGAATAAATTATGTCGATCGACAAAGTGTTTGAAGCAAATGTAAACCATAGCGAATGACATGATTAGGGGGCAAGCTACGCTGTAAACTACGCTTGTTGTGAAAACCATTACAGTCCAAGCGTAATGAATTCCGAAAGGAAATTCAATCAAAATGGACTTACGTATGTACTGAATTTCTGCACGGGATCTGGCTGTGCATAGCTCCCACACATAAACAATCAATTCAGGGAAACGAATCAATTCCAATGAAGTACCGATAAACGCTGCGGTGATTACGTAGTTTACGAAGAATGCACCCTTGTCCGGCAGGAAGTTAACACAATATTGTATTTGGGTTTCTGAATTGTTTTGACGTGTCTTGAGTTGCCTGTAGAGGGTTATGAGATTGTTGCAATGGATGTTGAGATTGTTGTGGAGACTTTTGCTTCTGCTGCAAAGCGTCTCGATGCCAGAGCATATCTACTCGACTACTACAAAGTTTTAGTACATAGTACATTGAAAAAAATTACGGACAAGGGAATAGTGGAACCAGACATGAAAGGGCGTCATACTCCATCCAACAAACTATCCTCTGAAGCTGAAAAGTACATTCGGGAATACATTTGTTCTTTTCAAACAATGGAGTCACACTATTGCCGCAAATCTTCTAGTAGAAAATATTTAGATGCAACATTGAACATCTCTCTTATGTACAGATTGTTTGTGGAAAAGTTTCGTTATATAAATTTAGAAAAATGTTCCGAGAGTTTAATGTTGGATTTTTTCCTCCAAAGAAAGATCAGTGCACTAAATGTTTGGTGTATCGAGCGGCGTCTATAGGTGACAGAAAGGAATTAGACGTTGAGTATAATAAGCACATTGAGAGAAAGAATGCAGCTCGGGAGTCAAGAAATAACGACAGAAATTTACCAATAATAGCAAAAAATCACTGCTTGTCATTTGAATTTGATTTGGAGGCCGTTCTTAATGTTCCCAAGGGCAGTTGGGGTCAAATATTTTATATCTGCAAGCTAGCCGTGTATAAATTTACAATTTTCGATCTCAATTCACATGACGGTAATTGTTTTATGTGGGATGAAACGAATGGTAAAAGAGGTGATAATGAAATAGCTTCTTGTCTCATGAAGTGCGTTCAAATGAAATCGGGAGCTGATTCATAAATTCGCCAAATAAGAATGATGGCTGATTCTTGTTTTGGACAGAATAAAAACTCGCTGGTTGCTGCAATGTGTGCCCCTACTAAAAACTACCGCATTGAACCTAATCAAACATTCTTTCTTCGAGCCAGGGCACTCTGAGATGGAATGTGATTCCATTCACTCGAAAATGGAAAGGATCTCTAAATACACTCCAGCTTATGTTCCAGAAGGTTAGTTTCAAATTGTTAGAAGTGCTTGTATCCATCCTAAACCATTCCATGTGACAACATTGGAATACGACGATTTTCTCGATTTCACTGAGTTGGCAAAAAAAAAATTTCACAAAGGAGTTGTTCCTTGGAGAAAGGTTTGCTGCTTTGAGTATAGAAAGACCGACGATGGAGTAGCTGTACACTACAAAGAAGACTATAAAAATGAACTGGTACCTGTAAATCTAAAGACCGTTAGAGGAGACCCAGCAAGCAAGCCCCACCACAGGCGTACATCCAACGGCTTCCGATTTCAACAGCGAAAAACGGATCTGCTAAAAATGTGCAAGGAGCTGACCATCCCAAAGCCATACCACACATACTATTCCGGTGTCACAGGTTCGTCTGGCCAGAGGGACAACGTGGCTGAGCCCCATGAAAGTGAGGAATCCAGCTACGAACATGATTAAGCACTAAAATAAGGACGTAGTTGACTAAAAATGACCGTAGCTATAAATTTAAACCCTGATTTTTATTTTTTTCTAATTCTGAATGTTCATTAAAAAAAAAAAAATACTACTTTTACATTGAACATGTTGTTTTCAAATTTATTTTTGCACCGAAGTGTAACTTTACACAAAGTCACACTTTGCCAAACTGACCCAAGTGACATTTCTGACACCATGGTCAACTTTAATCTAAATCTTATAGTAGAATAGTGAAAGAAGGCCTTTTTCGGATATTTGACAATAATCTGAACCAACAATATACAAAATACAATTTTTCAGATGTCTCACAATGTTTGATTGATGTTTTCTCAAAAAGAAGATTTTGCACTTAAGTGACTTTGGCGTAGCAACGACGATATATACTCGTAAGAATACGTATATTGTTTTTTCTTCAGAATAAAAGTAAAACTAAGCTTTCAGTCATTTGTACACCAAATTAAAGATTCATTAAGTTTCACTTTTCTGTAAATAAACGAAACCAGCGTAGGTTAACCTACACCCAACACAGCCCGACTATTTGCACTATTGAAATTACTCATATCATTGCGAGGAAAAAAAACAATTCAATCAAAAACAGATTCTCTTGAGTCAACCCACAACTACTCGTAAATTATGTTGGGTGAATCATCCGTTCAAATTCATTTCAACCTTGTAGATACAGTGACGTATGTAGAAGTACGAGTATCTGAAATTTTCGATGAATTTTTGCGTGCCGTTTTGTTTGCGAAATGAAACAACGACCTACCGAAATAATTTGTTTTTTATTTAGCGTTCAGACCGGATTCATTTGTTTGGGTATACCCTGACCTTCGTCAAGGAAATCATGCTTGCTCCATGCTTTTAATCAGAATGTTGATTTTTTCGAATGATTTGAGCTTGGGCAAGTTGTTGCTGTACTATGCGAGTAGAAGAGCTTTGGTATTCAGTATATGATAGTGTATCTAATATTTGATTTGGATGAAGTATGTGTAAGAACGATTGGGACGTGTGATATCAAGCGATTAGGAGTCTGATTAGATACCTGTAGTTTTTGATTCCATATTTTTCATCGAATGAAAGTCATATTTGGGGTTTCACAGAGATATTTTCAGTAGAGATCCCATTTACTGTGGTATATTTGATCGACATCTGGCTGAATTCACTCTAGGCATGATACTCGTACGAGTATGTGTAAAATTAAAAATTAATCTTACTCTGTTAAGCTTAGCTTCATCTTTTTGAACTCTATTGAATAGCCATGAACTGTAATTTTAATGATTCTATTGGCATGTCAATATTTCAACCATAATCAAACTTTATTCTTTCACTTCTCCTTCATCAACGAAAATTGTATTGAGGCTAGTTTTCATGATTATCCTTAAAAGTTTAAAAGTCTTTTTCAGAACCGGCGGCTACTCCATTGTTTCTCGTTATCTCAAAGAAATATCTATTTGTGCTAAATGCTTGCTTCGGGGAACGTTATCGAGCACTTGGTCATTTGTAGCTAATCTGCATGTTTAAGAAGGTATGAATGGGCGTGTGCTTCAGAATATGTAGATGTTAATATATACGTAGATATGAGTAGATACATAGCGTTCACATGCGTATTGGGTATGATTGAGGAAAACTCGTTAAGATACCTCAAACACCTGAAGCTGAAATTATGTAGTTGCTGAGAAAATTTACACGCTTCATTGATACCAGAAATTTATTCTTTATCTTTAAATGTTACGGAATGAATGGCTGCTATGTCTTTTGAGGGTTTATATTAACACCCTGAGTTTGGCTAAATATTTTGAGAAGAATGCCAATGGTTTTGATTGAGTTATAACATGAAATTGCAAGAAGGTTGCTTGAACTTTGACACTTTTCGCATAAATCTATAAGACAATATGTTCATAAGAATAGAAGGTGAAGTTAAAGTTGATTTATCCATATAGTGCAAAAATGTGAAAAAGGCGGCTATAAGCCATCACATTCTAGATAGTCTTTTTTGAGACTGAGCTTGTCGTCATTGAAAACTTGAATTATAATAGATGTCATGTGTCTTGCGGTACAGCACATTTTAGGCACAATTTTAAAACAAATGCGGACATTTCAACCAAAACTTGATTCAGTCATAATGTGCGTTTGCGTAGTATTTGATGACTGAAACCACAAATCACTCTATTGTTCACTCTTTTGTTCACATTTTGGTTAGTTCGAAAAGATGTCTTGATAAAACTAACTTTGTAACAGCTATATGCTAAGTATGCTGTTTGGGTTAGTACATTCTTCTGAGTATGGCCGTCCTCGCCATGTTTTTTGAAGCATTTTCATAAGTATCTGAGACATTACATATTTGGCTGCTTTTTTAAGTTTACGGGCTTCCAATTTGAATTATTCTTCGTTTCACCAGTTTAAATTTTTTTAAATTTATTTATTTAGGCAAATAAGGCACATAGAAAAATTTACACAAAATTCATAACCATCAGTAGATATTCACAAAAGTCAACCCGTTAGTTTTGTTATGGGCTCTATCAATAATCCCACACACAAGTCCTTTTTCACTTTTCTATTTTATTCCACAATTTTTGCAAACTTAAGTTGAACAATTTTTAAATCTTTTACACTTCTTTTCCACTTGCGAATCTTTACAAAAATCACTTTGGTAACTTTACAGCAAATCTTTATATAATGTAAAATTGTTGAAATTTGATCAACTAACAGCTGACCCGACTTAACCCAACCCAACCTTGACCCTATCCTTGCCTTGCATTTTCTTTTGTTTTATATAGAGTCAAAGTTGGTAATATGTTTTCTGCACAGCTCTTGTAAGAAACTCGAAAATTGAATTGCCATCAAAAATGTCGGAAAAATACTCATCAAAATAGAAATCAAACTGCCACAGAATTTTGCTCGAAACAAAGTCATCATAATGTCAACCATCATTTGTTCGTGCGAAAAGGCCTTTTCTTTACTTTTTAGGGTGCCTCCAGAGAAGACGGAAACTGTAGCATTTTTTTTGATTGTACGTTTTGAAATCCAGTTCAATAAATTGGAGATTTTGTCAACTTCGACTCGACTTTTTCTCAACTGAAAAACCCGAGCACACTGAAATAACAACAGGTTATGGGCCCAGGGCAGCTGTTAAAGGTTTTCTTCAAAAGTTAGGAAAGGAAATTGTCAGCCAAGTCGAGAAAGCAGTCCAAGACGTCAGAATCGGCAAGGACAACATAATCTACAAATCAGTGACATTGGATCAACCATCGCACAGCAAGTCAACGTTGAGCAATGAACACGCAAGTCGCTTTAAGTCAGAAAATCGCCGCGAAAGATTATAAATTCATTTTGCTATTTAAAAATTGTGAGAAGTCAGTCGAATTATTAAAAACTGTAAAGTCTCAATTGGAAATGTTAGGTGAAGATAGTCAAGGGAATGTCAATTTCATTTCATGGCGATTTAAATTAAACCTAGCACTTAAGAACAAAGTTCTGTATGATATGATAATGGGTGCAAAGCCCAGACCAGCAGGTGTTACGTCAACTGATACAGTCGCCGCTTGGTTAAAGAAAGATGTTGAGGCTCAAAAATTGATAGGTTTAGATGTAAACAGTAAGGTTGCGAACAGAATTGCAAATTGTAAGACTGCCAAAGATATGATAGACAAATTAGTTAGTCTACAGGTATATGGTACAAAGACCGATGTAACTTTAGAAACGTCCCGAATCCAATTCTTTACCTATGAGTATGATGAAAGCAAGTCAGCTATTGAAAACTGTATGGAGATTTTATATCTCGCGGATGAAGTGTCAATTGAAAGTCATCTTGTGAGGGAAAGTTGGATCATGACGAGGATCATGAGTGTGCTACTGCCGAAAATGGCTAATTTCAGGACATCCTGGGACAACGTACACGGAGCGGCAAAGAATGTGGAAACTCTCATGGAACGTTTGAGACTCGAGGACGAGCGACTCAAAGAAACGACGACAAATGAAGAGGGCAGCACTAACAACGCTCTCATGGCCAGACGCAGGAAACAAGGACAGTCGTCACACAGCAAGCAGGAAAAGTCGTAGGTCACATCCTACAAATGTGGGAAGAAAGGTCAGATGCTCAAGGAGTGCAGAGGTAAACCGTGTGATGAATACATTGCCTACTGCAAGAAGAAGTACTCATGTAATATCTGCAAGAAGAAGGAACACTTCGCAAAAGACTGCGAATCTCGAGAGGAAGTGAATAAGTCAACAAACGGGAAACCAAATAGGAAGGCATTTTTGACCACGGCACTCTCGACGGTGGACAACGACATGGCCACTTCATGGTATCAAGACTGTGGAGCCAGCCAACACATGACCTTTTGGACGAACCCATCCCAATTGTGATGGGAGACTCAACCAGGCTAAATGGCGTTATAGTCGGGAACATCGAGGTGGAAGCATTTGATGGTCAAAAGTGGTATCCAGTGGTACTAGAAGATGTCATTTACGTGCCAAACGTCAACTTTAATCTTTTCTCAGTGGGTCAGATGCTAGACAAGGGACATGTACAGAAGGCAAATGGAAAGAGTCAACGTTTTACAGTCAGGATTGTGGCAATAGCAAAGCGCAAAGGAAATCTCGTCAGTATGATGCTCCGGAGAGAACAAGTTTGATGGCCGTGTCGATCAAAGTCTGGCACGAACGACTCGCCCATAAAAATTTCAAGTATATGAGGGATATACTGAGAAGGAAAGGAATGAAATACATTGATGACAGGGATGACTTTGTATGCACAGGGTACTCGTATGGCAAGCTACATAGATCCTAACACCCAAACAACCCCAAAACAGCTCAGCAACCATTAGATCTCGAGCACGTCGACACCGGTGAGATCAACATCCCGTCATTGGGAGGAGCAAAGAACTGGCTTATGTTCAAGGACGATTTCACTCACTACCGAACCTGTTACTTTACAAAGACGAAAAGTGAAGCACCAGAGAAGGTCGAATATTAGCTGAGACTCGTTGAAAACCAGCTAGGGAGGAGAGCGAAAAGTCTGAGCTCTGGCGACGGCACTGACCTGCAGAATGCAAAAAACAAACAGATGATGTACAATTTGTGATTTTTCACATCTTCATGAATGTACACACGCTAGAGCAGAACGGAAGGATTGATAGAGAAACGAGAACGATTGCCGATTGCGAAACTGTGGGCAGGAGCAATGAACCATACAACCTTCACGATTAATCAGACGGGAACCAGCAACGTACCAGGGACAAGCCCAGCAGAACGTTGGTTCTGAAGAAAAATGAAGATTGAGAAGCTGCAACCCTTTGGATGCGGATGTTACGTGCTGACAAAAAAACAGAAAAGAGGCAAGATGGATAGAAAATCAGAAAAGGAAGTTCTGGTTGGCTATGATATTAATTCACCCTGCTATCAGGTATATCTGAAAAAGAAAAGAGAAATTATTAGCTCAGACAACGTGATCTTCGACGAGGAAAAGATGAGACTGAGGCGAAGAAATAAACTTGAGACACAGGCACCAGAGGGCTTACCTGAGAAGCAAGAAGAAAACAGCAGCGAGACAGACGAAGAAGACGAGAACTGGGGAACTAGAGAAAGTGCTGAGGAGCCAAGCGACCATGAAAATGAGTTACCATAGCCAGAAGAAGAGTCAGGAAGGAGAGTTCTGCAAGATCGTCGGCCTCTGCAGCCACCACCGAGACTGAGAAACTGCGTACTTGACGCCCGTCGTGGGGGAAAGAGCACCAAAGTAGCAATGATTGGTGAAACGGAGGGCATCCTGTTGGGTGAGGCACTTAGAGATGAGAAGTGGAGACGAGCAATGCAGGAGGAGTACGACTCGCTGATGGAGATAAAAACTTGGTGGACTATCCAGAAGGAGCGAAGCCGATCACTTGTCGCTGGGTACTTCGAGAGAAGGCGGACGGGAGACTTGAGGCTAGACTAGTGGCAGGAGGAGTTGAACAGAGGGATGGAGTGGACTACACGGAAACTTTCAGCCCAGTAGCTCACCGTGCATCTATTCGCCTACTCCTAAGTCACGTAGCGTCGGAGAAAATAAAAATGGTATCGTTCGATGGGAAAGCGGCTTTCTTATATGGGAACCTGGAGCAGGGCATCTATGTGCACCAGCCTGAAGGCTGAAGCTCCAAGGATGTGAAACGAGAGGGTCACCACCCACTTTGAGAAGAAGATAGGCTTGATCAACACAGATGACGACCCGTGTATATACTATAACAAAGACAAGAGCATTCGGCTCTCACTCTTCGTGTATGATGCATTGGTAGCCGGCAAAGATGAAGAAGAAATATACAAACTCCTCGACGAGATAAGCAAGGGATTCGAGATAACATTCAGCAAGAAAATACAAAACAAGTTAAGGTATTTGGGCATGGAAATCAAGATCAACCAGGACGGTAACTTCGTGACTCAGCCTGGCTACACGGGGAAGATCTTGAGAAAGATGAAAGTCGATCAGTGCAATCCAGCATCCACACCCACTGAGCAAGGAATGATCAACCATAAGACAGACTTTAAGAATGACGAGGAACTTCCAGCAAACAATTACCATCGCGAGACAATAAGAAGTTTGATATACTTAGCCACAATAACCAGGCCAGACATAAGCTTCGCCATGAACTACCTCAGTCGATTATGCAACAAGCCCATGAAGAGCCATCAAATGGCGAGATGCTTGCTGGATCAGGAGCATTATTTTGGTCACCAGCCGTTGCCAAAGCATGTCATTTGCGCAATAGATGTCCCACGCGTAAAATTAAATGTGGCATTCCTTATGAGAAGTGGGCGGCAAAAAATTAAAAATGAATTATCTTCGAATATTCGAAAGTTTTTGTGCTTGACAAAAATCCGACGAAGTATAAATTAGCACGCAGATCGATAGAAGGCGTGCTTATAGGTTATCCGAGAAATCACAAAGGATATCGGATCTAGATACCAAGTGTGGGAAAAGTTATACATGCGCGTGACATGAAATTTATTGAAGAACTGCGCAAAATAGCGGGTGAAAATTTTGTATTTGATGAACACATTGCAAAAGAAAACGCACTGAGAGATGATGAAGACCATCAGAAAACTATTGAACTTTCATCACGGGAAGATTTCAGCGGAATGCACAAAAATGCGATACCTGAAATATGAGTGGAAGCGGAGGATGAGATGTTTAGAGCTCTTGGAAGACCGCGTTTACTGCGTACAAGAAGCAGAGGGCGACAAAGAAAATTATTTAGTTCGAGAAGCGTATCAATTTCTAGCTAGGAAGATACTGACGTAAAATGCAATGAAGCTGGTGATGACAATGATGAAGATGATATTTTCGCGGGTATTGCGGATATCGGTGTGCAAGACGCGTTAAATAGTGACGCATATGATGAATGGTTAGATGCAATGGAGACTGAAGTGTCAAGTTTAATTAAAAATGACACATGGAATATAATTAAGAAGGACGATCGCAAGAATGTTGTCGGCTCTCGTTGAGTATTGACAAATAAACACGGTATCGATGGTGAGATCGAGCGACGCAAAGTGCGTTTGGTGGCTAAAGGATATAGCCAAAAATACGGTGTTGACTATCATCAAACTTTCGCGCCAGTTATGCGATTGGAAACGCTGAGATTGTTGTTAGCGCTTGCTGTGCAGTTTGAAATGAAAATTTGGCAATTCGATGTGGTAACCGCATATTTAAATGGAATTTTAAAAGAAGATGTCATCATGTGTGTACCAGAAATATTAAATAAAATGCTCGTTAGAATTGGATCGAAAAATTCGAGTATCGGAACGCATGTAAGAGAGATGCTAAATAGTCTCGAGAACGGCGGTAATACGTGCAAGTTAAAGAAAGCGCTATACGAATTAAAGCAGGCTAGCCGTGAATGGTATAAACGACTTTGTGAAAAATTGTGGAGCCTGGTATTAAAGGCGACAACGAGTGAACCATGTTTATTTTTCGGTGAACTTTGTGGTAGTGCTCTCTATGTGTTAGTGTATGTAGGTGACTTATCAATGGCTACACAATCGACAGAGCGTATGAATTTATCGAAAACAAGTTCACTAGAAGACTTCAAAACAAGAGACCTTGGACTAGCGCAATTTTGTTTAGGTCTTGAAATTGATCAGCAAAAGGATCGAATTATACTTTCTCAGAGTAGTTACATAAAAGAATTATTGAGACAGTATGGCATGGACAAATGCAATCCGATTGGAACACCATCGGAAGTGAATATGCGTTTTGACAGCGTGAGTGAAGATAATTCGTGCGAAAAGTGTCCGTATCGCAAATTACTTGGCGCTTTAATGTACTTATCGGTTGCATCGCGATCGGATATTGCGAACACGATGTCGCGATAAGCACAGTATTCGAATAAAGTACGTAAATTTCATTGTATGGCAGCAAAAAGAGTACTGCGATATTTAGCTGGTACTGCTAATGTTGGTTTGGAATATACAAAATCAGATGACTCGTTATTCGGCTGCGCAGATGCCGATTGAGGCGGAGATTCCGCAGATCACCATTCATTTACGGGATATACATTTTCGAAGTCCGAAAAGTGATAAACTGTCTTCGTCGACCAACTCAGACCAGCGTTTCCTCGGTTTCTCAACTGGTCTCCGCCCTTCAGGTCTCCCAACGAATACCTTTTTGGGTATCCGTTGTTCGTCCATACGATTGATGTGTCCAACCCATTGCAGCTTCCACAGTCTTACAATCCTTGAGACCTCCAGTCCGTCAAACATCGAATACGCCATTAGTCTCCGTCTAGCTTCGCTCCGACTATTCACCTCAGGACCCGTCGCTCAAAGGCGTTCCATATGTTTGCGGATGCTTGGGTTAGGGTCTATGTTTCACACCCATAGCATAACACAGGACTTACCACAGATTTGTATACTTGGAGCTTTGTTTTCCTGTGAATGCAGCCGGTCTTCAACATCGTCAAAACTAAATAAAATATTTCATTTGCGTGCTATATTCTTCGGCTTATTTCGTCTCAACAAAGTTACATTCTTTTATCAGGCCTGTCAGTCAGGCCTTGGCTATTTGGAAAAGATGTCATTTAAATAACAATAACACTAATTGTACGATAACATATGTTTCACATCAATTGAGATGGTACATTTTAGTGGAATTATAACGGCGATTTTGGAAAGGATATGCATTATGAATTTCTTTGATAATTTGTTCAATAAATGAATGTAATGCGAAAGTAAAGGAGTGGCCGCTTTATATAAGATAATATATATAATATAAGAGCATACTCCTGTCTTTATGGGATTTTCTAAAAAACACACAATACACTTTTAAAACCGGTACCTGTCTGTCCATCAGTGCATTCCAATCGTTTTCTCAGAAACTATAGATAGATGATGGCACAATACATGTTTTATAGTGAAAAAATTAAAATTCAAAGGATTTTATGGGAGGTCTCTTAATTTAAGAATCTCTTAATTTGAATTTTTCATTGTTAAAAGCATACTTCTGTTTACTTAGCTAGTTTTTCCATATTATATGGAGTATTTCTAAGTTACCTCGACATCACACTTAACAAATGGAGCATAATTTAAAAGGCAACATTATGAGTATTTTTAAGTAAGTATTTTAATAAGTAATTTTTTGATCGTGCAGCCACCTTATGTACTTAGTTCCAAGTGCTTTTTATCTAAGCCTATTAAACGAAATTGCCCAATGGCAAAGGAATTCTCATCATGCAAGCATGTATAATTGTTGTTAATAGCCTCAAAATGATTGATTTCACTAAATTTATACCTTTCCCACTCACTATCATTCATCAACATACGCTGTCGAAGCGCAAACACATAACATTCTTCACCAAGTGTTAAATAATAATTTTAATCATACTAATAAATCGGCCGTTTCGATGTAACGCATTAATCAAATATCAATTTGAATGCAAAGTAAAAATAGTTAAATGCTGAAAAACAGTAAATAATAAAGTTTAAATTGGACATAATCAAAAGTACGTGCATATGCATTCGTAAAGAGCAGGTTTTCAACAGAGACGACGACGCCATCAACCTAGTCATGGTCTTGAGACGGTCGAATGGCGGTTTGGTCAGTTATAAGCCGTATACGGAAGGAATGTTTGATAGTATAACCTACCTACCTATCTCAAGTAGGCATTATCAAGTTGGAAAAACTGAAATTATAGACATAAGATCATTTACAAAGATTTTGAGAGTCCAGCGCTATGCAAGCTTTTTTCAATATCCGATGGGTTAAGATTTTAAACAATGGTAGGGTTCCCGCAACTTCGATATGCTCGGATAAGTGACCAAAACGATTTGAAGGTCCAGGATCAGAGGTTAGTTTTGTCCTCATTTTAGATAGTGTAGATTCAGAAAAGGATAAGTTGTATGTGATCCAATAGAATCCAAACTTTAAATTGTTTCCATGCCTTGGCCACTTAGGCTGGGCGCCCACAGCGCACCTTAACGCCCATAGCTACTAATGATCACGAGGCTTTTTGAGTACATCCCTGCCTGCATATAAGATGCCCTCAATTAATTATAAATCGCTGAGTCCAGGCGCTACAGCTAAAAGGTTTGAGACGTCTTTCAATATATCGGTTAGCTGAACACTATACTTATGCTTATTTTCTATACGATAAACATTTTGTCAATGTGCCTGCGTCACAGGGCTCATTTTATTTCCACTCGTCGACAGGTGAACACGAGTAGCGTGCAGGATATGTAGATCTTAACCGGCTTTATTCTGAAATCAGGAACGCATTTGCAATCCTCCTTACCTTAGATCTTACCCCGTGAGCTATCGATGAATGAATGGTTTTCCTAAGAATTGAGAAAATTTCTGAGGCGCAGATGATGTGAATTCATTTATTACAGTACGTGCACCGAGATCTATTCTTTGTCTAGCATTCGTTGCATATATGTGAGACGTGTTTTTTGAAAGCTCCAGTCACTAATATTTTAAAAATTAAATTATTTTCAAACATCAGTTATAAATTAATTTTTTGATCGAAAGGCCTAGTAATCACAATATCAATTGGGAATTGGTATTTGAAAATTTCACCGTTGCAACGTTGTAATCAATCAAATTTGAAGAAGTTTCGATAAAACATTCGATATCAAAAAGGAATGATAAATTGGGAGAGCATTCCCCGCTGACGAGTGGGATGGACGAGCCTGATGATGAGTTCCATCCCAGAAGCAACGTCTCAAAAAAACCATGGATGGCTTCATATTATGACGAGTAACGATGGTATGGAGAAAATATTAAAAGAAAATGAAAAGTTGAAATTATACGTATCATCTTTGGAAGTAATGAAAAAGAAATTAACAGTAAATAAAGAAAATAAAGAAATCACAAGAAAAGACCAGAGGATTGAAAATCCTGCAAACAACTACGCAAGAAGACATTGCTGCGAATTCCGGCATACCGGCATTCTCCCATCCGCAACTTCAAATCACCCCCGTAAGATCTCCACCTTTTCTTTGTATATATTTTCTTATAGTTTTTTTTTTACAAAAAAAATTATCACAAAACTAATCTTTTCTTTCCCACTAACAACATTCCATTCATTACTTCCTATTAGCAAAATTTCATTCGAGACCTTATCACTCTAACAAAACCTAATTCCTTCCTTCATGCTAACTAATTTTATTCATTATCCCCCCCTAACAAATTTTATTTGTTATACTAATAAAAATTCATTCGCGCTTCCTTACGCACAAATTTTATTTCAATCTCCGTTAAGAAAGGTTCAAAATTGAAGTTGCTAAATAAATAAATGGGAGATCAACAGATGGTGGCTCCATTGGTAGCGTCGCAGCCTCTCAACCGTAGGGTCCACTGGGACCTTGAGTTCAAGTTCCCCCGCGTGCAGAGAAACACTCTTTTCGGAATATCGGCAAAAGCAATTTTTCCGTGGGTATGACGATTTGCTTATAACCAAAGGCTATCATGGTTATGTAAATCGCTGTATATGCTGAATGGAAATTATTGCATTTGTCGATATGGAAAAGATGTGGGGGTAACGGAGTCGAAGGGTATTGAACTTCGATTACTTTACCTCGATGCGGCGGCGGGAATTGAGGAAAAAAGGATTGCGGGATAGGTCTTTCGGCAATCATTGGCTATTTGGTTTGGAAAATAAGAGGAAGTGCTTTGGCAGTGTCAAAACAAAAATTAATTTTGAATACGGCGAAAAAATAAGTAACGGAGTCAATTGGCGTAACAAAAGTTGGTAGCAGAAGTTTTGGAGTGAGAAAAGAAGAAGTTACGCGAATTGTAAATAGGAGTGAAATTTCGCTTATGGCATATATGAGTGGAAGTTATGTGCGGGTTTTAGACAAAAACTAAAGGCCTAAGACCTGAACATAGCTCTACTTTTTTTTTACATTATGATTAATTTAGTAAGAGAAATGAAAGACATAGTTAAAGGGAGGGAACGGAAAATAAAAATAATGACGGCTTAAATATATTCTGGCATAGCGTAAACCCCAAAATTTTGTTGAAAATAAACTTAACAAAGCTATATAATGGATATGAATTTTTCCCGACGCAGAGGATAATTAAGAAGGAAACAGTAAAGTGTCATCATTAATAAACTAAAAACGAGAAGATACAAAGGAAAGATGAAAGTTTTCTAAGAAGTATCTAATCTTATTAATGAATAAGTGAAAAATTCAATTTTGAGTTTGAATTTTATTATTGGCTGAAATTGAAGGGACCGTTGATTGATGGAAAGAGTGCATCCAGCGTCTTGGTGGAAAGTGGCTATTTCGTATTTTATTTTGATTTTGTTAACATTAATTATCAAATTGAAGATTAGATTTCAGATACCCCGAACTTCCGTTCTTGTTCTTCGCCGAGCGCTTGGAGTTCAACAAAGAGAGAGTGAGTACTGATTTGGGTTTTCTATTTATATTTCCGTTAGTTTATATTATTAAATTCATTTTTAGTTTTCTTTTATAAACAATTTTTATCTGATTGCTCTTACATAAAATTTTAAAGGAGCTTTCTCATTGGAATTACAATTTGTGAATCTTTTGCTGGGATTTTTTTCTTGTGAACTAAATAAAACGGCCATGCCTTTTTAAGACAATAATTTTTCATTTTTCCAAATGACCCCCTCCCTTCTTTCCTCTTTGTGACAAGTTTGTTTGTATATAGTGGCTCAGCACAATAACATGCACAAGCAGAGGGTGTCCCGGAAGACCGGCGACCTGACTGATCTCTACTATAACTTAATGTCTGCAACTACGGTGATTTCCGCGGTTGCTACAGAATTGAAAACCCTACGAGCAACTACGCATCAATGGAAGTGGATATTACTATGTAGTGCTTGCTGGACTTGATGTCATCACAAATTTAGAAGAAGGTAATAATTTTGAAGCCATCAACTTTGAAGATAAGACCTGCATAAATTTCATTGAATACCTTAATCAAAAAAAGGACCAACTCATTTGTCTGCAAGTCTTTCGAAATCAACGTGCACGGACAGCAAGGTTAGGACATGGTTCGGCTATTGGAAGCCGAATAATACTGTTGATCTGCTTCGAAAACTCAAAGAACTTGAATTAATTTCTGTAAAATACTTTCCAAAAAACAGATCGAGCTTCAAAAAGAAAAATTTGCCTTTTATGATATTTGCCTAGCTTTCTGACAGGGCTTGATTTTGATGGGTTTTGGAACGTTTTCCCATAGTCTTTTGTCCTAAATTACTCTTTCACAGACCAGTTGCGGGATCTAGGATAAAAAACGCTAGGAAATCCATCTATTGAGTACAAATTTCAAATGAAAACACACAGATAAAGTACCCGAACTTCAGAGAAGTGATGGAGAAATTTCTCCAGGAAAGAGAAGTTAACCAGTGCTATCGGTGTCAAATATTTGGCCATTCAGCTACCAACTGCACTAAGTACTACCGGTATTTTAAATGCCGATTTTTTTTTGCCCCCGTGAGTGCAAATTGGTTCAAACGTAGTCTAAAGGAAAATCGTACAGCATCAACTGCAGAGTATTTAATCACTCCGCAGTTTACCCCGATATCAAGATGCAAAAGTTAAATTTTTTCCAACATAAATCCACGTACACTGCAGTGTGATTCATTCTAGCTCCTTCAAGCCCAGGGTGTCATTAGCATTAACCACTAGAGGACCAGCAGATCATAGTGTAATTAATGAATTTCCTCGATATGAGCTGCTATTAAAATTCGCGAAGAACTTAAATCCTTATTAAATAGGATTAATTAGCAAGAGGTAAGCATTAATTTGTTATTAGGTCAATATGGTTCAAAATGATTTGTCATCTAGTCACATCCCCATGGATGAGCTTCGTTGCATCTCTGTCAACGCCAACTCTATTGTTACTCTACCTGGAAGGGACAATTTCCTGGAATTCATTGTCAAGCGAAAGCCTGACATGATGTTTTTCACTGAAACCCACCCTAATTCACACAGTAAACTATGATGAAGGGGGCACTAAGATACTGATTAGAAGACCATGTTGTTTCGGTAATAAAAAAACTTTGAATTTCTTGAAGTGGCCGCCCTCGAAATTTCACTGCAAGGTGGGGATAACCTCTTTGTGATATTAGATGGAAATTTATTAAATTCAAGGAGAAGCTCAATTTCTTGTTTGAAATACTCGACATGAATAGCTGCATAATATATTCTTGCCGATGATCCGAATGCCCGGTATACATCCTGGCTGAGTGCCAACAATAATCCGAAAGGTCTATTCTTGAAATTGTTGATAGAAGAGAATTAAATTGAATGTCGATGCTGTAATTCAAAGGCGTTTTTGATAAAGAGCAGCCCTCTACAGAAACTCAACATCGAAAGACTCCAAACGGCGTTTGTGGCAAAACATTTCATGGAGGCCCTTGACAATCAACTAGCTCCCATCACATCAGACACGTTCCTGTAAACAAGCAACGAGTTATGGATGGAAGTGAAAGCGGCAATTTAGATCATCGCAGAACAGACAATCAGACACCAAGCCCAACGCAAAAAAATGATTGGTTCGATGATAAGTGTCAGAATGCGTTAGACAAAAAGAATCAGGCATACAAACAATATTTAGGTATTAAAGCCAGGACGAAGAGACAACAATATGAACATCTCGGAAGAGTGGTGAATCAAATAATTAGAATTATAACAAGAAAATATTATAATGACCAATTAAAAAGCAACGACGTAAGCCTAGCGAGCAACAACACAAAACAAGCAAAAGAAGTAGCAAAAAGGTTAAACGAGGTTATCAGCCCAAGACTACGCTCTGGCATGATGACATCGGCAACAGGCAAAACAGGACTTTAGAGCGATGAGCATCACATTTAAAGAACCTCTTGAGTCCTCCACATAGCTCCAGAATATCGGCGACTGTAGATATTACAGAAGAGCTCCATATGGCCCCACCAACTCTGGATGAAGTTTTTTCCAGCATCAAAGCCCAAAAGGATAATAAAGCGCTGGCGCTGGAATGAGATTCCTGTTGAGCTCATTAAATATGGTGTCAGCAGTGTTCAGAAAGCTACCTATGAAGTCATCCAGCAGATTTAGGTACAAGAACATATACCGTAAGACTGGAGCCAATTAATTATATTCCCTATCCATAAAAAAGACGACAAGTTACAATGCGAAAATCATAGAGGCATACCACTACTTTGTATGGCATATGAAATATTTTCAAAGATCTAAGTAAATAAAGCTAGTATATACGCCAACAATATTATTGGGGAGTACTTAGGAGACTAAAGAGCAGGTAGGTTGACAATACAGGTAGACCAACTGCTTACATTCAAACAAGTGCTTGAGAAATGCTGGAAGTTAAACATAAACGTGTACCAAATTTTGTTGACTTTAAGCAAGCATATGACATTATTGAGCATATCTTACAGTACCAAATAATGCTTTGCTTTGATATCCAACCCAGTCCGTCTTACCAAAATTACAATGACGTCGACAACTTCCCAAGTCTTCATCAATATCAAACTCACCAATGCCCTTGACACAAATATCTGACTAAAGTAGGAAGGTATTCTCAATATGCTGTAAAACCCTTTTCAAGTGTCAGAATATCTAATTCAGCTTCTGAGGGACTACGTGAAGGACTGATACCTACTCTTCAACACAACGCAAGGCCAACGAAGGATGGAAGTTACATCGGGTATTGCACAGTGATCTTTCCTTGGTCCGAACGTGTAGAATGTGTCTTACGAGGGGCTACTGAGACTGGAGATGCCAGATGAGCCGCGCTTGATCGGCTCTGCAGATGATGTTGCAGCTCTGGTCGCTGGACGCACCGGTGAACAAACGCAATATAGGCTGGGTATGCGAATGTGCCGAGTGAGTGACTGATGACCGAAGTGGCCTTCTTGACAAAAAAGAGAATCCCTAGAGTAAGGATGATCAGTATTGGAGACATATTAATCAAATCGAGGCCAGCGGTGAAATACCTGGGGCTACTGATCAACTCGAAAATGAGTTTCTCTGAGCAAATCAGGGCAACGGCTGAGAAGGCTGCTTTGGGAGCGTCGGCTCTGAGTCGACATATGGCCAACGTAGGAAGACCCAGCCCATCAAGAAGATGCCTCTTGATGAATACTGTAGGGTCAGTGCTACTGTACGGAGTAGAAAATGGGCGATGCTCTCAGCAAGGAGGTATACCAAAAACGCCTGGTACAGGTACAGAAAAGAGGAGCACTTAGAATTGTATCTTCGTATCTGACAGTCTCTGATTCGGCGGTGAGAGTTATTGCCTGCGTGAAACCTGTCGCCCTCCTTGCTAGAGAGCGAATGCTATTTACTTGCGTCGAAATGAGAATGCAAGGGAGATGATTGTCCACGAGGACAGACATCACTCACTCAACGAACGGGAGCAGTCTTCGATGAATTGCGCGTAGGGAAAGTGAATTGCGCTCCTCATCCTGGAGGTCAGACCGTGGGTAAATCAAAGGTATGGTCAGATTGACTTCTATCTGACTCAGCTTGTGAATGAGCATGGGTGTATTTAGTTTTACCTGCACAAGATCGATTTTGCCCAGAGGAGGAATACAATGCCTGCGACTTATTTTTTGCGTGCATGAAATGGGTCAGGCTGCAAAAGGACCTCTACGGGGAGACGGGAGAGGTCACCTTGGATAATATAGTCCCGGTGATGCTCGAATCGGTTGACAAACGGAACAAGGTGGCACGTTATGTTCGGGCAGTCCTGAAAGTTAAAAGGACTCACAGCGACCGGGGGCGTAGAGGCTGGGGGATCGCTTGCCTGGCATTTTCTACTCCCGTCTTCCCTCCCACTAAAGGGGGGTCCCCCAGCTTGAGGGCGCCTCACGGCATAACAAAACGAGACCTGGTCCGAAGTAATGTGTCAAACGGTCCGAGTCTAGGTTCTCAGGTTGACAGGGGGGGTATTTAGTGGGTAGTCCAGACGCCTTCTTTCGAGCATGGGAGTCCCACACTCTGTGCGTAAATGACATTCACCTTCCAACCACAAAAAAAGTAGGAAGATGTACTGGTCCCATTGCTAATCAATTTTGCTCTGAAATATGTCATAAGAAAGTAACCTATCGTTTCAAGAGGTATGTTATCAAATAAGTCAAGCCAAGTGGGAGTCTTATGTATACGGCATCGACAATTTGTCACGGTCATCCACAACCAACAAAGAATTTTTCCTGTAACTTGATAGAGAAGCAAAATAAGTAAAGCTACAAATCAATGAGAATAAAACAAAACCCATAACGTAGTCAAGGAAAACTACCTCAAGTACCCAAAATATCACACTTGGGAAATGCGATATCAAAAATGTGGGTGAATTTGTGTATTTAAGCGCCAAAATAATGAGAACCAGTAATGAAAGAGACGTAATACGTCGAAGAATACAGCTCGTGAATAAAATATTTCATTCAGTTTTGACCATCTCGAAGATTAGCTGCATATACAAGAAAACAAACCTCCAAGTGTACAATTCTATATAAAGACTTGTACTATGCTATAGGTGTGCAACATGGACCCTAACCCAAGTGCTCGCAAACGTATTGAACGACGTCGAAAGATGGGTCCTGAGGCAAATAATAGGAACGAAGCTATATGGGAACCAATGGTGAATTTGATACAACTATAAGCTGTAAGAAATTTTGACGAACCGGAGATCTCATTGATTGTAAGACTGCAGAAACTGTAATTAACTGGCTCCGTGAATCGAATGAACGAGCAATGGACACTCAAAAAGATATTCGTTGGGAGAATTCAAGAGCGAAGACTAGTGGAGAAACTGCGGAAACACTGGTCTGACTGGGTCGACGTAGACAGTTTATTGTTGCTTATATTTCCAAATCGCTTTTCCCTTTTCCAATTTATTAATAACATATTTCTTTTTTCCAATTTATTAATAACATATTATAGTTCTTATTTGATCCAGATATGATTTGACTTATTTGATATTTGCATGTTAATTCCTTTTTTTTGAAAAGCAGTTGGACCTTGCTTTTTTAGGTGAGCAGACGTACTTTGAATCCTTCCAGTTATCATCAGTGTTTAATTTCTTTAAATTTAGAGTACCAATTGGGCCATTAAGTTGTTTTAATTATTTTTAATATTTTTGAACATGCTTTATGTTTTACAAATTTTATAATAGTTGATTGAATAAGCTGCATTTGAATATTCCCTAAACTGAGCTTAGAATACCAGCATATGGTTATTATGTATTTCAATTTGCCGCCATTTTAATTTTAGTCGATTGAATTCACTGTTTGAGTAGTCTTGGCAAGATATTAATGTTAAAAGACATTGCTAAAATGTTCATAAAATTTTATACCTTTCTATGTCCGCATCTTTTGCAAACGCGTATGTCCCCCTCGCGATTCGACACATTTGATTCGAAAAATCTGAAAATAATCGTTAAAGTAGAGTGCTGTAGATAGAAGTGGGTCACATGTTTGAGTGGGCCACCCAAATAACTTTAAGACTAGTAACATCTATGTCAAACCGCGCACATTATTTTTCGTATTTTGACGCGAGCTCACTTTTTGGGAGCATTTGGAGGTCATAAACTTACTCTCGCACTGTACAGAGAAATGCACTAAGAATTTCGCCTTGTAAGTTTTTACGCTCGTACGCCTTCATGCGATTTGTCATCTCATTTTTACGAGAAAAATTCAGGAACATATGCAATATGTTATTTGGACATAACATATAATCTTTGAAATGCACATTGATTTTTGTCCATTATTGACATTGTGTTTTTTTTGGGATGCATATGCAAAATAAGGCGCTTTTAATATTTGTTGGCAGACATGGGCCACTTGAGTAATGCCGTTCTTTGCACAGTAAAGTGTATTTATCAATTATGCAAATGTCTTATTTACTTATTTTTATCATTTCAGCCATCATGCCTTCCCAAAAAGAGAAACTCCCAAAAAGAGGTGAGTTATGAAAAAATTGATTGCTGCTATAAAGCAAGTGAAAATAAATAAAATATCGGAGCGTGTTGCTTCTGCTACTGATGTTAGCAGATCGTCTTTTCAACGCTACTTGAAACTTGCGACCGACCGATATCCGGATATTTCTGCTGTTACCGACGCACATTTGTTAGATAACCTACAAGAACAACCTGCACACGGTGGAAAAATGGTAGATATTTTTTAACATTTCTCCATCTCTTATAAACTGATTATTTACTCATCATTGGTTGACAAATTATTTTTCAATAATTGTTCAAATTTTTTATTTTTTAATTTTTTTGTGGCTCATGCTTTCTATACACTACAATATGTGTTGAATTTTTTATTTTTAACGAATGCCTTTATTTCGTTTATTGACAGATTTTCACTGCAGCCCAGAAAAAAGAACTGAATGAATACATCATCAAGTGCTCTGAACTACACTATGGTCTCACCATAAACAATATACGCAAGGTAGCCTATCAGTATGCCAAGAAAATGGGATTCGATTACCCGGACGGATGGGCTGAAACGGACATGGCCAGCAGAGATTGGTATTATGCCTTTATGAAACGCCACCCACGCCTCTCTTTGCGCACGCCAATATCAACCAGCGAGAGTAGAGTAAAAGCATTCAATAAAGAAGCTGTCGATTACTTTTTCCGTCTGCTTCGTGCTGCGTTGGATGAACATCCATTACCTCCAGCCCGCATTTGGAATGCAGATGAAACCGGATTTCCTACGGTTCCGACGAAAGCCGTTAAAGTTTTTACTGCAAAAGGTTCGAGGGTTGGTTTGCACTCATCTGCAGAACGGGGTACAAATGTGACGATGGTTGACGGCTGTTAGTGCTAGTGGAGATTTCATTCCTCCTTTTTACTAGTTCCTGCACAAAAATATGAAAATATCATTCATGGGCAATACCACACCAAGTACCGTCGGCTTCACGAATGGCTCAGGGCGGATGACTGCCGTTGACTTTCCAGAACCCTAATTATTGTTAATGGACAATCACCGATCGCACGTCACCATTGAAGTTATCGTACTCGCCCTTGAGCATGGTATCACCATTCTGACATTGCTGCCTCATTGCAGCCATCGGCTTCAGCCTTTAGACGATGGTGTGGTTGGACCGGTCAAAAGATACTACTACATTCAATGCGATGCATGGTCAAAGAATCATATTTGTTTGCCACTGGAAATCCAGCGTGTGCCTGAAATTGTTGCCATTACCCTAGTCTCAACACTCGCAATATCGCTGTAGGTTTTGAGAAAACCGGAATTTTCCCATTTGATCCGGAAATTTTTAGACGAGGACGATTTTGTGGCTCAACACTTAGCGGAGAGCACCAAGCTGTTGAAAATCAAGTTGTTCAAAAGGAAGACGTTTAATTATGTCGCTCCGAAGCAGAAATCCAATCGTGGCCGCAAACCGGTGAGAAGCAGCGTCATTACATCTCCTGAAAATACAGAGGTCGCAGAAGAAGCTGCACAGCGTCAAAAATCGCAGGTACCAACGAAAGTTTCCAATAAGGCCGATTCTTCACAATCAGCTGTGAAAAAAGGCAAAATAAGAAAGTCTTCGGTTTTTTTTGAGACGAAGACGCCGATTTTTGAGTGGTATGCAATAAATTGACGCCAGCAAAGCTGACAAGAAAAAACTCCGTGCGATAACTGCGACAGACCCCTCCACTCAAAGTGCATCGATATGACCAACTGCACCGACTTCGCGTGCACCAATTGCGTCTAAAATCTGTGCTTGAACACTGCAAAATGTTCTTTTTTGTAAGACCTTTTTCATTCCAACTTTATGACTCCTTCTTTCCAGACATTAAATGAACATTATTACTGAAGTCAATGTTTTCAACTTTTAACCCTCATTTCGTGTAAGCTATTTTGAATTTTGCAAATCTGACAACGGGTACGTAATCAGCGCCTTTAAAAACCCCCAGGACAAGAATTTTTAGCGTTTAGCAGCATTTTTCAGATAAAAATTTGCGTGGCCCACTTCTCCCTACACTTCGTAAAACACGGAAAATACACTTTTTTCCATTTAAAAAGAGAAATACTTCAAAACTTAATTGCAAGCATCTGCTATGATGGCAAGTTGGGATTTGGAATCCCCTTGCGATAAAAAAAAAAATAAGAAAAAATTTTCATTTTTCACCATTTCACAACCAAAAATAAAAACGTGGCCCACTTCTGCCTACAGCACTCTAGGTCTTTATGAGTGCAAGGCCAACAAATGCCTCGGAAGTCAAAATTCGATCAACTTTGTCAATAATAGTACATCTTAATTATTTCACGTTTACGTCTATAAAATTAAATTTGTTAGAAACTCGTATCTAGATTATTTGATATCAAAAGGATATTGCCATTTCATGAAAATCAAGACATAAAAAGCCAAATTTCAGCTGATTGAAAATTTACCAATTACAAAAGCAAAAACACGTGATATTGTGGAGAGTCAGAATTTTTACAAAAATTTTTGAAATGTCTTTTAGCATTAATATGTAGCCATGAATACTCAAATATAGGTTGGCGCAAAATTAATCACCCTATCAGAAGATGCTATAACTTTTGCAAATTGCGTCGTAAGTGAACCATATTTGCTATTTGTGAACTCGACAGCTGTGGTATATTAACAGACAAGCAATGGAGCGCTATTCTCCCCAAAGAGCGTGGAATAATTGTGTCGATTTAATTGTGACGATTTTGTATCGAAAGTCATCATGAGCGACGAGGCTCATTTCCGCCTGAGCAGTTACGTCAATAAGCAAAATTTTCATTTCTGGGGCACTGAAAATCCGCGTGTGATGCACAAACAGCCAATACATACACTCAAAGCCACTGTGTGGTGCAGCGTTCACGAGGGAGGAGTGATCGGGCCGAATTTTTTAGAGGATGCCGTTGGCAATACGGTCACTGTTACTGGCGAACGCTACAGGGCCATGATAAACGACTACTTACTGCTGGAGTTGCATGAGTGGGGCTTGATATACGTGTGGTTTTAACAAGACGGTGGAACTACACACACAGCACGGACCACAATGGATAGCGTTTTCTGCGTAATCACTCGTTCTAGCGATTCGGCATAATCAGCAAGATTGCCCGATTTAACCATCCCAAACTTCTTTCTTTGGGGCTACTGGAAGTTGCGGGTTGATGCCAACAAGCCTCAGGCAATTGCAGACCTTAAGGAGAATATTCGATAGGAATGCAGAAAGTCATGGAAAATGCGATAAAACGAGCATAAATGTGCATCAACGCTGGCGGCAGCCACTTGATGGGTGTAATCTTTTCCACTGAATAGGAAAAATAAATATTGGTAAGTCTATAAAGTAATAAGGTTTTTTTTTCACTTTTCGATTGAATATTTCTTTTCTTTAAAATGGATTTTAGTTAAGTTCATATTGTACATTATTATCTATGACCTTTTGCCCTTTGGGTAGAGCCATCATTCCAGCTGTACAGAACTTCTTTATCGTGATTTTCGCAGTCCATTTTCGAAGTGAATTTCTTTTCATTAAGGAAGTTTTGCATAGGCCGAAACAAATGGTAGTCTGATGGTGCAAGGTCTGGACTATACGGTGGATGTATCAAAACTTCCCAGCCAAGCTCTGTCAATTTTTGAAGGGTCATCAAAGATGTGTCATGATGGAAGACAATGCCCTTTCTATTGATCAATTCTGGCCGGTTTTTTGAATTGCTTGTTGCAATCTGGTTAATTGCCGACAGTACAGAGCCAAATTGAGTGTTTGGCCAGGTTCTAGCACTTCGTTATAAACAATTACTTTCCAGTCCCACCATACACACAGCATAACCTTATTTGGTGTCAATCCTGGCATTGAAGTCGTTTGTGATGTTTCACCTTTTTGTCATTGCCCGTAATAATTTGCTTCAAAAATGGCTCAATTTCGTTGCATTTTATTAGCATTTTGTAAATGGAAATTCGGTCGATCAAATTTTTTGTGGAAATTCATGCGGCACCTAAACGTCGAGTTTCTTTTGTATCCAGCCTTACGCAAATGGTTCAAATCTGTTTGATGATAGATATTCAGTACCTTAGCAATGTCATGGCTGCTTATGTGTCGGTCTTCTTCAATTTTTTTGTGAGGTTTCATTGACTTTTTCAGTGATTGGTGACCTGAGCAAGGTGCATCCTTGACATCAAAATTTCCAGAACGAAAGCGAGCGAACCATCACTTGGCTCTGGCTTTTGATAAAGTATCTTGACCGTAGACACCACAAATTTTTTCACGAGTCTGCGCTTCTCACCTTAATCGTAGAGATATTGTAAAATATAACGAACTTTTCCAGAAATTTCGCTTATTTTTTAATGAATACAACCTTTGACACGAATGACGAAATATAAAACCGTTCGTATGAAAATTATACACTGGAATGTCACCTTTCAAAAACATATCAGTTTGACTCAATCTGATAAGTACTGCCCGATATATGACAACGAACACCATCTAGTGGCAAAAAGGCTCAATACTTTTGAGACTATCTATTATATCTGTATTCATATATGAAAATATGAATGAAAAAAAAATGATTTTAAATAATGGAAATCTTCATAACTCAAAACCATTTGTTTTATTTAGCAAAATGCTATTCCAAAATAAAATTTGATGATTAATTTTGCGCCACATTTTGCGTTTAACTTAACTTAAATACATAATAACAAGTTTATCGTACATTTTCTGTTCCCATGCACCTGTTAGAGTAAAAAGTGTCAGTGGAAGGCCTGTTTTGAAAAGTTCTAATCAAAGCCTTTCATTCGATACCCATATTGGCTATCTTTGACAAAAAATGTAAGGTTCACCCCCTTATATGGGGACACCTTCTTAAAAACCTTGCAGATTTTTCTTTGTACTGAAACGTTTAAGAGAGCACCACTTTTGGCAAACTCACCAAATTTCATCTCTATAGCTGATGTGTTTTGCGAGAAAACCTTCTAGGACACATAGACGGGTGGACACATTGACAGACGAAACAGACAGGTCGCAATTTTAGTAGGGTATTGAAAATTTTTTTTTCCAATATCCTAAAAAGAACTAAAACTATAACGGTGGTAACCCAAACATAAACTACAACTTTAGATGGTGTCGCCATATCAAAGTCTGTCTGTTCGTCGTGGTCGTCATCTGATCTGCTGTCCAAACGATCCCATAAAATCGAAAACCAAAACTTCAACCAGCTAAGAAACACGACAACCATATAACTTACCTTCCTCTACACACTGTCAACCTGGTCCATTCTTTATTTATATTCCATACCAATTTACACGTGCAAATTGATGGACACGTAGATACAGAGGAATACGTTGTGGTCTCTAAGTAAGCAAAGCGCATGCTAGCGTAGTTAGTATGCAAACCAGCATTAAACTTGCTGGTCTTCTGGCTAAGTCTGCTTGCTTATTAGGCTAGCATGGTACCACAACGTCTCACCTCCCATCGTCCTCAATCTCAGACCGTACCTGACTTTACCCAACCTGATCGTTGTTGGTTTGTGCTGAGCTTATAGTTGTCGTGTTTTCACTTTCTATAAAACCAACTGAAAACGACATGCTGACCTACATTCGAGTGTCTTGAAGTCTTTTTGCTTTTTCCTTTTCTTTGGTATTGCTTCGTCCAACAACGTCAGGGGTTTTTCGTTTCTATTTTCATTTTATTTCTTTCTCTTCGAGCTGAGCTTTTCGGTGTCTTCGCGGTGGATAGTTGTTATAGGTAAAAATCTTAAGATACATACAATTACGGCTTAGGCTGCGATGACTTATAATATTTAAAACTGTGTAGGAGACAATTTTGGATGGAAGATTGAGTTTTAGTGCCATATAACATTCAAGAGGTCGACATGGAGGAGATTTGAAGAAAAGAAACTTTTGATTGATTTTTGATGAAGGAAGTACTCATTGCCGAATTTGTAGTCAACCAGGATAAAATATTTCCGTCAACATGAATTATTTATAGATGGCTGATTGTATGGATTTGTGTTACATAATATGAAAATTACGAAGAATTGTGAATGTTATTAAAAACTACTTCTTGGTTCTTGCTTTCTCCTCGGGCTAGCTAATAATCTTGAATCTTTTGTGTATTTTCCCAAAATTTACGTATTGCTAGTTTCATTTTTGAATTGGTGTGCCAAAGCCGGATATGGACAAATATAGGGTTGTTAGTAAGATGCAAAACTTAATGGCGGAAAAAATCGTGCTTTGGCTAGTGATGCAACTAACTAAAGTTTTTTTTTTTATAAATAGAATATATGCTATTGAATTTGAATTTTTTGGCACACATTTTTGTTTCTCTACAAAAAATTAGATTGTATGAAGTGGATGTTCTGCAATTCAACGTTTACATATTTATTCTGTCACCATTCTTCCTGGAGTACCTAAGCCTCCTCGTAGAAGATGAATGATCTCTGTAGGCCCACAATATCCAAGATGCTACTTAGCTAGGCAGTAAGTTCGAAGACTAGCTTTCCTTCTCAGCAACAGAGATTGACAGAAAGCCTACAGAACTTACACTTGCCTTTCTTCTCGAGGTCCACTTTGACAAGTTTTCCTCTGAGTTTACATCATGTGAGGACCTTAACTTGGTTTTTGCCCAAATTGATGTACAATTTGGATTATTTATCATCATGGGCCTCAATAATCGCTTTCGTTCTTTTAATGTCTGACACGTTTTCAGTTTCCACTTCCTTCAAGTGCATATCGACTATCCTTAAGAGTTTAGGACTGACGAATTGGCACCATTGAGAGGTTTGCTGATACGTTATTCTCAACTCCTGCATACACTGGCACCTAGATCAGAGTAACTTTGCTGTTCTCACTAGTTGATTGAATTTTTCACAAAAAAACATATTCGTTACTACGCGTACCATTAATGACTCTAGAGATTTAATATCTGCTTGGTTATCAGATAAGATGACTATCATTTTGCACTTATGTTCCTTAGCTATGCATGGTGGTGCACTTATTGCGATAAGATTGACTTTTGACAAACATTTCATTGTGGTCTTTTTCAGTAGATCATTGAATCCGGTACCAGGCTCCAAACATTCCAATTTATGTTTCTTATGCAATCTTATGTCCTGTCCGTTTATACCTCTTAGTCTCACGCGACGCTATAAGGCATACGCTGGAGAGCTCAAACTGCTCTTTTTGCTGGACTTAGTGCCAACGATTTTTAGACCGGGAGCTCGTAATAGGTGAAGGTCTCCGATTTCTTGTAGCGTACCATCTTGAAGGATGATAATTTATCCAGAACAGTAAAGATAAAAGTATTTCTGTCCGACGCGCGCTTTCCGGTTATAATGAAAAATGTATGTATTTTCTTTAGTGAAAAACGTTTGTGTTTTTCCGTGATCTTATATTGTCTACTTCACAATAAAAGACACTAAAAATTAATTAAACACACAGTAATCAAAGGTATATAATTTGCATCAGCTCAAAGGACTCAAAATTTCACATGAACTTGCGCAAAAATTTTTCAAGTTTCAATGTTTTCAAATTGCATGTCCTTGTATGGTTTTGAAATTTCAGTTTTTAAAACGTAATGAAAAAATTGGCACAAAACCCTACAAAAGTTTTTCACAAATAAAAATACTGTTTTCATTATGACCGGAAAGCATGCGCCGGTCAGAAATACTTTTAATTTGATTGTTTGAGGATGAGTTGTCCTCCTTGAAAATGGAATGCTGTAAGAAATCGGTAACCTCAACTTGTCACAAGCTATCGGTCTATTTGCCAAAGCTCAACTGAGTTACCATGCCATCATAAAATGCACTGATTTATGGAAATGTCTCGGCTTATTTATTGGGTTGTTTGTTTTTTTTTTTTTTCTTATTTTCCAAAATAAATTTATTTATATTAACTCCAAACATTAATCAATGATGTATAGACCATTTTGTTGGATGACTTTCTACCATCTTTCAGTAAGTTTGAAAATTCCTCGTTCGAAGAAGCCTTCGTTCTTAGAAGCGAAGAACTGGTCCAACTTATTTTTAACAGACTGATCGAAATGGAAAGTTTTACGATTCAAATGATTTGGTTTTGAAGGGAGCGAAACAAATGATAGTCTAATGGTGCGAAGTCAGGGCTATAGAGTAGATGTGGCACCAGTTCCCAATTGAGCCACATCAATTTTTGACGGGCTATTAAAGGTGTGTGAGGTCTCGCGTTATAATTATGGAACATCACGCCTTTGCGATTGGCCAGTTAAGGGCATTTTTTTTTTCATTCAGTTTCGATAGTTGACGATAGTAGACACTCGAATCAATAGTTTGGTTTCTTGGAAGTAGCTCAGAGTAGTCTATACCCTTGAAATCCCACCTCAAAGAAAGCATAATCTTCTTTTGATGAATATTGGGTTTGGATGTCGATTGGGGGGGCTCATCTGTGTATTATTTACGGTAGCGTAGTCATGGACGTAGGATCGTTTTTGGACTACGCTACCGTAAATAATACATTTTTCATCGCTCGTTATGATTCTTTTTAGAATGGGTCGTTTTGGTTGCAATTCAGCAAAGAATCGCGTTTGGTGAGGTGGATTTTCTTGTCAGGAACCCAAATATCCAGTTTGCTTACGTAACCAAGTAAACGGTCGACTTCGATATGTCAAGCTTCCCTGCTATCTCTCAAGTTGTCATACGGCAGTTATTTTCGATTAATGCCTTTATTTTGCCATCATCTGTAGTGGTAGGTGCATCTTGCAAATTAAAATTTCCAGAACGAAAGCGAACGAGCCAACGCTTACATTGACGGTCAGTAAGGCAGTCCTCACCATAAACTTCAAACAATTTCTTTCACGATTGCACTGCATTTTCGCCCTTTCAGAAGTAAAACAATAAAATATGCCGATTGAAGTTTGTTTTTTTTGTTTACTAATGACGCTCAATACATCACTGAGAATAGTCTAAAGCAAAGACATATAAAACAAGTTGGGTAGACAGACCTACACTCATGTTAGAAGGGTTTTGTACTCAACTTACAAAATACAATCACCAGCAACGAATAAAATCAAGAAACATGTCAAAGAGATTTGTGTGTTTAAAAGAAAATACATTGTTTCTCCATTTTCAACTAACAAAAATCACTCAAATCATGAAATCCCAAGAGCATTTATGTCATCGATCTTATCTTAAAATTTTAAAAAGATCAAATCTGGTTCGATGGAAAGTCCATAAAATACCAAAATAGTGTATTGTTGTTGTTGTCATTGGAGAAATTTCAAATGGATATAACTTCCGTGAATATGATATGAATTTCATCAAACTTACAGAGTATTAGGACCTTGTTTAAGGCTACTTGAACGTCATCCATACGATTTAAATGGAGAAAACGTGAAATTTGAAGATCAAACTATTATTAACAAAGTTGAACGAATTTTGACTTCTAAGGTATTCGCCATTGTTATTCTCACAAATATCTCCCTTGATGGTTTTTAAAATTTTTTTAAGATCACAGGCGTCCAATCGCGAGGGGGGAATCACTTTTTCGCGTATAATTTTGAAGGGTCACTTCCTTATATGGAGAGCCCCACCTTAAACCCCTTTAAAAAATTTTTCATCCCAAAACTTTGAAGAAGTTACCACTTCTGGCCTTTCCACAAAGTTTCATGGATGTAGCTTCTATAGTTTCGGAGAAGAAGTGCTGTGACATACAGACGGACGGACAGACGGACGGACACAGGTCGTGATTGCAATAGAGTTTTGTATTTTAGTACAAAACCCTTAAAAATGGACGAGCAACAAGAATCTGTGTACTCGTCCATATGGGAAGCAAATTTAACACAAAAATACGTTACGCTCGCGAATTTATATGATTCCCTCTGCTTCTCCTTCCTCTTTGTTTTCCGAGAGGTTTTCCTTTCATCTCTTCAGAAGAATCACTGACACCCGCACACACCAACAAAATTTCGTTTCACGTGCACACGATCGCGCCTTCGGTACATTTGTTGAACAGGTTGAGTACAACACAACAAATGTTCTCTCACAACACAGCAGACGTAGAGGGTAGAAAACTCATATGTCAAAGCTAAAGAAAATTCGTAACTTTGAATAAAAAACGTGCACTAAAGTACCGATTTCGTACACGCGATCTTCAAAATCAAAAACTTTATAAACATGAACGTGCTTCGGAGTGAAATTAAGTGCAAAAACACGAAGTGTAATTAAATGCAAAAACACAACAAACGCTTTATAACATAGCAAATGTAGAGGTTAGAAAACTCATGTATTAAAGCTGATGGAAGTTTTTACTAAAAAAAATAGAAAACCAAAGTGCCGATTTCGGACATGCGATCTTCAAACCCAAAAACTTTTTAAGCTTGAACGTGTTTCGGAGTGAAGTTAAGTGCATAAACGAAAGCATATCACTTCAAACTTCGTGATATGATGTCGAACAAGCTTCAAAATGAATGTATCGGCTTTCATCACATTGGATGTTTGATAAATATTTTGATTCGACGTACGAGCATAGTATGTTCAATCCTTCTTAGGCTTTCCGTACAAATCAGTAAATACGCAGACATTTCCCTTTTCAAACTTGTAATATTCCCATTGTACTAGCCTTCTGATTATACCAAATCGGTCAACCATATGTCAAAACTGATCCAACCAGAATCTTGTAGTAGATAATTTTGACATTTCGATCAATGTATCTAGAATGAAAGAGCCATCGCAGGGATATGCACACTTTAAGTGCTTTACTGAGCATGCTTTTGATATGTTCAGTACAGTACAGACATTGATCGAGATTAACAACGAGACATCCAACACACGATTTCTGCAGAATCCGTTCTGAACTACCCTCACAAGCTATAATGTGAAGATCCTGCGTCCCTTACAATTACGTTTAAAGTCTTGGCTAGCCCACCGCAGCGTTGTGCAAAACAAAACTGTTTCACATTTTTGTGGGTTCACTTTCATTCGACAACTGTCCATGTAGGCCTGCATATCGTAGAACATTTTGAGAGAATTTAGTAGAACGAACAAGCCTTTTGGTTCACCATACAAATAATTAGGTCATTAGCAAACGCTACTGACAGGTTAAAATCAAAGCCGATCAAAAGGTTGCAAACGAGTATAAAGAAGAGCAGAAGTGCAATAGCTGTTCCCTACTTTAGACCATTCAAGACCTTACTACCGCGCATCGTCGTCAAGTTTCTATCAGTTACACAAGCAAATTTTTCATACAACATATTATACTTTGGGTTTACCCACCAAACGCCCCCACCCCCCTGGCACTTAAGAATCTATTCTGAAGCGCTATGCAATGAGGTGCCTTCAAGTTCAGAGATTCCACCTCCAACTGGAGGGTAAAGAGTAAGAGAGATAGCCAGACAAGCGATCCTCCAGCCCCGATTTCTCCTGCTGCTGTGAGTCCTTTTATCTTTTAAAACTGCTCAGAAATAATGTAACACATGGCTCTATTTACCAACTGACCCAAACATCACCCCAACTGTACTACCCGGGTAGAGCTCTCTTGTTTTCCTGTAGAGGTCCCGTTGCAGTCCGTCCCATGTTTTGTTCGTGAAAATGTGCGGCATGTATTGTCTTCCTCTCTTAGGCAAATTATACAGCAAATAGGTATGGCACTCTCAAACAAGGTATAATGCCTGCAATAACTCTCACTATAGAATGCTCCAGTTCTTTGTACCTTTGCCAAGCATTTTTTACTTCGAGCGTTGCCCCATATTTCTGCTCCGTAGAGTAGTACTATCCCTAAGGCACTCCTAAAGAAGTGTCTTCTTGGTTGGTTGGGTGCACCTATGTTGGTCATAAGTCATCTCAGAGCCAAAATGCCTGAAGCATCTTTCTCCGCCATTTCTGACCAGTCATTCAGTCTCTCGCGCGGTGCATTAGCATACCAAACCTAGGTTTGCTTGCTCTACGGTGTGTCGAGTGACTAGAGCTACAACAGTATCTAAATAGCCGACCAAGCGTGACTCATCTGACATCTCAGGAGCCCGTCGTAAGACACCTGTGACTGGTCTAGGCCAAGAATGGATCCCTGAGCAACACCCAATGTAACTCACATCGTTGGTTAACCCTGTGACGTGTCATAAAGCAGGCTTCGGTTCTTCAAGCAGTCCTTCAAAAGCCGCATGTAATATTGGTAGCACGATCTACTCTAAATCCATAACACCAAGGAGTTTGGCCCTAGCAGCACGAGTCGCGTCAGTGAGCCTTCCCTTGATGAGCTTTTCCAGCACTTTCTCAGTCATGTCTAGCATGTATAATGGGTGATATGCAGACGATGATCTGCAAGTTTCTTTCCCCTTGCTTATCAGGACAAGAGTTTCCACCTCCCATTGTACTGGGAGATCCCCAGCCTGCAGACAAGCGTTGAATATGCTGAGCAGCAAGTCAAGATAATGGTGATAGACAAGCTATAAAAACTCAGCTGGAACACAATCTTCCTTGCTTTCAATGAAAGGAATGCCTCTTTCAGTTTCGACTTAGTGGAAAGTAGGCACTCGATTGCTGTTTTACCGTGGATAGTGTCAACACGGACGGGATGGGCGGGAAAAAGAGCCCGCAATATCTCGTTCACATTTTCCGCTTCATGTACGCAATGTGTTTCTAGGGCACCAAGCTTCCGCATAACCAGCTTGTAGCCATATTGTGCATTAAATCTTGCCAGCAGCAAGCCTTGCTATCGTTATTTAATTTGCGAAGGTATTTCATGACCAACTCATATGCTGCTACTCGGCTGCATGCCTCGTCACGGCTTTATGCCCGTTGAGTCTCACGCTGAAGGTTGTAACACTCCTTCCGCTTTTCAGGGATTTCAGTCGACCAACAGTACACTGGGGGCTTATTGTGCAGGGGGTTTTCAACGGGGCAAAGAAGTGCTTCAAGCAGTCGAGAAGATGCTCATAGTTGAGCAGGGCTGCCAGTTCTTCTGTGCTCTGCGAATCATCCTGTAGCAGAGCACCTGTCCTGAGCACCTCGCTGAACTTAGATCCATCCGATGTTCCACCCAATTGTAGAATGCCGAGTGCACAGACATCGGTAGACTACATCTCAAGCAGTGTGTTCTGATCACTGGCTGAGTAGTCCTCCAGTATTCAATTGTGTATCTGCCGTAACTAGGACTCCGTGGCAAATGTTACGTCCGGTGTCGTTCCTTTGCAGCCGATATGGCAGAATGTTGGCATATTTTCGGTGTTTAATACAATGAGTGCCATCCTGGCCACCATTTCTAGCATTCATCTTTCCCGCAGAACTGTAACAGCATACCCCATTCGTTTGCTTTAGCGTTGAAGCCTCCCCCAACGAGCACGTTGCAATCCGCGTTCGCGACAGTGTCCTCTAAGATATTAAACTTGGCTTATAAAGATGATATCGGTCCGTTCAACGTTAGGTACGTACTAAAGAAGGTGGTTACTGTTCCGAAGCCAGATGGTGGTAGTACCAGTTTCATCAGGATACCATGATGCAGAGCTTTTATCGTAGTGTTGCTCACTCAGCAGCAAAAAGTCGGTTTTCATGTCCTGCTCAAGCAGGTTTTGGGCAGTTGAACTGCAATGTAGGTTTATCTGCAGGAAACGATCCGTTAAAGTTCTGATTTTGTCTTGACTAGCGCTTCCTGGAAAACCCGATATTTCCCAGATTCCAAGACGTGCCCAATATCCAGTCTTGGATCGGCATCCTTGCAAAGGATACAGTATGCTCTTTTGTAGACTCTTCTCTGTTTTAGGGCCTTGTAAAATAATTTTACAAAACCCTACTAAAATCGCGTCCTGTCTGTTCGTCCGTCCGTCCGTGAGTCACAGCACTTTTTCTCGCAAACTAGTTAAGTTAGAAACATCAGATTTTGTGCGTAGATGTCAAGTGGTGCTCTTTTTAAAGTTCAATTACAAAAAAATTGTATCCGGTATTTAACGGGGTCCCCGTACATAAGGGAGTGGCTCCTGGAAAAAAAGTTTCATTAAAGGTAGTCGATATGGGTATCAAATGAAAGGCCTTTTCAAAACAGGTCTTAAACTGACATTTTTTGCTTTGAGGGGTCACAGAGAGGGAAAATACACGAAAAATTTGTATACCCCCCCCCCCCCCCCCCTCTCACGATTAGACACCTGTGATCATAAAAATCTCAATCAATTTGTGGAGGATTGTGGATTTATAAGCACAATAAGAAATACCTTCTTCTTCTTCTTCTTTGTAGCCCTACAGCCCCTTTCGGGCCTTCGCTTAGACATAGTTACAGTACCTCATTGTCATGATCGACTGTATCGGCACTCCACAAGGTGATATGATCATTATCACGCTTTGGCCGTGTATCCATCCACCCAGCTGCGATACGTTCTGATTTTAAACCAGCACGTATCATAACTGAACAGGCTTATAGTCCTTCCGAAGAACCACTCCAACTTAATCTCGTTGACGCCAACGAGACTTGAACCAGGGACCTTCGGCTTACGGGCTTAGAAGACAAAATTCGTTCAACTTTGTTAATAATATGATGGTCGATATTCACATTTCAAGTAGTCTTATAAAAGGTCTAATATTCTGTAAGTTTGATGAAAATCGAAAGATAAACACGGAAGTTATTGCCATTTGAAATTTCGCTAATGACAACAACAATAATACATGATTTTGGTATTTTATGGACTTTCTATCAAATCAAATGCGGCAGTTTTGATCCGATCTTCTTAAAATTTCCAAATAAGGTCAATAACATAAATACATATTATTGGGAATTCATGATTTGAGTGATTTTCATTATTTTGCAACAAAATAGCGACCGTTGAAAATAGAGAAAAAATGAATTTTTTTCTAAGCTTGCACATCTCTTTGGCATGTTTCTTGACTTTATTTGGTGCTGGTGACAACATTTCGGAGAGTTGGGTACAAAACCCTTCTGTCTACCCAACTTGTTTTGCCCTATTTCACCGCCTTTGTAATAAAGAGAACTCTTATCGGGTCCTTTAGCCAAGGCATTTGAAATATTGAAGAGATGCTGCTCTTCACCGTATCCTGCAATCAACCCAGCCAATTCTTCATTTATCCTTATTCAAAAATTGTTCGGCGTCCTTTTCGGTCAAGTAAATGATAGCCTTGCGTTGTCTCCTATAATTTTTTGGATTCAGTCTCGCAAAATACTTCTTTATTGTCAGGCACTGCTCCGAACTAGTCCAGTATGTGACCCGACCGCGTTTGTCGTACTACTTTAATAGCAGTGTTGGTTTCTTTGGGGCTTAACTTTCCCCTAATATCCTGCAGTGCTTCTGCGTAGGATCGGCCATCTTGGGGCTTACGAGCAGTGCCTGCTGCCAAAGTCTTTGTCGGGGCTCTTTCTCTTCTGTTTTGCATCAGGTCTTTTTTCTTGTGGGGCGTGTGTACCAACTGTATTTTATGGCATTTTTTGAAGAAGTTTCTTCGCTCCTTTTGTCGGTGCTGTCTGAAACTCCTAATCTTGCATTCCACGCCAACCAACTGCCTCTTCCTTCTTTTTTTCATCCCGATCTTCTTCGATTGGGCAGACGTCATTCTTATATTGATGTTCGATGGTGGTGCTATCTGCGCGTGTCCTTTAGGCTTAGCCCTCATCGCTTCTTTAGCCATCTGCTCTTATCGACCTTCTAGTCCTCTTCAACCTGTAATCAGTTAATAGCTGCTCCAGTTCAAGGAGCCCATTCTTTACATCTTTGCTGATTTTTGGCAAGTCGCATGCAGATTTTATTCTTTTTGGGACATGTCCGGCTTTTACGACTAGCCTTTCTTCTTCATGTCCCTGGATAGCAATTTTAGTTTGAGACCATCTTTTTTGAGAAAGGTTATCGGCTTTTATTTCCGAGTACAGTGCATTAGCCACATTTTAGCGGTGGTGATGAAACCACCCAATGGCTCTTTGTTGGTCTGGTCACTTCTTTCTTATTCTGCCATGAATGGCATTTCAGCATTTAAGAAACTTGTCTTAGTCGCTTTGGTAGCGATCACAGCACTATCGAATCCTTGGTGTTCTATATACTTTCTCCCATTGGTTGAATATCTGGCGCATTCTGCAGAATTTTCTACTCTTCCTTTTCAAGACGTTCTTGCGTTCGCATCATTTTTTTGCTGCGCCCGAACGCCGCAAGAATCTCAGTCTGGACAAGGCTGTCCACCAATCTACATTTTAAGTCCGTCCTTACCTTCATTGTATTCACCGTCATTTTTCTCGTCGTTACTACCGCTCCCAATGTGCTGTGAATATCTTGCTTACTTTCCTTGGATTTTTTTTCATCTGTTTGCAGGGTTCCTAGAGTTTTAAGTTTGAATTGCTACAGTTTGATTGGGTCGCCTCTTGGAGCCGCTACCTTCATTCGTGTGTGTAGTCGTCGCTTTTTTGGTCCCATGGTAACGTTTGTAGAGCAGGAAGGTCATGCGAGGGTTGACACAAGCGCTTATGGGGATAAGTGCTCAGAACAAGACCAGCGCTTATCGGGAGTCCGTCTCAACCGAACCTACAACACCAAACCCAATGGTTTGAACTTATTTATTTTTATTTATTTATTTATTGCCAAACAAGGCATCATTTAACAAAACACAAAGATATTACAATTTATACATAAGGTTACTTAATGTTCTACTGTATCCGGGAAGAGCAGGATTGTGTAATTATGGACTTGAAAAGGGACTTGGAAATGGTTGGGGAGTAATGATTGCTGAATTTGTTAAATGCTTTACAACATCTATTTATTGGCGCGTTATCCGCATATATGGTCCGATGTGTTCTTGTGGTGAACATAGGAAAAGTTCTGGTAACTCTAGAAGCGTTATTCAGCCGTACCTTCTCGGAAATAAATTTCTCGTTAATATTACCCCTAAGCACATCGAAATGGCATGAGGACAACACAGTTCGCCTAGAAGCTAGTGATGCCATATTCAATATTTGGAGTCGGTTATCGTAGGATGGAAGGCTATGGAAATCTCTGGGGTCATAGAGGGACCTTAGGGCAAAGAGTAAAAATTGTTTTTGTACCGACTCGAATCTAGTTTAATGAATGTTGTAAATTGGGTCCCAGATCAAACAAGCGTATTCGAGAATGGGACGAACAAGTGAAGTGTATAGCAATTTTGTTGCCCAAATATTCTCGAATTCTTTGGCTCTCCTTTTGATGAAACCTAGCATCCTATTAGCTTTAGAGAGGGCTTCGTCATGCTGAAGATTGAACCGAAGCTGTGTGTCTAAGATTACGCCTAGATCTACTATGCTCTCAACTCTGCTCAAACTCGTGCTTTTGATTTGATAGTCGTTAAGGATGATTTTTTTTTCTGAAAAAACTTATGACATGGCATTCATCCAAATTGAGTGCAAGTTGATTATCGTTGCACCATTGGAGCAAAATATTTAATTTGGATTGAAGAAAGGAAGCGTCAATATGCGATTTTATAATGTGATATACCTTCAGATCATCGGCATAAAAAAGGTGAAGTATATCGGATTGTGCCGCTGAAAGGTCAGATATGAAGATATTGAAAAGTAATGGACCCAGATGACTACCCTGAGGAACCCCAGAGAGGACATTAATTTTCTTCGATAAGCGACCTTGAAACTTGACATATTGGATGCGGTTTTTCAAATATGAATGAATCCAGTTAAGCGGTGGGCCAGTGATTCCAAGACTATGCAGTTTTTTTATCAAGATTTCATGATTCACGCGGTCAAACGCCTTGCTGAAATCGGTGTATATGGCGTTGATTTGGTTACCTTTTTCCATCGCTCATAGAATGTCTGACGTCAACACGACAAGGTTGGTGGTGGTAGATCTGCTTTTCCGAAAACCATGTTGCTCGCCGTTGAGATAAGTTTCAATAAGAGGTGAAATTTTATCGCATACAATCTTTTCAAAAAGCTTCGGTATGGAAGATAACGTAGCGATTTCCCTATAATTTTCAACAGACCGCTTTTCGTCTTTTTTATGGATTGGTATTATATAAGATGGTTTCCAATGTGAGGGGAAAACACCGCTCGAAAGCGATTTATTAAAAATGAGGAAAAGAGGGAGGGACAAATTATCTTTACAGAGGGTCAAAAAACGAGGGGGAATGAGATCGGGGCCAGGTCCTTTGTTCAAATCAAGAGCTTCGATGGCTTGACGAATTTCCTCTTCAGATATCGAAATACTATCGATCTGTGCTCTTGGTGCTATTTCAGAGGACGGAAGGTTTTGAGAGTTTCCAGGATCGCAGTAAATTCCTTGGAAAAAATCAGCAAAAAACTCACAGATTTGCTCTGGAGAAGAAGAAATAGAATCATTGTATTTCATTGCTGAAGGGTAACCATGTATCTTACGTTTTACGTTGACGAATTCGAAAAATTTTCTAGGATTCCGAGTGATTTCTTCACCTACAACATTTATGTAGGATTTATATGCTTCTTGAGATTTGATTTTAAACACATTAGCGAGCTCGTCATATTTTCTCTTAAACTTTTCGCCAACGTTGTTACCATTTTTAAGGTTTTGTAAAATAATTTTACAAAACCCTTCTAAAATCGCGTCCTGTCTGTCCGTCTGTCTGTCTGTCCGTCCGTCCGTCCGTCCGTGTGTCACAGCAGTTTTTCTCGGAAACTACTTAAGCTAGAAGCATCAAATTTTGTATGTAGGTGTAAAGTGGTGATCTCTTCAAAGTTCAACTACTAAAAATTTTTATAAGGTATTTAAGGGGGGTCTCCCCATGTAGGGGAGTGACCCCACGAAAAAAAAATTTCATTGAAGGTAGCCGATATGGGTATCAAATGAAAGGTCTTGATGAGAACTTTACAAAACAGGTCTTAGTTTGGCAAAGTTTGCTTCGAGGGGCGCACAGGGAGGGGAAATACACGAAAAATTTGTGTGTCCCCCCCCCCCTCGCGATTGGAAACCTTTCATCCGAAAAATCTGAAAAAAATCAAGAATGTAGGCCTTGATGAGTACAACAACAACAAATACGTGAGAAGTCGCAATTCACTCAACTTTGTTAGTAATAGTATGATTTATCGATTTTATGTTTTCTTGAATAAAATCCTAACGGTACCCTTAAATTCAATGAAATTCGATACACAGATGTCTATTTATAAGATTGATTAACCTTGCCAGTTTCATAAAGATTGAATCATATTTAGCGAAGTTATAGTGGTTTGAATTTTCCTGTATTACTATGGAACAATATGCGCTGCATTTATTACTATGGCAACATATGGCTATGGAACAACATGCGCTTTTTACCAACTCAGACACTACAGTTTTGCTAGGATTTGCATGAAAATTTCAGGAATGATAGGTGTCATGAATATCTTTGCGAATCGGTTCAGCTAGTGGTATCAGTAATCGTAAAACAAAATCGTGGCTGTTTTAAATGCGAAGATTGAATAATATTGAGTTATTTTTTCCCAACTTCAACGTTTAAGGTGCATGCTTTGAACACTTGATTCAATTTAATGAATGACTGAAGATGAGTACCTACAATTAATGCTCATAAGCGAAGCAAGTCAAGGAGGCGGGAGAGAGCTCCTAGCAAAAGGGCTTTGTAACCATTCTAGGATTCGAAAAAATTGGCCATTAATCGATGATAACAGTACAGGAGAGTGGCTCCTGAAAATAAAAATTCATCAAACGTAGCCGGTATGAGTGTGAAATGAAAGTTTTCATGGGAGCTTTTCAAAACAGTTCTTAAACTGTCAGTTTTTGCTTCAGTGGTGGCACAGGGGGGAAATACATGAAAAATGTGTTTCCTCCCTAGCGAATGGATATCTGAAATAATTATCAAGGGAAATATTTATGATTTCCTCCCTAGCGAATGGATATCTGAAATAATTATCAAGGGAAATATTTATGATTAAAACAATAACAAAAACCTCAGAAGTAGAAATTCGTTCAACTTCGTTAATAATAGTATGATCTTCGAATTTCATATTTTCTCCAATAAGTTACCTGTTATCCCAGGAGGATCCTCACGGCGACCTCCATATCCTCGGGTCCGTGCCCCCAAGAGTATTCCTGTCGACCGACATTCCCCCTGCGAGGATCAACTTTGCTTTATATTGGGTTAATGGAATCTCACGTGACATAATTAAATTAATTAACATAGGTTTGATCTTTGCATATCCCAGATCACCAAAAATGATCTTATTTAACCGGTTTCGTTTCAGGAATCTCAGAATTATTCCTGTTTGTTATTTTTGCTTTTACCTTCTTTCTCTACTTCCCGGTAACAATTTTAAGCATTGTTTCCAAAGTTCGAGTTGTGCATTCACACACAAGCTTCCCTAGCTAAATTTTCAAGCCCTTTAATACTGTACTGCCTTCTACAGATTTACTCTACTTGTCTTCCAAATTGAACACAGATTGCTCTTGTAGTGCAAACTTCCAGTTCTGTGTTCTTCAAAGGATATTCAAGAAATCTTTTATTTTAAAATTAAATTGTTTGGTTAAATGAAAGTAATACCTTTTTAATAGGAGATTTAACAACATACGTTTAAAATATTTTAATAATAATACTTTGATGGAGTCTTGAAAGAAACTGCTTAGGTCGAAGCATCTAAAAACTTTCTTTGTAGACATTGATGATAGTTTTGCCGTACAAATATTATCAACTCGTTCTCCAAACATCTATAATATATTTTAAAATGTCCATTTAATCACATGTCTCTGCAGTATGCATTAAATTTTATTCCATATTTATTAATTGTTGGCTATGCATCTTCCTAATGGAATTTAATGAATCTATTAATAAATTAAATTAAATATATTACCGGTTGTATCGATGATTAAATGCTGCCGATATTAGTTTATAATAAATATGCAAAACGATGAGAATATGTAGGTGTTTGATTAATTAGCGTATCATTATTCCTTCCTTGTGTTATGACTAATATTAATAGCAAAGCATTTATCATATGGTACAACAATTACTAATTGTAATGTCTGGTATCTCTAAGTAATCTTGAAGTAAATGTTAATCTATGTATCATTTTATAATCTCTCATCTGATGTTAAATTATTTCTAAGAAGAACGCGACAGCAAATCATCCATAGTTCCCCCAAGGAGCCATTGAACTCAAACCCATTAACCTGTAAATCATTCTATAGCTTAAATCATATTCATATGTGAATATGTAATTTGCTACCGAAGTTTCCCAGGTGGACGTTGCCCTTACAGAGTGACCAGTATGTTTTGTTTTGACATCACAACGTATTAAACAAACATATCTGATGCGGTCAGTTCACGTGAGTGAATTCTTGAATCTTCCAAGTTGTGACGTTACAAGCTACTTCGTCAACGTGGGTTCAGAGTTTAATGGTTCTACTACTAGCCAAGAGACAATTTAGGTGGCAACAAACTTGGTTGCAAGTTGATCGATCGATCAGTCTGGATACCTTTCAAGCTACCTTGCTATGAATGCACGTAGCTATGCACTATTAACAATAAGATACTGATTCGCCTTCCTTACCAGCAATAATTATTCGCTTCATTTCCGACCTGGGACAACCAAACTGATGACCAGTTGAATAATTGCTAAATGAAGTTCGACGACTTGCGCTGGAAAACGTGAAAGATGTCGAGATCAATTTTCAGCAAGTACTTGGTAAGTACTTGGACTATAGTAAGAAAATTTAATGAACCGGTTCACGACAGTGCATATTTGAGATCATTATGTGGATCAGCGAATTATTGCGCTATTGGGGATCAGCAATTAATTGATACTTTGATTCCGATGAAATGATTTGTATTTCATTCGTGATATATTGATGAGGTATCTTTACAGGCGATATGTTAAGTGCTATGTGATTTGTATCTTACTTGGCATGGCGTGGTTTTAATTGAACCATTACTTGATTTAGAAATTTGTCAAATTCGAGTGTGAAAACAAAAAAGTATCTTTTTGGCGTCACGCTAATAACAGAGGTTTTAAAGGATTAATTATCCACGAAGTGATGAAATATACTGTTAATCTATAGTTGTAATATGAAAACTTTAAAAAAAAAAATATTTAACCGACTACAAAATGCCCTAAAAAGCGCGAAATAAATTTCATGGAACCGGTGCCCAATCAGCTTCCCCCCTTAAACACGTTATAAATGTTCATTTAAAAATGGAAATATTGAATTTGCATCGATTCCATGAAATTTATTTTACACTTTTAAGGGCTGGTTTATTTTTTTATTGTAAGTTTTTTTATATCCCGCTTCTTAGAAATCTACGGAAATATTTTACAAAACCCCGAATCATCTCTGTAATATTTTTATTCATGCAAGTAACATGGAAATAAAGGCATATATTCGAAAGATTCTTGCAAAGATTCCTTTCATGATCTCAAAATTCATCCATACGATCTGTTGCAAATGATGCCACTTTTTTCCTAAAAAACGGATATTTATTTCTTTTAAATCGCTCCTGTCAAAATTTTTATCGGAAAAAAATCTTGTATTGTCGAAGTAATCGACTCAGGAAATTTCTATCGAATATTTTTACTTCGATTGGTAACGAAAAACAAATTCACAAAGAAAATTTCGCCGCTGGTATGGAGGAGCCCGACGGCTTCCCACCGTTGGGGCAACCTGGGGAAACGACGAATACGAAAATGGCGAGAATCACTAAAAGAAAACATAACGAAGAAAACTCCGTAGATGGAGGGTGCAAGCTGCAAATAATAGCGGATAATCAATAAATAGCCAAATTGCAGAAAGAAAATGATGAACTAAGGCAAGAGATACAGTCTCTCAAGGATCTTTTCAAGCAAGGGATGAAGCCTCAAAAGACGCAGCCACAAAATCAATGGCAACAGGTAACAAAGCCGAAGAAAAGTGCAAAGCAAGTAAATCCAGAGGAAGCTCTAAGTGCTGGTGGCACCAACGAGAGCCAAAATTATTTTGCAGCGCTGGAGGGATTAACCGAAGATATGGAAATCGAAGAAAACATCAGAGGTAATTTTAATCAAGATAATGACGTTAATTTCATTCAATATTTAAAGAACAAAAATAAGGAGAAAAAAACAGCCCGCAGTTCTGCTGGTTCCTCTGAAAAAGCTTCCAACAAGACAGAAAAAGTTCCGCCAATCAACGTGTTCGGACAAACCGGGAAAGATATGGTTCGGCTATTGGCAGCCGAATATAAACTGGCCAATTTCGAAATCAAAAGAGTCAATGCCGAAAAATTAACTATTAGGACGAAATCACTGGTTGATTTCAAGTCAGCCAAAGATGCGCTGATTTCTGGGGAGGTTCCACACTTCACCTATACCCCAAAAAGTGAAAAGAATCAGACCTTCTTGTTGAAGGGTTTGGACAGCGGAGAGGATACGGTCGATCTTCTTCGGGTGCTCAAGGAGGCTGCACCAGATATTGATTTTGTTTCAGTCAAAGCCTTTGCGACAAGAAGGTCGACCATAGAAAGGAAGAATTTACCACTTTACCTGGTACAAATTGCAAATAAGAGCAGTCCAAGTGCCCTTCAACAAATAAGGTACTTAAATTTCAAAGTGGTGAGGTGGGAACGCCACCAGAAAAGAGAAGTCAACCAGTGTTACCGGTGTCAAAGATTTGGACATTCGGCTGCCAATTGTGCCATGCACTATCGTTGCGTTAAATGCAAAGACGTTCATGCTCCCGGTGAGTGCGAATTGGCTCAGACGGAGCCTAAAGAAAAATTATACTGCGTTAACTGCGGTGTTTTTGGTCACCCAGCATCATATCGAGGATGCTCCCGATATCAAGATGCAAAAGTGAAATTTGCTCCAAAGCAAACACAAGTACACCGTAATATCATACCTTCCAACTTCGTCAAGCCCGGAGTATCATTTGCACTCGCCGTTAGAGGACCAGCAGAAAATGCTGGAAATAATGTAAATAATGTAAGTGGCAATAATGAGCTGCTTCTCAAAATTTACCAGCAACTTAATTCTTTATCGGAGAGAATCGACAAACAAGATTCAAAAATTAACTTTGCTTTTCAGCGTTTAGGTCTTTCAAATGCCTAATAATAACTTGTCATCCAGTCATATTCCCATGGATAGGCTTCGCCTCATATCGATCAACGTCAACTCTATCGTTGCTATACATCGACGTGATTATCTCCTTGAATTTGTTATTAAGCAAAAGCCTGACATCATACTTCTCACTGAAACCCACCTCAATTCATGGCATTCCATGGAATTCAAAGATTTTGCATTAGTAAGAAACGATAGGGTAATAGGTGATGGGAGAGGTGGCACTGGGATATTGGTTAGAAGACCTTATTGTTTCCAAAATATTGAAAAAGTCGAATTCAAAAGCTTTGAATTTCTTGGAGTGTCCGTCATCAAAATTTCACTGCCAGGTGGGGATAACCTCTTCGTTATCTCTGCCTATGCAACTGGTCAAAATGTTCTCAAGTTCAAGGAGGAACTCAATTCCTTGTTTGAAATACTCGAATTGAACAGGCTGCATAGTTATTATATTTTTGCCGGTGACCTGAATGCCAAGCATACATCATGGCTAAACGCCACCAATAATCCAAGAGGTGTATTCCTGGAATCATGGATAACAGAGAACCAAATTGAATACAGGTGCAACCTATATGGGTCGGAGTTCCCAACATACCCTAGGACAAATTCATATTTGGACCTCTGCATTGCTGACGCAAGACTTGAATTCAGCTTTAATAGTCCTCAACGGAAACTGCAGGTGCTTCCTTACGATAGCGACCATAACGCAATCGTAATGGAAATCAATCATCAAAGGGATGATTTCTTCCTCATTCCAGTTCAACATGAAAACCATCGGTTGAATTTCAAAAAAACAGACTGGGGAAAGTTTCAAAAGAAGCTTAATCTGGAGTACCAGAAGCAATGTCCTCCTTCTGATGATGGCAACGCTTGCTCAATGGTTCCTAATAACAGAAATCTAACTGACGATGAAATAGATCTCTATTTGTCGAAGTTAGAGAAGCTGACGTTGGAAACGATTGAGAAAGTAGTTCCCAAGATTAAACATCGAAAAAATATGGAAGGATATGAAACACCAACCATCGCAAGGTTGAAAAGATTGAAAAGCCTTCTTCTCACCCACGTCAACAATATTTATCGACGATTTTTGGACTACAACCACCCCTCGTTGGCTTTGTTGAAATTACACCTGAAGAATGTCCGGAACTTAACCCGTTCATAATTCAGGAGTGAGGTCAGCAATCAATGGGCGGAAAAACTGAGGGGTATTAGCCCACAGGACCCAGATGGCATTTTCGTGAAAGTGAATAGCTTATTCCGCAAGAAGCCTCGAATGAAAGTATCAAATCTTGAAGTCGCTAGTGATGAGATAAATCTTCTCGATAGGGCTGGTATCGAAATTGATAGTACGTCTCCGGATGGAAGAGAAGGAATAAAATATTTTCGGAGGTTTTTGAAGCAAAAGTTTCCGACTTCAAATCAAGCCTGAACGGCCAATCAATTCTTCATTTCGATGAAACATTAACATCTGACCTCATACCGACCTTGAATCTTATTGATTATTTTGTCAGCTATGAAGACTTGTGTTTCATATTTCGCAGAATAAACAACAAAAAATCATGTGGTACTGATGGTATTCCAAATATAGTTCTCCGACATTTGCCTGAGGTTGCTATAAGGAATTATTGCATATTTTTCAACAACATGTTGAATAATTCATATTTCCCAAATGAATGGAAAAAGGCTAAGGTATTTCCGATCTTGAAGAAAGGAAAAGAATCTTCATGCCCTAAAAGCTATTGCCCAATCGGCTTGCTGCCTAACATCAGCAAGGCGTTTGAAGTGATACTCAACAGAGCATTAAACGCCCACATTGAGAAATATGAGTTGATGCCGAATTGCCAATTTAGTTTTCGTACCAGGCAATCGACCATACATGCAATAACGAAAGTGACCTCAGACATCTGTTAGAAACTAACCAACAAAGAATGTGTTGGAGCATGTCTCATTGATATGGAGAAAGCCTTCGATACGGTGTGGTTAGATGGACTAGTTTTCAAACTTCTTCAGGACAGGTTCCCCAGACACATTGTCGCCATGATGTGTAATATGTTATACGGGAAATCATTTGTTGTAGCTGATGGAAATCTGACAACAATGCGCGACTTCAAGGTCTTGAATGGTCTACAGCAGGGAACAGTTACTGCGCCCCTGCTTTTCACAATATTCATCCGCAAGCTATTGAACAGCTTTGATTTTAACGTCTCGCCAACGCGATCATTGGTAGCGTTTGCCGATGATCTGATCATCTATATAGCAGACCGAAGAGCTACAATGGTTCAGAACAACCTTCAAAAAATGTTTAATGATGTGCAGCTCTACACCGACAATTGGCGAATGAAAATCAATGCGCAGAAGTGCGAAAAAATTTTGTTTCGGACAACGCTGCAGGGGGACAGTCAAGACCTGAAACGTAATTGGAAGGATTTCCACATTATGGCTGGTGAGGGTAGTTCAGTACGGGTTCCACATAAATCCTGTGTTCGATACCTCGGTGTTCATCTCGATCAGTATCTGTACTATACTGAACATGTCAAAATCATGCTCAGTACAACACTAAAAGTAGTCATGGCCCTTCGGCGACTCTTTCATTCCAGATACATTGATCAAAAAGTCAAAGTTATTTGTTACAAGACCCTGGTTAGGCCAGTTTTGACATACGGATGCCAGATCTGGTACAACCAGAGTGCTAGTACAATGGAAAGATTAAGAGTTTTCGAAAGGAAATGTCTTCATGTATGTACTGGTTTGTACAGAAAGCCTGAGACGGATTGGAAGCACTATGTATCGAATAGAAAAATTTATCAAACCGCTCAAGCGACAAGAGTCGATATCTTCATATTGAAACTTCTTCGGAATCATATTGCAAGATCTGTTACTGTGAGTGAAAACCCTTGGTTTTCACAGCCGTTCCACCCTATAGACGGGTATATTGTGACTTGCCTCACTACTGGCTTCGTTCCTCCAGAAGCATTCGTGTATTTGGAAATGAATCGATATGTTTTTGATTCTGATGGCGTCCCAATCATGTATCACGTATATAGACGGGCCACCGATAAGAAGATAAAATATCCTCCGAATCTGAGTTCACGAGACCAACAATTATAATGGAGATACTCATTTGCTAGATTCGTTGAGGCTGTCGAGCTGAGATGGAGCAATCTAGGTATTGGTGGCTGAATGACAATGATCTAAATTATTCGTATTTATGTTCTGTTTTTGTGCTTTTCCTCGTTACTGGGTTTTTTAGATTCATCTCATTATTGCTACATCTAGTGTTGTTGTTTATTTGTATTATAAATTAGGTATAAGTTTCAATATAAGGTAACGTTTTTTTTTTGATTGAACTTATTTAGAATTAGAGTGTAACATACTATGTATAGGATATAAGTTCATTGCTGTGTTAGTAATATAAGTAATTATTGAATAATGCTGGTTGGTTTTTTGTCCTTTTCCAATTGAATCAAAAAATATGTAATAATTTTAATTAATTTAAATTTGCTAGTGTATTTTTTTTCATTAAATGTGTTTAACTGATAACCTATAAATTTAGAGAGCCATTCGGGCCGTTAACTTTTTTATAGTTTTATTGTTTGGAATTTGCTTTATGTTCTTTCAAAAATTTATAACGATTAGTATTAAATAAAGCGCTTTTGACTTGACCGATTTGACATGAGTATGATGGGAAAACAATGAGCTTGTAATAAAACCTTAGCGAGCAAATAACAATGACTTCGGTCTAAAAGCTTATTCTAATGAATGATGATCTTAAGAATAACTATTCAACTAGTAAGATATATTTTGTGAAGAATTGTTATTAGATCAAACGAGTATCCTTATTTTGGGATAGATTTTAAACAATTTATATTTTAATAACGCCCAGTATGAAATAAGGTATAATAAAGGAGACCGATTTCGCAAATATTGATCAAGATATATCCAGAAAAAGAGTATTTGACCGAAAGTAGCCAATTTATCGATTGTGTCAAGAACTAGCATGCTAATGCTCTTTGAGCAAACAACTTGAAAAGGCATTGATTCTACTCCGTGATAATTCAGTGGGGCTATATTCTGTGTTGGTCTCGTTAATGCGACAGCTTCCAAAGTTCAAATACAGTAACGATATGGAAGGACATGGCGCAGCAACTAACAAATTTTTTGAAAAAAAAAATGATGTCTTCTCTGACGCGTCAATAATTTTTATCGGTGTTCGGAGAATGTTGAAATATCCACCATGCATATCACAAAAACGAAGTCAACAAGCAATGGGCGGTGACACATAATCTTGCGAAAGTAGGAAAATAAAATTCGTGCCCTAATATTACGTATGTTCACAGAAGAGCTCACATTTTATATTTGTTTGCAAACTTTCATCAAATATTGTTTAGAAAATCAATGAGCCACATCCCTGTTCAATGTTGTTCAAATAACAATTTATTTCTTTGGTAGTACCATTATTGAAAAAGTACGAATTCCTCTCAATGATCTGATTCTGATTAAAGTTGCCTGATGAGTTCGTGAAGAATAATTTCATTAAGTACAAATACATAATTTCCTTTTGACAAATTAAGCTCCTTTTTCCACGAAAATCGCACAATTAGTTCAAATGTTTTAAATAACGACCCTTTCACTATGTATACGTTATTATGGTAATTCGTACTTAAATTCGTTCCGTAAATTACTTATTTTGAAATATAATACTTTGCGTTGTGTTTGATATGGCCCACTAGAAGTATCTGAAATTCGCGCTAAGTTTCATTATTGTCTTAGGTATTTGCCAAATATGTGTATGTGCAATTATCTCAATAGATTCACGTGCCGCAAATTTCACACTAAATTTATCGTCTATTATATATAAAAAAAAATTTAAATCAAACTAAATTCACTTCATCGGAGACAATCGCATTGGTTTACCGGTCTTCAGCAAGAACTTGATTTGTTTTTTTTCTGTTTATATTAGATAAATTGAAGGTAAATGTGTACATACTTGTCAGATTGCAACACTTTAGTCTTACTACCAAATATGATACCGTTATTTAAGTGATGTTTTTTAGTGCTCCACTCGGGTCACCAATTCAGGTGTATCTTTGCGATGACGATCCTCACTTTTCCAGGAGCTCACTGGAAGGTGATGTGCTGGTAAGCAATTTCTTAATGATTCCGCTACAAAGGAAGACGATAAAAAAGAATCCAGCCACGGGCAACAAGGACAACAAACCTCGAGGAACTTTACTCCTCATCTAGATTTCTATTCTGCTCTAACTAATGTACTTTTTAACTGTTACTGCTCAGCAACTTCGATTTTCGAAAATGTTGGAGCTCTCCACTGAACGTAAATCTCCTAGGGTGTTCACTTCTCACCGTTTCACGTAACTCCCAATCGCGGACCCTAAATATGTGGGTGGATTTCCACGTTCGCCGCCAAGCACCCGTAGCATTATTGCGTTCTCTGCACTTTTCAATTGAAACCACCACCACGTATTTGCTTTCCTCACCCGTAACTATGGGGATGCGATTCGAAAATTTAGTCGCGACTCACACCTATCACCCAACTAATGTCAAATGGTGGTTCATTCGCTCACCACCGTTAGCCGAACACTCACACTTACCATGTGTCTGCGTCAACTCGGCTTTGACATCCCACGACAAAACTGACGTGGGATGGGAAGTCATCAAAACAGATACGAGATGGAGAACCACATGGCAGCAAGGTGCAACAGTAGATAATCTCAGATAACTGAGAAAGTTCCTCCGATTAACGTCTTTGGGCAGCGCGGAGGGGATATGGCTTAGCGATTGGCGGCCGAACATAAGATAGAGAATTTGTAAGTAAAGAGAGTGACCGCTGATATACTCACAATATAAACAAAAACACTGGCTGATTTCAAACTAGCCAAAATGCTCTAAATATTTTGAAAGTTCTCCACTTCACATACACGCTAAAGGTGGAGAAAAATCAGACCTTCCTGTTGAAGCGCTTGAACTGTGGGAAGAATACAGTTGATCTTCTTTAAATGTTACAGGAAGCAGCACCAGCTATCAAATTCATTAGTGTTAAAAATTTAGCTACACGTAGATCAACTGTTAAAGGCAAAATATTACCATTTTATTTGGTACAAATTTCAAACGATAGCAGTTCAAATGCTCTCTTGACCATAAGAGTTGTGGGGTGGGAGCGTCTCTAAAAAACTGAGGTCAACTTGTGTTACAGGTGCCAAAGATTAGATCATTCGGCTGCCAATTGTGCCATGCACTACCGGTCCGTTAAATGTAAAGTTAATCATGTCCCCTGTGAATGCAAATTGGCTCAAATGTAGCCAAAATAAACATTTTACTGTGTTAACTGCGGCATATTTGGTTATCACCATCAAATTGGGGAGGCTCCCGATATCAAAAGGCAAAAGTTAAATTTTTCTCAACACAACCACAAGTACACCACAGTGTAAGATCGTCTGGCACCTTTAAGCCCAGGGTATCATTTGCACTTGCTGCTAGACGACCAGCAGACAACAATGTAAATGAAATAAATAATATAAATAATGTAAGAGGCAATAGTGAACTGCTTCTCAAAATTTACCAACAGCTTGATTCTCTTTCAGAAAGAATAAATAAGCAAGATCAAAAAATCAATTTCTTTTGTCAACTTTTAGGCCAACATGCTTCAAAATAAGTTGTCATCTAGTCACATTTCCATGGATAAGCTTCTTCTCATCTCGATCAACGTCAAGTCCATAGTAAATACACATCGACAAGACTATTTCCTTAAATTCTTTGTTAAAAAAAAGCCAGACATAGTGATTCTCACTGAAACCCACCTCAATTCATGGCACTCCATGGCATTCAAGGATTTTGAATTCGTAAGAAACGATAGGGTAAACGGTGATGGGCGAGATGGCACCAAGATATTGGATATAAGACCTTATTGTGTCCGAAATATTGAAAAAGGCGACTTCAAGAGCTTTGAATCTCTTGAAGTGTCCGTTATCAAAATCTCACTGCCAGGTGGGGGTAATCTCTTCTATATCTCTGCCTATGCAACTGGTGGAACTGTTCTCAAGCTCAAGGAGGAGCTCAATTCCTTGTTTGAAATACTTGAATTGAACAGGCTGCATGGTTATTTTATTCTTACCGGTGACCTGAATGCCAAGCGTGCACCATGGCTAAACGCCAACAATAATCCAAGAGGTGTATTCCTGAAATCGTGGATAACAAAGAACCAAATTGAATACAGGTGCAATCTATATGGGTTGGAGTTCCCAACATACCCTAGAATAAATAAATATTTGGACTTTTGTGTTGCCAACGCAAGACTTGAATTCAGCTTTAATAGTCCCCAACGGAAACTGCAGGTGCTTCCTTATGAAAGCGATCATTACGCAATTGCAATGGAAATCAACCATCAAAACGATGATGTCTTCCTCATTCCAGTTTAAAATGAAAATAATTGGTTGAATTTCAAAAAAAGCAGATTGGGGAAAGTTTCAAAAGAAGTTTAATCTGGATTAACAGAAGAAGCAATGACCACCATCTGATGCTGGCAACGCTTGCTCAATGGTTTCTAATGACAGAAATCTAACTAACGATGAAATAGATCTCTGTTTGTCGAAGGTAGTGAAGCTGTTCTTGGAAACGATTGAGAAAGTAGCTCCCAAGATTAAGATCGAAACAATATGAAAAACCAACCACCGCGAGGTTGAAAAGATTGAAAGGCCTTCTTCTCATACGTTGGTTTTGTTGAAATTACACCTGAAGAATATCCGGAAATCGATTCGTTCATGCTTCAGGAGTGAGGTCAGCAATCAATGGGCGGAAAAACTGAGGAGTATTAACCCACAGGACTAATATGACATTTTCATGAAAGTGAATAGTTTATTTCGCAAGAAATCTCGAGTGCAGGTTTTAAATCTTGAAGTCACTAGTTGTGAGATAAATCTTCTCGAATTTGATAGTACCACTCTAGATAGAAATGGAAACAGGATTATATGTGATGAACTGCAGAAACTTGCGCTGATTGGAACTCATTTTGAATTGGTTTATCTACCAAACCTTAAAAGAGGGAACGAAATACTTTTAGAGGTCGCTGAAGCAAGAGTTTCCGACCTCAAACCAAGCCGGAACGACAAATCAATTCTTCATTTCAAGGAAGCATTAACATCTGACTTCATACCGAGCATGACTCTTATTGATTATTGTGTCATATTTGGATTATTATGTTTCATATTTGGCAATATAAACAACAAGAAATCATAAGGTATTGACGGTGTTCCAAATAAAGTTCTCCGACATTTGCTTAAGGTTGCTATTAGGAAGGAAGAGTTTTGAAAGGAAATGTCTTTGTGCATGTACTGGTTTCACAATCTAGCAAATAGAAAAATTTATCAAACTGCTGAAATGGCAAGACTCGATATCTTCATATTGAGGCGTCTTCGGAATCATATCGCAACATCTATAACTTTGAGCGAAAACCCCTGGATTCCACAGGCATCCCACCTAACAGACAGGTATATTGAGATTTGGCTCGCTACTGGCTTCGTTCATTCCGACGCATTCGTGTATTTGGACATGAATGGTTATAGTTTTGATTCTGATAGTGTTTCAATCATATATCACGTATATAGACGGGCCACCATTAAGAAGATAAAATATCCCCCGAATTTGAGTTAACAAGAACAACGATGCCAACGAAGATAATCATTTGCTGGATTTGTTGAGGCTGGTTGAACTGGGATGGAGCAATATAAGTATTGGTAGCTGAATGACAATGTCTAAATTATTCGTGTTTATATTTTTTCTTCTGTATTTTTCGTTGCATAATTTTGAGTCTCAGCTCATTATAGCTACATTTTCTTTTGAACTAGTTGACAAACTAAGAGGTGTACAGGTAGCCGATGACGAGATATTAGTTCCTTTTGATGTGCAATCGTTGTTTCCTAGTGCACCAGTAAAGCAAGCAATTTATGAATTAACTAAGTGGATCGAAAAACATGACAGTTCAAGAGAAGGGAGAAAGAAAGCGGGACAATACGGAAACCTGGTCAGAATGTCTATGTACAAAAATTATTTCACATTCAGGCGCAAGTATTACAAGGTTACCAAAGGATTAGCAATGGGTAACCCTTTGTCACCATTTTTGGCGGAGATCTTTATGACGAGTATTGAAAAGCAAATCCAAGAACAACAGTTTATGTCTAGTGGACATATGTAGATGATGTAATAGCGATGGTACCAAGAGGAAAAGTGTTGGAAGTACTTGAGCAGCTCAAAAAAGTGTACAATAATAAACAGTTTCAGATGGAAATGGAAAAAAAAGGCGTGATACTCTTTCTAGATTTGCAGATCATTCGAAACAACAGTCAGCTAGAATTCGATACATATAGGAAGCCAGCAAGTACTCAGAGGACGATTGCAGCCACACCCGCTCATACATATATACAGGAGTATGATTAATCGTCTCGAAAAGTTGCCTTTATCTGATGAGCGGTATAGGAGGGAAAAGCTTGACATCATGGACACAGCGGAACTGAACGGATTCGAACGCCGAATTATTACGAACATCATCCACAAAAAGAAGAAACAGCTATATAAAAACGAACTATCAACTTTATTCAAGCAGAATGCATCGAACGAAGCCAATGAAAAACAAAAAACTAGCATTCAAGAATGTTTAAGACATTGGCACCTGTTCTGAAGAAACACCAACTAGAGGCAATAGGTACGAGCAGAATGAATAAACTATGAATGCAGCTGACCAACGTAAAGGATATAAAAAGTATGGAAGAAAAATGCGGAGCGTACAAGGTGACGTGTCCAGAATGTGGTATCATTTATATTCGTCAAACAAAACGTTTGGTGGTAGTTCGATGCGAGGAACACTTCAAAGAAGCTGTTGTAGCAAAGAATACAAGTAGAACAAATTTTAAATCATCAGTGGCAGAGCATATAGTTAAAAATGGCCGCGAAATAACAATGCACGACGTCGAAGTAGTCAAAGATATCGATAAATGGCAAAAACTTGATTGCAGCGAAAGCATACAGATTAGGAAAGTACCGGCAAATTTAAGAATGGACTCCGACCTAGGCAATAATAATTCAAAACTCATAAATCTAATTAGGTAATTAGGATTTAGTTACGAATGTTAGAACGTAAAAAACCTATTGTGTAAAGAATGTAATTAGTTAATAAACTTTCTAAAAACCCTCTAGTATATAAAGGTAGCTTAAGATAGGTAGGACGTAGTGTACTGAGGATGTCCGTATGTTGCGGTCAAAATGCGCATATATACACAATAAAAACAAATATAGTCGAAAAAGGAATCCTTTGAAATTTTTATTTTTATTTAAAAATTAATCAACGACTATATAGCCCGGGAAGAACAAATATTGAATTTTACATTTAGTGTTGTTGTTTGCTTGTGTCAAGAATCAGGAATAGATTTCAATATTTGAGATAGGTATATGTTATGTTTATTATATTAGCCTTAGAGGTTTAACGTTTAGGTGAGACATATTGTGGTAGGTTTTTTTTACTAAAAGGTAAAGTTTTCGATTGAATTTTATTAGAATCAGGTTATAACATATTAGGTGTACGGATAGGATATAAGTTCACTGTTGTAAACGTTCGGAACTAAGTGCTTCGAGGTGAATATAACGTCCGGTAGGGTTCCTTTACAGCCAATACGGTGGAAAGCCAGCGTACCTGGCCACCATTTCTAGGATTGATTTTCCCTGCGGATCTGTTTGAAGTAGTACTTACATGGTGTGACTATAGCCAAGGCATTTAAAGCATTGAAAAAGCGCTACTCTTCGCCATCTTCTGCAGAAAATCCACTCTATTCTTACTTTACCCTTATTTAGGAATTGTTCGGCATCCTTTTCGGCCAAGCCAATGATGGCCATCCGTTGTCCCGTATGGTTTTCTGGTGTCAGCCTCACTTTGATGCTGCCCACACTAGCGAACTCCCTTTTGATGGTCTCTTCTACCTTGGCCAGGTCCGTGACCTAGTCAATGTCTCTTATTTCAATCGTAGCCATCGGCTTATACAAGGCGCTAGTTGCTCTGTTGCTGAGGACTTTCTTTAGTGCGTCGCAGAATGTTTCCCTATTGTCGGCCTCTGCTCCGAGTTTGACCAGTACGTGGCTCAACGGCGTTGGCTGTACTGATTTCATGGCAGTCATGGGCCTTATATTTCCCCTGATAGCCCACAGCGTATCCGCGTAGGATCGACCATCTAGGAGGTTTATGAGTAGTGCCTTCTGCCGGGATCTTCGTCGGGGCTTCTTTCTCACCAGTTTTGTATCAGGTCTTTTTTCTTGTTGGACGCCCATGAAAACTTTCTTTTCTGCACTTTTTGAAGGAGTTCCTTTATTGCTTTGTTCGCTTCTTTTGTCAGCACTATATGAAACCCTTGATATGTCGTTCTGCACCCATCAAATGCCTCTACCTTCCTTCTTTTGTCTCGATCTCCTTTGATTGGGCTAGTCGCCATTCTTTAAATGATGTTTGATCTTCGAGCTTTCTAAATGTGCCCTTAATACTTAGCCCTCAGCACTTCTTTAGCTTATTTAGTTCAACGAGACCAATTTTTACACCTTTTTTGATTTTTGGTGAGTCGCATGGAGATTATATTCTTTTCAGAACAGCTCCTGCTTTTAGGATTAGCCTTTCTTCTTCATGTCGCTGGTAGGCAGTTGTACTTTGTGACCACCTTTCTTGGGAGATGTTATTGGCTTTCGTTTTCGAGTACAGAATACATTTCCGACAGATGCGATGGTATCACACAACTGCGCTTTAATTGCCTAGTCACTCCTGTCTTTTCACGCCATAATCTCTTTTTGGAAAAATTTTTCAAAGGCGTTTAAGGGAGGTCTCCCCATATAAGGGGGTGACCCCTCAAAAAAAAATTTTCACCATTGGTAGTCAAGTAGGGTGTCATTGGAAAGGTCTTAATGAGATCTTTTCAAAACAAGTCTTAAAATTGTCTTATATGTACCGAGGGGGGCAGGGGAAGGGGAAATTTACGAACTTTTCGCGTACCCCCCCCCCCCCCGCGATTGGACACCTTCCATCCGAAAAATCTGAAAAAAATCATGAATGTAGGCCTTAATGAGTACAACAACAACAAATACATGAGAAGTCGAAATTCACTCAACTTTGTTAGTAATCGTATGATGTATCGATTTTGTGTTTTCTTGAATAAAATCCAAACGGTACCCTTAAACTCAATAAAATTTAGCAAAGAGATGACTATTTATAAGATTGATCTTTTCGGAGAGTTTCATAAAGATTGAATAGTATTTACCGAAGTTATGGCGATTTGAATTTTCGTGTATTACTATAGAGCAATATGCCCTGTATTACTATGGAAACATATGGCTATGGAGCCATATGCGCTTTTTACCGACTTAGACACTACAGCTTTGCTAGAATTTGCATGAAAATTTCAGGAGTGATAGGTATCATGAAGATGAGTACATACAATTGAAACAAGTCGAAGAGGCAGGAGAGAGCTCCTAGCAAAAGGGCTTTGTAACCATTCTAGGATTCGAAAAAAATAGGCCATGAATCGATGATTACAGTACAGAGGAGTGGCCCCTGAAAAAAAATGTCATGAAAGGTAGCCGATATGAGTATCAACTGAAAGTTCTCTATGTGAGCTTTCAAATCAGTTCTTAAACTGACAGTTTTTGCTTCAGTGGGAGCACAGGGGGGAAATACATGAAAAATGTGTTTCCTCCCTCGCGAATGGACACCAGTGATCTAAAAATCTGAAAAAAATATCAAAGGAGATATTTATGGGTATAACTATAACAAATACCTCAGAAGTCAAAATTCGTTCAACTTTGTTAATAATAGTATGATCCTCGAATTTCACATTTTCTCCAATTAAATCGTCTTTGACATGTCTCTTGATTTTATTCGTTGCTGGTTATTGCATTTTGTAAGTTGAGTACAAAACCCTTCTGACATGAGCATAGGTCCGTCCACCCAACTTGTTTGTCCATATTCACTGTCATTGCATTCATCGCCATTTTTGTCATCGGTAGTACCGCTCTCGATGTGCTGTAAAGATTGTGGCTGCAGCCGTTTGTTGCGTCATCATTGTTGTTATTTTTGCTCTCTTTTTTGTGATTTTTTGGGTTTTTTTCAAATCGTTTTATAGGCTTTTGGGTCTCCAGTTTTATTGGATCACCCCTCGGAGACGCTATATCCATTTGATCGTGTAGTTGCCGTTTTGATCCCCCGGTTATCTTCACAGAGCAGGGAGGAAATGCCAGGATTAGCACAAGCCCTTATAGGGACAAGAACTGAGAGACATACCAGCACTAATCGGAAGTCCGTCTAAACCGAACCTACACCACCAAACCCAATGGTGCAAACTTCGAACGTACTCCGAGGTTTTCCAAGGTTTTACTGGAACGGAGACGGTATGATAATTGAATTGGAGTCGTTCACATACAAATGTCGCCTCGGCGCTACCGTACAAAGCAATCAGGTCCAAACCATCATATCCGCCAGCCCAAAGCATAAATTCCAGTTCCTTGTCCAAAGCGTAGTCCAGATTCAATCAGGGTTAGTAGCTGTCATCACAGAAGGGAACCTCATGGCACCCCCCATATCCTCGAGTCTATAGGGCTGGTGCTCCCTAAAGAATGCTAGCCTCCAAGAGTATTTCTGTCGACCAGCATTCTCCCTGCGCACGTGGATCGACGTCACATCCAATATTAGTCCATTTCCATATTTGTCTTCCGCTACTGTAGAAAACTTAATGATTGGTATCTGTAGACGATCAAACGGTGAATGAACAGAGGCCAGAATTGTTTGGCCACTTTTCTAGCTCCATACATTGGCGTTGTAGCTGACCTCACTTGAAGCAAATACTTGAAATTTAGCAAGCAACCCCAATTTACTTTCTATTCTGTGGGTAAAGTTGCATGTCTGCGTTCCCGTCAGCTAGGTGTTTAAGGCGCAGCCCCCAGTAAAACTACAAATTTGGATGAACTTTACAGCCATTCACCTCAGAAACGTTACGAATATTTGCAAAAATTTTTTAAGCTAGAAGTCAGAATGAACATTTAGTTATTAAATCAACTGATTACATTTTGCGAAAAATTTGTTGCAAAAATTATTAAATTCAAACAAAATAGCATGTTTTTGTTACAAAATGTAGTAAAACTCGGAAACTACTTAACGTACCGAGTTGATTTAAGCTACGTTTGTTAGATCTACATTATTTACAATGGATTAACTCATCAAAAGTTTAAAAAAGTTTGTTGCAAACAATTTTCTAGAACAAAATGTGGAAATTTGATACAAATCAATGTGCATGCATGATATTTGTTCAGTGTGTGCAAAAACTTTTTTTAAATATTTGATGAGTTATTTCAATGTAAATAATTTAGATCGAACAAACCTAGCTTAAACCAACTCAGTAAGTTAAGTAGTTTCCGAGATTTACTAAATTTTTTAACGTAAACATGCTAGTTTGTTTGAATTTTGTATCTTTCGCAACAAACGTTTTGCAAAATTCAATGAACTGATTCAATAGCCAAAGGTTCATTCTAATTTTTACTTAAAAAAAAATTTGCAAATATTCGTAATGTTTCTGAGATGGACGGCTGTTGAGTTTACCCAAATTCGCAGTTTCACTGGGGGCTGCGCCTTAAGCAAATTAGCTATGTAGAATAATTTGGTGCACCCCCATTTACCTTCTTGTTGGGTATTGTAAGGGGTCGATCCAAAACTGACGATAGATACAAGCCATATGGTAGCAATTTGCATATGTATTAGTCGGCCTACTATGGACAAGCTTCCGGTAGCTGTCACCCAACTGCGGCATTAGCAAATGCTTATATTTCGTCATATATACTATTTTCCGAATAAAAAACGTGCCGAACGCATTCCGTGCATGCTATAAATTCACCTTGTATAGCCCATTGTGCTCCTAAACTTTCCAAGACGAGCAAATGAAGCACACGTTTTGTACCTTCGACTGATAGCTCAGCGTTGAGATGTAAACAAACTCCTATAAATTCACTTTGGAAGGCGATAAAAACTAAACGGGTATAAGAACTGTAATAATTTTCACTTCACTAGGAGCGCTATTGAGTTCTCCGCGGATCATCTGGATTTCACTGTAGAAATCCGTCTCTAAACCGTACAAAACCTCGAATTTTTGTTAGCACCTCCACAATTCTTCATATAACGCCATGTAAGTTCGCCAGCAAAGTCGGCCTACTAATGGTCATGTGTGTGGTAGTAAGCACTGCTGCCATATGGCTTGTATCTATCGTCAGTTTTGGGTCGATCGCATTAAATTTGACAGCCCTTTGAAGGAAACTAAAGCTAAGTCATCAGTTTGCTGTCCTTAGCACTTCCATGTTATCTTGTATCGCACATAGAACCAGGGCCAACTGATTAATGGTGACAACTTTTTGGGTTAAAAGGTGTCACATCTGCCTTTCATACCCCAAGTTTTGAAGCTCCAGTAGCTCGAAGGTGTCAGCCACTTAGCCTTGCTGTCTACCCGTCATCGTTCCGGATCTACACATGGCCCTCATACGACCATTAAAAACGAAGAGTGCCACAACAATCCGCACATTGACAGTTGGCTTTGAGTACATAAACAATCGGTTTTCCATTGTGAATTTATTTGAATTCATCTCAAAATAGTGCTAATACTTCATTTTATTAATGGGCAGTTAGATTAAGCTAAAGAAACTCCGATAAACGAAATTCCATTACTCGGAGCCATCAAGCATGCGAGCTAACAATAAACGCGGTTATCATTGTGATGCAAAAGAAATTTTGTGCATTGTACTTAAAAAGTAAATAAAAATGCTTTTAGAATTAACATCATGCTTTCGTTTTTGCCTTTGAAATGATTTTTCTTGATTCTTGGAAGTGAAATAGGAGTAGTAATAAGTTAATCAAGTGATTTGTGACATGGACGCATGGTTTTTGTTTACAGTCAGTCAGCTGATGCAACCTACACACAGACATATTGACACAGATTATTATCAATTTTTTTGGTACTTGACAATGACGTCACAATGAAAAAATTTAATTGTCGAGGGCCATGATGTTCATTTCGTGGCAAGAAAAATAAATTTTTAGTCCTTAATTATCTAACATTTTATAAAAGTAGATAACAGAAATATCTGAAAAATCTATAATTATATATTTTCAATATTTCAGCATAAAACCAAAGCTCTTTTTATGAATGTTGATTGACGAATAAAACGCTATCAAACATTATTTCTGAGGACAATACTTCGTCTAAGTCCATCATCAAAAACAATATGAATACATTAACTCGTATATCGGAAGCCTTATTCATCATGATTATGTGTTTAATCAGCATTTGAATGCACTTAATGTCACATTAACTCACCTGAAGCACAGCGGCTCCAGCCGAAATTTATCATAGCATTTAGCGAGTGGTCGTGTTAGATAAAATAGATTTAAATTTGCATATATGAATCTATAAATGAGGAACTGGTAATGTCACTTTGCTGACCCACATATGATTATATGAGGAGAATTACATAACTGAGTATGTTGACTAGTTAGAGAGCTTTTCACTCGATTGATTTTCTAAAGGCTATGCCGGTTGAGTCGGAGTTATTGATTTGATAAAAACTAGTTGGACAGAAAAAGTGTTTGCATTTCAAATGTAAACACAGTTGAAAATAGGTTAACAAGTTACCAGTTTAAGTACGGTAAGATATTTATAAATAATCTCACATGAAGGAGCCCTTAACGAACCAACATACACTTCGATTATTACCTAATAAATTGCATTCATAAAATTCTGGATACAGGTGTCAGATTATCTAATTAAGTGACAAAAACTAATTTTAACCTGACTCCATTAACACTCAGCACTTTGTCGCTCGCCATCTCTCATCATTTCACTTTCCACCGAGTACAATTCCATTATCATCGGAAACGATTGCACTCAAATGAAATCGAAAGTCTTAATAGCAATTTCCTTAAGAAATTTATTCGTTCCGGTATTACCTGGCCGCAGATTTAGTAGGTCACTTGCTACGAGTATTCGCACTGACCACATGCCATCTCTCAACGACCCATGAATGGATGGGAAGATCTTGTTCAACAGTTAAGAGTTGGTGTTAATTTGATTTGTGTGCGAAATCATCTCAGGAAATTTCTATGCTTGTACTCATACTCGTACATGCCCAAACACAATATTAAGCTGGGATTCAACGGTTTCCTTGCGAATACGAGTACACACGCGAGAACGCTCTACAGCTGGTGGCACTCGTCTATGTAATGCTAGTGAAGCGTTGGCGCTTTTGACGCGGCGTAGGGAATGCATGAAAAGTATCTTCTAGTGACGCGACTTGAAAGCTTACACGACACGGTTTTGTAGGTTTAAAAGTGAAACCTGTCTATGAGTGAATTATATAAGAATTGTAAATATGCTTCAAGTAGCATAGATACGTCTGTTACTTAGTTATGTTATGTTAACTTTTCTTAGCTGTAATGGATACTCTTGGAATGTTGCAGAATGGTAGCGTGATGAACCATTGAAAGAGTTAGTTTGGTATTCTTTGTTCTTGTTTCGTTCGCTGGAGAAGATTAAATTCAAATTTATGAGACGGTTTCCAAGAATTTCAAAATAGTGTTTCGTATAATTTGAATAAAAAGTTAATATTGGGTAAAAATACGGGGTTTTCCAATAAGAGATGTTATTTTAATATTAAAAGAAAAATACCATTTTTTAATATAAATGATCAGATGTTTATTTGATTATAAAGAGGAAAGTATGCCGTTAATAGCGAAAAATAACATCAGGCAAATTACCACTACGACCACGTTTACAGGACAATATCCTTTTCATGAAATTTTCCATAACCAAATCGTAAAGTGGCTGCCCTATGTCCTCGATAGCCTCACGAATTCCATCTTTGAGGTCTTGAATCGACGCTGGACTGTCGGCGTAGACCTTCTCTTTCACGTTGCCCCAAAGGAAGAAGTCGCAAGGTGTTATATCACAAGAAAGAAACTTTTCCGGTCAAAGATCAATGATTTCGTTGCTTGTGTGGCACGTAGCGCCGTCTTGTTGGAAATAAACGTTGTCCAGATCAATACCATCCAATTTTGGCCATAAAAAATCATTAATCATCTCTCGATAACGCAATCCATTCACCGTAACTGTTGCTCCAGCCTCATTTTCGAAAAAGTAAGGTCCAATGACTCCACCGGACCATAAACCGCAACAAACAGTCACACGTTAAGGATAGAGAGGCTTTTCAACAATAATTCTTCTTCGAGCCCCAGATGCGACAATTTTGATTGCTGACGAAGCCACCGAGGTGGAAATGGGCCTCATCACTCAAGATCGATGGAATTCTAGATCATTTTCATGCATTTCAAGGACCCAATTAGCACAGACACGACCTTGTTGATGATCGACCGGCTTGAGTTCTTGTGTTAACTGAACTTTATAAGCCTTAAGATCCAAATCTTTATGCAAAATAAGGTGTAACAACGTTTGTGGAATGCCTAATTCCAAAGAACGACGAGGAATGGACAAACCTGGGTTTTCTTCCACACTTTCGGCTACAGCAGCAATATTCTCGGCTGTTCTTGAGTGACGTGCACGGGTTTTATTCTTCACATCACTGAGTTGTCCCAACCGCTCGAACTTTTCTACGAATTACTGTATTGCGATCCGACAAAGTGCTTCACGACGACCCAAAAATGTTCGAGTTTTACGAACCGTCTCTGCCAAATTTTCATGATTTTTATAGTGAATTTTAATAGTTTCAATGCATTGTTGAAGCGTATGTCGTTCCATTTTTATTATTGTCAAAAAATGACAGCTTCAAAAGTGATCTACCGAAATACCGGGCTATTCAAAATAACAATTTTTATTGCAAAACCCTTTAAGTCCTGAAAATGGTGGAAGGAAGAATCTAGAAGGCACTAATATTTCGGGACTAAGGCGCGAGAGTATTTAGGGTAGAAAGCATATTGACAGCTGTTATCGTTAAGTGAACAGCTGCTGCAGAAGCATTGATGACCGCAATAAAAAAATCTTATTGTATACAGGTAATACTCGTTTATGAAAAAGAGCATTAATGCCAGCTTAATATGATTGTATCCTTGATGGTAATTCATTTTTGGCCCAATGTAATTTTCAACTAAATGGCTTTTGCTTAAAAGTGTCGTTGTGACTGATATTCCTTGTCAAGAGCGTCCACAAGATCTAACATTTGGGATCTTTACTAAGCAACTTAAGATTTATCGTCTATGGGCTTTGACTAATGGTTATACATGGAACAAAATTTTTCAGATTAGAAAAAAAATTAACGATACTCTTTTAAAATTGGTATCTACTCGTATCTGTCTGTCAGAAACTAGGGAAGCTAGAGACATAAAATTTTGTGAAAGGCTCAGAGCTGGTTGGAAACTAAATGCTTCATAGTCGAAAAAAAATTTCAAAGGTTATTGTTGAGCTATGTAACATATAACTTTTTTTAGAAGAACAGGTGTTCTTTTCCAGAATACAAAACAGACTGACTAGACGAATCGTGTTAGAAAGGATTACAGTGGTTGTTAACGAAACCAGCAATGGAATATTATTTTTGATTGAACTTACACCCAACCAAAATCTTGGATATAAGAGTAGGTTTACGGAGAGAAATGAGAGAAGAATTACGTAACAAAATGAAAAACGCTTTATTCTCCAATGGCGTACTATACTGAACAGGTTACTAATGATATCGACACGAATCTCGGCGACTAGAGATCGGTCACAGAACTCTTCTCGTACAGCAGTTGTCCAAAAATGAATGATTTTACAATTGAATTGGGTGATTTTAAAACAACGTATGTCCAACAGTAACATCTTTGAATATAATGTGGGTATAAAAGTCTTGAATTTCTCATCTTGTGGAATATAACTTTGCAATTGTTTAATGTCATTTAATTTTTTTATGTTAATTGGCCAATTTCCCCCAGGAAAAGCCTTTTGGGATGGCAGTGTCAGTCTAGTGGAGTTGTTATAATTTTTTACCCGGAATGTGTGCATTGTATTAATCGAGCACCTTTCTATCCTCTACTTGTAATTTTATGTGGCAGATTTAGAAAAGTAATTAATTGATTCCGCTCATAATCGTCATTTGTAAAATAGTGTTCTTTCTCATTATTATTGTTAAATGCAAGTTTTCCCTTATACTAAATGTAATTTCATATCAATTTTCCTTTATATTAAATTTAAACGTTTTTCTTTAATTTTATTTTTCATGAAATTTAATTTTATTAACAATTAAAAAATCATATTCATTTTTAGGTCTTTGTAGAAAATTTTTTACAAAGACCTATTAGTTTCGTGACCTGTCTGTCCATCTGTCCGTCCGTCTGTCCGTCCGTCTGTCCGTCCGTCCGTCTGTCCGTCCGTCCGTCTGTCCGTCCGTCCGTCTGTCCGTGCGTCACAGCTCAGAAACTATAGAAGCTAGAATGCTCAAACTTTTGTGAGAAGGTCAGAAGTGATGGTCTCTCAAAAGTTTAGGTCTTAACAAAAATTTAAAATTTTTTTAAGGGGGTCCCCCCTAATAACGAATCGGCCCTTAAAAATTTTTTTTTTATCAAAGGTAGTCGAATGGGGTATCAAATGAAAGGTATTGATTAGAACTTTTAGAATCTGAAATAAAAAAATCATTTTATGAATTAGAGGGTCCAGGGGAAGCCAAAATGTACTTAAAAGTTGTGTTCCCCCCCCTCGCGATTGGACACCTTTCAGCCGAAAAATCTGAAAATTATCACGAACATGGACCTCTATGAGTATAAGGGCAACAAATACCTTAGAAATCGAAATTCGCTCAACTTTGTTAATAATAGTATGATTTGTAGATTTTACATTTTTCCCCATAAAATCAAAACGGTACCTTTAAACTTCTTGAAACTTTGCAATTATATAGACTGATATAAGGTATATAGCTTACAAAATTTAATTGAAATCGAATCATAATCAAGTGAGTTATAGCCATTTCAATTGTATGGAACTACAACAACAATAACACGTGTTTATGGTTGATATAGGGGTTTCCATTAAGAGGTGTTATTTTGATATTAAAAGAAAAATGCCATTTTTTAATACGAATGATCGGATGCTTATTTCATTATAAAGAAGAATATATGCCGTTAATAGCAATAAATAACATCCGGCAAATAACCACCACGACACGCTTACAGGACCTTTTCATGAAATTTTCCATAACCAAATCGCAAAGTGGCGGCTCTATGTCCTCGATAGCCTCACGAATTCATCTTTGAGGTCTTGAATCGACGCTGGGCTATTGACGTAGGCCTTCTTTTTCACGTGACCCCAAGGGAAGAAGTCGCAAGGTGTTAAATCACAAGATCTATTCAAAATAACACCTCTAATTGGAAAACCCTATATATATTTAAATTGACTTAGGCACTTTTATTTTCTTTCAATTTTCATGAAAATTTATGGAATAGTGTTTAACTTGAACATGTTCAATCGGCCGAGCATTCAATAAAATCATTTAAGCTAGATCAAAATGGCGGCTGCACTGTGCTTATGAAAGAAACTGTGCATCTTTTATATAAATTTGAACGATTTCATATCCAAGTATTGGACAATAATTCAAATAATCGATTCACGCCATTAGAAAACTTGTTTCTAACCCCAGGTTGTTTACAAAGACCTTCTGGTAAGAGCACTCTCCTGCTTACTCAACTTGTTAATTTTATCATTAACAGCAGAGCTCGTCAATCCCATGGTGGTTTTAAGGTTACAATCTGTCAATATTGCGCGCTATATATGCGGACACGTTTTAAAACAACACACAGTTTGGAGATGTGTGATTTTAAAACCATATCGTATTTTAACGCTTTTGTTTAATAGTATTAGAGTGTAAGGACAAGTGTGGTATTTTGACAACAATCAGCTAGACTCTAATGGAATAAAATTCGTCCAGAAACTTGAATTTCAAAAATTGTGACATGTGTTGTTTTAAAATCACACGCTTCAATTGTTCTTGATTGTTGAGGTTTGAGTGTAGTTACATAACTTTAGAGCTTTGACTGCACTTGAAAGGTAGAGCTGAGAATTTTTTTTAAGTGTTCGTATGGTTAGCATAAATAAACCAAAAACGCAACACTCCCGCATCGTATATACGAGGTGTGCCAATTAATTAATATGACTGATTCCATGAAAAGTCGTATATTTAAAAATTATTCTACAACTCTGCCATCCCCTTCAAAGTAGTCCTCTTTGGCAGATTTACAACGATTTCACCGCGTTTTCCATGCTTCGTAACATTTCTGGAATGCTTCGATTGGGATGTCCACAAGTACCCTTTTCATGGTCGCCTGGATGTCCGTAATCGACTCAAAATGGGTTCTTTTGACCACCGATTTTGTTCTAGGGAACAAAATAAAGCCACAGGGTGACATATTGGGTAAATAAGGCGGCAGTTGCGACAAGGCGATCCCTTTAGAGGCTAAATACTGGGACAAGCTGAACGTGGAGTGGCACTTCGTGTTGTTGTGATCTTCGCGCACAACTTTTTCAACCCAAAATCGTCAGCCAAAGTTTGTCTGACTATTTCACACTTCAAACTCAGTACCGAGGCCAACATTCGAGCTGTTAAACGCCGATCATCATGAATTTGGGCACGCACACGCTGCGCATTCACGTGAGTGCGCCCCTCGACTGGTTTCACGCTCCGCGCCTCGTCTTCCACGCTTTCACGCTCCTCTTTAAACTCTTTATGCCATCAAAACACCTGGGCATGACTAAGAGCACTATCACAATACAATTTTAGCGTACGTTTCCGAAGCTGTTTCGCCCAATCTGGTGCAAAATTTTATCGTGACGCGTTGCTCTTGATTTCGTTTCTCCATTTTCGTGACGAGCACCACCAACACTTGTCTACTCAACACAACACAGTAGGCGAACTAAACAAGCTAGAGCTATGATAAATATATCAATGGAGAGGGGAAAGATGTCGGAGAAGGGAAATAAAACTAGTCTCAATACTTAATTGTCACACCTCACAGCTTATTTCCGGTGAGAACATTGCATGTTAAATCGCTCTTTCGGGAGAGCCTTTGTGAACGCGTCCGCAACTTGTTCCTCGGTACGCACGTATTTCAGTTCGATCTCCTTCGACTGAATTTTTTTCTCTAATATAATGATATCGTGCATCAATATGTTTCATTTGTTACAAATTCCTTAGCGGCCTTAGCCGCTGCAACGTACTTGGACTTGGTCGTACACTGAGCCACCATTTTTCGCCTTTGTGCACCCCAATTTACAGCGCCATTTGCGAGAAAGAAAACATATCTGGAGGTCAAGAATAACCATAAAGTCCGTTAGTGCTCCCGCGTTTTGAGTACTCAATACCGTAATGTTTTGTCTCTTGTAATCATGAAATATTCTTTTCACTGCCTGCCAATGAACTGCGGCATATGCGTTTAAAAACCGGCTGACATTGTCAACTGCAAAAGCAATGTTGGGTCGCGAAACAATGGACAAAAACATCAGGCATCTGACTACCTCACGATACAGTACGGTCGTGTCATTCACATTTCTTTCGGTTTTCGACAAAATTACGTGCGGTTCTGCTGGAATACTGGAGCATTTCATCTCAGTCATACCAAAACGTTCGAGTATCTGCCTCGCATATGGGCTATGATGTATAAACATTTTCTTTTCCGCTCGATCGTGCTCGATTTCCATGCCAACAAAATAATGCTCATCACTAACAGTAATACAAAACTCGCTTTTCAAACAGTCGATCATTTCATTTGCAATTTGGATCGGTTTTGACGCAACCAAACCATCATTCACAAACAATGCGAGAATAACACTTTCGCCATCTGTCACACCGTGAAACACGCATGGGTAAGCACTGCTCTGCTTCAAACTGAACTTTTCGAGGAAACACACGAACTTCTGGTCCCAACATCGTGTAGCCTGTTTGAGCCCGTACAAAGACTTTTTGGGCTTGAGAGCCACTGAACCTTTCTCGGTAATCTGCAGACCTTGAGGTGGTTCCATTTATATTTTCTCTTCAAGTTTGCTATTTTAAATTGCTGTGCATATGTCAAATTGCACCATTTCAAGATTCTCGTGTGCCACTGTAACCAGAAAGACTTGGAGTGAATCGTAACGAATCACGGGTGCGAACGTCTTGATATAATTCACACTGCGTTCCTTTTGAAATCCGCTCGTGCGTAAACGAGCTTTGTATCTGCTGGGAGTATCGACTAGAGTGAAGTGAGCGTTGTATTTGGACAGTCTTCCGATTTCAGCTCGATTTCTCAGAATTCTTGGCTCGTTTTGAATTTCTGGGTCGTTCTCGTTCTGATCGGGCTGGAATGCGTGTTCTCTCTCGTTTTTTGCAAGATCAGGCGCTTCGAGTTTCCTCTTATTTTCGAGACGAGGTACTTTAGATTCTCTCTCGACAAGCCGTAAGTATACTTCATTCGCCTTGTCGTTTTCAGATGAATTCCGACAGTTTCCGTTGAAAATGACATTGCGAGATGCAAAGACAGCTCAGTTTTCCGGGTCGTACAACCGGTAGTTAGTAGATTCGCCCTCGTACCAGACCAGAATCAGTTTTTTGGCCTTTGGTTCAAGCTTTCTTCGAAGTTGAGCGGAGACGTGTGTATAAGCATCGCACCCAAAAATGCGAAGATGCCTCACATCTGGCTTTCGACCTGTCCACAATTCATATGGATTTTTTTCAGGATCGCGTCTCGAAGAAGTCCTGTTGAGGATATATACTGCGGAAGTCATGGCTTCTGTCCAAAGATAAGTATAGAGGGATAATGCCTGCAATATGGTTCGAGTGCTCTCAGCAATCGTGCGATTATCTCGTTCGCTTCCGCCATTTCGCTCCGTTGTCTACAAAGAGATACCACAATTTACCAAAAACTTCTTCATTGAGAGTTTATATATTCGCGTTCATTTTCTACTTAAAGTACTTTCACCTGCCGGCTAAACTTATTCGAGATCCACATTACAAGGACACGGAAGCGATCTGGTATCTCCAACTTGTGTTTCACAAAATAAAAGTTTCTGTAGCTCTCGTGTGTTGTCCTTAAAATTCACGAAGAACCTCGCGCCTTTTATCGTGGGTGTTGGTATTGGCCCCTCAACGTCTGAATGAATAAATTTGCCGGGTTCAGTATCGCAAATATATTCATCTTTCTTAAACGGAAGTCCGTGTGATTTCTCTAATTGATAGGGCTTGCAAAAGAAAGTCCTGTTTGAGGTCAGATTCAATCCCGTCACTTTTTCGCTTTTGACATTTACCCAATCGTGTCAGTATTAACGTGCCCAAATTGCTAATACCACCGTTTTAAACTACTCGATGCCATGTTTGACTCTGTATTTGACATCAATTTCGTCTCAAGACACAACTGGTAAATACTGTTCCTCTGTCTGATTCCCTGTGCTACAATTTCTCTGTCGCATTGAAGGTGAACGATTTTGCCTTTGAAAGCAACATCGATATTTTTTGAAGTGCAGGCTCCTACGCTAAACAGATTTTTCTTCAATTCGGGTACACACAATACAGTTTCGAGTCATGCTCCACTCCATTCTCCATTAACAAACTTACATACTTCGAATATTCTAATGCCAGTAACTGGATTCTGCTTGTTGTCGCTCTCTGTCACGCTCTCCCCCAGCACCAATCAGAACTGCGTGATCCACATGTATGTTTGACGGTTAATTCATGCTTGATACCATCACGCGTTAAGAGACTTGAAAACTCGCTGTTGACGTAGTCCCTTCCATTATCTGTGCATGACATGTTAATTTTTCCATCTATGTGATTTTTGACCATACTTTTACATTCTTTGAAATTTTCCATCACTTCACCTTTTTGTCTTGGATAGTATCTTCTTCTTTTTAGCACTACACTCCCTCTCGGGCCTTTGCTTTCTGAAAATAGTGTCTCCAACTGTCTTTGTCCATTCACCGCGTCCTACAATTTCAAAATCCGAGCAGCGATTAACTGTCTTCGTCGACCGAGTCAGACCAGCGTTTCCTCGGTTTCTTCACTGGCCTCCGGCCTTCAGTTCTTCCAACGAATACCTTCTCGGGTATCCGTTGTTCGTCCATACGATTCGTATATTCAGCCCATTGCAGCTTCCGAAGTCTTACAATTGTTGAGACCTTCAATTCATCAAAAATTTCATACAGCTCATGGTTGAATCAAATTCACCATTGATTCCCGTCTCGCTTCGCTCCAAATATTCTCATCTCAGATTTCTATACTTGAAGCTTTGTTTTCCGTTGTATGCAGTTGGTCTTCAAAATCGTCAAAACTGAATGAAATATTTTATTTGCGAGCTGTATTCTTTGGCGTTTTTTATCTCTTTCATAAATGGTTCTCGTTATTTTGGTGCCTTAATACACAAATTTGCTACATTTTTGATACTGTATTTGCCAAGTGTGATATTTTTTGTATTTGATGTATTTTTTCTTGACTGCGTCATGAGCTTTGTTCTATTTTCATTGATTTGTAACCCTACTAGTTTTGCTTCGCTGTCGAGTTTCAGGAAAAGTCCTTTGGCAATTGTTAATGGCCGTGACAAATTGTTGATGTCGTGCGCATAGGCTATTACTTGGCTCGACTTGTATAGTAATATAACTCGCGCATCAACATGTAGCTCCAGAGCCAAATTGAATAGCAATGGGTCAATCCATTTCTCTGCTTTAGTCCGATATTTGTGTCAAAGGCATCGGTGAGTTGGTTAGAGACGCGGACTTGGGAGGTCGTCGACATGATTGTCATTCTGGTAAGAGGATTTGATTTGGATGGGATGCCAAAACAACGCAATACTTGGTACAGTAAGTGACGGTCAATACTGTCGTATGCTTGCTTAAAATCCACGAAAATTTGTGCATGTCTATGTTGAACTCCCAGCATTTTTCAAGTAACTGCTTTACTGGTATGTCGTCGATCTACCTATTTGAGCCACTTTCGCATACTCCAGTAATACTGTTGATGTAGGATATGATTTTATTTTCCAAGATCTTTAAAAGTATTTAGTTACCATCCAAAGCAGTGATATGCCTCTATAATTTTCGCACGATAGCTTGTCATATTTTTTTGTGGATAGGGAACACAATTGATTGGCTTCACTCGTTCGGCATATGTTTTTGTTGCCAAATGTGCTGGATGAAGTTGTAAATAGCTTTATGAACACTGCTGCCATCATATTTGATGAGCTCACCTGGAATCTCATCGATGCCCGGTGCTTAATTATTCTTTTGGGCTTTGATGATAAAACAAACTTCATCCGAAGTTGGTGGGGCCAATGGAAGCTATCCGAAGGCTCCGATGCTCTGGAGCTGTGGGGAGGATTAAGGAGATTCTAGAAATATGATGTCCATCTGTCCTTAATCTTTTTTTCATCAGCGATTATATTGCCAATGCCATCACGACAGAGTGTGGTTTTGGGTTGATAATCACGTTTCAGGCGTTTCACTTCTTTGTATGCTTGTCTTGTGTTTTTGCTCCCTAAGCTTACATCTATACATCTCAATTGGTCGTTATAGTATTTTCTTTTCTTAATTCTAATTGTCTTATTCGCTATTCTTCTGAGATTTTCATAATGTTCTGTCTTCATCCTGGTTTTCCTGCCAACGTATTCTTTGTACACCTGATTCTTTTTATCTAACGTAATCAGGGACTCATCGTCAAACCAATCATTTCTCTTTCACCGGGCTTGATGTCCGGTCGTTTCTTCTATCACAGAGTTAATAACCACTTTGACTTCCATCCAGAGCTCGTTGCTTGTCTTTAACGATGCGTCTCATAAGATGGGAGCCAGACGGCTGTCAAGGTGCTCTGTGATATTTTTGGGCACAGAAGCCGTTTGGAGCCTTTCGCTGTCAATTTTTTGTAGCGGGCTGGCCTTTATCGAATATGCTTTTGATATAAGAGATCGATAGGTTAATTTGATTGAGTAACGATCTGAGTTACAATTGGCTCCTCGGTATGTATGGACCTCAAGTGCTCGAGGTCCAACGTTGTTGGATCAGAACATGGTCGATCTGGTTTTGTGTGTAGGCATCCGGTGATACTTGGGGCATTCTATGAATACGTAGATGTGCGAAGCAAATCAAACGTATGACTAGATTTCTGCTACATGCAAAGTCAATCAGGCGCTGGCCATTGTCATTTGTTCCATCATGGAGGCTATGCCCTCCAGTCGTTCCCAGATAAGATAAAGGGTCACTTTTGAAGCTGTCATTTTTTGACGTTTGACAAGTAAAACTACGTCATTAATAGAAACGGAATGACACACGCTTCAACTACGGAATGAAATTTTTAAAATTCACTATAAAAAATGGTGAAAATTTGGCAGAGACGGTTCGTAAAACTCGAACATTGTTGGGTCGTCGTGATGTACCTTGTCGGACCGCAATACAGAAATTGGTGGAAAAATTTGAGCTGTTGGGACAATTTGGTGATGTGAAGAATACAACCCGTGCACGTCACTCAAGAAAAGCCGACAATGTTGCTGCTGTAGCCGAAAATGTTGAAGAAAACCCAGGTTTGTCCATTCTTCGTCGTTCTTTAGAATTAGGCATTCCACAAACGTCATTACATCGTATTTTGCATAAAGATTTGGGTCTTACGGCTTCTTATAAAGTTCAGTTAACATAAGAACTCAAGCCGGTCGATCATCGACAACGCCGTGTCTTTGCTGATTAGATCCTTGAAATACACGAAAATGATATATAATTTCATCGAAAAATCATCTTGAGTGCCACCTCGGTGGCTTCGTCAACAATCAAAATTGTCGGATCTGGGCCTCGAAAAATCCAAGAGTTATTGTTGAAAAGCCTCTCTATTCTCAACGTGTGACTGTTTACTTTTTACCTTACTTTTCCTCCTGTTTACCTTACTTTTTCGAAAATGAGGCTGGAGCAACAGTTACGGTGAATGGATTGCGCTATCGAGAGATGATTAATGATTTTTTATGGCCGGAGTTGGATGGTATTGATCTGGACAACGTTTACTTTCAACAAGACGGCGCTACGTGCCACACAAGCAACGAAACCATTGATCTTTTACGGGAAAAGTTTCCGGACCGTGTTATCCTCGAAGGGGTGATCACCTTGCGACTTTTTTCTTTGGGGTCACGTAAAAGGGAAGGTCTACGTCAATAGCCAAGCGTCGATTCAAAACCTCAAAGATGGAATTTGTGAGGCTATCGAGGACATAGGCAGCCACTTTGCGATTTGGTTATGGAAAATTTCATGGTCGTGGTGGTCATTCGCCTGATGTTATTTTTCACTATTAACGACATACCTGCCTCTATAAAATGAAATAGTCATTCGATTATTTATATTAAAAAATTGCATTTTTCTTTAAATATCAAAATAAACCACCGCAACAGTTTCCCATGCTTTCAGCGCTTCTCTAATTGCGCTAGAAGATTGTTGCTCTGCTACTTCCTCCTTCTCCATTAATGAGGTCTCCTCCATAATTTCTCGCTGTAAAATATGATGTAACTTCATAAGCTATTCGGTGGTCGACTCTTGACTGTGCTCTTCCACAAGCTCTTCAATATTGTTGTTGTTCACCTTGAGTCTCATTATATTGGCCAATGGCACAATCTTGTTAACTGACTCCACAGGTACTGTTTCAAAATCACATTCAACAACATTCTTTGGTTTCGTGTATTTGCCCTCCCTGTACGCCCCTCAAAACAGGAAGTGTCAAGTTAAGGCCTGTTTTGAAAAATTTTCATCAAAACCTTTCATTTGATATCCATATCGGCTACCTTTGATGAAATTTTTCCGCGGGCCACTTCCCTACAAGGGGAGACCCCCCTTAAAAACCTTATAAATATTTTGCAGTTGAACTTTGAAGAGAGCACTATTTTACACCTGCATTCAAATTTTGATGTTTCTAGCTTTAGTAGTTTGCGAGAAAAAGTGCTGTGACACACGGATGAACGGACAGATGGACAGACAGACAGATAGGACGCGATGCACAATTACTTTACAAAACCCTCAAAATTGCTCACAGTGAACTTCATTAAGGAGAATACGAGGAGTTGTAACTTATTAATGGCTAGTTTTCAATTATACGCTATTTATTCTTGCGAAAAAAGTTGTTGCCTTGCAATTAATTCCAAGAAAAATTGTTAGTTGTAGTTCCTGCAAAGCTTCCTAGACACCTCAGCTATACGATTAAATGTTGTATTAAGATGATTTTTTGTCCGACCTTGACAGATAAAGTCGGATCTGAATAAAACACAAATATTTATGCCTCAAATTTTAGCCTAACATACGTTTCGATTTAGTCTTGAGTCCTCCATGAAACTTATGAATAAGCCTCAGAGGAGGACTCAAGATTGATTCGAAACATACGACGGGCAGCTTGTCTGTTAAGCCCGGTAAAAGTTGATCCTAATAAAATACAAAATTAAGACGTAAAACCTACAAACATCGACGATTAAACGTGTCTTTCTACTATAGCTGTACCTTATCTTTCCTGTCTTACAACGATTTATTTTTGGGATTGAATATGCTACTGAAAAAGTTCCATATATTTTCTTACACAATTCTACGCTAAATGGGGTCATGATTCCAACTCAAAAAGTATAGAAAATTTCTACCTGAATTTCCACGTGAACTGTACATATGTTTGCTCGCAACCTAGTTAGCTGCGACACCTACCTACAGCACAAGTTGTCTGACAAAGTTTGCGTTGGATAAAAAATGGTATTTGCATTGTGTTTCTATACATAGTGGTGTCATCGTAGCGAACATTTTAACTCCACATTGGGGGAACCCATGTTTCTGGTGGCGCACGTATCGCTGGAAAATGTCTGAGGTAGAATATCTTTAGTGAAAATCCAATCCAAGTACAGAAACTTTTAAAGCTGCTTTGAAAGTGGTTATGAATTTTGAAATATATGATGTACATATATCAACATATTGGCAAATCCAAGCGAATGAATTATGTAGGATGGATGTATGTTCGCTATGCGTTTTGTGTGAAGATTCACCACCGCCATGTAGCGCTAAAGCTAGTCGTAAGATAATTTCATTCTTCGCGATTATAGAAGATTTTAAATAAATGTGCATGTTTTCGATTTTGTGTGTCCATTCATAAATTTGGGGTGTGTTCATTTTATGAATGGAAGTGCACAATTTTATTGTGTGAAATATAAGAATTAATACTTTTAAAGAATTTAAAAGATTATAAATCCATTATATACGAATCGATTTTCTTTATCGCTAAGTGTTCTTTTTATGTGTTTTTCTAAACAATAATAAATATGAAACTAGATTGTTAAGTGTAATTATATTTGTAAACGTTGAATATCTAACTGAGCAAGTATACATATTAGAGTTAGAAATAGTGATATTAATAAAATTACAACCATAGGTTTTATTCTTGTCGATTTTAAAGTTATCATTGAATAAATTGCAATGAAAAGACTTTTTGACTCTGACAAGCACTTGGAAATAAAAAATAAACACTCAAGTACGATCAGTGAGAAATTCATTTAAATAATTTTCCTAAATTATTGTTACATCAATGTATGTCTTTGCTTTATATGGTATGTCAAGGGATATCAGCTGAATGCTGATTCATGGTTGCAAGGACTGAAATATAATTGCTTTTATTTTAATGTTTAATAACGGTACGTCGATTTTTGCACGAAAAATGTATCACTTGGTCTCAAAAAATTTTGTTGTAGCATTATCCAATTAAACTTTTTAAAGTGTTTTGTCTTATTTAACTTTCAAAATACAAATCATGTTTTCTTTTCGTGACTTTATTTGATCAATTTTTAGTATCTACGGGTTTCGCTGGTACTACCTGTCTCGTGAATATAATAAACTAATTTACTTAAGAACAAATCATAGTCGTCAAATACGTACACACTGAAAGTTAATTAGAAATGAATTTTTAGTTTCATAAAAGTTATAAAATTAATTCTGAGAAGAGTGATTTTCATTTAGTCTCCTTCTTTTTAGCCCAACAGCCCCTCTCGGGCCTTCGCTTCCTGCAAATAGCGCCTTCAACTGTCTCAGTCGAGATTCGAGCAGCGATGAACTGTCTTGTTTCCTCCGTTTCCCCACTGGCCTCCGGCCTTCAGTTCTCCCAACGAATACCTTTTAGGGTATCCGTTGTTCGTCCATACGATTCATGTGGCCAGCCCATTGCAGCTTCCGCAGTCTTACAATCCTTAAGACATCCGGTTTGTCAAAAATTTCATACAGCTCATGGTTGTATCGAATTCCCCATTGGTCCCCGTCAAGCTTCATTCCAATTATTCGCCTCAAGACCCGTCGCTCAAAGGCGTTCAATATATTTGCGGATGCTTGGGTTAGGGTCCATGTTTCACACCCATAGCATAACACAGGTCTCAGCACAGATTTGTATACTTGGAGCTTTGTTCTCCTGTGCATGCAGCTGGTCTTAAAGATCGTCAATACTGAATAAAATATTTGATTTGCGAGCTGTATTCTTCGACGTATTTCGTCTCTTTAATTACCCGTTAAGTCTTACTTGTGTTTATTTTCAAGCAATGGTAAATATAATTATTCGTCGAGCATAACTATATTTTGCAATCAGTAAATTGCAAAAAATTTATGATAAAGTCAAATCGATAATAATTGTTACTATACATTAATTTCAAGCTTGTAATTTCGATGTCAGGAAGGTTTCGAAAATTGTTCTTTCGATGATCTTGTTTTGTAGGGGGCTTATAAAAATTATTTTTTCAACAAAATTGAGAATATCAGTTTGCTCATCCGTGTGCCCATAAAAATTATTTTTTCAACAAAATTGAGAATATCAGTTTGCTCATCCGTGTGCCCATTTTCGCATTACAGCAAGTTTCTCGAGCAACTACAAACGATATAATCGACCTTTCGGACCCGTTGAAAAGCAATAAGCTAATGAACGTTTTTAATAAAAAAAAAACAACCTCAGAGGCATTTCGGGAGGCCTGAGTATATAAAATACTTTAAAGGGCTCTACGTAAAAAAAAGCACGTTTTCCCACACCACTAGGAATAAAGTGCAAGACGTTTTTTTAATGTGGTATCCCCTGTATGCTTTATCCACTTCACAGAACATGCGCTTAAAACTTGTGAGAATCATAGTAAAGTGCAAGACGTGTTTTTAATGTGGTATCCTCTGTAGGCCTTATCCATTTCACAGAACATGCGTTCAAAACTAGTGAGAATCGTAGTCCCTCCGATGGGCTGATCACAATAAAAAGTTTTGGGTTTAATAAGGCAACTAACATGATCTTCACGAAGGTGTTAACTGTGTCAAAGGAAATAGATGCAGATAAAATTACCTTCTAATACAAGCACAAACTATGAAAGCATTGATAAGGTGTTGCGCGATGAGAAAAAGGAAGAGGTATATGTAGTATGTAGCTAATAATTTCTGGAGCTGAAACTCAATTATCACGCGAAGCACGCTGGGGTACATGGTTGCGTGACAAAAGCTATAAGCATGATGCAACTCAAAAAAATAGCCCCAATACCAAAAATCTGCGCTCGATAAATGAAAAAATAGTACACATCAGTAGAAATTAGGTGGCAAACTGATTAAATCATAGAAAACAAAGCTTCAGGCTTAAACTAGATCTTTGGAATACTTTGGCTTTGAAACATCACCGATTACTTAACTACCATTTAAATCTTGATCTGAGGTGGTTAGTTACAGTGCATATGGAATATGTGGATAACATACAACCATAAGTGATGTGGAATATTTAACAGACATTACTGTTGCAATATGAAAAGACTGCTTGAATAAATATTCGGCCGTACAACTAGTACAGATGTGCAACTAGCACATCTCTCTTGATCGTCATTACGTTTGGAATATCCCGATTCAACAGCGGATGAAATCGTTGCAAATACGGAATTGCTAAGGGGTTGCATTTGTAGTTTTACTGGCATTTTATCGAAGTTACATGCTTCAAAATTAGAAGCAGAGTGTTTTAAGCTACGTTGTTAAGCCGCCCAAATCACAAAAATCATAAATAATGTCTTCTGCGCAATTATATTCCAGTTCCGTTCTTATTGATATCTCGTCAAAAAGTAAAACATACTGCGCATCTAAACTAGACATTGCTTTGATTTTTTCTCAAGCAGGTCTTTTATAGAATCAGCAAAACCAGTTTTTAAGCGAAGATTCGAATACCAGTGCAGAATAGTCCTGACTGAAGGAACACTGAATTCCATGTTTAGAAATTCCCTGTAAAGGGAAGGAGGCCAATAGTAGTATTTCAAGTAAAAAATTTGCGCATTAATCCAAAGGGGCATTAGGCTTGTGGGAAAGCTGGGAACGTATTAAAAGCTGAGCCTCTTGGCTTATATCCTTCAACAAATTTCTTGCTTGTTTTTCAACATCCGATTTATTTTTCCTTATTCGGTAATACTTTAGAGAAACAAAACATGCTTTTGGAATTGATTGTTTTTCCTCAGTGCTTTTTGTTAGGCGGCGGTCTGGGGATGGAAACTGAGATGGGTGTACGTTTAGTATGCTAGGTCTTGAATGAAGGTTAACATTCCGAAGATGGCTTTCATCCTTCGGATCTTTTCGCACTTCAAGTGGAGGAAACAACTGAGATGACAGGTTATTTAAATTTAAACCGGCTAAAGTTGGATGAATGAAGCTTTGTTTGGGCTTTTCTCTAAAATGAATGGGATGAGGTTTCTCAAAATATTGTTCGTTGCGATTTCCAACTCAAAACTACTCTAAGGATCCATAACATACTCACCATTTGAGTAAACGCTACGAATGACAGGTGTTAGCAATGCATTTTGCTTCAATACCTTTCTATGGCCATATTTTCTAATGCAGGGCTTTAAAAATGATCCTCACCCAGAAATTGGGATTTTTTTCAAAAAGTTTGAGTGCGAAATGCCTATACGCTTTAACTAGACATTGGTTCTCTTGTCCTGAGATATTCCAAAATAACTCAAGGAAAAACCAAACGTATAGCCGTGAAGGTGATTCTATATATGAATTTCTATATAAAAAATCTACATGAAAATTTCAAAATAAAATACAATTAAAATTTGATACTTAAGCCTTTCCTTTAATGAATTCACAGTTAAACACTTTCTCACTTCAAATTTAAAGATGTAATGCCCCATTTCAGTACATTGCATTTATTCAAAACTTTCTAACGGTGAAGCCTATGAAACATTAGACCCCATGTATTTTCCCCACATTTAGACGCTTTTCATTTAGGCATCTTGATTGTGGAAAGCGATTTCGAAGGTAGCCAAAATCGTTAGGGTGCTTTATTTTTCTGATTGTGGGTTGTTAAAAATTTGCCATAAATAAGTCTTGCATAGTGCGCGATCGGTTCAACCAGGGGGTGTGGGTTCGATACCCGGGCTGTGTACCAATTTTAGCTTTGTTTTCCCCTTTTATTAGTTGATTGTTTACTTATTTAGAATACATTTATATGCTTTTGTGTCACAATGGTAGAGTTTTCTAAAACGCATCGTAGGATGCCATCCATTATAATCAACAATTTTTGTGCTCGTAACTAGGTTCTCAAAGAAGATTTGATTGTGGAATATATTCCAAAATATCTCGTGAAAACTTAGAATAATGGTTAATCGTAGAATTTAGAATAGGATAGCTCTTCTCACTAGACAATGTGTACCCATGATGTCTCGGTAATTATATTGAATATCGATTATCGGTTGTTTTTAAAAGAATTCTTCGCAGGTCATCAATGGCGAAAACATATCACACTGTACTACGAATGTGAAAATGTTTTTAAAAAATCAGTGGTTTCAAAAAATGCAGTAAAACGTCCAAAAGTTTCACGGGGTCTCGCCACATCCATTTGCACATATCCCGACGATATAAATTCGCAATTCTGACCTTTATATGGAATAAGTCATATGGAGTACTACTCTCAATTATTATCATTTTTACTCTTAAGCGTGCTTCCGAGCCAGTTTTGTATTTTTCGTAGAGTTTTCATTTCACAGTCTTTAGCGCTTCTACTGCTTCGTATTTCTTGCACATTTATTATGTGCACAAAGGCTTATCGAATAACTGAAGAATGCTTCGAATTTCAGAAACTGCTCTAAAACCTGTTTGTAAGATAATTAGGCCATCTTAACTGCTTCTGAACATCTGATTCACATCAAATCCATTTTAAAACAATGCTAATTTGAATTCTTTTATTCTATTTCATTCTTTATTTTAGTAACTTGTCGAAATTATTATCAAATATCATTATTATTTTATACAAAAAAGATATTATCATTCATTTCAACTTTGTTACTAGTAGTTGGCTACTAACTATATTTTCTTGCAATTAGATTCTATTTGATGAGCTATTCCCCTTTAGGAGTGCATCGTACATTTTCTTTTATTCCAACAAAGATAAAAGCAGGATGACTTCACTAGATATATCCTGCTAGTGCTTCCTAATCGACTCATTTATTCCAAACATCACAATCATCATTACTCAAAATAAAGAAACTGACACAAAGTCAGGTATATCTATTTTATTAAATATGTGTTTACATTTCGAAATTAATTCACAAAAGCTTACTATCTATGTAAGGTATGGAATTCTTCAAATCAAAATCATAAGAGGAATTATTAAGCATTCGTAATCATAACCTGAAAATCACATATCTAAATTGAATTACACTCAATGCGAAATTCATTCACTCGCGTATCGTTAAACTTCTATTAACAGCTGCAAAATTTATATTACAAGTTATATCTTCCTACGAATACTCACAAAATATTTTTAAATTCACTTCTCACTTGCCATGTTGCCTCTAACAATGATAATTTTCTCAGCTTCTCATAAGATAATGATAACCAGGCAACTTTGCATCGACGCTACCTTCCCGATATTGTGAATTTTTCGCATTTGAAAGTCACTTGATCACACCTTTTCTCCAATAACTCAACAAAAATACAAGTATCGCATATTTCCTAGATGTTTCAAATAAGGTATTGCTATCATGAAGCGATACAAAGCAAACTCTTTTCGCTAATTGATGCATGAGATTACGGGTCTCCCTCTTAGTATTAAAAGATGTGCTTTGCATTACTGGAAAATAACTATAGAATACAATGTAAAAATTGTACATGAAAAATTATATAATTTATTTCTTTTACGTCATGCAACTGTTGGCATGTTTAAAAAGATATTAAAATTTACTTTCAAATATTTTGATTTAAATTATAATATGAATTAATTACTTCATTCGTAATGGGTTAGTTATTTCCAACTGACAAGCAAATTGTCCTTATTTGGAAATCATAACTGATTTACTTTTTTTAAAGCAACCATTCATTCATTCAACATTCCTATCGCAAATATTATATTCCTCAAAAGAGCCCACGAACATCATTTGCTACGTTGCAATTAACCACGATAAAATTCATTTCCTTCCATAGCAGATTTGATCATTAGCCAACGATGCATTGAAGCTCGCCAAAGCGACATGCATCCATCTAAGACACATCGGCGGAAAGAAACTTTTGCTCGAAATGCTAAAATCGACATCGCAGCGCCATCTATCCTGCCAATTGGCGTTCACCGTGACACCACTATGTATAGAAACACAATGGTAGTGCCAAGTTCGCTTACTTAGTGCAACTGTTAGGATTTGAAATACAATGAAAAATATTGTATTTCTTGTATGATGGCGTGTTTGAATTTGATAGGGAATGATGATTAACCCGTTCGCTACCAACCGTCTTATATATGTGATACAGTTGTTTTTAACACTGCCCAGCGTCAGATATATGTGACAGGCGATTTCAGTCAATTTATTAAATGATGGTGAAACATTTTGGGTTTTGCACAAAACTTTCCAGTTCTAGAACGGTCAAAAGTATGGAGACTGTCCTTGGTCGGGGATTATATTACATTGTATATATTTAATACGGCAATTGAAGATGTAGGTTGCGTGGGTTATGTGAAATAGTTCAAATGTTTCCATTACTCGGAATCGTGAAAAAAGGAAATATTGCTTGTAATCAAATGTTCTATAGATGCTTGCGTTTGAAATCTGTGTTCGCATCTTAGTGCTAATTGTTTTGGTTTATGTTCTACTTCGGGGAACATTCGAAAACAAAAATAAATCTAACGATGGTATTTTATGACTCAAAGATAATTGTAAAGAGTTTCAGATAAGGCTTATGTCACATCACGACACGACTATCAGCCGCAAATGTATGGCAAGATTTGCTAGGTATCTTTACTCATGCGCAGAACTGGTGTGCTCACTTGAAGGTATGTCCTTGCCAGGAATACATATACTAAGCATGCTAAGATCGTGAGTATGAGTCTTTCTTTGTACCTAGCCGATATACCACCTTACATGACTACATCTTACTTATTAAACGGACACATCTTCCAAGGTTTTCGGAGCTATAAAATATATTAAATCTCAATAGTTTTATTTCAAGAAACAATCTTGTTTCCAATAAAATTATTATCGTTATAAAACTAGTGAACAATAATCAAACAAAAAATCAAATTCAAATTGATAGGTAAGTGACTAAAGTTTGAATAGAACTATACCGTTAAACAGAATGATGAGGAAGAGATATGTTGTTTATACCAGTTATGAAGAAATAGCGAGCGATGGAGGTATACAAGATCCAACAGATCATTTCTCTTTTGCGGGTAGTGAAGAAACGAGTAGCTCATCAAATTCAAACGACTGGTGGAACGCATTTTATTAGTGGCTTGAAAACAATTATAGCTCCATTAGCAGTGGCAACAATTTTGTGGTACAAAGTGATTCAGAGTGGTTTCAACATGATCCTGCAATCCATGAGTTCATTGAAGAAGAGTGACTAAAAGTGAGTCTTTCAGAAAAAAAAGTTCACCGTTTGGTGATTTTTATTTTAATTTGACAACGCTTTGCTGGGAAAAATCATGCAATGGACGAATTCTGAAGCTCAAATTTTGACAAATAGCTTAAATTTTCCCTCAAATTCAAATCTAAACAAGTTGGGTAGACAGACCTATGCTCATGTCAGAAGGGTTTTGTACTCAACTTACAAAATGCCGTAACCAGCAACGAATAAAATTAAGAAACACGTCATGTTCGAGGATCATACTATTATTAACTAAGTTGAAGGATTTTTTTAATTCTGAGGTATTTGTTAAAATTATACCCATAAATATTTCGCTTGATAATTTTTTCAGATTTTTTTAGATCACCGGTGTCCATTCGCGAGGGAGAAAACACATTTTTCATGTATTTCCCCCCCTCTCTGTGCCCCACTGAAGCAAAAACTGTCAGTTTAAGAACTGTTTTGAAAAGCTCTCATAGAGAACTTTCATTTGATACTCATATCGGCTACTTTTCATGAAATTTTTTTCAGGGGCCACTCCTTTGTACTGTAAGCATCGATTCATGGCCTATTTTTTCGAATCCTAGAATGGCTCCAAAGCCCTTTTGCTAGGAGCTCTCTCCTGCCTCTTCGACTTGTTTCAATTGTATGTAGTCATCCTCATGATATCTATCATTGCTGAAATTTTCATGCAAATCCTAGCAAAGCTGTAGTGTCTAAGTCGGTAAAAAGCGCATATGGCTCCATAGCCATATGTTTCCATAGTAATACAGGGCACATTGTTCCATAGTAATACGGGAAAATTCAAATCGCTATAACTTCGTTAAATACTATTTGATCTTTATGAAACTTTGAGAAAAAATCAATCTTATAAATAGTCATCTTTTTGCTATATTTTATTGAAATTAATGGTACCATTTAGATTTTATTCGAGAAAACATAAAATCGATAAATCATACTATTACTAACAAAGTTGAGTGAATTTCGACTTCTCATGTATTTGTTGTTGTTGTACTCATTAAGGCCTACATTCATGATTTTTTTCAGATTTTTCGGATGGAAGGTGTCCAATCGCGAGGGGGGGGGTACGCGAAAAGTTCGCACATTTCCCCTTCCCCTGCCCCCCTCGGTACTCATAAGGCAATTTTAAGACCTGTTTTGAAAAGATCTCATTTAGACCTTTCCAATGACACCCTACTCGACTACCACTGGTGAACATTTTTTTTTGAGGGGTCAACTCCCTATATGGGGAGACCCCCCTTAAACCCCTTTGAAAAATTTTTTCACCCTTGAACTTTCAAGAGGTCACCACTTCTGACCTTTCCACAAAGTTTCATGGCTGTAGCCTCTATAGTTTCGGAGAAAAAGTGCTGTGACATACAGACGGACGGACGGACGGACAGACGGACGCAGGTCGTGATTGCAATAGGGTTTTGTATTTTAGTACAAAACCCTAAAAAGGTGATTGCAGTTTCAGGGGATGAAATGAAAAAGTTCTTTGGTTCTTATGATGGGAAATATTCAGATGCCTTCATTAGAAACATACTGGAGCAAGAACACACTTTATGACAACCCATTGTTTGGTAAAACTGTGAGCAGAAATAGATTTGAGTCAACACTTCGCTGCCTAAAGTTTTACACTGAAACAGACGATCAAACAAATCGCCTTCATAAAATCGATCAGGTGTTGAGTCACGTACTTTGCAATATTCAAATAAATTCTATTCGCTTAGATAACTACGGCCCTTGTAACCATGTTATCCCTGTGAGTAAATAATAAACAACCACTGCACTTGTAACCGTGATGTTTGCGATGATAATCGTAGCTCGTTGAAAGAAAAACTTCTGTTATCAGACTAACAAATTCATTACAATTATAATTGTTTATACACATTTTACTTACTTACTAGCCTAAGAAACCAAACAAAATTCCCACGTCGTCAGCAAAATACATATTCACCTTGACTACCTGGCACTCTTCGTGTCGTATACCCAAAATGCAATGCGAGAAGAGATTTGCACGAGTGCAAGTAATAGTAAATATGAACTTGACTTAGAATTAGTGTATTTTGCTGACGACGCATCTGATTGCTTGTGGGAAAATTTTCATTTAAAAAAATCTAATATTCTTAATTTCTCGTGTGAATTTAAATATGCAATTAAAAGAGAGTCTTTGGATGATGAAGGATGATGAATGATGATGACGACGCTGATGGCGAAGATGATGATGAGTATCCTCCCCCCGTTGAACGTCGTTCAAGATCATGGCTGTATGTCGATTGAAAAATCTGGTTTTTTGTATGCGTGGGGTGCTGGAATAGGCTTTTGTTTGCGGCGGCTGTTTTAACACTTCCAGAATACTCTACTTATAATAACCAAAATCAGCATGATTGAAATGTAACCGGGAATGGCGTGATATGAAACATATTGATGGCTTGTATAAGTTGGAAACTCAAAAGTCTCCTTACGTAGGATCTGCTGTAAGTTATTCAATAGGCCTCGTTGTGGCTGATACTCTTCATCGTGTCCAGGAAATAAAATCGTTGGAAATATTTGTGGACTTAAATGAGCTGTTAACTTGACTTGAAACGATGTTGTGCCCTGAAATGGTGATTGAATCGTGTTTCAACACACAATCTGGTTCCAGGATCAGTATTTCGGCTTCATCTAGTTGCAGTTTAAAATTTTTGTTTCCGCATACCACTTGTAATTGCATTTGTTAGGTCAATCTAAAAATCCACTTATTTTTGTCACCAAGTTGAATCCAGGTGTGTTTCAGTGGAATGATTCCAGTTTGACAAGTCTGCGAGGATTCAACCGTCAACAGGTTCATTTCACAAGATGAAATTTGCACATCAGTGTGATATACAAGACCTGTTTTATCGCAGAGAAAGGACTGATCATCGATGGTTAGGCATGAGTTCAGCTCGGCTTCATTCATTGTAAAATAAGTGTCTCGGTGCGCAAACACGGCAAGCATCTTTATTGAAACTAGCGTTTCATTTAAGATAACGGGTATAGGAGTCAAGTTGAGTAGTTGGTAGTCGCATTTGTCAGTCAGTGGTGTTTTCACTGATTCTTATGATTCTTTCAGCGGTCCTCATCAGACGATACAATGGCAGTATGTACGTCCTCGTCGTAACCAGGATGGTGCGCTCTTGGAGGTAATTTACTCCTTATATTTTTCAGCACTTCATGAAGCTGCTGTGGTGACAATAGTAGAGGACTTAGAGTTCCCTGATGAGCATCGGTCAACACATCAATGATAGTGGATTGAATGCGGTGCAAATTGGCGCTCGTAGCTACCAGCTGAAGACCGAGACTGGTCAATGTTTGGAAATCCTTTTGTTGATTACCTTCAGTGTCATTGATGTTTATCCTTTGTAGTATCCAGTTAATCCTTGGTTCATTTCTACTAACTTTTCGTTGAGCACTTATGTGATCTGCCTTGATCAGATTGATGGTTCAATCTATAACTGATGTTTGATTTCTTAGTAACTTCATTAAATGGTGTTGATCGGTTTTGATATTGCACAATTGCGCTTCCGTCAAAGGTCCAAACCGACGACTGAGAAGACGAATGCTAACCTATAACGAGGGTGAACCGTTTTAAAGGATTGCTGTTAAAATCGCAGGACCCTTTCCTGAATCCGAATGGAGAAATCGATACACGCTGGTTGTGGCCGATCACTTCAGCAACTGGCCCGAGGTCTACCCCATCCCCAACCAGGAAGAAACTACTGTAGCCGAACAGCTAGTGTTAAATTGGGTGAGTAGGTACGGCGTACCTTGCGAATTACATTCGGATCAAGGCCGAAACTTAGAGTCACTAGTTTCTGCCAATATGTGCGGCCTGCTGGGAATACGGAAAACGTGGGCAAAACAGCTGCGTTCCCAATCCGATGGAATGGTAATAAACACCTAGCCAAGATGGTTGACGAGAACCAAAGGGACTGGGACCGGCGCATCCCATTGTTCTTGATGGCGTATAGAACTGCCCAATATGCACCGACGGGCCAAGCCCCAGCCAAAATCATCTTTGGAAAGACTATTTGTCTGCCGGCTGATATAAACTTCGGAACACCCTCTGAGAAACCCTAAACGATCTCGGAGTACGCAAGTGAGCTAAGGCAACGGTTGAACCAGATACATCGAACAGTGCGAAAACACTGACCTCATGAAGACCAGGTATGATCTAACGGCAAATTCTACTGGCTTCCAGCAAGATGACTTGGTGTGGCGATATAACCCACAACGGCAGAATGGTAGGTCTCTGAAGTTGCAGCATAATTGGGATATATATTGCATACAGGAACACCGTAAGCCGAGAGAAAAAATGAAAACCATGCACCTGGACCGTCTTGCCCCATATTATATTCAGGGAGACTTAACTACAACTGGTGACACATCTTTTCGGTGCGAAAAGATCTGAGCTGGGAGCAGTGTTATATGTCGACACAATTCTGCCAACTACTGTCGCAATTATTGTTGCAACTGTTAAAAACATCATGATCTTCATAGATTGAAAAGAAGCAACCAAGAAAAGTAAACAAATGACGTCAAAAGCGTGTGCCCGAAAGTACAAGAGTAGACCAAGCAGATCCATGATCAATATCTGAAAGTAAACAAGTAACGTCACCACATGTATTCAGAATTTCTCGAGTATCCCAGATAGTTCCTGTCAGAACATTTGTTGAATGAATGGGGGATATAGTAAAACTGCGACAAGACTAGAGCACGAATTGAAAGCGATTTCGTTTAATAGTGAATAAAAGTTTTTCGTGATATATTTGAAGGCAGTTGAAACATAAATCGATAGTAGAAAAGAAAAGTGAATTAAAAAGCCATTTGTAAAATAGTGAAATAAACTATTGTGCATTCTTAGCAAATATCCCCGCAGGAAGAATGCTGGCTGACAGGAATACTCTTTGAGGCTAGCATTCTTTGGGGAGTTCCGCCGAGGAAATTGCAGCAGGGGAGTGCCGGTGGATATGAGCATTCTTGGAGGCTAGCATTCTTTGGGGAGCGCCACCCCTTCGGAACCGAGAATATGGGGGGCACCGTGATGTTCCCCCTGGGATGACGGGTAACAACCCTGATTGGATCTGGACTACGCTTTGGACAACGAACTGAAATTGATGCTTTGGGCTGGCGGATATGATGGTTTGGACCTAGTTGCTTTGCACGGTAGCGCCAACGTGACACTCGTATGTGAACGGCTCCAATTCAATTATCATCCGTCCCGGTAAAACCTTGGCAGGCCTCGGAGCACGTCCGAAGCTCGCACCATTGGGTTAGTGGTGTAGGTTCGGTTGAGATGGACTCCCGATTAGCACTGGTCTGCCTCTGAGCTCTTGTCCCCATAAAGGCTTGTGCCAACCCTTGCATGGCCTCCCTGCTCTGCAAAAACAACCACGGGAGCAAAAAGGCAACTACACTCACGAACGGAGATAGCGGCTCCGAGTGGGGACCCAATAAAACTGGAGCAACCAAAAACACATAAAAAAGATAAAAAGAAAGAAAAAATAATAAAAATGACGACACAACCTGCGATTGCAGCCACGATGTTAACGTACATAGAAAGCGGTTATAACGATGACAATACGACGAATAATACAATGACAGTGAAGACGGACAAAAAACGGAAATTAGCAGACAGTCTGGTCCAGACTGAGATTCCTGCGGCAATCAGGCGCAGTAAAAAAATTTTACGAAGGCCAGAAGGTCTTATAAAGGAAAAGCGGGAAACTCTGCAGGACGCTTAAGGAGTTCGAGTGATGGAAGAAAATATAAAGAATATCGAGAATTCGATGGTCACTGCTGCGATCGTTACCAAAGTGACCGATGCAAGGGTCGTAAATCTCGACATAACAAAGAACCGTCCTGAAGCCAACGAGGAGATTACGGCAGTAAAAGAAACGAGTGACCAGGCAAATAAAGCAACGTTGTGTGATTGCATCGCCAACGTCAAAAAAGTGGCGGATGTACTGTATTCGGAAACGGAAAGCGAAAACCTATCCCAAGGATGGTCGCAAAGTACAATTGCTGCCCAGCGACAGGAAGAGGAAAGGCTATTCCCAAAAGCGGGAGATGTTCTGAAAAGAATACAATCTGCATGTGACTCCCCAAAAATCAGCAAAGCAGTTAAGAATGGGCTCCTTGAACTAGAGGAAGCTCCTAGAACACATAAGGCATCATCGGATGAGCTGGTTAAAGGCTGAAGACGAACAGAAGGCTAAACAAGCGCTGGGGATGAAATATAAAGGCGTCATGCAGATAGCTCCACCATTAGAAATCAATAAAAGAATGGCGTCTAGCCCAATCGAAGGAGATCGGGATAGAAGAAGGAAGGAAGAGGCGCTTGACGGCCGTGGAGCACCAGATCACGGGTTCCAGACAGTGCTTACAAAAGTAGCGAAGAAAGCCGCAAAGAAACTCCTTCAAATAGTGCCAGAAAGTAAAGTTTGCATGGAGGCCCAGCAAGAAAAAAGGCCTGATGCAAAACAGGAGAGTCAGAAGCACTGACAAAGGCCACAGTAGCAGTCACTGCTCGTAAAACCGCAAGGTGGCCGATCCTACGCGGAGGTGCTGCGAGACATCAGGGGAAATGTAAGACCCAAAGACACCATGAAAGCAGTACGAATGACGCGATGGGGCCACATACTGGTTGAATTCGGAGCAGATGCCGACAATAAGGAAGCATTCTGCGACGCAGTAAAAAAAAGTCCTCGGCAAAAGTGCAGCTGATAGTGCAATCGAAATAAGAGGCATTGACTGTGTCACGGATCTGGCCGAGGTAGAAGAGGGTATCGAAAGGGAGTTCCCTAACGTGGGAAGGATCAAAGCGAGACTGACACCAGAAAACAATAGGGGACAACGCATGGCCATAGTTGACTTGACCAAAAGGGACGCCGAACAATTTCTGAACAAGGGCAAAGTACGAATAGGGTGGGTTGTCTGTAGGATACGGCGAAAAGCAACGCCTCTTCAAAGTTTTAAATGCCATGCCTTTGGTCATACCACACAAGTATGTAAAGGACCCGATAGGAGTTCCCTATGTTACAAGTGCGGTGAAATGGGAAATAAAAGAAAAGAGTTTACAAAGGAGGTATACTGTATTCTTTGCAAGGATGCTGATCCAAGACCTGATTTAGGACACATCTTGGGATCAGGGAAATGCCGGCTTTTCCAGAAAGCCCTAGCCAAGGCAAAATCAGAACTTCGATGACCCGCATCCTGTAGCTAAACCTACGCCACAGTTCAACCGCCCGAAATATGCTTAAGCAGTTTGCGAGGGACATGAAAGCTGACTACATGCTGCTGAGTGTGCAACACCAGGATAAAAGTCCTGCAGTGTGGTATCCTGACGAAACTGGTACTGCCACCATCTAGGTGCAGAACAGTGATTTCCAGGTGGAGAGTTGTGGGCGGGGTGATGCTTTTGTGTTGGTGCGGTGCTCAGGGACCACCTTTTCTAGTGTGTACCTCACGCCGAATGAATCGATATCATCTTTTCAAGCCATACTTAATGCTCTGGAGGACGCTGTCTCGAATGCAGATGGCAAAGTGCTCGTTGGGGTCGACTTCAATGCTAAAGCAATCGAATGGGGCATGATTCAAACAGATCCGCTGGGTAAACGAATCCTCGTAATAGTGGCTAGGACGGCGTTCGTCGTACTAAACACCGAAAATACGCCGACTTTCCGTCGTATTGGCTGTGAGGGGTACACAATTGGAGAATATTAGAGGACTACCCAGCCAGTGATCATCAGTGCATCCGTGCTCTCGGCTTTTTACAAGTGGATGGAGCATTGGAAGGATGGACATCGAGAGGCTCGTCGAGGTGCTCATAGCAGTTGAGCCGCTGCAGGGAGCTTCAGAGGGGACGGAAGAATTGGCAGCTCAAGACGTGGCGAGCTTAACTATGAGCTTCATTAAGACTGCTTGCAAAGCTTCTATACCCCGTTGAAACTCCCGACATGGCAATCCCCCAATGTACCGGTGGTCAAATGAAATCGCAGAAAAGCGAAAGAAGTGTCACAAGCTTCGACGTGAGGCTCAACGGGCGTGGAACCTAACGAGGCACGCAACTGAGTGGCAGCATATAAGTTGACCAGGAAATGCCTTCGCAAATTGATTAACAATAGCAAGGCTCGCTGCTGGCAAGACCTAGTGGACAATGTGAACAAAGATTCTTGGGGCCTTTCCTACAAGCTAGTTAGGCGGAAGCTTGGCCCCCTACGGAAGCCTTGTATACATGACGCGGAAAAGATGGATGATAGCGCGGGGACTCTTCTCCGCCCGTGCTGACACTGGCCATGGTGAAACAGCAGTCGAGTGTCCACTCTTTACACAGCCGGAACTGGAAGAGGCAGTCCTTTTATTGAAAGCGAGGAAGGCTCCAGGTCCAGATGGTGTTCCGGCTGAGGTGTTGCGGCTTATCTATCACCATTGTCCTGACTTGCTGCTCAGCACATTCAACGCTTGCCTACGGGACGGGGTTTTTGCGGTACCATGGAATGTGGTGAGGCTCGTGCTGATCAGCAAGGGGAAGGGAAATCCCGAATCACCGTCTGCATACCATCCGTTATGCATGCTAGACACGGCTGGGAAAGTGCTAGAGGATTTTATCAAGGGAAGGCTCACGGAACCGGTTCGGGCAGTGAAATACCTGGGGCTACTGGTCGACTTGAAGATGAGTTTCTCTGAGCAGATCAGGGCAAGAGCTGAAAAGGCTGCTTCGGGAGTATGGTCTTTGAGTCAACTTATGGCCAGCGTAGGGGGACGCAATCCACCAAGAAGACGCCTCTTGATGAGTGCTGTAGGGTCAGTGCTATATATGGAGCAGAGGTATGAGGCGACTGGCACTACCTCTGCCCCTCTCCCCTCATCACCCGCTAGAAGAGGGATCCCCCAGCTTGAAGGCACCTCAAGGCGCAACAAAACGAGACCTGGCCCAAAGTAATGTGGTTCCAGGTTCCAGGCTAGGTTCTCAGGTTGATAGGGGAGCTGTTCAGTGGATAGTCCAGTGGCCTTCTTGCAAACATAGGAGCCCCACACTCTGTGCGTAAATGGGCATTCATCTCCCTACCACAAAAGAAAATTCTTAGTGAATAAACTCTTTTAGCATAATTCAAAAGACAGTGCGTTTTCATTTTTCCGGGCCATTTAACTTACTGGCCGCGAACCGTAACACGCGACAGTATAAATCTTTAATTTTCCAGGTTCTCTTCTTTTGTTTGTTTTTGTTATTCTTACAGCAGTGGAGTATAGACGAACTGGTTCTGGTGTAAATAAAGATTTACATGGTACGATTTGGTGGATTCATGAAATGTCTAAGGAAATTTCTTCACAGGCTTTGCTGAGGGGTTATTTGTTATAGAGCTACATTTTAGCAGGGCTTAAAAAAAATATTATATGGTGCAGATAACGAACTTCGGCACAGGCTATCAGAAATTAGCTGTGCTACATGTGATGTCAAATCTTTAATGCTGTTGGACGACTCAAACGTCAAATTGTTCAAGTTGCTGACAGATGCAACTCAGTTTGTGCAAAATCGCCACCACTAAAGGCCAGTTTGTGGAGGGGTAAAGGCAGTAAAAGGTGTATATACCTACTCATAGTTCACTAAGTTGTAGCTTGCATAAATATGTTGAAAATATTAAGTTGACTATCAAAGTCAAAGTCAAAAGCGCTTTATTCAATACTAATCTGTTTAAACTTTCAAGGAATATAAAGTAAATTCCAAACAATAAACATATAAAAACTTAATGGCCCAATTAATTAAGATTATTACATATTCTGAAAATCAATTGGAAAATGGAGAAAAAACCAATCTACACTATCCTAAAATTATTTATAATTTAAACACAACAGTGAAACTTTGATCCTACACCTAATATGTTTTAAATTAATTCTAATAAAATTCAATCAAAAACGTTTTCTTATACTAAAAACTTCTATAACAATGTTCCTAACCTAAGCGTTTAACCTTATCTCTAACCTAATATAGTAAACATTACAAAAATAAACAACAACACTAAATGTAGCATTACTGAGCTGAAACTCAAAAACTAAATAACGAAAAACACCAAAACTGAAAATAAACACGAATAATTTAGACACTGTCACTCAGCCGCCAATACCCAGATTGCCCTGTCTCAGCTCGATCAGCTTCAATGAATCTAGCGAATGAGTATCTCCATTGAAATTGTTGGTCTCGTGAACTCAAATTCGGAGGATAATTTATCTTCTTATCAGTGGCCCGTCGATATATGTGATATATGACTGGGATGCCGTCAGAATCTAAAACATATCGATTCATGTCCAAATACACGAATGCTTCTGGAGGAACGAAGCCAGTAACGAGGCAAGTCGCAATATACCCATCTGTAAGGTGAAACGGCTGTAAAATCCAAGGGTTTTCGCTCATAGTTACATATCTTGCGATATGTTTCCGAAGAAGTTTCAATATGAAGATATCGACTCTTGCCACTTCAGCAGTTTGATAAATTCTTCTATTCGATATATAATGTTTTCAATCCATCTCAGGCTTTCTGTACAAACCAGTACATGCACGAAGACATTTCCTTTCGAAAACTCTCAATTTTTTCATAGTAATAGCACTCTGGTTGTACCAGATCTGACATCCATATGTCAAAACTGGTCTTACCTGGGTCTTGTAAGAGATGATTTTGACCTTTTGATCAATGTATTTGGAATGAAAGAGTCTTCGTAGGGCCATGACTACTTTTTGTGCCTTGCTGAGCATGATTTTCACATGTTCAGTATAGTACAGATACTGATCGAGATAAACACCGCGGTATCGAACACCGGATTTATGTGGAACTCGTTCTGAACCACCCTCGCCAGCCATGATTTGGAAGTCTTTCCGATTTCGTTTCAGGTCTTGACTGACCCCCTGCAGCGTTGTCCGAAACAAGATTGTTTCACACTTCTGCGCATTGATTTTCATTCGGAAATTGTCAGTGTACAGCTGCACATCATTGAACATTTTTTGGAGATTGCTCTAACTATTGTAGCTTTTCGGTCTGCCGTATAGATGATCAGATCATCAGCAAACGCTACCAATGATCGCGTTGGCGAACCGTTAAAATCAAAGCCGTTGAATAGCTTGCGAATGAATATTGAGAAGAGCAGAGGCGCAGTGACTGTTCCCTGCTGTACGCCATTCAAGACCTTGAATCAGCGCATTGTTGTCAGATTTCCATCAGTTACAACAAACGATTTCCTGTATAACATATTGCACATCATGGCGACAAGGTGTCTGGGGAACTTGTCCTGAAGGAGTTTAAAAATTAGTCCATCTAACCACACCGTATCGAAGGCTTTCTCCATATCAATGAGACAGGCTCCAACGCATTGTCTATCATTAGTTTCCAACAGATGTCTGAGCTTACTTTCCTTATTGCATGTGTGGTCGTATGCCTGGCACAAAAACCAAATTGATCGGCATCGACCCATATTTCTCAATGTGGGCGTTTAATGCTCTGTTGAGTATCACTTCAAACATCTTGCTGATGTTAGGTGGCAAGCTGATTGGGCGATAGCTTTTTGGGCATGAAGATTCTTTTCCTTTCTTCAAGATCGGAAATACCTTAGACTTTTTCCACTCATCTGGGAAATATGAATTGCTCAACATATTGTTGAACAAAATGCAATAATCCCTAATAGCAACCTCCGGCAAATGTCGGAGAACTGCATTTGGAATACCATCAGTACCACATGATTTCTTGTTGTTTATCCTGCGAAATATGAAACACAAGTCTTCATAGGTGACAAAATAATCGATAAGATTCAAGCTCGGTGTGAGGTCAGATGTTAATGTTTCATTGAAATGAAGAATTGATTGGCCGTTCAGGCTTGATTTGAAGTCGGAAACTTTTGCTTCAACGAACTCTGAAAATATTTCATTCCCTCTCTCAGGCATTGGTAGATGGACCAATTCAAAATGTGTTCTAATCAGGGCAAGTTTCTGCAATCCCTCACACATAATTTTGTTTCCATTTCTATCCGGAATCGTATTATCAATTTCGATACCAGCCCTATCTCATCACTAGCGACTTCAAGATTCGATACCTTCACTCGAGACTTCTTACGGAATATGCTATTCACTTTTACGGAAATGCCATCTAGGTCCTGTGGGCTAATACCCCTCAGTTTTTCCGCCCATTGATTGCTGACCTCACTCCTGAAGTATGACCGGATTAAGTTCCGGACATTCTTCAGGTGTAGTTTCAACAAAGCCAACGAGGGATGGTTGTAGTCCAAAAATCGTCGATAAATATTGTTGACGCGTGTGAGAAGGCTTTTCATTCTTTTCAACCTTGCGATGGTTGGTGTTTCTTATCCTTCCATATTGTTTCGATGTTTAATCTTGGGAACTACTTTTCAATCGTTTCCAACGTCACCTTCACTAACTTCGACAAATAAAGATCGATTTCGTCGTTAGCTAGATTCCTGTAATTAGGAACCATTGAGCAAGCGTTTCCATCATCAAAAAGGGGACATTGCTTCTGGTACTCCAGATTAAACTTCTTTTGAAACTTTCCCCAGTCTGTTTTTTTTTTTTTAAATTCAACCGATGATTTTCATGTTGAACTGGAATGAGGAAGAAATCATCCCTTTGATGATTGATTTCCATTACGATTGCGTTATGGTCGCTATCATAACGAAGCACCTGCAGTTCCCGTTGAGGACTATTATATCTGAATTCAAGTCTTGTGTCTGCAATGCAGAGGTCCAAATATGAATTTGTCCTAGGGTATGTTGGGAACTCTGACCCATATAGATTGCCCTTGTATTCAATTTGGTTCTCTGTTATCCACGATTTCAGGAATACACCTCTTGGATTATTGGTGGTGTTCAGCCATGATGTATGCTTGGCATTCAGGTCACCAGCAAGAATATAATAACTATGCAGCCTGTTCAATTCGAGTGTTTCAAACAAGGAATTGAGCTCCCCCTTGAAATTGAGAACAGTTCCACCAGTTGCATAGGCAGAGATAACGAAGAGGTTATCCCCACCTGGCAGTGAGATTTTGATAACGGACACTTCAAGAGATTCAAAGCTTTTGAATTTGACATTTTTAATATTTTGGAAACAATAGGGTCTTCGAACCAATATCTCGGTGCCACCTCCCCCATCATCTATTACCCTATCGTTTCTTACGAATTCAAAATCCTTGAACGTCATGGAGTGCCATGAATTGAGGTGGGTTTCAGTGAAAAGCATGATGTCAGGCTTTTGCTTAACAATGAATTCAAGGAGTTGACGTTGATCGAGATGAGACGAATCCTATGCATGGAAATGTGACTGAATGACAAATTATTTTGAGGCATTTGAAACCCCTAAACGATGAAAAACAAGATTAATTTTCGTATCTTGCTTATCGATTCTTTCCGATGGAGAATTTAATTGCTGTAAAATTTTGAGAAGCAGCTCATTATTGCGACTTATTACACTATTTACCGCATTTTCTGCTGATCCTCGCGCGGCTGGTGCAAATGATACTCCAGGCTTGCCGAAGCTTGGAGCTAAGATACTGCGGTGTAGTTGTGTTTGCTTTGAAACAAATTTAACTCTCGCATCTCGATATCGAGAGCATCCTTGATATGATGCCTGGTGACCAAAAACACCGCAGTTAACACAGTATAGTTTCTCTTTTGACTCCGTCTGAGCCGATTTGCACTCACCGGGAGCATGATTATCCTTGCATTTGACGCATCGGTAATATACGGCGCAGTTGGCAGCCGAATGCCCAAATCGTTGACAGCGATAGCACTGGTTGTTTTCTTGTTTCTGGAGGCGTTCCCACCTCACCACTCGAAAATTCAAATATCTGATTTGTTGAAGAGCACTTGGACTGCTCTTATTTGATATCTGCACTAGATAAAGTGGTAAATTTTTTTTTCTTCTACCGTCGACCTTCTTGTCGCGAATGTTTTCCTCGAGCACCTGAAGAAGATCGACGGTATCTTCTCCGCAGTCCAAGCCCTTCAACAAGAAGGTCTGGTTCTTCTCGTTTTTCGGGGTATATGTAAAATGTGGAACCTCCCAGAATTTAGAGCATGTTTTGCTGATTTGAAATCAACCAGTGATTTCGTTCTGATAGTAAATTTTCGGGAATTGATTCGTTTAATCTCGAAATTTGTTAATTTGTTCTCGGCTGCCAACAGCCGAACCATGTCCATTCCACTTTGACCGAACACATTACTTGGCGAAACTTTCTCTGTATTCTTGGCTACATTTTGAGGAGGACCAGTAGAACTACGGGCTGGTTTCTTCTCTTAGTTTTTATTTTTTAAATAAAGTATACAATTATCATTATCTTGACTAACATTTCCTCCATTATTATCATCAACCTCCATTTCTTGTTGGAGTCCGTCCAGCGCTGCATAGTAATTCTGGCTGTCGCTAGTGCCTCCAGAACTTAATTCTTCTTCTGGGATGAGTTCTTTAACAGCTTTCTTCTGCTTAGCTTGCGTATTGATTTGTCGTACCGGTTCATTATCTTGAATTTCCTTCGCTGTCTCAAACATATCTTCGTACGTTTTCAATCTTATTTTTAATTCTTGAATTTCAGCTTGAAGTCGACTCACTTCTTGCTTATCTTAGACTGCTTGACCCTTACGGCCGCCATCTGCGGAGTCCTGGGTGCTCGTGTGTCTTCGCTTGTTGACACTTGCCGCCAATTTCACATTATTATTCTCCCCGGGGCCCCCCAACGGAGGGAAGCCGTCGGACTCCTCTATACAGCAGTCCCGAGTTAGTCTTCGGTTTGATTCCTGTTGTCGATTTATTAAGTCCGTGGGTCGATGCCTTCGACGATAAATGCTTTCCCAATAAAATCAAAATATGCTTTTGACTGGCTCGTAAAAACTCAATTCAAATCTTTGAAACTGACACTTGTGAAAAATTAATTAATTTTTAATTAATGACAGGAGCGATTAAAAACACGTCTACACGCAACGAGTGCTAGACGTAGAATTAAGTTGACTATTTACTCACGTCACAATACCAAACGTATAGAAACATATATACCATTAAAATTTTATAAAAAAACCCTCCATCATTATTTTAGATTGTAATTTATTTAAAAAAAGAAGAATAATAGCATTTTATAATAAATTATGATTCGTACAAAATGACCGGTGCAAAAAATTCACTTGATGGTTAAAAATCTTAGTTTTTCGTATCTCATTTTTGGTAAATGTTGACAATTTACATATGACAAAAAGGATTCGAATGGGCTACAATATAAAAGTTTATTCACATACATAAATTTAAATCGAGTAGAAAATGGTTGGTCCTCGTCGTTTAATAGAGTCGCGTCTTTCAGTCTTCATATTTTTTTTCAATATTTTTCGTTGATGTTATTTTGATCCTTTTATTTAATGATTGGGTTAAAACATGAAGTGAGCTATATTTATGTTAAAATATTTGATAAAATTTTAGTAAACTCAGTTTGCGAATTATTAATTACGAGATGTTAGAAACTGAAAGGATTAAAAGATATTAGTTAAGTGAGTGGGTGAATTTAATTCATTTCAAATATTGACTGATCGGATCTAACAAATACTTTTACTTAAAAAGTATGCAGAAAACAAATTAAAATGGATGAGATTTCGTGTTTGATGAAAATGATTCGTTATAAGTTCTACGAGAGGAGTTTTATGGGGTTTCTGATTTCTAGCAAAAATAAATAATTTCTAAATATAATGGAAACCATTAACGTATTACGTCTAAAAGTATAATTTGCGAAATGCGCTTTCCGTTTCAACCTATGGGTAATGTTTCAAAGCTTTAGTGTTGATTTTATTTATGAAATAGATTTAAATCTATGTAAGTCCGCTTTAAACACGTTCTTATATTTATTGTTTAAAATTCTACTTTTAAACGCTATGAGAGCAGTAATAAATTCACTCCTAGCAAATATACAATAAATATGATTTCACAGTACTCATTTTATTAAGACACTTGCAGTTAATTACACTTAAAACTGGTGAGCTTTCTCGATTAGTAAAATGATCTTCACCAATTAGCACCTAATATGAGAATCTTCGGAGTTGTTTGCTTTCGGATGTTAAATACATACTGAGTACGATCTAAAGAAATCAACACTAAAGCTGTTCGCGTACATTTTTCTGTCGTATAAAATTTAAAAAATTACATGTAAAAAATACAAAGACTGATTACTTAGACGCATTCTCCTTCGACCTCATCAGCTACTTCACCCTCGAACTCGTCGTCCGCGGTTGCTTCTTGGTATTGCTGATACTCAGATACTAAATCGTTCATGTTGCTCTCCGCCTCAGTGAACTCCATCTCGTCCATACCCTCTCCGGTATACCAATGTAAGAAAGCCTTTCGTCGGAACATAGCAGAGAATTGTTCCGAAATACGTTTGAAAAGCTCTTGGATGGCTGTTGTATTACCAATAAACGTCGATGACATCTTCAGACCCTTCGGTGGAATATCGCAGACAGCGGTCTTAACATTGTTTGGAATCCATTCCACAAAGTAGCTGCTGTTCTTATTCTGAACAGCCAGCATCTGTTCATCAACTTCCTTCATTGACATCCTTCCACGGAAGACAGCTGCAACGGTGAGGTAGCGTCCGTGACGTGGGTCACAAGCAGCCATCATGTTCTTAGCGTCGAACATTTGCTGAGTAAGTTCTGGAACCGTCAAGGCTCGGTATTGTTGCGAGCCTCTGGACGTGAGTGGTGCGAAGCCAGGCATAAAGAAGTGCAAACGCGGGAAAGGAACCATATTTACAGCCAACTTCCTGAGATCAGCGTTCAATTGACCTGGGAAACGCAGGCAAGTGGTGACACCGGACATGGTTAGAGATACCAAGTGGTTGAGATCACCATAACTTGGATTGGGAACCTTCAAGGTTCTAAAGCATATGTCATAGAGAGCTTCGTTATCAATGCAGTAGGTTTCATCGGTATTCTCAACCAGCTGGTGAATTGAGAGGGTAGCATTGTATGGCTCCACAACAGTATCAGACACCTTTGGAGAGGGTACAACTGAGTATGTGTTCATTATTCTGTCCGGATATTCTTCACGTATTTTTGAGATCAATAGCGTTCCCATACCAGATCCAGTTCCACCGCCCAGTGAATGAGTAAGTTGGAATCCCTGTAAATAACAAAGGAATACATTAGTGACTGACTGGTTTTGAAGAAGATCATTAACTTACCTGCAAACAATCGCAGTTCTCACATTCCTTACGTACAACATCTAGAACGGCATCAACAAGCTCAGCACCTTCAGTATAATGTCCTTTAGCCCAATTGTTACCAGCACCAGATTGACCAAACACAAAGTTATCTGGACGGAACAATTTGCCATATGGGCCTGATCGGACAGATTCCATAGTACCAGGTTCCAAATCCAAGAGAATTGCACGTGGTACATATTTTCCACCTGATGTGCGTGTGACGGCTAAAATTGAAAAAAAGGTGATGTTAAATTAGAAGTTTTCAATATTATCAAGATAGAGTTGTATTCTTTATAGTTAAATGCTTTCCCTAAATTTGGTAATTTTATTTTTCAGTAGTACTATCTTAATCTCTTACAGATCTTAGTATACCTAGACGTATTGTAGCTTTCAAAATATAAGGTGAATTAAACCTAAACCGGATTTTATTTAAAAAAATTCTTTTATTGAAAATTAAAGGGCAAATATAATTTATTAGTTAAAGATATTCCGCCTTTAGTAAAATTTGCAAATACAAACAAGCTGGGTAGACAGACCTACGCTCATGTCCGTTGGGTCTTGTACTCAACTTACAAAATGCAGTAACCAGCAACGAATAAAATCAAGAAACATGCCATGTTTGCGGATCATACTATTATTAGCAAAGTTGAAAGAATTTTGACTTCTGAGGTATTTGTTATAGTCATACCCATAAATATCTCCCTTGATAATATTTTCAGATTTTTTAGATCACGGGTGTCTATTCGCGAGGGAGGAAACACTTTTTCATGTATTTAAACCCCCCCCCCCCCCCCCCCCCCCTGTGCCCCCACTGAAGCAAAAACTGTCAGTTTAAGAACTGTTTTGAAAAGCTCTCATAGAGAACTTTCAGTTGATACTCATATCGGCTCATGAAATTTTTTTTCAGGGGCCACTCCTCTGTACTGAAGTCAAAGTCAAAAGCGCTTTATTTAATACTAATCGTTATAAATTTTAAAAGAATATAAAGCAAATTCCAAACAATAACAATAAAAAAACTTAATGTCCCAAATGGCTCTCTAAATTTATACGTTATCATTAACACATTTCATCAAAAAAAACTCTAGCAAATTTAATTAATTAAGATTATTACCTATTTTAAAAAATCAATTGGAAAAAGGAGAAAAAACCAACCAACACTATCCTAAATTTATTTATAATTTAAACACAACAGTGAAACTTTGATCCTACAGCTAATATGTTGTAACTTACTTCTAATAAAATGCAATCAAAAACTTTATCTTATAATAAAATAATTCTATAACAATGTTCCTAACCTACGCATTTAATCTTATCTCTAACGCAACACAGTAAACATAACATATACCTAACCTATACCTAATTTTTAACAAAAACAAATAACAACACTAAATGTAGCAATAATGAGCTGAAACTCAAAATACTAAATAACGAAAAAACCACAAAACTGGAAATAAACACGAATAATTCAGACATTGTCATTCAGCCACCAATACCTGGATTGCGCCGTCTCAATTCGATCAGCTTCAACGGATCTAGCAAATGGGTAGCTCCATTGGAATTGTTGGTCTCGTGAACTCAAATTTGGAGGATATTTTATCTTCTTATCGGTGGCCCGTCAATATATGTGATATATGACTGGGACGCCGTCAGAATCAAAAACATATCGATTCATGTCCAAATACACGAATGCTTCTGGAGGAATGAAGCCAGTAGCGAGGCAAGCCACTATATACCCGTCTGTAAGGTGGAACGGCTGTGAAATCCAAGGGTTTTCACTCACAGTCACAGATCTTGCGATATGATTCCGAAGAAGTTTCAATATGAAGATATCGACTCTCGTCACTTCAACGGTTTGATAAATTCTTCTATTCGATATATAATGTTTCCAATCAAGTTCAGGCTTTCTGTACAAACCAGTACATGCACGAAGACATTTCCTTTCGAAAACTCTTAATTTTTCCAAAGTACTAGCACTCTGGTTGTACCAGATCTGACATCCATATGTCAAAACTGGTCTAATCAGGGTCTTTTAAAAGATAATTTTGACCTTTTGATCAATGTACTCGGAATGAAAGAGTTTTCGTAGACCCATGACTACTTTTTGTGCCTTACTGACATGTTCAGTATAGTATAGATACTGATCGAGATAAACACCGAGGTATCGAATACAAGATTTATGTGGAACTCGTTCTAAACTACCCTTGCCAGCCATGATGTGTAAATCTTTCCAATTACGTTTCAGGTCTTGACTGACCCCCGTAGAGTTGTCCGAAACAAGATTGTTTCACATTCACCAATTGTCAGTGTACAGCTGTACATCATTGAACATTTTTTTGAGATTGCTCTGAACTATTGTAGCTTTTCGGTCGTCCGTATAGATGATCAGATCATCAGCAAACGCTACCAATGATCGCGTTGGCGAACCGTTAAAATCAAAGCCGTTCAATAGCTTGCGAATGAAGATTGAAAAGAGCAGAGGCGCAGTAACTGTTCCCTGCTGTAGACCATTCAAGACCTTGAAGTCGCGCATTGTTGTCAGATTTCCATCAGTTACAACAAACGATTTCCCGTATAACATATTACACATCATGGCGACAAGGTGTCTGGGGAACTTGTCCTGAAGGAGTTTAAAACTAGTCAATCTAACCACACCGTATCGAAGCCTTTCTCCATATCAATGAAACATGCTCCAACACATTGCCTATCATTTAGTTTCCAACAGATGTCTGAGGTTACTTTCGTTATTGCATGTGTGGTCGAATGCCTGGCACGAAAACCAAATTGGCAATTCGGCATCAACTCATTTTCCTCAATGTGGGCGTTTAATGTTCTGTTGAGTATCACTTCAAACACCTTGCTGATGTTAGGCGGCAAGCTGATTGGGCGATAGCTTTTCGGGCACGAAGATTCTTTTCCTTTCTTCAAGATCGGAAATACCTTAGCCTTTTTCCACTCATTTGGGAAATATGAATTACTCAACATGTTATTGAACAGTATGCAATAATTCTTAATAGCAACCGCCGGCAAATGTCGGAGAACAACATTTGGAATACCATCAGTACCACATGATTTCTTGTTGTTTATCTTGCGAAATATGAAATACAAGTCTTCATAGCTGACAAAATAATCAATAAGATTCAAGCTCGGTATGAGGTCAGATGTTAATGTTTCATTGAAATGAAGAATTGATTGGCCGTTCAGACTTGATTTGAAGTCGGAGACTTTTGCTTCAACGACCTCTGAAAATATTTCATTCCCTCTCTCAGGGCTTGGTAGATGGACCAATTCAAAATGTGTTACAATCAGGGATAGTTTATCCAACCCTTCACAAATAATCCTGTTTCCATTTCTATCCGGAGTCGTACTATCAATTTCGATACCAGCCCGAAAGGAGGTTGAACCAAAAGCAAAAATTTTAAAAATTCCAATACGTGTAGTTGAAAATATTTTGTGTACAAGTCAGCCAGCCCTGACTGTCGTAGACTTTTGTCCATTCATTTTTTTTACGGTTTTACGAAATTCTCCTTAAGTTTGTTATGAAATGTTTTCGTCTTTGTTTTGAGGTTTTGTACTAAAATGCATAACCCTATTGCAATCACGACCTGTGTCCGTCTGTTCGTCTGTCCGTCCATCCGTCTGTATGTCACAACACTTTTTCTCCGAAACTATAGAGGCTACAGCCATGAACCTTTGTGGAAAGGTCAGAAGTGGTGACTTCTTGAAAGTTCAAGGGTGGAAAAATTTTCAAAGGGGTTTAAGGGGGATCCCCCCATTCAGGGAGGTGACCCCTCAAAAAAAAATTTTCACCATTGGTAGTCGGGTAGGGTATCATTCGAAAGGTCTCAATGAGATCTTTTCAAAATAAGTCTTAAAACTGCCTTATAAGTACCGAGGGGGGCAGGGGAAGGGGTAATGTACGAACTTTTCGCGTACCCCCCTCGCGATTGGACACCTTCCATCCGACAAATCTGAAAAAAATCATGAATGTAGGCCTTAATGAGTACAACAAATACATGAGAAGTCGAAATTCACTCAACTTTGTTAGTAATAGTATGATTTATCGATTTTATGTTTTCTTGAATAAAATCTAAACGGTAGCCTTAAATTCAATCAAATTTAGCAAACAGATGACCATTTATAAGATTAATCTTTTCTGAAAGTTTCATAACGAAGTTATAGCGATTTGAATTTTCCTGTATCACTATGGAACAATATGCCCTGTATTACTATGGAAACATATGGCTATGGAGCCATATGCGCTTTTTACCGAACCTACAGCTTTGCTAGGATTTGCATGAAAATTTCAGGAATGATAGGTATCATGAAGATGAGAACATACAGTTGAAAAAAGTCGAAGAGGCAGGAGAGAGCTTCTAGCAAAAGGGCTTTGTGATCATTCTAAGATTCGAAAAAACAGGCAATGATCCAGGTAAAACTTCGAAGTTAGATAATGAGTTCATAGAGTACCTTAAAATTAAAAATCGGGAGAAAAAACCAAAAGTTTTGTCTGCTGTTCCTTCCGTTAAGATAAATGAAGAAAAAGAAAAAGTCCCATCAATCAATGTATTTGGGCAAATGGGCAAAGATATGGATCGGCTTTTGGCAGCCAAAAATAAGCTAAAAGATTTTGAGATAAAAAGAGTCAATGCCGATAAATTGACAATTAGGACTAAGTCGTTGGTTGATTTCCAGCCAACAAAAAGTGCATTGAATTCTAGAGATGTTCCGCATTTTACGTATACCCCAAAAAGCGAAAGAAACCAATCCTTTTTATTGAAGGGTCTGGACTGTGGTGAGGACACAGTCGATCTCCTTCAGGTGCTCCAAGAAGTTGTACCAGAAATACAATTTATTTCAGTTAAAAACTTTGCAACAAGGAGATCGATTGTGGAGCGCAAAAACTTGCCTCACTACTTAGTCCAGATTTCCAGTAAAAGTAGTTCAAGTGCCCTGCAAAAACTACGGTACTTGAACTTCCGCGTGGTGAGGTGGGAACGCCTCCAGAAAAGTGAGGTCAACCAGTGCTACAGGTGTCAAAGATTCGGGCATTCGGCTGACAATTGCGCCATGAAATATAGGTGGGTTAGATGCAAAGACATTCATGCTCCCGACGAGTGCAAATTGGCTCAGGCGGAGCCAAAAGAAAAACTATATTGTGTGAACTGCGGTGCCTTTGGTCATCCAGCATCATATCGAGGATGCCCCCGGTATCAAGATGCAAAGGTTAAAGTCACTCCAAAACAAAGTCAAGCACACCGCAGTGTGATACCTACCAACTTCGTCAAGCCCGGGGTGTCATTTGCACTTGCTGCGAGAGGACCAGCAGACAATGTAAATAAAATACATAATGTAAGTGGCAATAATGAGCTGCTCCTTAAAATTTATCAGCAACTAAATTCTCCATCGGAGAGAATCAATAAACAAGATTCGAAAATTAACATTTTTTTCAGCGTTTAGGGCTTTCAAATACCTCAAAATAAGTTGTCATCCAGCCACATTCCCACGGATAGGATTCGTCTCATCTCGATCAACGTCAACTCCATTGTTACTTTACATCGGCGTGATTATCTCCTTGAATTCATTGCCAGGCAAAAGCCTGACATCATGCGTCTCACCGAAACCCACCTCAGTTCATGGCACTCCATGACATTCAAGGATTTTGAATTCGTAAGAAACGATAGGGTAATAGGTGATGGGGGAGGTGGCACCGGGATATTGGTTCGAAGACCCTATCGTTTCCAAAATATTGAAAAAGTTGAATTCAAAAGCTTTGAATCTCTTGAAGTGTCCGTTATCAAAATCTCACTGCCAGGTGGGGATCACCTCTTCGTTATCTCTGCCTATGCAACTGGTGGAACTGTTCTCAAGCTCAAGGAGGAGCTCAATTCCTTGTTTGAAATACTCGGATTGAACAGGCTGCATAGTTATTATATTCTTGCTGGTGACCTGAACGCCAAGCATACATCATGACTGAACGCCACCAATAATCCAAGAGGTGTGTTCCTGAAATCGTGGATAACAGAGAACCAAATTGAATACAGGTGCAATCTATATGGGTCGGAGTTCCCAACATACCCTAGGACAAATTCATATTTGGACCACTGCATTGCTGACGCAAGACTTGAATTCAGCTTTAATAGTCCTCAACGGAAACTACAGGTGCTTCGTTATGATAGCGACTATAACGCAATCGTAATGGAAATCAATCATCACAGGGATGATTTCTTCCTCATTCCAGTTCAACATGAAAATCATCGGTTGAATTTCAAAAAAACAGACTGGGGAAAGTTTCAAAAGAAGTTTGATCGCGAGTACCAGAAGCAATGTCCCCCTTCTGATGGTAGCAACTCTTGCTCAATGGTTCCTAATGACAAGAATCTAACTAACGATGAAATTGATGTCTATTTGTCGAAGTTAGAGAAGCTGACGTTGGAAACGATTGAGGAAGTTGTTCCCAAGATTAAACATCGAAACAATATGGAAGGATATGAAACACCAACCATCGCAATGTTGAAAAGATTGAAAAGACTTCTTCTCACACGCGTCAACAATATTTATCGACGATTTTCGGACTACAACCATCCCTCGGTGACTTTGTTGAAATTACACTTGAAGAATGTCCGGAACTTAATCCGGTCATACTTCAGAAGAGAGGTCAGCAATCAATGGGCAGAAAAATTGAGAGGTATTAGCCAACAGGACCCAGACGGCGTGTTCGCGAAAGTGAATAGCATATTCCGCAAACAGTCTCGAGTGAAGGTTTCGAATCTTGAAGTAACTACTGATGAGATAAAAAATTTTTCCACCCTTGAACTTTCAAGAAGTCACCACTTCTGACCTTTCCACAAAGGTTCATGGCTGTAGCCTCTATAGTTTCGGAGAAAAAGTGCTGTGACATACAAACGGATGGACGGACGGACGAACAGACGGACACAGGTCGTGATTGCAATAGGGTTATGCATTTTAGTACAAAACCTCAAAAACAAAGACGAAAACATTTCATAACAAACTTAAGGAGAATTTCGTAAAAACGTAAAAAAAATGAATGGACAAAAGTCTACGACAGTCAGGGCTGGCTGACTTGTACACAAAATATTTTCAACTACACGTATTGGAATTTTTAAAATTTTTGCTTTTGGTTCAACCTTCTTTCGCATCAAATACTGCTTGCAGTCTTCAGGGCATAGAGGCGACTAAATTACCAGTTTCTGCAGATGTGATTTCGCCCATTCTGTAACAAGCGGTTCCATCAACAATTTTTATTTTCAATGCGACATTTTCGAATTTTACGTTCCAAAAGCTCCCATACATGCTCTATTGGGTTTAAATCCAGACTTTGTAGGACGTATTAAGTTGCCTTGGAGCGTGGTACAACAACCAGTTCTTGACGAAAAGTGCTGTGTGTTTTAGATCATCGTCTTGTTTGAAAATCCATCTCTCTCCAAGGCCCAACTTCTCAACTGATAGCTTCAAATGTTGTTCTAACAGCTTTTTGTAAACATAACGGTCCATCTTAGTTTCAACAAAATCCAATCTTCTAACCCCAGATGCAGTGATGACTCCCCAAACCATCCGTTCTTTTTCCGCCATACTTTACTGCCAGCATCACTTCCAAAAATGTTGAATTTGGACTCACCGGTGGAAAGGAAGCGATTCCAAAAATTATTGTCCTTGCCAATATTGCCCTTGGCAAACTGTAGACGCAGATGTCCTTTTTTGTCGGACATTAATGGCTTTTACGTGAAATCCTGCTTTGAAACCCATTAATATTTAATGATCTCATGATGGTTCTTGCATGGACATCTTTTTGCCTTTCCGTAGCCCAGGGACGGACGCAGGGGGTGGTCCGGGTGGTCCGGACCCCCCCCCCCCCCAAAACATCAGACTTTTTCAAAACCCCTTGCAGCACACGGTCTCTCAACCGTATAAACTAAATGGTCCACATCACAAGTTGGTACATTACAAATATGATTCATTCCACTTTATTTCGTAATTTTCAGTTTATTTTCACAACTTTTCTGGTCAAGATCACAGTAGTAATTGAGTTTTATTATCATGCCACATTTATTAATAGTACTATCGTTAGATGACTCGCAACCTACTGTAGTGCGAGAAAGATGCATAGAACGGAAGCCGGTTTTGAAGGCAAAAGACGAAAAGCGAAGATCTATCAAAAGCGTTCCAAATAGTTACCGATTATTCAGTGTATCGATAACTATTGATAATAATCGATAGTTTTCCCAACATTTCCCAACACAATTTGACATTTAGTGTTGTGGGGAACAATTCAAGATTGATTGACCGCTCTAATGACAGCGGTGGGATCATTAGTCATGGGGACAAAAAGAATCAATCAATCTTGACTGGCAATTAATCATACCAGTCGGACTTTCGTTTTTGGAAGATTGTCGATATTTCTTTATCTTTCTCGAGCCTTCTCGGATTTTCATTTTCTGGAATTTTCTTAGACACGGGGTATAAATACCTGCCGGGCCCGGCCGGGCAGGTATAAATACCTGCCCGGCCGGGCAGCACGAACAAAATACGAAACGCATACGAACCGTTTACGATCAACGAATTGTATCCGCGCGAAAAATCTACGTGTAAGACGGAAATAATAAAGTGTAATAGTCCAGTAAATATCGAGTGAGTTATTAGTCGGTTTGACCTCCCACAGTGTTGACATGCATTTGCTTCATCATCAATAAAAATGGCACCTGTTAAAATAACGTCCTTTTTTAAACCGACAAATGCAAATGGTAAACGCGAATGCGAACGATCAGTTAAACAGGCTGAAGAAGTATCAACAGCAAAAAAATCGCGGCATGACGAGGAAAATGATCATCAACCGGAGCCCATAGTAAGTATTTTGAATTTTCACCCAGTAAAATGTTGATTAAAATTTGAGTTTAATAACTAAATTGAATGCGTTATATCATTTTCTTTTTTATAAAATTTTCATGAACGTGGAAAGTACAGGAACTTTTTTCCGCTCGAAATTCACTGAACAGACTTTCGTACAATTGCATCATATTTTATTGATGTACTGTTTGACGGTTTGCAGTGAGGTTTTAAAATTATACAATTCTAATTCGTTGACGTCGTTTTGAATTTTTAATCTATATAAAGAAATTAATTTCAAATTTTACAGTGTAAGATACTTTACATGTTATCTTCAAATATGTTGTGGCAGAGCGGTTAGAGCACAAGCTCCCCACTCAATCATCGCGGGTTCAAATCTCACTAGTGACGATTTTTTTTTTTTTGAAACTGACTATAAAAAATTATTTTTAAAATTATTTTTGCGAGAAAAAACCAATAAACTAAATTTTTTCAAACGAAGAAAAAATTTGTATGAATTTCAGAAGTCTCAGAAATTTCAAGATCATGTCCATGATGTTCAATGGTTCGGTAGAAGAAAACTTGAAAATACCGAGATGTACGATCTCCTTGTAAATGTATGGACACCGGATGCTGATTTTGTGTTTCCAGCAACGGAAATGAACAAAAAAATCTGAAATTCCAACTTTCGTGGTTACAAAAGTATCCTTGGCTCACTTACTTAGCCTCAGAAGACGGCGCTTATTGTCGAGTTTGCATTTTATTTGCACAAAAAGAAATTGGAAAAGGAAAACATGAACGTTTGAGTTCATTTGTGCAAACTTGTGTTAAAGATTGGAAGAGAGCTTTAGAGAGATTTAAAGAACACCAAACGAAAAAATATCACTTGGACGCCCTTGAAGATGCACAGAATTTTAAGCTCATTTATGAAAATAAGAAAAATGATGTCATTGTCGAGATCGATCAGAGCCGAAAACGGCTGCAATTGGAAAACAGACGGAAGCTTGCTCCCATCATTCGTGCGGTTTTGTTCTGCTGCAGACAAGGACTGCCGCTACGAGGACGTCGAGATGATGGCCCATTGGCGCTGGAAATTCCAGAAGAGAACGACGGGAATTTCAGGGCACTTCTGCGTTTTTCTGTGGATAGTGGAGATGTAGCACTGCAAGAACATTTAAAGGTGGCTGGTTGTAATGCAACATACTTGAGCCATAGAATTCAGAACGAGATCATTGATGCTGGAGCGGAAATCATCACAAGAGAGTTGGTGAGACGCATCAATGAGACGAAATGTTTCACTGTAACCGCAGATGAAACGTCTGATGTAAGTGGAATTGAACAATTCACAATTGGAGCTAGGTTCATTCAAGAAATCAAAGGGAGACACACGATCAGAGAAGATTTCTTGTGCTTCGTTCCTGTAGAGGATGTGACTGGCGCCGGCCTTGCAAATACGCTGCTTACAACTTTGCAGAAACTTGGAGTGGACACTCATTTCATGAAAGGGCAAGGTAAGCTGGATAAAACTCAAATTAACAAGGATAAAACTCAAATGAACTAATTCAAAATTGAATTACTATAAAATATCATTATATAATTTTAAACATTAATGTATTAAATAAAAAATATTTTTGTCTTATATTTAATGTAGTGTAACTCACATTCACTCAATAAAACTTAAATTGGCTAATTAAAAAATTAAATCACATGGAAACTCATATGAACTAATTAAAACTTGGATCCCTATAAAAAAGCATAATATAATTTTAAACATAAATGTATGAAAAAAAAATGTTTATCCAATATTTAACGTAGTATAACTTACATTCATTCAATAAAATTTAAATTGACCGATTAAAAAATTCAACCGTTTGGAAACTCAAATGAACTTATCAAAACTTGAATCACTATAAAATATCATCATATAATTTTAAACATTGTTTTATATTGTATGAAATAAAAAATACTTTCATCCAATACCAAACGTTGTATAACTTGCATTCACTCAATAAAACTTAAATTAACATGAACTAGCTAAAAATAGAAAAAGAAAGTGAAGTTTTGGAGCTACTATTCATTAAAGTTTTGGATCAAACTTTCTACGAGCATAGAAAAATTCACTCTCGATTGGATTTAGTGACTAGCTTAAAAATGATATTTTTCAACTCAATTAAAATCTTATCTGAATAGGATTTTATAAAACCTTTTGACAAACCTAGCTAAATTTGATTCTTGAATTAATTTTAGTATGAAATTTAGACAAGAATTCTTAGTACTTAAGAATATATATACATATATTATGTGGATTAAATACTATAACAGTTTTAGAGTCTTGCTTAAAAATGATTTTTGAAATATCTTGAAAATCGGATTTTAATTCGATTTTGAAAGAGTCTTAAAACCCAAACCAAGTTGAGTTGAATAGTGCTTTGAAAATTTCAATTACATAAGTTCCTGAATCGGATTTATAAATATAGGAGCTCTGAAACCATAGAAAAAACTTTTGATTTGTAAAACAAGGATTTTAACGGTTTATTTTGAAGGTTATGATGGAGCTCGAGCAATGAGTGGAGAGCTGAAAGGCTGTGCAGCTATTGTAAAGAAAACATGTCCAGATGCTCTTTATCTTCATTGTGCCAATCACAACCTAAATCTGGCAATTATCCATGCGTGCGACACTACGCCGATTCGGAACTGCATTGGAATAGTCAAGCAAGTCGTCAACTTCTTTCGTCTGTCGAGCAAAGCTGGAAATTTGTTGAAAAAACATATCCTGGCAGAAAATCCTAGTGCCAAGCAGACACGTCTTTTAAAATTTTGTGAAACGCGTTGGGTCGAACATCTTGCTTCTCTGGGATTGTTTCATGAAGCGTTGGAATTCATCTGCTTGACGCTCGAAGAATTAAATGAGCTGAGATCAAAAACAGATGGAGTACAGCCAAACGGCTTACTTGCTTCAATCCAAATAGCGCAATTCATAGTTGCATTGGTTGTAATGGTACCGGTATTCAGCTTGACGAAGAACCTGAGCCAGAATTTGCAAAAAGAAGATTGCGATTTAAGTGAATGCGTCCAATATGCGAACAATGTTCACAAAGAAATAAAGGAGATGCGTGCCAGGGCCGACGAAAAATTTGCGGAAATGTTCCAGTCAGCGACTCAAATTGCTGTGAAGATTGGTATCGAGCTAACTGTTCCTCGGCGAGTAGGACGTCAAAACAATCGTGACAACTATTTTGGAAATGCTGAAGAATATTATCGACGATCAATATTTATTCCATTGTTGGATATATATCTGGAAGAACTGGACACGAGATTTCTCGAACATCGAGCGCTGTTGTCAATGATACAGAATATCATTCCAGCCAAATGCGCAGAACTCGATGAAGAGGAAATAAAAACAAGTTGGGTAAACAGACCTACGCTCATGTCAGAAGGGTTTTGTTTTCAATTTTCAAAATGCAGTCACCAGATTGAATAAAGTCAAGAAGCATGTCAATGACGATTTTATTGGAGAAACTATGAAATTCGAAGATCATACTATTATTAACAAACTTGAACGAATTTCGACTTCTGAGGTTTTTGGTATTGTTAAATTCATAAATATCTCCCTTGATAATTATTTCAGATGTCCATTCGATAGGGAGGAAACATATTTTTCATGTATTTCCCCCCTGTGCCCCCAATGAAGCAAAAACTGACAGGTAAAGAACTGTTTTGAAAAGCTCCCATGAAAACTTTTATTTCATACTCATATCAGCTACGTTTGATGAATTTTTTTTTTTTCAGGGGCCACTCTCCTGTACTATTATCATCGATTAGTTTCCAATTTTTTCGAATCCTAGAGTTGTTACAAAGCCCTTTTGCTAGAAGCTCCCTCCCACCTCCTTGACTTGTTTCACTTATGAGTATTAATTTTAGGCACTCATCTTCAGTCATACATCAAATTGAATCAAGTGTTCTAAGCATGCACCTTGAACGTTGAAGTTGGGAAAAAATAACTCAAAATTATCCAATCTTCGCATTTAAAACAGCCACTATTTTGTTTTACGATTACTGATACCACTACCTGAACTGATTCTCAAGGTATGCATGAAACCTATCATTTCTGAAATTTTCATGCAAATCCTAGCAAAACTGTAGTGTCTGAGTCGGTAAAAAGCGCATGTTGTTCCATAGCCATATGTTGCCATAGTAATACATGCAGCGCATATTGTTCCATAGTAATACAGGAAAATTCAAACCGTTATATCTTCACTAAATATGATTCAATCTTTATGAAACTTTCAGGATGGATAAATCTTATAAATAAACATCTATGTACTGAATTTCATTGAATTTAAGGGTACCGTTAGGATTTTATTCAAGAAAACATAAAATCGATAAATCATACTATTACTAACAAAGTTGAGTGAATTTTGACTTCTCATGTATTTGTTGTTGTTGTAATCATTAAGGCCTACATTCATGATTTTTTTCAGATTTTTCGGATGGAAGGTTTCCAATCGCGAGGGGGGGTACGCGAAAAGTTCGTACATTTCCCCTTCCCCTGCCCCCCTCGGTACTCACAAGGCAATTTTAAGACTTGTTTTGAAAAGATCTCATTGAGACCTTTCGAATGATACCCTACCCGACTACCAATGGTGAAAAAATTTTTTTGAGGGGTCACCTCCCTGAATGGGGGGATCCCCCTTAAACCCCTTTGAAAATTTTTCCACCCTTGAACTTTCAAGAGGTCACCACTTCTGACCTTTCCACAAAGTTTCATGGCGGTAGCTTCTATAGTTTCGGAGAAAAAGTGCTGTGACATACAGACGGACGGACGGACGGATAGACGGACACAGGTCGTGATTGCAATAGGGTTTTGTATTTTAGTACAAAACCCTAAAAAGGGTCTATTTGATTTATTAATTGGTTTTTTATTCCAGGTTCTGTTCAAAAATTCCTGAAAAAGAACGGCCAAAAACATTCATCGAAGCTCTGGACGTTTGCAATAGAAGATTTTACAGCCAGATATACAGATTTCTTCAAATTTGTGGGACACTACTACTTGCGCAACCGAACTGGAGAGGAACGGCTGAATGGACTGGCGCTTCTTAACATTCACAGAGATGTGAATGTTACCAGTGATCAAATTCTGGATATTCTCGCAAAAAGAACAAGAAGAACTGACATCACTCTGTAAATAGTCTGCCCGATATTAAAGGCAGTAGATCATATGTATTGCAATTTCATCATTTGATTCGTGTGCTGTCAATTAATGCATCTTATATTATAAAATATTATAACGTTAAATGAAATTCCAATTGAGTGAAAATAAATTTTTTTTTTAAATTATGATCACAATTTTTAGCTATTTTTACCCAAAAACTGATGTTTGTCTTGTGTTTATTTTTTGGAAAATAGAACTCGCACACCGCCAATCAACACGCGATTTAATGAACAATCATAAGTTATAAATATTAAGTTTGTCAAACACAAATAAAACGTTACGGTTTGTTAGAGCCGAGCTGTTTAATTATTCCAAATTTTTCGATCGGACCCCCCCCAATTTTTTTTTCTGCGTCCGTCCCTGCCGTAGCCACTTGCATCACCAAATCTGGGGCTCTTATTTTGGGATTACTGTTCACTTCTTTTAGAATGAAACTAATGCCTCTGCGCGACACGTTTTTTGGTCGGCCAGTTCGCGGCTTATTTTTAATGGAACCACTGTTTTCAAAGTTTTTGATGATTGTATACACAGAAATTTGTTTGTTTCAGTAATTGACCGTTTCCCGAGCAGGATTTATTGTCTTTTTTTATACTGTACGACCAAATCTCCGATATCACTAGAAATTTCTTTTCGCAATTACATTTTGCGGTCCTAATAGTTAAAAACTAACGATAAAACTAAAACAGAGTCTGCACTGACTGTCGTAGACTTTTGTCCATTCAATTTTTTATGTTTTTATGAATTTCTCCTTAATTCTTGTATGAAAAGTTTTTATCTTTATTTTTTTTTTTTATAAATATATTTACGTTACTGAAAAATATGCATCAATGGATTTTTGATTAAAGCTTCCAATTAACCGGAATCTCAATATCAGGAGTTGTAGACTTTAGTCCGCCACTGTTACTAGCTCGATGGTTTAGTATATTGTTTGTAATTAAAAATTGAACTTATAGGCCTGTTTGTATCTAAATTTATGTTGTCATTTGTAATAAAGCTGTTTGTGTTCAAAATAAAACAAACGAAGCATAATTGAAACAAACAGCTAAGGATGTATTGAAATCCTTTAAACTTTTGCACGTTAGATGTGATATTTTCCTAATGGATAATTAGTTGGGATAAGTTTGAGCGGGTAGTAGTCAATTTATTATGTAAAAAAGCTCTTTGACTAATTGCCTGCAAAGTACAAATTTCAATAAGGTCAAGCTTGTAATATACAATGCTTCTGATTGTCTTTTAAATAAATCCCAAACCCCAATAAGCGATGGAGCTGAAAATTAATGGAAACAAAAAAACCTTGAATTTTAATTCGAAATTAAGCTTTGTATTCATATTAAATATTTTACCCAATCAATTTTATTTTTTTTCACTGATTTGTAACCCTACACTTTGCATTCTAACTGAATAAATTCTCATTAAATTGCCAAGAACAATTATCACCATAAACTAAACAGTTATTTGCAATGCTTATCAATTGTTTATTTCTCCGAATCGTATAAGTACCTATTTGGAGTCAATCGCAACACCCAATCAATCATTAAACAAATAAAAAATTTAATTGTTGCCCATGACAATGAATACTTGCGATTGCGTTTCAATTGATAATGGCATTATGCCACCAAGCCGCCCCCACAGCAAACAGTAATTGAATTGTTCGTATGTGAGACTATGTAATAAGTGTAGTGTAACATTTATAGTGTAATCGGAAACCTATGAGCAATAAACTCAAATGTAATTTCATGACTATCTCCACCCTCAATGGAATTCCATACGTTAACCAAGTGGCGAAGAGGATAACAGCCAATCGCATGAAATTTGCATTTATTGATCATAATTGATAACGAGATGAGTGGCATGCACTTCAAATGCATTCTTTGCTGCATGCAGTTCGATTGCGAATCATAGCCTGCTTGCGAATTGGTACCGCGGATTGTAGATGACTTACAGTACACTGAAAGGAAGTTGCTCCACTTCACATTGTATTTATACAAATATGATAAAGTGATATGACTGATGAGTTCTGAAAGTTGATTCGCAAATTGCATGCTAGGAAGGATCTAAATAAAGACATGGAAAATAAGAGCAACATTTATAGGAAGTACGTTGGGAGCCCTGATGAATGCTAATGATATATGAGCAATCCAGCTGTAGACTAAACACAATGAATCGCGGAACGCCGACGCTATCGTCAACTTATTACTCAGTGTCTCCTTAACGAATGTTCGGACGTCCTCTCGACATGTGTGATGTCTGCATAAAATTCATGAAAAAGATCTTTCCGAGCGTCATCGATTAAATTGCAAGCACGTACGATCGCTAAAAACGGGAGGAAGTTGTGCGTAATCGGTTATAGCCAAACGCTGCCTCTACGCCTAGCCCGAGCAATTCGCTGTGAGTTGCAATTTAGTTTTAATGGCATGCTAGTGCATAATGTGGAAAAGTAACGATCCAAACGCATAATAATCAAATAATGCACCATCGATTTACGCACAAGTATGCATTTATGGTTGTTTTGTGGCTTCAATGGGGTATGTCTTATTCCAGTTGGGTGCACTGCTCAGATGTTGTTGTTGTCGTTGCGGTTTGCGGTCTAGGTAACTCTGAAATAGGTACAAGCACTGGAGAGGTGTAATTGCATCACTAAATCCACTATATCTTGTGGACGCGCGAACTAAGATGCTGACCATTAAGGATTGAGAAGTAATCATTGTTAGCGTTAGTGCTCGCTGATTGCACACAATTATTTTGTTATTTTCTGCTAATTTCCACCATAAAACACCCTTTTCAACGGATCTTCCAAACACCCTATAAAAGGAGTCGTTTAATTGAGTCTGCTCGCTTAGATAACAAACTGTTAACGTATGAGCGCCAACATATACAGGTACAGGTACACCGCTCAGCAGGTGCTCTGGGCCAAATGAATGTGCAGCATTAAATTCGCGCCAAGCTTGAGCGACTTTTCTTAAAAGTAGGTGCGTTCTTCAGGAAAGCTTTCAAGGTTTCCTGTTCCACTTATGGTCTCCACTGTACCAGGTGCGATGCATAAGAATTTGTCACAGAGCACTGAGCATTTGATTCCAAGCAATTCGACTCTATCGTTGATTGGTATTCGATCGTTGCGATCTTGTCTGCATAAATTATGCACAACGAATAGCTGCGAGATACATGTATGGGCTTGTAAACTAAAGTAATCAGCACCTGCGTCATTGTCAATTAAGATCAACACTTGTATCGTTTTTTCATGATTTCGAGTTATTTGTTCAAAACAGGGAGGAGGACTGCTATAGTTGCTCACACCGTACTCTAATAGGTGTTAAATCACACCTGATTAATTTAATGATTGTTTCACCACATACCTGAGGCTTCGTTATAATAAACGCTAACTCTTTCCAATTGCAAATCACTGTCGCCATGGTAGATGCCAGTCGAGTCGATTCCATGCTCCTCCGAAATGATTTCCCAGAACTGAAAAAGGAAGAAAAATGGTCAATTAGATTTAATTTGTATTTAGTTTATCGGAAAAGTGAAAGTATCTTAAATTGCTCGCTAAGATTTAAAATTTTCGTTAAACTATTTTTTGTACAATATGATTGCGTTTAGTTACATTAAAACAAGTTGGGTAGACAGAACTATGCTCATGTCAGAAGGGTTTCGGTACCAACCCCCGATATGCTGATACCAATAACACTGCGTTATAAATAAAAAAAAAATACTACCCGCTTTGAAATGTCATAATTTCTTATTTATACCGATCGTTTATTAAAAATGCATACAAATTGTTTTTTCGTCACATGTCATTTTTTTCAGTGAGAATGTGCCAAATTATAATAAAAATTAAAAAGCCAAAACATATTTTAAAGGAATCTATCAAAATCAATCAGAATTTTTTACATAAATCAAGTTTAATTTAGGCAAATAAAACTCAAAAAAAAAACACTTATAAAACTTCAACACAAAATATCGGGAAACTTCAAACTTTTTCTTTTGTGCTTCGAATGGTCT